>JAOXJM010000012.1:68650232-68671711 GCA_026413425.1 Tringa solitaria
AGCAAAACAATTTAAAATCCAAGTAACTGAATACAACTCATTCAGGTGCTGCATACCTTTTGATCATGCAGATATCTCATGATACTGTTGCAATCGCACAGCTTCATGGACTCAATGGACTCCTGCCTGCGCTTGGCATCACAGATCCATTTGCACAGAGCCTGGTAGAGATCTCGGTACGTTTTCAGCTGTTTTATTTGCCTTTCTAAATCCCACGCTCTAGAAGAAAACAGGGAAAACTGTCAAAATGGAAAGTGCATTCTCCCTCTCTCTCTTTAAACGTTTTTCAGAAATAAGACAAAGTAATAGACCAGGTAAAACTATGGGAAGCTCTAGAAGGAGATTCTGAACAAGAATTTCAAATAAATAAAAGTTTTACTACTTATTAGTCCCCCAACATGGGGTTTTAGTGCTTCACTTTTGAGTAACTCTGCAATACAGAGAGGTTGGCACTTCCTCTCAACTAAGTGAGGAATGGATAAAACCTTGTAGTGATAAGAATCAAGTTCACTTGCTTGGGTCCTTTTGTTTTTAATTTTCATTGAAACAACTAGCAATGAGTCATTTTTTATTAATAGGACTAGATTTTGGCCTGAAGTAAAAAAAAACCAAAACAAACCACAGCCCAAAAAAACCTCCAAACAAACTGAATATGCCTTCATTTCAATAAAGCACTAGAAAAAAATGGTTGGGATTATTTTACTTAATTCTTAGTGTTAATTTTTTAACCCTCAGGTATAGGGTATTCAAGAACAAGCATGGTTGCTTTGTTTGAGGGGGAAAATGCTGACTGGAAGTACTTAATCCAAGAACATTAGCAAGAATAAAAAAAAAAATAATTAGAACAACTCCTTAGCACATAGGTTACACATTTAAATGAATAACTTACATTTTCTTGCTTGGTCTTACATAATACCTTTTAAAGTATGTTCAACCTATATGTTACTGCCCTGAAGTCATAACTTGTCCTCTGGAAGTGATGATTAGTGCACATCAGTTCTTTTAGACCCATTGTTAAGATGATCTTAGTAACAATAGCAATAAGGAAGAAGCTATTAGGAAATATGACCAAACCTGTTATCTATCTGCTTGTCAGCTCTCTGCCAGCGGTCCATTAGCTGGGTAACTTTGTCACAGAACTTTCCAATGTCCATGTCATACAGGGTGTATGACTGGCAAGACTGTGAGTGAATCTGAAGCGTCTTCTGTAGCTCGTTTTCCAGGGCATTCAGTAGTGATTTCTTCATGTTTAGGTCCGCTTTCATTTTCTGGAGAAAAAACAAAATGCCATCATACGTTTTATTCTTGAGAGGAATTTAACCATCAACAGCATGCACAATGTATTGGGATCTAAAGATTTTGTTTCTAATTCAGTAAGGTATGCACACTGATGTCAGACAGACTTAATGTATCTGAAGTGAAACATCGACTTTGGTAAACACAGTTTGACTTAAGAATGTGTTTAAAGTTAGACTCACCCTTAAATAATTTGCTAAAGCAAAGGCCTCTGCCATCATATTCTGTAGCTAACATTTCAGTTTCCCAGAACAATGTAGTGCAGTTACCAAAAAAAAAAAAGGGGGGAAGAGCCTACCTTGCTTGTTCCTAGAAACAACTGACTAGAAAACTTCACTGAAGTACAAATATTCCTGCACTTGCAATAGATGTGCAATCCAATCCTCAGGATTGGCATACCCAGTTTTTAAATCTTACCTAAAAATCTGCACAGATTTTTTTTTCTGTTTCCTCATTTAACATAATAAAAAGGTAACCTGGTTGTGCTCCATTTGTGCCACTTACACTCTTTTTCCCTACTGCACCTGAGAACAGGAAAGAATGAGAGTCCCTATTCTCCGAAAGGCGTGAGGTGCATAAAAGGACCAGCTCAATGCCAGATAAAGACTGGTTCTGCAAGCCAACTTTGTGCTCAGCAAAGCAATTATTCTTTGCCTTCTCTCCTTGTACAGGATGGATAGTTCTCACTGTAACATTTAAAATGGACTCTATGGCAAAAGCAGGACACACAATAACACTCAACTTGTTACAACTACAAGACAAGGGCAATTAAAAAGCCTTCTTGCAAGAAAGGAGGTATTGCCTTCAAATCTAGCTTCATAAGTGGTACAAATAAACACAGATAATGTTGTACATAAATGGATTATGGAGACCTTCTGCGCCACTGGCTTTTTTGTGGGGGCAGCAACAACCAAGGGATGGAAGAAGTAGTAACCCATAAATTCCTTCCAATAACTTGCAAAAGCATTGTATGTCTATATCATAAAATACGACAGGATCAGCATTTCCATTTCCTATGGTTTTGGAAGGTTTTCACCCAGCTCAAAAGTCCAGTGCTGGCAGCTACAAATTTTGCCTTGCTGTGTCCTTGGGTCTTGGCATCTCACCTTCAGACAAGCCCGATAAGCCTCCACTTTATCAAGATCCAAAGGAACAGTCTCCTCTTCAGAGAGTCTGACTTCAAAAACTCTGATCACGTCTTCTGTTTGCAGAATAATCTGAAGCAGACACCTCAGCGCATTCAAGCTAAAATAAATAATACAAGACAAATTTATTATGGACTGGGGCAAGGAAAGGTGACATTTCTAATTAACTGCAGATCATTAGTTAAAGAGCATAGACAATGACAATACAGAAGAAATTTCAGTGACACTCACAATTCTCACTTTTTTTTTTAAAGTCTTCCAGAGAAGGGAAAAAATTCACATAAGTGTCTGTTTCTACACTCAAGTACAGCATTTGTAGGAAAGAAGGTATAATTTACACTACTGTTAAAAACAAGCAGGTTTCTAGACTAGGAATTACAGAGGAAAGTAAATGATTTATTGCTATAAGCTCAATTTTCTTACCTGTCTAAGTAGCCAGCAGAAACACCATTAATGTTTTCCAGTTTTTGAAATAGGGCGTTTATCTCTGACTGCAAGTACACATACTTTTCAGAGCCTCGGAAATTAGGCAGCAAGTCCTTATGCTTATTGAGGGTTTCAGCCATTATTTGAGAGTCATTCTGCACACCCTAAGGAAAGAGAATGCCCAATTTACACATTTTTGGTGGCTGAATGATCATTCTACAGCACATATGCAATTGGTCTCCTTACCCAAATAGTCTGCTGTTATCTAATCAGCTTGACCGAGGACTGAAGCAGTGCCCCAGCTTGCTTGCTCAATGTAAGTAACATTGGGAAGTTTCTTTTTTGCACAGTCAACAACAGGTAATACCTCTTTTTGAGCGCCTCATCCACTCTGAAACAGCTCTGTTGAAAGCAGAGCACTTTACTGCCAGCTGCCTACTGCACTCAGTAGACGTGCCAAGGTCCTACTGCTCTTAAGACCTTTGCAACCTCACTGCCTCAGGGGAATTTCTCATACACCAAGCCTGTTCTCTTTTCTTACTAATCTTCTCTCTCCAGTCTCCTTCAAATCTTAAGAGCTGGGATTGGGAGTTTGTAAACCTCATCTATCCACTCTGCATCCCACAGACAGCACTTCAGGGGTAGGTGGTAAAGTGGGGTCTGTGCAAAAGGATATTAATAGTGCTTTAACCTGGATGAGGCTGAACATGTCCACTTGACATCAGGCTTTCTGTATTCTTTGTCTGACAGAATTTGACTTCTAAAATCCAAGAGTCAACTTTTTCAACATAGGAGCTAAATTCCAATCCAAAGCTTCAGATGTTCAAAGAAAAACATTCACAGTTACCTCTAAATCCTTTATTCTGACTGAAAAGTCATGCACAGCTCCTTGATCCACTCCAAGAGGAGCTCTTTGAACCATACGAATCTCAGAAGCTTCAATCTGACGCCGAAGTTTCTGAAGCTCCATCAGCAGCCAGGCCTCCTGCTTCTCATGTTCTCTGTTTCTCTCATTAACGATGATGGTGTTTGAGGAACCCACAGGACAGGTCTCAGTTGGGACCACTGTAAAACGGATTGGGTGAATGTCAACTGCCAGAAAACTGAGCACCTACATATAGGGAAGCCAATGCAGTGCCAAAATGCAGGGCAGCGCCAAAGCACTGACTTGATCTGTAGAACTGAGAACAGGTAGAAGATCTGGGCCTTTAAGCAGCTGTTTCAAGCAATGAAATCTCCCCTTCACAAAAAGAGAAACTTGTTTCATCAAATCCAGCGGTGAGGTTTTGCTTACTAATAACTGAAAGTATAACAGATGGACTGAATTACTCTCATTTTCCCAGCAAGCTCCATGAACTTCAGAGGACTATTCCCACAGGAAGGGAGAACAAAACACACTCTTCCCTGCACGTGGCCAGTTATGTCACGTTGGGAGACAGCAGTACAATTCTTGAACATGTTTCCATTCATATGTTTATGAGAACATTTTCACATAAAAAGAATGCACCACCACCCCCCCAAACAAAGAAACCCAAGCAGTACAATCTCTGCAAAAACCAGGAGGATGACAAACCTATTTGTGGCTGCCGTGGTTGATTGGGCAGTTGTATAATCAAGGTTTGGTAGTGCTTCTGAGCATCAGTGAACTGAGTCTGGATCTTTCGTTTGTCTTCATCACCAAACATCTCTGAGCCTTGACTGTTCCTTAGGAATTCTTGATAATGGATCTCCAGGTCAGTTATTATTTTTTGGTAATCTTCCTTACGCATTGTTTTCAGCTGAAATGAAGTTTAAGAGAATTTTGAAAAAAGAAGCAACTGGTGAATGCTTATGACTAGTTTATCATTAAGGAACAAACTAATATCCCTACAGAAAAAACACAGTAATCATATTTTAGAATAAAACCTACCCAGATTGCCTCTAAAAGTACAATGCTAGAAATCTAGTCTTGTTATAGCCATTTCATAATTTCTGATTAGTTTGAAATTCCACCTCTTACTCTGCCTATCCATGCCCTTGTGTACTGGGAACAAGTACAAGTATGTAATAAATCCCCTTAGCTAATCTTCCCTTTTATCCCTATCATGTTTGAATATGAAAGCATTTTGCTTCTCCTTTAACAAAACAACAACTTCCATATATAACCGTGCAACACAACAAAAGGAAGACCTATGGTTTTGCAGAATGTACATCTGCACAGGACACAGTAAGCACTGTTTGGGACAGCAGAGGTCAGGTCACAAATGTCCCTGGTCTACAGATAAGGCCAGCTGGAGTCTTACCTTGGCAATAGTCATCGCTCTGATTTTCTCAATGTCAATCATGCAATAATGCCAAGATACCAGGCTCTTCATGTTGATATACAGCTGGTTCCACAGAGCTAAAATAGCTTCATAGTACTGCTCAATTCTGAGATGAGAAAAGAAATTTCACAGTCAAAACACGTGCGTCGTCATAGTATAGCTACAAAACATCCCAAGAAACATCCACCAGATATGGAGTGTGTTAAAGTTTGTTCTCTGCTGGAGAAAATCTTGGAAATGAATTTTTCCATGACTTTCATTATTAGAGATGAGAAAAACCTTGTAAAATTTAAGTTTTAAATCTTTTTAGATCCCAGCAAGCTTCACTGAAGCAAACTCCCTCAAGTCAAGGATCTAGTCCTTAATCCCCCACCCTTATGGAGTGCAGGGGCACTCTGATCAAGGCACAGACCAGATTTTGTGGTTGGTTGCTATTTTGAGTGAACTATTCTATCTGCTCTCAGTAGCAGATGTCCAAACCCAGGCAGCAACTCACTTGGTAGCAAGATCCACTGCTAACGGATTGAGGGGTGGGATGATAAGACTAACAGATGGCACCAGCATATCCACTCCTCCAGGGCCAGTCACCAGCCACTTGCTGCGCTCGTTGTTGTCCTTCAGGATACATTCATCTCCTTTGCGCACTGTTTTCTATAAGGAAGGCAGAAGAGCATATTTTTCTTTAGTTAACTAAGATGGGGTTTCTAAAAAAGACAGACAAGAAACATGCATCTAGAGCACGGAAGCAGGAGTGCTTCCCAGCTGCCAGGTCTGGGTGTGCATCTTGGCTTCATACCGGGGCAAGAGATCAGCACAGATCAACCCCTTCTCCCTCAATCTGGTTTCCATGTGAAGAAAGTCAAGTGAGAGCACTCTCAACTTTATGAGTGGTTGTCAGTCCAGTTGATCATCACACTTGAGGCTTGTCACAACAAGCACCGAAGGCTGAGAGTGGACACATGGCCACAGTAAGCTAGACAAACATGCATGGCCATAAACCAGTGAGCTGAAGGCAAAAGGATGCTTAGTGCCGCATCCATATTTGCAAAGAGACTTGGAGTGAGTGCAGCAGAGCTAGATCCACTAGTCCCAATCACCAGAAATCCTGACAGCCTGCAGCCATGGATGCAGCCATAGTACAGGTTATGATCCACTCACATCCAAGAGGGGGAAGCTCCTTCTATCACTTATCCTGACAGGACTCTCTCCTTCCATCACACCTCTACATCCAGCAGATAGATTTTTGACAGAACTAGTAAAAGGCCACAGGCTTGGCACTGACCGGACCGTGCAGGGGCTCCAGACTTGTCTGAGCTTACCTTCACCTGAGCAGAATTTAGCATGCTTAACTCTAAAAGCAATTACCAAGCAGTCAGGTAACCACTGCCTAAATGTCTTTAGCTGTGCCTACAGTAACAACAGGTCGTTACTCTGGAATAAAACGTGGTATGGAAGATCACAGGCACAGAGTGGATAGCAGAAACCCCACAATGTAAACACAAATCACAGTGGTCAGTTACTGGTCACTGCAGGAGTGCAGCCTAGTGAGTCAGGTAAAACAAGTTTTACCCTAACAGAACATGAAAACTGCATAATTTGGAACCAGTAAAGAGAGATAGCACATAAGCAGAAAATGCATATAAGCAGACTGCTAAGGAAAAAAAAAAAAAGACAAAAAAACCACCAAACAAACTCAGGCAGCTCCAGTACTGAGAGGGGAAAAAACCACAACCGTCAATTTCATACTCCATCCATCAGAAGACTTGGGATACTGATGACTTATTGTACATTCCTTTGTCTTTTGTTAGATGAAGTGTTGAACTGAAGACCCAGAGGGACACTGGAAAAGTGAGTAATCACCAAAAGAAAGGGGTAGATACTGGGAAGCATATGTAGAACAATCTTAGCACAATTATAAATAAAACTTTTCTGCGCTAATTGGAACTATGAGTATTAATACTATTTAATGGACTAATAGTAATAATTTTGACCAAACTTATCAACCAACTAGAACCTAGCCTGTTTATTCACAATTGCATGAAAGTCAGAGCTTTTTCATCCAAGAAATTCAAAAGCTGACCAAAAGCAGACAAAGGGATTACACCTATCAGCTCAAAAGTTTGTTTAGTAACTCATTTGCAATGTTCTAGTTTACATGATGTTCATTATCAGCCCAAAAGGAATACATTACCAGATCCTGTTTGTAGTCACACAGAGCCTTGAGGATAATGGGCTTGTTACTCCGGTAGTCTGGGTTACGTGGCTTCAGCTGCACAATCTTCTTGGATTTATTCACCAAACTCTGCACTTGCCTCTTGTATTCAAGAATTCTCTCTCGTTCATTCTGCAAAGGTTAATAATATGTCAAAAAAAAAAAAAGGAATTTGCTAACCAAAAAAAAAGAAAAGTAGTAACTACACTCTCAAACCTAACTTCACCAAGTGCCCTTTTACATCACTGACCATTTTTCCTCCAGTATATTCAATTTGGAATTGGAGGATGAATAAACAGTTAGCTACAAAAGCTAGGAGTTAAGTCCTTTCAAAGAGATTACAATGATATAAAGTGACATGATGAATGATTTATTAAATACATTTATCCTTTGAGGCAAAACCTATGAAAGCAAGCCTTTCCTTTTATTAATCTTTTAGCATGTCAGGAACTTGGGAATTTGTTCGGCTCACTATAGATTTAAAAAGAAATCAGAGATCCCAAACAGTGTTAAACAAATTAAAATAACACTGATCCATCTGTAGGCTTTCCTAAGAAATGGGCAGGAATATACTCTTGTGGTTTCAAGTTCATACAGTCCTGTATATCAATGTTGTGGTACACCTGGGTTTACATCTGGTATCTGAAGAGGGCAACTGATTTCCAAGAAAAGCAGAACATAACCTGTGAGGTAGGTGTGACAGTACCTCCAGCTCTTTGATCTGCTCCAGCAAACACTGCAGTGACATGCTCTTATCACAGATGAACTTCTTTCTGATGGAGTCTTGTAAGTTTTTCAGGTAGCACTCCGTGGCTTGGGCCTCTTCAAAGAACTACAGAAGAGAAGTTGTGATTTCAGTTGTATACAGCTCTTGAAAATGTCTAATGAAAATCAATGGATTCCTTGCATGAAAAATCCCATTTCATACCTGACAGAATTTACAGTTAGCATTTACAGTATTGTAACAGTGTGTTATGCATTGTGCACAGATTTAAATAGATTTTGGTACGGAAAAAAAAATATCCATGATAGGATTCACACTTAGCAAAAGTAGTGTGAATTCTCCACATCACTACTCACCTGAAAGTAAGCTGCATTCTCTTTCAGATGAACATCAATGCATTTGGTGATCTGAAGAATCCAGCTCCATTGAGTTTGTAATGTATCCATGTAGGCCTAAAAAAATAGCAATATACAGAACTCAGACCACCACATTGATCACTCTCCCATACCTAGACTCAAGCAAAACTATTTATGCTCCACATAAGTGCAAATGAAAAATCTGCTAAAACAAATTAATGCATACCATAATAATGTAATTCATGCAAATAGTTCCCCAACTTCTAAGCATCTACCTAACTGAAAAGAGTTAAATACCTGCTTGTGGGATGCAGAGAGAAATTTGTTCATAACTTGAATTTTGTTTAATCAGCATAAAGCCTGAAGTGCATGAACAAGAAGGGGTGAAATGCACAAATAGTAGTGCAAATAAAATATTTCAATTGCAAATTGTCATGTTCTGCTTCTTCCAAGGAACACTGTCAAACATGATTTTTTAATGGTGACTATTTTTAAATTCAAACTTCTCAAGTAGTCCTCGTATATTCTTTTGAAAATTACAATTTTTACTTCACTCCTGGAGCTTACAAGAATCTTTCCTTTAAGGAAGAAACTGACCACAGAAGAAATATGAATAGTGATTTCACACAATAAGATAACAGTTAACAAAGTCAATACACTGAAAAGCAGAAAGGATTTCTTTTTTTATTTTTTAAATTAGCTTCTTTCCGTTTCAGGCTTCTTACACACTCTTAAAACTATACCTACTACAGCATTTCCTAATAAAATGAGATTTTTCCAAATTGTTGCAGCTTTTGTAATTGAAAGGTAAATGTACAACAAGTTGTGAAAGCAAAAATGTCTTGGCTAAGCTGTAGAAATGCACTATGAATTTCAGTTGCAGAAAGTATTTGCACCTGGATTAAATATAAACCCTCAAAGGGTGCGGCTTTCTTCAACACATGCCTACTAAGATAGCAGAAGAATGACATACCTTCCTACCATAAATTCTGCTTCACTGTAGTCAACTCGGACAACTCCCTAAGCCTCATATTGATTTTTACATGCATTTATCATCAAACTTGATAGCAGTGAGAGCTCTCCACACAGCTCTTAAGAAGCTTGCAGTTGTTGTGGCCAGATTTGTAGAGGAAGGCAGCAACATTTATTAGAGCAGCTCACAGAGCTGGATAAGAACGGACATGCTTTTTGGCAGGCAAACCCTTCTCACATCCAAATGCAGCATTTCATTTGCTGACTCCCACTGAGAACTTTTCTCATACAGCAACTAAAGGAACAAGTGACATCACACAAAGTCTAACTCACCTCAATTTTGTCTGAAGCAGGGTGCTGGTTGAGCACTAGCTGGTCACTTTCTTGCTTTAGCTTGTTGAGTTCTTTTTCTTTAAGCTCCAGTTCACTCATACGTTTCTAAACAATGAAAACACAGCATTAAACAAGCCCCCAAACATATGATGCACAGGATGACTTACTTAAAATTTTCCAGATATTTGTGATAACGTAAAATCATCCCTGCTAACACTACATAGTAATTCTATTCAGTGTCCTGAAGTTAATTATGAAGACAGTAGAGACAAAGAAAGTATAATCATCTCAGTTCCAGTCTCTAGGCTTGCTGCTTCACAGAGCAAAGCACCCAAAGTGCTAACTTTCCGAGGAACGATGAAAATAAAACTGACTGCATCTTGCAACATCCAGAACAACTGAACTAAAAAAAGAAATACCTCCTTAATAGTGCGAACTTTCATTCCCTTTTCAGTTTGGTGATCTGAACCAATAATGGTTAAAGAAATGTACATGCTCAACTTCCCTCCGTATCCATGGAAAACAGGGAGCAGTGCAAACTACCTCTGATGGTGCACTCAATGCGCTGCTGGCAAAACCATCAGAGGAAGACAGCAGTTCCCTCTGGCACAGCTCTACTTCCTGGTGACAGACAATCAGGCCAAACAGGGGGACTCCCTGTCCCCTACAGTCCTAACAGGTAGAATTAAACTACTTGATTGAAGTCCTTTATTTAGTTTAGCACGCCAACATAATGACTGTGTGCACAGATACATGTGATTACTACTCCACAGTGGACTGTAAGTCCAAAGTCAAAAGAAACCATGAAAACTGGTTGAATGGGAGCATAATCTTCCAATAGATGCACAGTCTTGAGTCAAAAGGACACAATAATTAATCCAAAAGTATTGATAAAAATCCCCAGGAACTTTGAAAGAGTGATTCCTCCCTCACTGTCCCAAAAGAGGGCCCATGGAAAGAATGGGGAGGTTCAGCCGACTTACAGAGAATGCCTCCTGCTTCCTGGCAATGTCAGTGTTCCTGTCACTCCAGTCGTAGAGAAGCTCCTCTTCCTCACAGTCATTGATCCACATGATCTCTCTGCTGGTGGCTTGGATGAGGTTCTGGAATTGACGGAGCTGATCCATTCTCTCAAAGGAGTATTTCTGCAAGAAATTCCATAAATAAGAAGCCATAAACACATAAATGCCTGTGCTGAGTGGAGAAGGGTAAGCTAAGAGCACAGCATGTCCTTTTTATTAAATAAAGTAACAGCAAAAAACACACATCTATAAAACCTGTTGGCAATGGAGAGCAGATGATGTGTCTGGATTTATAGAACAATGGGAACCTGAAGACAGCAGCTTCCCAAAGTCATTTCAAACACAAGTGTAAGATACACGAAGACGTGCAAACAAAAAGGCATGGGAGAAAATATAAGAAATATCTGAACATTTAACATCACTTTTACTTGCATTTGCTGCTCCTAGTACATCCTTGATGTTGTGAGCAGCACCTTTGGCACAGATGACACTTCATGAAAAGATTCCTCCTCTGTCCCCATGTCACAATACACATGCTGTTGCTTGAAATGCGTACAGGAAATACCTTCCAATCCCAAGGGTTAAATCTGCTATTGGCACAAGATTCTCACTGTATTTTACATGAAGATCCAAAGTGGAGAAGATGCACAGCCCTACACAGAATTTGGTTCTATTCCCACATTTGATTAGCTTTTTAAACTTCATCTATAGACTAACTTCATCACTACATTTACTCCCATTAAGAAGGTAGACTCTTCACCTGCTTAGTGACCAACCAGGTGCAAACTAGAAACTTCCTTGTGAGGGTCAGTCAATTATACACCAGGTAATGAATTAATCTTAAGTTCATGACTCCAACTGACCCTTACAGAAACTACAAAGCACTGTCAGTTTACTGCTGAATAGAATTACTTAAATATGTATCTGTCACACTGTTGAAACCTGAAGCGTCCCTTGACTACAACATAGATGCTAATAAAGCAAAAACGAGCATTCATCATAGAGCTTATCAGTCATGGACACATTGCATGCTCACCAGAAGTCCTTCATATTCTTCCTCTAGCTGATGAACTGCAGCCTTCTCCCGCTGAAATAGAGACAGCAAATATTTAGTGAGCCGTTTACAAGTTGCCTATTTGCTGATATTTCCTTTACAGTATCAGTATCATAATGTTACAACTACAGGTGGTAACCTGCAAATGCCCGCAAAAGACATAGGTGAATATCAGAGCTCCACCACTGGAGGACCACAAGAAGAATAAAACCAAGGCTTGGATAAACTTACTTCCCTCAGGGATGCTTAGTATATAAGCACAAGTACATAGCAAAACAGCTCCCAAAAATGATCTCTTTCTATACCAAACTCCTAGACAGCTGTGGGGAACCAGCTAGTCCTAGGGCCAGCTTTAGAGTAGTATAAACTACGATGTAAGCAGGAGGTTCCAATTTTTATTCCCATTTCTGTGGCTGGGAAGCTGCACAACCTTGGAACTGTTATTCCATAAGGCTATCTATCACCTTTCACTATCACCTTTCTGATTTGAAGCAGAAAGGAAAAGGGAGTTACACCCCTTCCACTCTTCAGCTTGGCTGAGAGATCAGAGCTCCAAAATGGAATGCCTTTTCTTTAGGTCCAACTCTATCTCCTCCTGTCTGTGTAAGCAGTTAAGAGGAAAGAAGAATGGGAATGAAGTGAGCCTCCTCTCTCCTATACCTAGCTGCTGGGCTGACAGGAACGGAAGTTAACCACTGCATTTTCAGTGTCTTCTTTATTCCAATCACAAAATCCATAGGGGAACAGAAGCCTCAGAAGGGCAAAAAAAAAGAAAAAAAAAATCCATGAAAAAGCCCACACCTCAGAAGAGCTCTAGGCTTAGCCCAGAATTTTGGCATTTTTCACAGAAATTCCATCTTTACTAAATGCTACATCTAAGCACACACCTTATCCTTTCACTTTCTTATTTTAATGTAGCTAGACAGAAAGTGAGAATAATCATTCTTAGCCATTCTTCCTGCAAAAACTTATTGCAATATTCATTTGCCATCCTTGGTACACAAAAAAAAGACGTTAAATAACTACTAATTTTTTATTTTAAAATTCTGAGGAAAGAAGAGGAACACAAAATAATAATGAAATAATAAATATTAAGGTTGAAAGTGGTTGCTATCACGACACGAGTGTTTTCTGAAGAGAAGCTGAGCCATTCAGATTTCCTTTTTGTAGCGGAACACCAGCAACCCAATGACACAAATCTAGACTAAGCAACGTGTAAGGGAAGACAGTAATTACCAGGTCTGTTTTGACTTTGTCCAGGTGCCAGCGATAGTCTCCAATGGCATTGTGAGTCCTCCTATGGTCACTAATTTGTTGCTCAATGGATGCTGCATCAAACCCCCATTTCACTAGCTCCATTTCAGCCTAGGAGAAAGAGACAGTACTTCTACTTTCATTTCCAACATTATTATCTAAATCGAAGAATTTAGGAATTGAACTGAAGGAAACATGCATATGCAGAACAGAGTAAAATTGAACAAAGGGAATTTCAGAATAGGGGGTTACAGTTTCTTAGAATTGTCATCAATTAAACTGTGTGACAGGCTCCCAACGTAGAAGAGACAAAATAGGGAAAATACTGAAGTTGCTTAAAATTAGATTAGATGAAGCACACTCAGTAGTGTATTTTTATCTGTTTTCTTTGGACCAAATTGTTCTTTTATGTTTTACTGTATAGCTTACATTCTTATCACTCTGAAAACAAATTATGACCTTATCAACGCTTTTCATGCAATTCATGTGAAAATCCCTGAGTAAAGTTCTGTAGCCCCATACACTGCATTTTAATTCCACTCATGTAAACTCTAATAACTTCAGTTAAATGCAGTCAAACTAAATGAAAAAAACAGAAGATAAACTGAAATAATTATAGAACATGTTGTTTGTCTTGCATTTTGGCAACAGTTATTGTAGGATGCTGAGTGAAAATCTCTAGAAACAGCCTTTGAAAAGCAGTAATGCACCTGGATAATACACCTGGGTAACTAAATAACTTGAAAACTATCTGATTGCAGTTCTTTTTTTCATTATTTTCAAATATTAAAAGCCACTGAATTCACAATTCAGCTCCTCAAACTCCAAATCATCTTTTATGCTCTGAAGACACACTCCATCTCTGTCTGAATGCTGTCTGCGCACGCGCACAGGAAAGAAATAGGTATCTTAATCTTGGGTTGGGACCGAATTTGGTAATTACCAAATTACCTGGAGCCAAATCTCTGAGTCAACGGATGACAACAAAGCCCAAACCATACTCAAGCGTAGGGGTTCAAAGGCAGTGTTGAAAATGATCCAAGAAACAAAACCATTTTGCATTCAGCCATCTAAAAGTTACAGGACTTTGACCCTTCTCATTATATTTAAACAGCCTAAAGAGTCGGCAGCGACAGCGGCAATCCTGGCTGGCTGCCAGTACATGAACAAAGGCTGTCTGGATTTCACTGTACTTTCCCTAATTCTGCTCTGGAAACTTGACTGACCCTCCTATCACCCGATTCTCCTGTCAGCAAACCATCCAGACAGAAAACACAAAAATACACCAGCAGAAAACCGCGGCTGCTCAGATCTTTTTCCCACATCTGACTGTGTTACCAGGAGAAACATTATCCTGGTCCCAGTACGAGCAGGTAATGAGACACAGCCAGGCTTGGTGGGAAGAAGAGGCATGCCGGAAAGTTCAAAATAAGTTTTCCCTAGGAAAACGCAAAAGCCAAACAGGGAGCTAAGTGCTTACTGGCCCCAAATCATCTTTACCTTAGGGATTGAAGAAGGGAGAGTGAGCAAGCCTTTTACTTTCACAGGAGCTTTTGTGTTGGAGCAGTTATAAAGCACTTACTTATGGTCCCTGTGCTTTGCTAGGGGTGTCTGAGCAAGGTGTCACGTGGCATCTTTGGGAAGTGCAGCATGTTCATGGTCTTTCATCACTGGAAACGTGCCCAGTGTCTGTCCAACATCACTCCTCAAACTGTGGCAGGTCTGACCATTAGCCTGCTCTCCCACAGTGTGTGTAGAGCGATCAGATCTGCTGTTGCTCTCCTGGCATGATGTTTATGCATGTTATCACTCACGGAGTGCATCTCCACTTCCCCTACTTCCTCCAAAATCTGCCACCCTACGGGAGGGCACTGGAAGACTAAACTATGACTAGCACTCACATAAAAGTATGGGAACTGTACAGAGCTCTCCTCTCCTCATCTGGTTTACATAGCAGCCACCTGGCAAACACCACATGCAGATAACAATGACAGGATCACTAAGCAACAGCCTAATAAAGAGAGATAAAAATAATGCAATTTCAAATTACAAGGCCTCTGCAAAGTATAGCTTCAGCCAACTTGTTCCAGCCTCCCTACTCGTCTCTCGGAAAGGGCTGTCCACCCTCAAACACAGAGCTTTCACTTCAGCAGCACAAAACCAGGCTACAGGCTCTCAACATGTGTTTTCTACTCCAGGTTACGTCATCAACAGCTGTACATGGGCGATTTGTTCTGCGCATGCAAGAGATACACACAAAAATGCTGAATTTGCTGTTTCAGCAGTGACTTCTGAAAGGGCAATCAGCTCTGCCTTACAGCTTCCACTGTGATAAGGATAGATTAGAGGTGGGGAAAAAAAACCTGTAAAATACTGGACAATGGTTAAATCTGTGAAGCTGGTCCTATCTGTGTGAAGTGTTAAGATAAATACAAATCATAAAGGAAATCTGTGGAAGAAAGGAAGGAAATATCAAGCATAATAATCTCTAACGTAAACATGCCAATGCCTTTTGTTATGTTAACAGCTGCGTCTCATTCAGCTTTCAAATCTAACTTCCACACTTTTTCCTCTGCAAATGAAGAGCCCAAATTCACGTTCATATTTCAGTGGAAACTCACTACATTGCAATAGTATAATTTTAAAAATAAAAAGTGGAACTTGGAACAATATATGAGCATACACGTGTACTTTTAATTTTCTACTGGCACCCAAAACATTACTGCATGTGAGGTGAAGTACATAAAAACCACCAGATCTTAGCCTTGTCTCTGGGTTTTGCACAGATTTACCTTCTGCTGCCTCATCCAGCTCAAACATTCACTTGTGACACGTTTCGTGTACTCATCCCAGCCTGAGCCACTCTGAGAGGAGAAGCAACCACCACCTTTGGAGCTGGCCCTCCTGGCACGGGGAACACTGATGGCTTTGTACAGGGCACGCATTTGCTCTTGAAGTTGAAGCAGCCTGAAAGGGAAGGAACCAGCAAGCGCCTATGAGGAAAACAACCAGAAAACATGGAAACAATGCAATTCTTCTCTCCCAGTGGACCACCAGGTATTCAAAACAAAGTGCTGAAAGCACAGGCTGTGCAAAAAATATATTTAAAATTTCAGGGGGACAACCAAGGTGTGAAATTCTGTAAGAAATATGTTACTGCAGGGCCCTTCTCCATGTTAGCATGCCCCAAACAAAGCCAACTTACTTCTGTCACATCCTGCAACACCAGGGAAGGTGAGCACTTCAGACATCACAAACTTGTATCAGCCACATTCCCTCCCCCAGCCCTTCCATGGCAATACCTTTTCTGATACATATCACAGGGTTGGCCCATCTGCCTCATCTCTCTGATCAGCCCATCCAGGATATCCATTTGGTCATTCGCCTGCGCAAAACACTCTTCCAAATCTCTGTTCCCTCTAATCTGGACACCATCCCCATATTTCAATTCCTAAAAAAGAAAAAAGGGAGGGGGGAATTAAAGTAAATATTCATCACCTAAGTTTCAGCTTGGTTGTTTTAAAAAGAGATGTTATGGGGAATAATTATTTTTAAGAAGCATGATAGGTTTCAACTGCTGGGTCTCTGATTGCCAGGTTTAACTGGCAGAAGACCAATCAACAAAGGATCCACAATCATTGGAAAGTCCTTATTACAAATAAAATATAAAAGAAAATTATTAAAACAAAATACCAACCAAACCTTTCCCTAAAGAGCAACACATCCTGACTGACGTTTATTTCAGCAAAGCCAAGGCTTCACACAGTGTGCTAAGTTTTCAAGACCTTATGCTTTGGTGTTTAGAGGGTGAGAAGCAATCAGTCTGTCCTAGTGAGAGTTGGCGGATATTGCTCCTGATTTTTCAGAAGTTTCTCTGAGATTCTAAAAGACTTACAGACATTGCTTCTCCCCTTCAAAAACATAGACTGCACCCTGTCTGCCTGGGACAAGCTTCATGCCCAGACACATTTACATACCACCTTATCACCCAAAGTCTAGGCAAATTCTCCATGCACCCTCTCAGTGCAGTGGATCACAGTATGGTCATGGTGCTTCAAGCAGGAAGACATGACTTTTTGATCTCATCTCACACTGACACAACCACGCTGACCAAAGCATAACCCAGCTGTGATTTGATTTTGAAATAAAATGTTGATGGACCTCACTACTTCGTCCCTCAGAAAGAAAAGAAAACAAAAATAGTAAGCAATGCATGTTGTGGCACCGAGCTGAAGCTAAACATCATTTTCTTTTAACTTCAATGGAATAATATTAATCCTTAACAAGAGGCAGTATTTACTCTGGCATTGATTTTTATATAAACATGCTCACACGTGCTGTGTCTCTGAAGAGGAAATGAACTGCTAACCACAGAATTCATTCCTGAAAGAATTTTCTGTCCACAGAGGGACCAAAAGTGTGCATTAAATCATATCTACTGCCAGAACTGCAAATGGTTTTTGGATCTCAGTGGCCTCAACAGCAGGATGCTGCACCTCCTCTGACTTCAGCAGGAACAGAGGACACCCCATGTTTGCCAAGACCGAATCTAGTGTCAGTGAGTAACCCACCCCCAGGCACTATGGGTTTATATCAGTGTAGTGTGCAGCAAAGATCATCTCTATGCATTTGGGATGAAACAGTCAAGAGGACTTTAATGTAGTTTCATATACTTCTTCAGGAATCATCTGGAAAAATAAAATACAGATAATGAAAGATTTTCCTATGGTCAGGTTCTTTATGGCCTAGAAAATGATGACAATATTCTACAGGACACACTAAGAGATCATAAGTGATCGTAAGATTGTTAACAACTGTTTACACTGACAGTGGTCTTGATCTAAAACTGAAAAATAAGATGTAGTAGAATCTTTTCGAAGGGTGGGGGCTTAAAAAAAAATAATCAGGAAGTCCCCCTTTTCTTAATTGGATGCATTTCAATCAGTTTTACTGAACACTGAGTGCAGACAGAGGAGGGAGACCCAGGAAGGTGGTGTGCTATTCCACTCCCAGTTGCCTCATGCAAACAGCTGAAGGGGGAGAAAGGAGATGAAGAAGCAGAGCCTGTGATTCCAGATAACGATGCAGCATTCCTTCCCTGTAATATTCATAATCACTTTTGATAAGAAGAACAAGAAGCACTCACGGGTTGTACTATGAGCTCAGCTCGCATCAGGCAATCCGAACAGTTTTGCAAAAGCTCCTGGATGGTGTTCTGGCGTCTGGACACTGTACAGGTCCCATTCTGACTGTTGTGGGGGAGAAGAAGAAGATGAAGTAAGTACTGAGTAAACACCCGTTTTGAAGAGACACAAGAAACGCAAATTTGGAACAGCTAAGGGAAGTTACATGGAACAATCCATCTCATTTAGCGTCAGAGACAGACACGATTTATCTGGCCCTCCTACATTATTGCACTGTGAAGTTTTAATGCCGATTCCACGATGGCAGAGCCATCTTATAATTCTGTAAGAGCAGCCGTGAACTGACTTTGCCACAGGATAGAGTAGAATGTGGAAACTAGCATGCTACAAGTGAAGAAGTTCTTCCAGAACACCTATTTGCAGCTTTTATAGACAAAACTTTGGCAGTATTACAGTAAGAATTAATTATTCACAATCTTTGTTAAAGTCAATACATTAAATTTTCACATCACACGTGTCACCACATCAGCCATCGAATGTCAGAGCATAAAAGGGAAGCAGGATCCTCTGCTACTGAGCAAACATGTCCATATAAGCGTACAAAGGGCCCTTTTATCAGCAGAAATGCATAAAACTAGTGCAGTGTCTTAAGAAAGAATTGCAAGATGCACAAACTACTACAAAACCAGATGTAGGCCCTGGAGTTAGAGGACATGCTGTCTTCCAAATAAATAACATGGGACTTTGGGGGTTCCAAATAAAAGTCCAGAATCAAAAACACTGGTGGGGGAAAAAGCCAAGATAGATAATGGGGTCATTATTGTCGTCTTCACATAATCTACTGCATCCATGCTGCCAGAAGGTTACTTTTCCTGCATTTGGGACTCAGCCACCAAAGCGAGCCACTGCTAGTTGAACGTGGGTGATGTGCTTCAAGCAAGGAATCATTCCTTGCTGATGGAATCAGAGCTCCCAAGCAAGCCCAGGCAGCTCCCAAACCAAAGCACTTGCCAGTGAAACTAAAATAAACCACTACTAAGAGACAGTAAGAAGCTGAGATGCTTTCAAGCCCTGCCTAGTTTTCTAACTGTTTTGCTCATGGTAGGTAACCTTTTCCATTACAAATCACTGAAGGACCAAACCTTGCATACAACACTGACATCAAAAAGACTATCGGTGCAAACCTGTCCAGCTCAGAGCCAGCAAGTCATATGGATTCAATGGAAATCTTTCCACTGACTTCAACAGGCTCTGACCATCCTTCACAAAAGGAATTGTGATAACGTAAAAAATTTGGCAGAGTTCTCCTTGGGAAAATCACTGCAATGGTGAGAAATGTTCAATGGTATATTTTTAAGAGCTCTTCTGCACTGTGTGCAGCTGGGCTTTAGCAGCTTGCCATTCTCCTATTAGCTCTTCTTGAACAAGGGGAAAAAGTTTAAGCAACTTTTCACCAGCTTCCTCTAATACCAGGGAGTGGACCCTCAAAGACACAGAGACAGGACTGGAAAATCAGTGGGTGACTTAAAAAAAAAAAAAAAGCTGTACACATACAACCCCTGGCTTGCACTGTGACCCTCTGGCTGCACAAACGCCGTGCCCTACTGTGCTATGCACCCCTGTATATCTTGGAAACAGCTTAAAGAAAACAATTATGAAAAATAACATATGGGTCTGATTTTGTGCCAGGCTTCCCGTCAGCTTCCTTTTCTAAATCATTCCTTCTCCTTAGGCATCACTGTTGTGTTTGGATCTAGAAGTCTCTGACTGTATCTAAAATTTACATTTAATTATACCCACAATTATTTTAATGAATGAAACGTAATAAAGAAGAGAGAGGAACCTTCCAAGCAGTTTTCTCTTTTTAGAACATCAGAAGAGTACTTTTTCTTCAATCCTCTCCTGACAGCTATAAATGCCGGATATCCATTAAAGCCGAAAGAACTACAGAGAAGGACCACACTTCTACTGTAATAAATCAGCGTATCTCCACCGGCTTCAGTGCAACTTCACTGACCTCAAAGGCATTACCTCTCTCTGAGACAAGGTCTAAACGATGGCTGTTATAGCTAACACACTAAGAAATTGCAAAGAAAAGCTATTTTCAAATAAATAAAAAAATTTTAAAGACAGAAAAAGTAGAATTATAAGTATTTTGTGTTCATCCTGATGATGTTAGAATACCACATCCAGAATTATTGTCCAAATAAAAAATGTTGTAAAATTGAAAATAGTTTAATATAGGTGTACAAAGTTGTTTCAAAGTCAGGAGCAGATGCCTTGAAGTGGGAGGCTTAAGCGTGCTCTATTTAGATTTTCAAATGAAGATCTACAAGTTACTTGTTTACAGTTCATAGGGACTTTCACAAGAAAAAAAGCAGCAAGCTTTAAGTCTCTCCAATCTAATAGATAAAGACATAACCAAAACAATGGCAGAAGCTGGAGCAATACAAACAAATAAAAAAAGAGCATCAATGTTGCTTTTCACACCTTGGATGTCAGTTTGGTTGTTAAACAACTAACTGTTTTGCTAGTCAAAACACTGAGATCAATACTAGGAAAACAGGTGAAAAGATAGTGGCCTGTCAAAGGCAGCTGATGACACTGGGCAAGCTAATGGCTTTCAAACCCATCAGTCAACCAGAGCTACATGGCGTTAAGGGGCATAGCCAGAGATAGCAGATGCCAGTGCCAGAGCTGATATTTGATGACATAGCTCCACTAAGTCAACAGGACTCAAAAAACTTCTCATCCGAAGAGGATTTAGCTGTACAAACATACTCAAGAAGAGTAAAAATCAACCTCTGAATTTAGAAAATAAAAATACTTAGTAAGACAATAACGTATATAGGTTGATGCATCAGACACCACCAGCACAATCTCACATGGACACACCTTCAACACTTTTCCCCCATGTGACAGGGGAGTACTTCACAAGCAGTTTCAAAGGCCCTCAGTGTAATATTCCTCTTATTGAAGAAACAGGCTTTTAATGGGTATGAGTAGATCAAAGCAGAAACCCCAGCGCAGAGTAAGCAGACATCCAACCTTGAGGCAGAAGGAAACAGTCAGCCAAAGGAAAACCAAATCCAACACAATGGCATAAGGGGGGAAAGAAAAAAAAAATAAAAAAAAAGAATGGACTAAAGAAACTGAGGCAAACCCTAATCCCTGCAACATGCTACATGGCCTCTTACCATGGAGGCAAGAACGAAGCTAGGTTACAACCATGTAACCT
>JAOXJM010000012.1:68679747-68697069 GCA_026413425.1 Tringa solitaria
ACGCCCTTGTAAAAAGTCCCTCTCCAGCTTTCTTGTAGGCCCCCTTCAGATACTGGAAGGCGCTATAAGGTCTCCCTGGAGGGCGTGCAGGGTGTCAGCAAAGGAAGTGTGCTGTAGGATGCCCAGTGGTGCCTTTATTATCAGCCACTGACCACTGCGTCAGTCTCAAAGGTAAATTGAGAGCAAATTCTTAGCTACACCCAGTGGTACAACCTCAGGTGGTCTGGCCACTTGCCCCTGGTGTTAGAAGACAAAGAGAAGGTGGCCAGATTTTAAGAAGCAGCAGTGACTCTTGAATAACTCTGCCAAGCTTTTCTGAAATAACCCAGCAGCTTTGGTCCCAAAATGCAGTACGGGACTATATCGGTGCCATACCACCATGCCATATCAGTGATCTGATGCTCTGCCATAGCACACATGCTGTAAGTTTCTTTAAACTTGTGGGAGATCACCAGCAGCCCACACCATCCATAAATTCTTGGGCCCATTTCTGTCTTTCCTGCACTGATCATTTTCCTGGTATTTTTAAGTGCAAGCGATAGGCCACAAGACAGTAAACAACAACTACACAAGCATACCGGGAGGACAAGAATTTCTGAACTACTCAAGAGAAAACCGAAGGAGAGCAATTCTCCTCAATGCCACTGAAACTGCTGGAGCATCACGGTACACAAGTTATGTGAGAACCTGTCCTGCTGCTGGCGGTGGTGGTGGGCACAGCGTAGCGGAGGCATAAGAGCTCCTCCAAGCAAACCTGGGGCTGCTTGGTCCCGGAAGGCATCCTGGTGGCACTGCCCGGAGCCCTCTGGAGCGCTACAAAGGAGCAGAATGCAAGTTGGCTATTACCTCTGAAGTCATACAGTGACTTCCGTATTGTAATATATATTCTGTATTATATATAACGTGAGTCATTATATATCAGTGCATATATATGTATGTATACACATATACATACATATATATGTATACGCACATACATACATATGTGTAGATGGAGATATATATGTGTGGATTTGGGCTGCTTTTTTGAATACAGATTACATTTGCACAATTTGATGATTTGACATTACATTGCAAAGTCATTAGCAGAATACTAAAGCAGTCAGGATGAGTAAGAAAAACAAATACATAGCCTTAATGCTATGGAGAAGGAAGTAAAAAGGTAGAAAACAGATGTAACCTAGGAGGAGATGCAGAATAAGGGAAACTTGAACTTCATTCCTTCATACTCCAAACTTTTTGAAACATAGATGACTGTGGTAGTGCCACCGGCATACCTAAAAGTTGGATTTTTTGAGTGGTGATGCTTCAAGCCAGGCACTTGTATTTAGACATGTGAACACAAAACATTTTTTCCAGCAAGTCCCTTTGAGAGCTGCCCGATCCTATGTACGTGCATTTAGAAATCCCAAAGCATGACATTGATTTGGGGTTCTTGCTGAGTTTCAGCACCACCTCCAACCAGCCCCACCTTTCAGCTTGGACTGGTGTGCCAGCTCAGTGAGACACTCTATTATCTGTGATGGAGACAGCAAGTGTGTGATACACCCAGAGGCCTGGATGAGTCACTGTTACCTGGACATGTAGAAAAACGTACTTAAATAGCAAGTGGATTCTGCTGGTCCTGCTTGCACAGTTAGCCCCACTTAAATGAAGAGGAGAGGATAAGACTGAACTGATACTGAAAAGAGCTCAGTGTTCCTATCTGTACTGGTTTTGTACCTGGGCAAATGTAGTAAGTAAATGCAAATATTTTTTACTTGGGTTCTACAACAGGTCAATTTTACTTGGATGTATGTAAGCCCCCCTAGGTGGGCTTGGTTATCTTGAAGCAGGATCAAGTTACATGGGTATTGCTTAAAATTTTACTGACTAGAGGAAAATATCAGTATCACAACTGGAAGATCTTGCTTAAACCTTGCTCTACTGCTTCTGGAAAGGCCCAGTCCTGATGCACCTAAGGCCACATCCTAAGTTCCTTGACTGTCTTGGACTTCAAAGAGTTTTTGAGAACAAATGTCCAGTAAACTGCAATCTACAAAGTCTCATTTCCTCCTAAGGAAAACTCCATGGAGGAGAGAATAACATGCAGTAATTTGGAGTTTCTTGCTCATCTGCCTTATCAGAAGGTGGTGTTCTGCTGCTTAAGACATGGACACATAAAAGTGGTCTGGATCTTGGGACACCCTCTTTAAGCAAGTCAGTCTAAAGAAGATGTAATACTCCCTCTGGGTGCCTTAAACCAAGCCAGAGCAAGGTCTGTGCTGCAGCCCTATATCCTAAGTCCCCTCCTGTGTAATTGTAGACTCCATGAGGATTATTACGAAAAAACAGTTCCAAGGAGGCAAAGGGGATACAGTTGTGCCTGAACACTACTTTAATAAACAGAAGTAAGCTCCTTTATACATAATACTAGGGGTAAGCATAATCTGTCTCTTTAAGTTTCATAAAGAGACTCCTCCCCGACTCCAACTAGTGCACCCAAAAGCTCTATTTTAGACTTAAGCTGCTGGATAGTGGGTCTTTAATTATTCAGGACACTACCTGAGGTGAACGAAACAAGCTGCACTTGTCCCTGTCTATAATGGGGAGACATCTGTATTTTATCTTAAGAACTGAATTCCCAAGGCCATGCTGAAATTCCCCTCAATGACTTGTTAATTAATAACTTTTAACAGTACTGCCAGTCCCTCCTATTTCGCATGCCCAATTCTGAGCTTATTTAATGACATCCTCTCTTTAATGTCCTCCTTGCATGAAGAAGAAGCAAATAAATTTAAAGTAGCTGAAAAACACTGATAACTAGTGACATCTGACATTCGAAGTACAAATGTGAATATGACTTGGTAACTGATTTGCATTATTGTAGCTTGTGAGATATCAGGTCCGGCATCCCAAACAGAGATCAAATCATCCAGGTAAAACAGCGTGTGACTCCTGTGTTCCTAACTCCTACAGATTTGGGCAGTAAGGACAAGTTTGCACGTGCAAGCCACTAATCTGGCTACGTGTCTATGTAAGGAGGTTGCTATGCACCACCCCTCCTCTCCAAGGGCTGCCTGGGAAGCAATAGCTTAGGCTGAGAGGCAGCACTCACAAAGTCCATGTTTATTACGACATGAAGGTCAGTTCTAGGAGTTTCCGCCTCCTCACTTCACTCAGCCTGAATTCTCCCCAGAAAATTCACAGTTAACACTCCCGAGTCCGAAGCCTGAGCTCCCCTCTGCATAGGAAAAGAGGCTCATCAGCCGGTGCCAGTAGCAACACCTCCACAGTGGCTGCAGAATTGGACTGAAATGTCATTAACAGCAAACCAAGAGGGTTCAGTCAATTTACTCAATTTACCCCCCTGTCATGGGGAAGATAAATCCTAAATGCACTCAGGTGGTGCCTAATTATGGGCAGATTCACAGTGCCCTGCAGCACAATCCTTTTTAAAACATAGATATTCCCCACAGAGCGTCTGGAGAGGTTGGGGAGGGCAGTGAATGACTGACACAAAGTGTTCAGTGTGAGCCTCTGACTAGTCAAGCTTGGGACTGTCTGTCATTCCCAGGTCCCCAAACACTTGCTGTGCTCTGTTTAGACAGTCCCCAGAATATTACACTACCAGTTTCTGGTAGGGTTAAAAAAAAAGTCTTTGAAATCAGCAGGAGGGAACGCATCTTAGGACTGCACAATTCCTTCTATACCATGCAAAAGTAGAGGGTGTGGTGAAGGATGTGTCAGCCTTGTCAAACCTGACTGACTACTCAGACAAAAAGTTTCAGGATGCCTCGCTGTTTTGCTTCAGGTGGAGAAGACCAATGACATCCTTTTCCCACCTCGGTTCCACCGTGACCGACAGAACATGCACACAATATTTCTACACAGCTCTTGATTTCATCTTGCTGCAAGCAGAGCACCCCAACAGTGACAGCACAAGGTCAATTATTTAATGTTATGTTATTTCTGTTCCTTTAAAAGCTCACTTCGTAATTCTGTTTCGTCAACACCCAGTGACACTTGCTGCACCTTGAGAAGTTAACATATAATAGCGCTGAGAGCAATACAAGGCTATTTCTGACTGGTTATTCTCTAGCAGTGGGACAAAAATCTTTTCAGCCACATGACATGGATGCAAAATGCATTCATTGGTGAGGATGAATTATTTTAATAAAACATGAACTTTTAGTAAGGTGCATCTACGCCTCATTATTCAGACAGTTTGATAATTGGTGTTAGATACCACGGTGCAGCTCAGCCACATGCCATACAAGATGGGAAGTGGGACAGGGGAAGCTCTCTAGGGATCTTTACACTTGCTTCATACTGGGGCTGCTCTAATTCACACCTAGGTATCTGCGAGCCCAAAGGGATAAGGAGCACATTGATTTTATTGACACCCATCCCTTTCTTCCGCTTGTACTGTCATTCTTGGAAATAGCAGTCAAGGTTCAAATGGGAGCTGCTACAGGAGCTCTGTAGACAACCAGGGCTCCCCCTCATTAGTGTGGATCTCCCATTAGCAAGGTTGCACATTCTAACAGATGCTTGTCATCCCAACACGTCAAATAACTGGGTTATGGCATTGGCCCGGGGCACTGATAGCCTTATTAAAATGTTACCACCATAATTAAAAATACCTTGTTACTTGTAAGAGGGAGTACCAGATCAGAGCAGTTATAATGGTCCCAAATATCTTTATCGACTTAATGGAGAAAAGCAAGACATTTAAAACAAATTTTCACGCATACCTCCCCTATGCTGAACTTCTGTGGTGTGTAATGGCTGCAGGCAGTGGAGGACAATGGAGAATTCGATCTAATATATACAAAAGAATGCCAATTAGCTCACTTTGCATTAGTTTTTGCAAGCAGACCTGTCGTTTCATGTTCAATTTGTGGGTCATACCACATCTATTTTGATAACAACCAGGGAAGATAAAGATTCTGTTCTTTACTGTGCCAGAAGCTCTGCTTCTCACAGCTGAGTGGAGGTGTCATCCTGACACGAATATTTTGTTCTCCAAAACCCCAAGGCTACAGAGGGTAACTTATCTCCTGACAGAATTGGAAACCTCCTTACCAAGATACCCTCTCTACAAACTCCAGATGTTATCACAGTGTTGTGTGCTCCAGCTGTGCTTGCTTGTACTCCCAGATAGCAAGAGCTCCCCACACCAAAGGGACCTCAGGCTACTTAGTAAAGGCATCATTAAGAATTGCCTTGTGCTGAAAAAGCCTTTTCAAATTCATAAAATTCAGCTTGAGAAAGTTTTATAAGAGTCTTTTTTTATTCTGATCATTTAACAGGGATTTTTTTAGTATAAAGTTTGCAGTACAAGTGAAAAAAAAAAAAAAAGAGGCAGCCTCTTCTCTCACCCTCACATCCCATAACTCTCTAAAGACAAATTCAGACGTGAGAAGTTGAAGTTAGCCTTTCTCTTCCCTCCAGCTGAGTCATGCTGAACAGAAATGGGAGCTCTTTCATTACAATTGTATTCTCCTCCATTACAAAAGCACAACCATCACTATAACTCATTTAAATCTTGAGTAGTTGTCTTCAGTGGTACCAGAATACTACAAGGCAGCCACTGGGGATCGTGAAATACCTCCGATTACTACAGCTTTCAAGATACGACAATGTAAATATGGAACTGTTCTCCTGTCTAGACCAAATTCTGGTGCTGCCTAAGTTTCACTCAGACTTGCAATAGAATATTCTCCGCCTCCTCAGTCCTCAATTATTGCTATAGTGTAGCTGCTCAGTGTTCAAGAGCTGGCGCGCTTCGCTTCCTTCCCCCAAACACCTACACAAACCTTGTAGTTCAAATAGCAGAATCAATTGCATTTAGTTTTCCGCCTTCTCATTCTCTGCTCCATGTAATTATAAAAGTCTGATAAAGAGACCAGAGGATTAGAGCCCTAATATGATATGAGAAGCTAAAGGGGCTACTTTGCATTAATGTTTTCTTCCCAGCTCTCCATGTGATTTGGATGTGTCTGTGGGTATCTACAATATCTTCTCTATGTAAGTAGGTCTGAGTCAGAGACCTACTGGAAATAGGAAATAAAATTATCACTTTATTTCTTCTTTTTCTCTTTAGATCCACTTTTTTATTAGGATCATTTAGATCCCTTTAGGACACAGTCAGCTGTTTCCATAAAAATGCTCATTTTTTGCATGATTAGCATCATAAGAACCAATGAGGTTAACATAAATAATAAAAAAATACAAAAACTTTGATGGAAAACAGGGAAGAAAAAGTATTGCTTCAAGTTACCCTTGTTGGCACAGCTCTGAGCTCTTATGCTGGCACCAAGGGACTGTCAGCTCTCCTTAATTTAATTTCCTGTGTGGCTTCCTGGGAAATCACCTCCAAATGGCATTGTAAGAAACAAGACCAACTTACTGTAACAATGCCTCCTTGTTCCCATGTCTCAGTGAATTAAATACATGCAAGTAGTCCTTAAAACACTCTAAACAGATACTGGAAGACCACTCTATGTAGAACACTACGTGACACACTGCATACGTGATTTCCTTCAATGTAAGCAGAAATTTCACTTGTCTCTGCTACTATGTTAAATGTAGTATGAGTTTAAATTAAGAATAAGTCCAGTCCTTCCAGTTGCATGACAGGTATAGCCTTGCCTCCAGGACAGACTCTAGCCACATCCTTGAAAAAATGCCAGTTTTGTCTGCAAGAAAGCAATAAAATAATAATTATGAACTGGGCTACTGTTTACAGCAGTGTGCTTTCTTGTGCTTTTGTAGCTAATGCACTCTGTTGACACAGACAAGAACAAGAGGAACCACAACCTGGCTCTTCTGGGAGAGGCAGAAGCACTCATGGCTCGCTCCAGCTGTCTCTGAGCTGGGCAAAGGGCGTACGGGAAGTGGCATGGGACACTCACCCAAGGGGAGCTCCTAGGCAGCAGCACTGGGCAGGAGGACAAAGGTACTCTCATGTATGTCAGATGTATTTTGCTGTAAAATTTTGCCTGCTTCATCTCATCAGGCTGTAAGTTTTTCCAGACTTTTGTATGCGAGCACTGACTAGCACTGGGAAGTTCCTCCTATCACTAGGACAACACCAGGGCTTCCAGGTACTGAACAGCTTAAGTAATAAAGCCTCCCTTCCCAGCTTTAATAAGAAATCCAGAATGGTTGAGGTCAGGAGGTCTGTAGTTCAACCTCCTGCTCCTTTAGCTGTGAGAACAAAGTTGCTTGGGGCTTTGTCCAGCAAGGTCATGAAACCCTCCAAGCATGAAGCCTGCACAACCTCACTGAGCAGCCTGTTCCACCACTTGCTGTCCTCATGAGGAAAAGTTCATCTTCCTATCTGTTTGGACCTTCTCTTGTTTCAATTTATGCCCACTGTCTGTTGTCCCCTTACCGTGCACCACTGTGAAGAGCTTTGGTGGCACATAGATACCGACAGGCTGCTTTTATGTTCCCCTGAAGATGTCTCATCCCTGGGCTGGACAAGGCCTGGTCCCTCAGCCTCTCCTCACAGGGCTGGTCTCCAAACCTCAACTATCTTGGCAGCTTAGGAACAAGTTTATCAACCAGTGCTGAAATCTGAACGGAGTACTCTAGATGGATCTAATGAGTCCTGCACAGAGCGGGATAATGACTCCTCTCCATCTGGTGGCTCTGCTCCTGTTGATACAGCCCAGGATATACCAAGCTCTTGGCCTTCCTTGCTGCCAGAGCATCCTGCCAGCTCACATTTAGCCTATTGCTCAGCAGCGCCCTTGTGCCCTTTCCCACAGAGCTCATCAGCTGCCTGTACTGTTGCAAGGGACTACTTCACCCCAGTTGCAGGACTTTGCATTTGTCCCTATCAAATTTCATAAGGTTCCTGATGGCCCATTCCTCCAAGCTGCTTAGGTCCCTCTGAGTGGCAACTCTGCTCTGGAGTGTGTTGATTGCTGTCCTCAGTTTGGTGTCAGCTGCAAACCTGATGAGGGTGTGTACTGTCTCCACTTTCAGGTAACTGAAAAAGACATTAAGTTGCCAGAATAGATCCCTGAAGAACCCCGCTTGTAAAGGACTCTAGGTAGAATATGAACCCTTTAAACTCTACAAACAAGCCCGTTTTTCACCCATCTGTCCAGACCAGAATGTTCCAGCTTAGATACAAAGATGCTGTAGGAGATACGTCTAAAGTTAAATCAACATCAAGGTAGCTAACAACCACTGCTCTTCTTTTATGACACAAAGCAATCAGGTTGGTCAAGTGGGGAAAGTCCCACTCAATATTAGGGAAAATAAGTTTGCCATGAGGGTAAACACTGGTACAGGTGCCCAGAGGGGCTGTGGAGTCTCCACCCTGGAGATACTCAAAACCCAACTGGGCAAGGCCCTGAGCAACCTGCTCTACCTGGACCTGCTTTAGGCAGGGGTGGGACCAGAGACCTCTAGACGTCCCACAAAGCTTACATGATCTGATGATCTAACCTTGGTAGATCCATGTTGACTATTCCCAGTCACCTTCTTCTCATTCATGTAACAAAGCTTTCACATTCACCACTGTCCCTCAGAAAGGTTTGACAGCAGCACGGACACACCATATCTGCCCTGGAATGTCCTTATTCCAAAGAGCATAAATCACCTCCTTCATTATTCAGTAGCATACACACATGTTCTGGTAGACTCATTGGAGACCCTGATATTTCTGAGTGGATTAAGACAATACTTTCCCTAGGGGTTTGTTTTTTTTTTTTTTTTTAATTCTTGTTGCTGTGTGATAGCCTTTAAGAGAAGGTGGAGCTGTCAGCATTGTTTAATAATGGCAGAATAAGGGATAAAGACGTGTCCAAGTGTTAGTGATATCCACATTCAAGCATATTAAAACACTAGAGCTGGTCCTAATTGTCCCAGCAACAATACTGATGAAATACTTTCCAAAAACCTCCCCTGTACTTTGGCATCTCTGAGAGATGCCAAACGAGCCAACCTAATGAGATGAGACAACATAATGGCTATGCTAACATTAGAAATGTAACAAGCAGAAAACAATGCAAAATTCTTATGAATAAATGGAAAACAAGCTGAGTTACAGCTTAAAAATAATTTTCATTGCTTACAACAATATGTTGTAAAGCTATCAAGCATCATCCTTAGGATGTATCTACACTATCATTGCGGTTCTCTCCCTGTTTCACTCCTGGGCTGCTGATTGTCCATACCACTTACATGCTGGTTTGCCCCCAGGCTCCTACGTGGAGAAAATCAGCTCTCTCCCTCCCAGAGGGCACAACATTCCCAAGTCCTAGCTCCAAGGACACAAGGCAATCTACCACTTGGTAGGTCAAACTTTTCTTCCCGAGGCAGTCGGGGTTTACTTCCCAAGCAGACCACGGATTGTGTAGGCACCCTTGTAGTCTCTCGTCAATATCAAGATATTAATTTTGCTGTATTTCTTCACCTGGAGCAGATGAGCAGTTTTCTACAGGGCAGCTAGAAGGCTGCTCCAAGGGAGGCTGTGGGAGGTGCAGCACTGAATGGTTGAAATCAAAGATTTCTCATGAAGGGGGAAAAGCATTACCATGAGAAGCTGATAGAAGAAACCTGCAGTTGTACGGTGATTGTTCAGTGTTTTTAAGAGAGAATATATGCCTGTTTCCTGGCTAGATGAGTGCTGCAAGCAGGGCCTATGCACGGTTGTGCTGTACCAGCAGCAGCCTGCAACCCACCGTTGGGGAGTGACTACCCAGCTGTGGGGTTGCCCATGACCACAGCATAGCAAGAAGCCTGGGAGTTAGCTTCAACAAGACGCCAGCAGCGGTGAAACTCCAGCAGCGGGTACGTAGCATGGCTGATGACCAGAATACGTGCCCAAGGTCTCAGGCAGCTACGTGCTGCTATTGCATTGCTGTCGTTATACTGCCATTACCACCTGTGCTGGTGCCACTAAACGAAGCCCAGCGAAGCCCACCCATGCTGCAGTTGCACCTTCAGCTGCGGCGTGGGCATTCTCTGCATGGCAGATGATAATCAGCGTAACGATGCATGACATCAGCTGTCCCTCCCACCTCCATCTCCTCACCCTCCGTAAGGATCTCACATCCCCTCTGTGGATACAGCCCTTAAGTGAAATATTCCACCCTTTTTTTTAGCAACAGCCTACCCCCAGGAACACCGGTAAGGATTTTATGTAGGCTGAGAGACTGGCTCTGTTTTAACCATTACCCCAACTAACCTTGCTCTGAGCCAATTTTGTGGTAAAAAAACCCCGTGTTTCCTCTAGAATCCTCACGCCACTAGTCAAGATAGGGATCACCCTGTAGTAGTGGCAGGAGATTTCCCTAACAACCCTCGGTCATAAAACCTGATCTTCTGTACGTTCACAGAAGGCTGAGTCTTTCACACATAGAGATGCAGTACTGAAGCCCTTGTGGCATCACTTCTGTGGGAGGTCTGTGGGATGCCCTGGCTTAAGAGGATGCCTGTCATATATACAAAGGCTTCAGTACTGCATGAAGAACTACCTTTAAATAAATAAACAAAATTCAGACCTAGGGGTCCCCAGCATTTTTATGTTCTATGATCTCCTTTCTAGTTTCACATGTTCTCAAGAAGATCAGGTTTTGCCTGTCAAATTGGCCAATGGATGTAATCTATATACACTACTACATATGTCATGCATAATAAGAACAAAAACATCCTGCTCCAGAAGGGCAACTGAATTCATTCATTCATTGGTCTGCATTTCCTTGCCCTTTATCCTTTTTTTTTTTCTCCATTTTTTGCAGACGTTGGCAAGTTTCCACAGCTAGAAAACCTGTGTCCGATTTACACCAACAGACTGAAAAATCCACTGCCGCGTGCCCTTGTTTTTAATGGGAATAGCCCATCAGGTTGCTTGTTCTAACACGTGTGGTATGATTTTTGCACCAGCAAACAAATTTTTATCTAGCACGCAGAACTTATTCAAAAGGTATTACTTCTGCTGGGACTAGAGGCAGGAATGAGTCACAGCTGTTTAATACTCATGAAGTGCCCTGCCCCAAGGAGTGCCTCTGCTTTCCTCCCCTCCCTGTCTCGCGCGCTCTCTCTCAAGCCTTAATTGTCTTGAGTTATAAAGCTTTTGAGAAATCGCTCTTAAAATTATGACTCCAGTTAAAGTTAATTACACGTGAACACCGGCCAGGAGAGCAGGGGTAGTTTCATAATTGTTGTTCTAGCTGAAAACAGAAGGATTCCCTGACCACAGGAAGTTCAAAGGTCCAGCAGCAAAAGGAGGAGATAACCTCCGTTCCCAGGGCTTCACTTGGGATGCCAGCGGATTTATGACATGAGCTTCGCTCTGATTAACGCTTGGGGTGGGGCCTCTCACATTGATAAACAATAGGGTTTCTGCAGGGCTGGAGTCTGCAACAGCACCACGTATTTAGGCACAAGCGTTACGGCAACTCGCATTCAGCGTATTTCGGAGGCTGCTGTCCCTGAAGCTGAGTATCGCCCCCAAAAATAGGAAGTGTTCCCCCCATGTGACCCATTTGGAAAAAGATTAAGCTTCAGCAAGGTCATAGTATTTTAACAGGCAGAACGTAGTAATATTTTACAAATTTACAAATCCAGAAGTCATTCGGATCTCCAATGCTTCAGAAACCAAAGGAACTTTATACAGACAATATTTGATCTATATAAAAAATAAAGACAAAGTAAACTAATAACCTAAACGTATGACAGGACAACAGTAATTGCAAGACTGTACTCAAAAACACCCTGTGGCAGAGTTCCCATTGACTTTATTGACCAACTTCTCACCCTGCAGATTTTTCTTAAGCTGCTTCCTCGCATAAAAATAATTTTGAAGATGAATAATGTTCTTATTTATTGAGAATCAGCAGTGTATTTAGCAAGGTATAAACATGCACAGCAGAGCCTTTGCCTGAAGGTCACCGCAGTCTAGTCAAAATACAGCTAGAACAGATTCAGAAGAGCATAATAACTGCCTAATATAAACATTGATCATATAAGCAGACAAATATGGAGACTGATGGAGAAACATTTCAGATGCCTCTGTTTAAAGGGTTCATGCATATACAGAAGGTTTTGGAAAAAAGAGAGGAAGGTCATATGACTCACTGTCAGGATGAAAGCCAGTTTTGTTAGAAGGCACCAAGTTGGGATCTGTAAACACGTATGGTCTATAGTCAGGAGGGAATCTGGAGCAGCAAGATAAGGAAGGAATGTGTGAGCAGATACAGGGAGAGGGGGTCACAGAGGGCATCGTTTGTGAAGGCAAGAGGCACCAAACTCAGTGCAGAAAGACAGGAAAACCTGGAGAGAGGGAGTGCGAGGGGGTCAGCGTGGCAGGAAGGGAGGCTCACTTCAGCAAGAGATGCACTTAGGATAATCCATGATAGGAAGCCAGGATTTATGAAGATACCATTTTGCTTTTTTCTGCAAGTTTTAAATACAGATGATTTCTGCTAAAGAGATAATTTTTTTCCTTTTTTAAAAGGATTAAAGAAAAAAAAAATACTATGTATGAAATGCATAACTCCCCTCCTGTGATCTATTGACATTATGTGTGTCTCTAATACCTGCAAGAGGGCTGAACACTGCTCACAGAAAGGAGCAACACAACACATGTCTAAATGCAACGTTCACGCTTTTCTAGGAATGTAATGTGCTTTTAGGGCAGTTTGACCCTGTACGAGGGATTTAAACCTCAATGGAGCTGAGGTACAGCGTGAGCCTTGGCAGTGGAAAAACAGTGCCTTGGGAGGCAGCTCAGAAATTCAGGAGCAACGTAGGCACAGGGCTGAAAGCAGACTCGCTGCTTGAAACACAGCAGGTTTACGGAGAGGCGGGATCCCAGGGTGAGCTCCCACGGCGTGCAAACACGCAGTTCGTGCCCCCAGCACAGGGCAGCAGGGAGGCTCATCCAGCCCTGCAACTGTGGGAACCCCAGTTTGCACCAGGTAAAGGATCTTTTTTTCCACGTCTGCCTCTCATCAGTGAAAGCCCTCAGACGCTGTCAGGAGGTCAGCAAACCACCGCCTCGCAGAAAACCAGCAAGCACCACGAGGAGCTGGATATGCCACCATGACACAGCTGTAAGAGAGACCATTTTCTAAGTCATGCCCTATCCTGCATACAGCCATCGCTGAGAAACAGCTGGCTACTTTTCCCGGAGATGAACATTTTAAAGCCAGAAGGAACTGTTTTGATAATATAATTGGTCCCTGGCACAGGACAGACTATGTAATCTCACCTTGTAAATCTAATCTTGAATCAAATCTGTATTTTGTGGCTGAGTTAAAGCATAACTTTTGGAAAGATAGGCAATCCTGATTTTACTTCAGACGACTGTATGACAGGGGTGATTAAGAGCTTCAAGAGGAAAAATCAACTTCAAAAGACCATTTTGGATCATAGGTTAATGAAGATGACAGTTCAACTTCCCCCTATCCCTGGATTAGCAAGCAGTGTGTGAGCCAGCCATGAGAGAAGTGGTACCTTGTATGGGACCAGCTGGGAAAGCTTAGGTGGGAAAAAAATAGACATGATGAAGGCATACTGAGGTGGAAAGCTTGTCTATCTTTCCAGCCACGTCACTTGATTTAACACATTTTTAGTCTCTTGACAAACCTTGTTTGCCTTTTATCCTGAAATCATCCCAGCTACTGCAGTTCTACTTCTGCATCTTGCACCTCACCTTGGAAAACAGTAAAGACAAAAAATTGACTTTCAACAAAAGAGAAAACCACAGCAAAATACCAGAGCATGTTATACCCCCACTGTGTGACTCTCAGCCAGAGAGCACGGTCCCGACATCTGTTATTAAGCATTGTGTAAGTAACAAACATTTGATCCTATAGACGTAAAATAATGCATTCAAACAAACAGACAACGCATTCATGGGCATGCTGGCCATCTCCTAACTTGCACGTGTAACTCTGGAATGTACTACTTTCATAAAATATGCCTTTTATCTCGCTGCAGCTAATAACAGGTCTGTGGTGAAGAACTTTTCAGGCATGCTCTAAGTGGTGCTGCCTCAACAGAGAGCTGCTGGGCCTTTCCCCTCCCCTCGCAATCCCGGCCAGCCGGCACGTCCCGAGGGAGGCCTGGCACACCGGGAAACTAGCTCTTGCCAAACTTACCTTCTGAAAAGAAGAGGGCTAAGATGGGGCACGGCCACAAACCAGAAATCCTCATGGTGTCCCTCCTGCAGCGTGGTCCCTCTGCCTTCACAATAAAAGAGCTCTGACCAAGACAAGCAGGGTTGTTCCGTTGTGTTCATCGTCCCATCAGTGGGAAGCAAATTCCTGTCTCTCCTGAGCTCCAAAATAAGCTGGAAATAGTTCACTGTTGGTGCACAGTCAGCCTCTTGTGGGGCAAGGGTGGTGTGGAGAATGAACTGCTTGACCTGGTCTCCTCTGATTAATATAAGAAAAAGAAATTAAATTTATCTTTCATAGCCTGTGAAGTACCATTCCATGCTTATGGTACCTAGGAAGATTTATCAGAAGATTAGGTACTGTCTGGCACCGGCTAGGTATTCTTATATCTAAATCTCAACTTAGACAAACAAATGTAAATGTAGATCCACATTGCAGACATAATTTGTCATGCTTCCACTTTTGCACGGTTGCACTGAGGGCTCCTGAGATGCAAAAATGACTGGAGACTAATTTCAGTGACTGGCGTATAAGCTCGGTTTGTACAAATACGTGGTCTGGAAAAATATTTGATTTGTAATAAAATAGGTTTATTGTTCACATAGAAGAATTCAGCACAGAAATCTTTTTGGATTACAGGGTTGTTATGTTTCTAAACTGCAGTCTGCTCAAGACAACTTACCTTCATTTTACAGTACGTTCCATTTGTGGTCCCTTGTGTTATATCTGCCATCTTCACACATGTCCTGCAGAACTGGGAAATACAGGCAGCCCCCAACACATGAAATGAAAAGTGCCTCAGTCCTTAATATGCCTGCTTGAGTTCTAGTTAAAAGGCATGAAAAGGGGGTAAGGATCTGGCCCCCTGCACCTTCCTACATCACCTGGGAGAGCTGAGGTCCCTGCCCCGCTCCCCAGGCTCCTGCAGCCTGCTTGGGAGGTCCAAGGAGGATGGTGTCTGTCTGCAATCTCTGATCCCAGATGCTAAAAGCCACAAGAGCAGATTAGATAAATGTTCAGCTCCACCCGCCGAGCCAAACGCATCTTGCATTTAAATCTGTTGATATCAGTGGCTGTGCACGAGGAATGGATTTGCTGCATTGCAGCTACCCACTGGCTATCAGAAATTGCTGTTTGCAAATATTGTGTGTGTTTATCTGCTTTATGTGTATATTTCCTGGCTATGCTAGCCTCAGCCTACCTCCCTTATTTATGTGATTCCTGCAGCAACACCGTTTAACATCAACCCCATGTAAAAGAGCGAGGCTAGGAAGGTACATGTGAGTGGAAAGTAGAAAGCTGAAGTGAGCAAATTCAATGTGTAAAGGAGCATAAAGGCTCCAGACTTGGCCCAGACTTGCTGTTCATCTAGCCCCAGCACTCTCCCTCCAACAGTGGTCTTCAGAAAGACATGCTCCTCACAGAAAAGAAAAAAAAAAAGTTTGCATCATTCCCTGACGAATATGATTATTACAGTGATAAGAATTGTTTGTGTTTCCAGAGCAGAGAAGGAATCATTTTCCTTTTCTCCTCTATACTAATAAGAAGTTATCTGAAGCAGTTAACAACCTAGAAATCCATCTTTTGGTGGGAATCTTCCAGAGCCTCTGGTAAGTGACAGTTGAGGACACACATGGTAAACTTTGAAAGCAGAAAAGAAAAGCAGGTGGCACGTACAAGTTTCCATGTCTTCCAAGCCTTTACCTTGAAGCAAAGGCTGTCCACAGGTATTTCCTTCACATATGTAGATGTGAAGGACTTTCAAGCTGATCAGCCAGCAGTTTTTGGTCTGCGAGTATAGCCACCTTTGCAAGAAGCCACATCAACATGCAAGAAGAACACCCCCAGGACAAGCCATTTCCCATTTACTCTTTCCAAAGCTGCACTGTATCCGAGCTTTCCAAAGGGCATGCCCTTGTCCTGGGCTAGGAGGGGAGAGCTTGTCCCTCACATCCCCGGTGCAGCTCCCAGCTCCCACGAGGTTGTCCTAGCACAGAGCAATGGGTGTGGAAGGTGGGTGGCTTCCACCCTCCCATCCCCTTGCTATCAATAAAACATAAATCCTTCACGCTCGGTCACAGGTAGGAACATGCCATCTGGATGGCTGCCTGAGTTTGTTCTGCCACTGATGGCTGCAAGCAATTAGCGCTTCGCCCCGTAGAGAGCACGAGGTACTGTTTTTATGGGTCTAGCGAGCTGCGATTATATAGGGACCACAATAAAGGCTGAAAATAACCCACACGGCCAAGTGCCAGTGGAGAGGGAGTGCTGCTCTGCAGCATGGATCCAGCCAGCTCCCAGCTTTCTAAACTCGAGGAAATGCCCGCTTCCCTCGGCAGCTACGGGTCCGCCCCACCACGGCATCGCACCAGAGAGCCAAAAGCACTCGCCACTCTCTATTTGCACGTCCTCCAGCTCCACCCCGCCATTCACAGAATCTTCTCGGTTGGAAGGGACCTTCAAGATCATCTTGTCCAACCATTCACCTGCCTTCTAGCCTGAAAACGACGGCCGGCCCGGCTTGGCAACCACATTGCCAACAACAAAAAGTGGAGAGAGAGGGGAGAAGAAAAAAAGAAAAAAGAACAAACAAACAAAAGAAAGGCCTGTGGTGGTACAAAAGAGACCCCTGCAGCAACGGGGCTGGGTAGGAGCAATGCCTGCACTGCCAGCCAGTGCGGTGCTGTGAGTGAGTGGGATTGTGCGCAGTCATCCCCGGGACTTGTGGAGATCGAGGAGATACAACTTTTATAGGGGAGACATAAAAAAAGCAGACGCACGAGGCAATCAGGTAAATAGAAACTCTGAACCCTTAGCCGTGCGTGTATTGTAGACATTACGCTGGCTCCAGCAGACACGGGGCAGGCAGAGAGGAAAGCCGAGGAGAGGTAGGAACCATCAGCGGTGCCGAGGAGGAGAGGGTAAGCTCCGGCCGAAGAGGTGAGGGAGGCTCAGACCTGGGGAGCCGCTGGCACTTGCTGCTGCAACCAGCTGCCCGTGTGGGCACTGGCAGGAGACCCAGCAGGGAGCAAGGTAAAGCAGCTCTGATTTTAGAGGCACTGAACTGCCCACAGCAGAGGCTGAGAACACCCAAAGAGTCAGAAACTGGAAGGATGCAGCACCTGGGGGTCTAATGCAGGCAGTGCGTGCTGGCAGCCCAGAGAGCCAACCGTGTCCTGGGCTGCATCAGGAG
>JAOXJM010000012.1:68699484-68712301 GCA_026413425.1 Tringa solitaria
AAATTTGCTGAGGGTGCACTCGATCCCCTCATCCAGATCATTGATAAAGATGTTGTATGTTTTTGTATGGATGAACACATCCTTTTATAACTAGTCCTGACCTGTTACACTCTCGGCTGGCGCCAATAAAGGCAGCATTATCTTCCATCTCGGGAATGGACAGGGAAGGACGGCGTCTCTGGGTGACGTCAGGAAGAGTCCAACCCTTTCTGCTACAAGGCCCAAGATTGGGACCCATCCCCATGGTTGTGCATAAACCCAACCCTTCAGGATACCAATTCTATGAGCTCAGTCCTACTCTTGCCTCTTGCTTCCTTTTTCCCACTGGAATAAAAGGGCAAGCAGCAGTTCCCAACAGATGTTCATGCCTGCTGGATTTCATGATTTATTTAATCTATTTTCTTATTTGAAAGAGTTCTTACCTGAATGGGGAAGATGCTGAGCAATTCCTCCATGAGGCACTGCAGGCAATGACCAAACTGCTCCTGGTAGAGCAAAAGGAATGGTGCCCCACCTGGGCCACTACAAAGTGCTAATAATGCACCTGAGACATCCAATACTATATCAGTAAACCAGAAACCATCACAAACAAGGGTACAAAACATGTTCCGATCTCCTGAGGCTTCAAAGGCCATGGGCATACACAGCCTATGGTCCAGCCCAAGCTGTGGGTACCAGGACCAACTGATATGGAAAGGGATGCTTTAAGAAATTAATTTTATACACTTAATCCACTTCTCAGCTTGATCCCGTTCCTTATACCCAAGGCAGATGCAGACCCATGAACAGAGAAGCTGAGTGATGGAGACTGTGAATAGGAACAAGCTTATGAGAAACACAAGATGGTCCATCAACCTCAGCATCTAGGCTCCATTGAGCAGTCAATGACATATACCTACAGAGCTGCATATGTGCAAGGCAAGCACAGAGCAACACTTCCCCAGGTCTTTCTCAGGCATCCACTGAGCCTTGAGTTACACATCAATCAGAGGAGTAACTGTTTTGACTCAGATGTGGTAGATTCCCTTTCATTAATTTATTCAACCCTTTTCCATATAAAACTTAAGTATCTGATGCACCCTAGGCATTTGAAAAAATTCTCAGAGAGTGGCTATTCTATACTTCTCTTTAGCCCAGACACATTTCTCTGTACTCTTTCCAGTTTTACAGATTTGTTTTAGAGACAAGAGACACCAGAGCCATAGACACACACTGTGACATGTTGACGCCTTTGCTTGCTTTCACCACCTCTTTCCTAAAAATTACTTGACTTTTTTTTAAATGAGGATCACACAGATTTTCACAGCTCAGTTATAACCCCAGACCTTGTTCCTGCATGGTACCCATCGCAGTGTGCATAAAGTTGGGACTATTTTTTTCCCCTTGTCATCAGGTGCATCACCTTGCACTTATCTGTACCGTATTTTATCTGCTATTTCCTCATCCAGTCAGTGTCACAAAGTCCTTCTGGAGTCCTTCTCAATCAACCCTCAACCTCCTCACCCTGACAGCTCAGAATCACCCACAGATTTTCTCACCTCACCACTCACCCTCTGCCTGATCATTTACAGATATGTTGAACAGCACAGACTCAGGCGAGACACCGCTGGTGTGGTGGTGGCCATGCGTTCACTTTTCCTTCCCTGAGGGATGACATAGAGATTGGTGAAGGCTTCTTGTTTTTCAATAATTCTTTAATTACCATAGCACTAATCCTCCCTTTAACTGACTTTGCTCTTTCAGTAATTACACCGTGTGAGTATTTATGGGTGTAATGGACATATGGGACAACAGATCCACAACAGTACCTATAAAAATTAGGATTTATACTCCACACAAATGCTGACTTCAGTGATAGACAGTAAACCTGCATCCACACATGCACATCATGTCCCACTTCCACGAGGCTTTCCACAGAAGTCCATGGTCTGCTTCTGGAGGATTCACTCTCCCACCAGACCAGTGGTTTAAATGTCCAACATTTAAACAACCAACATGTTTGCTGGTGCTGCATTTGCCACTGGTGAGCACTGTTGCCCTGTGACTGAAGTCTGGTCCAACTGTTCATTGTCATTATTCACTGATTTCTGTAATTACAGCACCAGATGCCCTCCTTTCCCCAGAGAGCAAACAACCTACCAGACAAGCAGAAGGGTAGCAGGCGTGCTGCAGCAGGGCTGCTCCCAGGAGAGACTTGGCCTTTCTCAGTCCTGAAGGCATTCAACCTTCAGGCCAACGTACTGTTCAACCCTTTACAGCAGGGGTACCAGACACAGAGCCATGGATGAAATATGTTTCCATGCTTACTTGAAGAATGCCCTTCTTCTCCAAGGATTAGGGAACTCGGCAGCTGCATAGTGTCTGCGTGCAGGAGACAGGCTTTTCTGGCATGGAAAGTTCATCAGATTTAGGACAGGTCAGATACACATTCACGCCCAAGAAGCAATGGAAGAGACATGCTGAACCCAAGCAGCCCCTTCCCCACTACTCAGAGTTTGCAAAGACACATCTCAGCGTTAAATGCAAGCCCACACGTGGTCATTTTCAGGTCAGAAATATTATGGTGGGAGAGCTCTTCATACACTAACTTAGAACAGAAATAACTAAGAAATATATCTATTACTTTCTTTCAAAAATTTTAAGACTGTCATGTTAAGTGCTACACATTTGTGTGCATTTGTCTCTTTTAGGATACCTCCATATTTCTGCCAAGACTACTGAATTTTGTAAATATGTTAACATTATTTGTATTATCTTCACTTTTCAGCCAGAGAAAATATCAAAAATGTACTTTTATTTAATTGTCTAAATATTCATAGCTGGATATGCCCTACATACTAGACTCATGAGGTTTACATTAATAAATTGTGGTTGGAAATAGAAGAATATTTATGGCACATTTTTATACACACACTTTCACTGAAAAAACAAAAAAAGAGGGTTGTTTTTTTTCTTACAGCAACTCAAGAGTTGGAAAAATACCATCTGTTTTCATTAAAATCATGAAAGGTGATATTTCTGACCTTGTTCTGTATTGACTTTTTTTTTCCTGATGAACCTCTTTGATGATAATTGTTTTTATACTTCATTGCAAATCAGTGCAGACAAGGTCAGTGCATCTTTACGTAAAAGAAATATGTATTAAACCCCACATTAATACCTTCACTCAATACATGACTACCTATACCTTCCTGTGACACTGTAATACTTACTGTATCAAGTAAGTATTGCTATTTAAGTACTAGTTAAATCACACTTTGGGGTATCTTAGTAATATTCATGCCCAATGTTGTTTTCACCTGTACCTACACAGCACAAGCTCCACTACCAACGAACATGACAATACATTAAACCTTTCCAATAGACAGCCACTGCATTTCAGATAACTATAAGAAAGTAAGGGGAAAAGAACTGATTCCTGCTGTAAATCACTGTTTCTCAGATTGTCACCATGGGGTTTCACCATATGCAAGACCTTGAAGGACTGCTGCCTTCAAATCATCAAGATCAAATGCACCCTAATGAATTTCCCCTGTTAATCCAGAGGAATCTGCTCAGAAGAATGGCGGGGTTTGTATTTATATTTTGAAATCCCTTGTGTGGGCTTTAGAAGAGGCAGCCTTTTGCAAGTCTTCATGTCATCTCCCAATAACTTACTACCAAAAGGAAACCACCAGGAAAGCCTGGAACTCAGATGCTCTGGAGAGTTAGCTTTTTCTGTCTTTTAGTAAAAGAATTAATGGCAAAAAAAAAGGACCTAGAAGGACCATAAAAAAATAACCCTTCTTTTTCTTCAACTGGCTTTAATCTCCCCCTCTCTTTCAGCAAGGACGGCTCCCAGTGGTGGTCCCAGATGAGATGCCGTACATGAAGCAGCTGCATTTCAACGCTCAGTAAATCAACTGCAGACATCCAAATTGGCCACAGATGCAGAGCCAGCTCAGCCAACAACGTGCAGGACAGTAACGCTCAGGAAGCAACTTTAGTTTCATCAACTAAGGTAGCTTGGGTGACGCCTTTGCCTGGAGCACCGTGCTGGCTTCTGCTGCAGCCAAAAAAAAAGCTGCTGAGTGTGGACAAATCACGGAACAGATTAAAAAGTAGCTGAGCTGACACATGTGCTTTGTATGTCATCTTCCTTCAATGTACGATTCGATCCAAACTCCTCAGGCATCAAATGGTGCACTGTGGCTGTGATTTGTTTTTTCCTGCATTATATAAAAAAAAGGCAAATTCCACAATATATTTTTTGAAAGGATCAGCTTGAAGTGATGCATGCACACCCAAAAAACCAGAAAGCACCACACACCCAAGTGGCATAAACATTCAAGATAAGTTTTCTTTTTCTAAAAGAAATACGCTTTTTGATATTGCTTCACAAATCACATAAGCAGACAATGGCTTCATGTTATCTCACAACAGACAACCAAATTTTTGCCAATATGCCTGCACAGAGCTAATGGCAAAAGGTGCTTGGCTCTCTGCAATATCAAAGTATCCTGTGTGCAACTGCTCTTATATTTCCCCAAACCTGTTAAGAGCACACGTGCAGCACTTCAAAAATTAAAAAGTTTCTTTAATATCAAACCACAGGGAATGGAGAATGGCACTTCACATCTTTCAAGAGCATCTGCTCTGGCTGATCATAGTCATGCTACAGCCTCCAAACCATCAAGAAGACATAGTAATGAATTGTGGGGAGCCCGAGGTCTGTAGCTAGTTTTTAAACTATTTAAATCAGAGGGGAAAAACCAATAAATATTTTTTTAAAAAAATAATCAGTCAGTTGTTTTCACTTATGGTGTTTTGCAAACATGCCAAACACTTGCAAACTCCACCACAGTTCAGGGGCAGGAGAGCTGCTGGAAAGACCAGCAGCACCTTTCTGAATGGTCTGTGGCATTTACTAGGGCACAGTATGGGGATAGATGTTAACAGGGGCTTTCAATCTGCAAAGAGTATGGGATTCAGTCTGATGCCTTCCCAGAGGCTGCTATGAACTATGAGAGAAGCCCCTTGACTTCCACAGAAACCAAAACAACATGCAGAGAAGAACAGAAAAGGTAAAAGCATGTTGGTAAGAGCTGGAGTGCTCTTCCAGGGGTTGGGGCATCTGGAGAAACAGCCATTGCTGATACCAAGTGACAAGAGCCACTACGAGGGGAGGCATTTGCAATCCAAAGAGATGATTGTGCCAGAGGCAGAAATGGAAGCCAAGAAAAGCCTCTGCTCTCCCGACCTGAGCACGACAGCAGAGGAAGGAGTTGACAACCAAGTAGGTTTCGCTTTACTAAAAAGATTTTTTGTTTTGTTTTTAAAATCAACTTGCCTGCACCTGTCAGGGAGAAACCATCAACTCAGTATAATCACAGAGATCTAGAGGGCAGCTCCTCCAGGATCATCCATCACACCCTGGTCCGGAGGAGTTGAAAAAGTTGTAATAAACACAATGCAAGCAAGCAAAGGCTAGGAGGAGAGATCAAAAGGTTTACCCGGCATGCCTAGCTATGGGAATGGGGAGTGCAGCTGCGTACATGAAAGGGTTACACCCAAAAAATGAATACGATTGCCAAGCAGGGTGGAAAGAAATTCTGTTTACAATTGCAAAGCCTCATGCTTCCATCATCAGGTGTTACAGAGCAGGAATCCTTCCCTGCAAAACTTTCCAATTACCTTCCTTGGCATTTTCTGCACGTAGTTTCCTTTCTTATTATGTGTTCGGAAAGTTATTTTCTGGAGTGCTGTTCCCATGCAAGCCAAGAATTAAAAAAAACAAAACCCCAAACCCCAAAAAACTCCGATGTCATAGGATGAGGCGTATGCCAGTTCAGACAGGATCATAATGGAAAAAAGAAACCCAAACCCTCAACTATTTGCTCTGATTCAGGTCCAACTTTTCAGCTTTACCTATGGCAAAAAAAGCACGATAACTTCCTGTGTCCTAATAGAGCATCCAATTCGTGGAGTCATTTGAAGTTTTATTACCAAAAAACCAAAAGGGCATTTAAAGAGTAGAGCAAGCTGCCACCACTCTTCTCTCTTCCTGAAAAAATACAAGTTCTGAATACACCTTTATGCTCTTAAAGAGGCGGTCAACTTGAAATTGAAATTAAAAATGAAGGAAAGAAAAAGGAACACAAATATACTTTGACAAACAACAGCCAAGACAATTGCTGCCTTAGAGATGGCTGTTATTTTGAGGCCTAAGAAGCTTAGGATCGGGCCTTCCTGAAGAAAGCATTCAGTAGTGCAAAGAAGAGAGAAGAAACAGAAAGGAACCAACATGAAGACAGTACGTTACTGAAGACAAGACAAGGACTTTGCTGACCCTGGAGGCCATTTGCTGGGAGGGAACAAACTCCCCCTTTTACGAGATAAGGTTAAGAAAATCAAACAGCTGCATTGAAATACTACTACTAATAATACAGTATTCTGCTTTCCTGAGATGGTTTGAAAGCTTACTGTATTTTTATTGGACTTCCCAGTGATGTCAGTTTGAGGCAGGGCTTAGGCGAGTAATTGCTAAAGGGTGAGTCTAAAAAGGGTATAATTACTGCAGGGAGTGTCTGATGTGGGAAAGCGGCATTCCTGCTGGAGGGAGAGATGGCCCTGTCTCTCCTGGGTCCCAATGAACTCACAGATACCGTATGAGTCTTCCCAGCCCCATGCAGTTAGTTACAACCGTGCAACACCACTGACCTCAGTTATTCTTCAGCAATTACTCAGGCAACAGCAATTTCATGTCCAGTGTTATTTGCTGTCACAGTGCTGGGAATGCAAGCACATCTTAACCTCTAAGATATGTAGCCCTCAAGTTATTGCATCAGGCAGTGGTTGCAAAACAGACAATTGCTGACTTCAGTAAGGTTGCATGGGTGTAACTGAGAACAAAATTTGGCCCGTAGCATTTGTAAGGGTTTCACTGTAACTTAGGAGAGGGATGTGGGAGAATCCTCATTTTGAAATAGCAGAGGAAGCACTACCTCCCCTGCTGTCCATCTCCTGCCCACAAAAGCCACCCAACCTCCTCTTATGAATTAGAGGAATTCCAGGTGTCGCTCAATGCATCCATCCTCCTTTAAACCTCTCCTTTAAATTCACCTCTCCCACAAATGCTGACAGCTACCAAACTGGGCCTGTAAGTAGTCTGTACCAAAACTCCCTCGTAGCCCTGGCCTCTGTAGCGGCTCCTACACCTGTGTCCATCCAGCCACTTCCTTCATTCAGCTTTTGGATCCTGCCATCGACAAAGAGTTCTGCTGTTTTCTTTTAGACACGTCTGTACAGCATCGCAGCCCCTAAACAAACCACCCAACTGCCAAGAACTGCATGAACAGGAGGTGGCCGGGCATCACAGCCTCATCCAAAGCACAAGCAGCTCAACCACCTTGTCTTGTGCAGCCTGATGAACGCTGCCACATCCAATAGCCTGGGAGCCACTCAGTGATGCGAGGCTACAGCTACCCTGGGAGTAAAAACACTCCTAACAAGCTATAGTTTTGATGTGCCTGCCGTGAGCTTCCTTCCCACACAAATCTCTGTGTCTTTTGCCTGTACTGCCCCTTAAGCACAAAGTAAACTCCTACAGATGACCCTCTGGAGGCTTTTGCAAGAGCCGTTGTGTTGGTCTGGGAGCTTACATCTCTTCACATAACCGTGAGATAGCAAAAAGCATCAGCAAAGAGCTGGCTCAAGTCTGAAGGTGCTCTTATCATGCGCTGACACCTGGCAGCACAGCACACACCGATGGCTTTGTGCAATCCATGCCTTACGTTGAAGGATTTCAGTTGCGTCATCTTATTTTTCTCCCTCACTTGTCCCCCTTTTTCCTTTCTGTACAAAACTCATAGGTTCTCCTGGCTCCACCATCATCAGGACTTGATGAAAATATGCTTCCTTTTCATCTAAGCCTCGCCACCAAACTACTTTCATTATTCTCAGCTCCCATTTCTAACACTTCGAGCATCCCAGCCAGTACAAAGCAAGAGAACATCTCACCATCCAGGCTCACCAGTTGTCAATTGGAAGCGCTCATTAAACATCTTTCAAAGCTATACACAGAGCAACTCAAACAGCACAGATATTGTTAACCCCATACAAACGGTAATCCTTTAATTCTGCATAGCGCAATCCACAGGCAGCCACGGGGTATTTCGTGTAATTAATGGACTCGCCAGAAAAGGGCCTGGCTGCTCACAGAAAGCTGACGTCTCAGTTCTATTTAAGTGGAAATCACTTAGCAGTAGCGTCTGTAGGCATTGCCACCAGTTTCCCCAAACAAAAAAGATGAGGGAGTTCCTGGTTCACCTGTGGGAGGGGAAATACTCCATAAAACATGTTTGACAGGGACTTCCCAGTATCTTGGGAAAGTTTTGTATTTGTTTAAGTACTTGGAAAGCCAACAATGAAGGCAAGTTCAAATTGTTTTGTGACTCCTTTACACAGTAACACATTTTTAAATAATAAATACTTCCATTGTAGGCTGGAGCTTGTTCAACTTTGAGGAAAGATCAGCACTGGCTTTTCTCTCCACTGTCTATCATATCTATAATGTTGACATACATCTCAATGCAAGCACTTTGGATGGCTGAAAGACCTCTTTACAAATATGCTTTGGGGTTTTTTTTTCAGTGTAATAAGCAGTAATCATTAGAAGCTTGGGAAGTAGAAAAAAAACCACGTTACTGACTCTTCTGAAGGTTCTTTTAAATCCTTAAAAAAAAAAAAAGTCTTTGAAGGAACCACTCACTTTCTCCTGCTGCACCACTTCTAATGTGCCAGAACACCAAAAACGTGACCCATTTCAGAAACCGAGCCTGTCTCCTCTATGCAGCTGTGAGCTCTTCAGCCCCATTTCAAGCCAGCCTTAAATCTCAACTCCCATCAGTTGCACCTGGAGCTGGGCCTTTACCAGGATTAAGCCCTTGGTCTGGTCCCTACCCATCCCCAATCATGAATCATGCCCTGTGCTGCACCGATGCTCCTGCTGTCACAGAGGCAAGTCACTGCAAATCTGCCACCTCAGTCACATACCCCCACAGGGAGTGGCTTTTCAAACAAGTCAAAATTGCCTGAAAAGAGTCTCCAGCTCTCCCTGCTGTTTCTTTGTTTTACACCATGTGTAGCTGGTTAGTGGTCTGTAGTGAAGGTGAGGAGCTGAGGTCAGGTTGGGCCAACAAGGGAAGGGAACTGGCAAGCACTCAGAGCAGGCAGATAAAAAACTGCTCCTCCTAACAGCTGAGCAAACCTTACTCTGAACAGGTCTACGCACCTAACATCAACTCAACACTCAATCCTTATGAGACCTAGAGAGAAGCCTGCTTACCCAGCCCCACCTTTCCACCTGCTTTCACTATTTATAGGCTAACAGCAACCCTACCAATATGGCAACTTCAACTTATATACCTTATGGATACCGATCCACACAGTGAAGAATCCAAAAAGAAATTAAACCTTTTCAGACTTTCTTTCTAGATCTCTAACTAAAGCATTGGTAACAGACCTGCAACATCTCCCTGCCCAGAATTCAGCATCATTTTTGATGGTACAAACATTCACTCAGACTCTGCAAAGCTGCCCATCCTAAGTCCCATCCATCTTTCAGGCAACCCACAGACAAGACTAAGGACAGAGAGGGATGAACAGATAATTTCATCTCTGGATCCTGAAAGTACCACCAAACTAGGCTGATTCTGGGCAACACCAGCTTGGCAAGCTTCTGGCTGCATCTCATCATAGGTTTAGATCAGTGAGTGAAAGGGCTGAAGAACAAGCTTTGTTTCTTGCTCATTTAGGTGCCAGAGGATTGGGATGACAGATGGTGCTGATCACACACCCCAGGACCATGTCTGGGGAATACAGGACTTTCCTGTTTCAGGGTAAGTTGGAACTGAGGTTAGTGCTCAGGGCTGGAGGCACTAAAAAGCAAGATCTGACCCTGGATCCTGATGAATGGTGGGGGGCTGCAGCCAGATACAGAGAAGCAGCCCTGGCTGAGTCTGGGAGAGGGGAGACAGCGGGTAACATGGGCTTCATGCTAAGCTTCAAGGGTTGGGGCTCTGATGAGGTAAAGGGGTGAAAAGCAAAGCTTAAGAGCAAGAATGTCAAGTAAACACTCTGGATCCAAGCAGCCTCTCCAGAAGACAGCTATGAAACAAGCTTTCTGTCCTCATACCCCCATCACTGGCTTTCATGCCAGCCATTAGCCCAGTGCTAGTGCCAGGAGAAGGGTCACTGCCCATCCTTCATTCTGCTCTGCAGCAACTCCTGCCAACTGCGAGTCCTGCCCAACAATCCCAGCCTCCTGGCCTTTGCAAACTCCAAAGCAGACGTGGGTATCTGGGCTAGATTAGATAGCTAGTCTTAAATCCAGTGCTGTAGGCTAGGTCTAGCATTCACACTGTTGCTTAGGAAAGCTTACAGTTCCACGCAGGCTGCAGAGGCTGGAGGCGGGTTGTTGCATGTCAGGAAGAAGGGCCAAGTTTGTCCTTATGTCAATCCTTTGAAAATAAACAACGGGGCGGGGGGAAATGAGCCAAGAAAAGAGCAGCTGTCAACGACAAACTGTGTTTAGGGCTAGTGATTGTGGCAAAACAATTGCTAACTATTGCATTACACAAAAGATTGGTGTTTCTGCCCATGAATTTGGACAGTTGCAGAATGGCATCCTTACCATGTTTTAGATTCTCACTATGAGTCTTCATAAGTACAGGGAGGGAAAAAAAGTCTCCTTGGCATTTTTCACGTGCCATCCAGAAACTCATCCTAAATCCAGCATTGATACCACAGCTGCAGTTCCTGGCTGGACCAGAACAAATTATGCCCCTATCACCTCTGAAAGTACAAAACTTTGTCCAAGAGCTACAAATTCAGGAGAAGAAAAAAAAACCAAACAAGCAAAACTAGGCACCGTGTACAAATCCACCAAAATTTGTAGAAAGTTATGTAGAAAGTTGAAACATAATAAGTATTTTTCATATATTAAGGGACCCTTAACACTTTCCAACACAGTCTCAGCAAGAACTTATTTCTCCCTCTAGAGGACATCAAAATTAGCACAAGGAATATAATCTCATGTCAAGACTAGGAAAATAATGAGATACTAAGGCAGAGGGTCAGCATTTTTGCTTTGAGAAGTCTAGTAGCATTTTAGAAGGACCAAAATTACAACTGTAAAAACAATGAGTTATAAAGTTATGTACTTATTTTTACAGCAATGCCCTAGAAAGTTCAAATTAAATTCTCGGTTAGCTTTTTGCATTTAAACAGCTGTGAAGCTGTTTACCATGGAACATTTTAAAAGTTCATTGAGAGCAACAAAACAGTTTCTTTAGGTCCTCCCTCACTCACTGAGTATCCAAATCCTTTTATTTCCTTAGTGGGGAGAGGTGAAGGCGGCAGGTGCTCGAAACCAGACAAGAGACCCCTATATACTTTCCTGCCCCAGTGGTCCCCCATTATCCTGCAAGCACATCCCAGGGGAGAAGCCCAGGGTGAAGGGCACACACAGACAAAGTACCTGCCGTGTTCTGCTTCTGTATATACTGATATTTACAGTATCATACTCAAACTGGCTGTACAATTTTTGCAGGTGAAAATACCAGCTGGACAACCAGGTAAGCAATTCAGTATTCTGGAATCCACCTCTCGATTTGTACCTCTCCATCATTAGCTTCTCCACTAACTGTGACCAAAAACTGCAGGACACATGGGTCCTCAGAAAACCTTTGCCTCACTTCTTTTATATCTCAAAGGGCCACAGGCGTGACTCTTGCCTGAGCACACATGCCAGAAGCAAGCATGCAGCCTGCCACAGCTAGTTTTGCATTGTTTAGTCAAAATATTTCAGTACTGAAATGAAAACTCTCTAAGGAGACATATCCTTACATGCAAAGCTGGTTTTACTGGCTTCATCACAGGGAAACCAAATCCACAAACCTCTACCTTCCAATGCTTCTCTTGCTACGTATAACAAAATCTATAGTGTGGGAGAAGCAACAAATTAATACCAGCCTGGCACAGACCTTGAAACAAAGCCTGATGCCAGCTGCTCAGAGTGCAAACCCACCATGTGGCACTGAGGGACTTCAAGGAGATGAAGGAGAGGAAAAAAAAATCCCCCAAAACTCCAAAACCTCACTGATGAACTGTTTTAGAACTTAACTTAGCTTAGTATCTTAACTTAGTATCTCCCTCCTAGTCCTCCTCCTGTTCCACTTTATTCTCCTAAACGACTAGGAAGATGGGTTTACTGGGGAATGCCCTGGAAGATAGCATTAACTCATTTTGTACATTTTTATCTCTGATAGCAGAGTTGTAAATAGTTCCACACTAAATACTTAAGCTTTCAAATATCACTAAATCTATTGGCTGCAAATGCACAGAAGTGCATTTTTCCAAGCATCTGACCTGGGCTTGAGAATTTGATGTATTTCATATGGTCAGCCTGTTCTAAAAAATAATAATAATTAAAAAATTTAACAGCATCTCAGATTAGACAGCTAATTTTCAGCCTGTGCTTACCTGCACTGGTGCAACTGCCACAAGCACCACTCTTGCTACAACCCACCAACAGCCTGCCCTCCGTGTAAAGTGCCTTCTCCTGCCTGTTTCAACCCAATCGTAGAATCATTCAGGTTGGAAAAGACCCTTGGGATGATCAAGTCCAACCACCTACCCTACTCTACAAAGTTATCCCCTACACCATATCCCCCAACACCACATCTAAACGGCTCTTAAACTCATTGACTCAACCACCTCCCCGGGCAGCCTATTCCAATGCCTGACTACTCTTTCTGTAAAGAATTTCTTCCTAATG
>JAOXJM010000012.1:68712401-68725008 GCA_026413425.1 Tringa solitaria
TATTTCTAATACAAGCCAGGATGCCATTGGCCTTCTTGGCCACCTGGGCACACTGTTGGCTCATATTCAGCCGCCGAACCCCCAAGCCCTTTTCCGCCAAGCAGCTTTCCAGCCACACTTCCCCAGGCTTGGAGGATCTGCTGAAGGGCATTTCTGCATTCACTTTGTCTGCTGTTTTTGTGATTTCTCAAGCCTCTTTCATGTCACCGCTTTGCTTTCTCCTCTCCAAACAGAGGTGTCTTGCTCAGCCTTTTCCATCTCTCCTCACAAGCTGCCCCATCCCCTGAGGGACTGCAGGCAGCACTCCACACACAGGAGGATGGAGGCTTTACACAGCAGCAGGATGGTGCTCCCCATCCTGCCTTATGACACCTAAAGGTTGAGCCACTGATCTCAGACCATTGAGAGTGACACCACAGAACCCTCCCCTGCGTGGTGGTTCTCCATCCCATATGAAGCATCAGGCCAGGGGGCAAAAGCACACTTTGTGGGTCCACATTCTGACTAGACCTTAATACCAGATTTTGTTTGGTCAAACAAAATGCATTTTGTCTTCAGCCTGAAACCTATATGCTCCTTAAGTTAAAATAATACATAGTTTTTCCCATTTAAAATTTTACCTATTTGATTTTACAACTGGTCTGTTAGATGTTTAATGCTTCTACTTTAGTCGGAGAGGAGTATTAAAGCAGTTGACATTAACTGTGCTTTGGCAGCTGTAAAAATTCATACTGATTACCAGACAGAACTGGACTCTGACCCATTTTCAGAGAAGACAGATAACAAAACATTTGTGCTTTGAAAAACCTGTCAGAGAATATAAAAAGCCTCGCTTGCAGAAACATTCCCAAAGCCACAGTGACAAAGCAATCAAGTTTATGCCGTGACCTCAGTACAGATGTTCTCGTTCAAAAGGGGGAAAAAATATAGTAATAATCTGGAACACCCAGGCAGCAGTGGAGGAACATGTCTGCAGTCAACAGAAGGGACTTTTCAATCTTAGGGGTAGGTATCACACTCCCACGATTCAGCCTCACTGCTGCAGTAACTGGTCAGGGTCATCTCCAGGAGCCACAGCCCACCTCTCTAGGGTCTATTCACTTGTGCTGTGTGCCATCAGGTGAGCTCCATGATGGAGACACTTGCAGTAGCCCACAAGAGATTCCAGAGCCCTACCACGAAGTGCAACCTTGGGGGCAGGGAGAGTATGGAAGATAAAGGGGAAGCTTTACCTTCAGTTGTTTGATGTCTCAGTTCTTCTTACACAAGGTACTGTCTTTCCTGCCCTGGCAATGCTACTCTGTCTGCACTCCATAAACATGCTGCTACAGCAAACAAAGTGAGTGAGCCTTGTCAGATCCTAATCTCTGGAAGGAAAGAAACAAAACAAAACAAAAGAACCAAAAAACCAAACCTACCTCATCATACATTGCTATCAATAAAGCATAACTGACTATCTGTGCTACTTTGAATTTTGAAGCTTTTCTTTAGCAAGATACAAAGTCATGCCATCCCATGCCATCCCCACCCCCATCAGACTGGTGCCTTTTGGTAGTTAGGTCTAATATTTCTTAATGGCCATACTCCTGCTTCAGATCACCAGAAAGACGACCCATCTCACAGTCCTGGCCCAAAGAGCTCCCAGTCCACCCTGTTCCTGCAGACTGCCTCAGTAGTACACATGTCAAGCCTGCAACGGCCAGGACCGGTGAGCTGCACTCACAGCCCACCTGGACAAGTGCATACCCAGCTGCAAGAGCTATCCCCAGGCCACCTGCACTTGCACAAGGCAGGTTTTTCTGGCATGCTCCACCTCAGGTGCTCTGCAAACACCTGATGTCAACATCTGCCCTAGAGAAAATACCTGAGGCAGACAGCTCATGCTTTGCACAGACAGTCCTAATGCACGTCACTGCGAGCAAGGCTCCAACCCAAAATGACTGATTTGGGACCATCTTCCTGCTCCAGGATGGCTAGAGCCAGGCAAACTCAATCAGGCTGTGGTGCACAGCCCGGAGGGAAGACAAGGTTATAGGGGCTGGGATGTTTCCTTTTCCCTCAAGCAAAGGTGATAGCAGCCTCCTTTCTCTGAAGTGTCTCCTCAGGTAAAGGAGGTAAAATCCACCCAGCAGGACACACACTCTGCATCTTTGGGGCTTCCAGGCTGTTTGCCAAGAACTAACATCTGTCTTTTTCTTCACAGCACCCAGCCCCAATGAAAAGAAGGTCGTGTCTTGCGTTTAACAACCCCCGACTCCCACTGATCAGCCAGGGACCAGTTTCCTGGTGGAGTCATCCACTGCTGAGCTACGCAAAGTTAAAGCACACACAGCTTCTTTGAGTCATTTTCACCAAAAGTACTGACATCTGCCCACTACACAAACCATTGCTGGAAGAAGGCAACAGCTCAGTTGGAGTCCACCACCACCACCCCTTGTCCCTACACACACTTCCCTGGTGCACACACTTTCATGAACCACAACTGTAACTGCAGATGCATACACCATAGCCTTCTCAGTCAGCAGGGAAGCATCACCAGTACAATGGGATTCAAAGCCAAAGTGGGTACACAAAGCCATTATTGTTTCAGTCACCTTCAGCTCTGCACCTATGATGAATACAACCAGTCAGGTTCATGGCAGCCACCACCAAGGTCATCTCTGCCTGATTATGTCACTACACAAGCTCCCGTGATGGCAAGGAAAAGTAGAAAATGTGTCTGTTCATCTAGCAGTGCTTCAGCCCTTGGTGTTACACAGCCATCAACAGTACTCCCTCACCTCTGGATGTAGGTCTTGCATCTCCCCTTCACTACCAAGTTAGAGGCTGCACCTGATGCAATTCCATTTTCCAAAAATCAGGTGTTTCATGTCTCCCAACAAAAATCCCCACTTGCTGAGGAAATACCAGTTCTTGCTTCCCAACGTGCTCTAGCAACACACTCTACACTTGTATGCACACTGTACATGAGTGCTGTCAATCCCTGCATGGACACAGAGAAAGGAAGCACAGAGAGAAATCTGGAAGCACCGACCAGTTCCTCTTACCAGATTTCTAGCCAAATGCACCAAAGAGGTTGTGAAGGTCAGACTGGAGGGGGCAACCAGACCACATTTCCTTGAGTGGACAAACCGCACATGCAGTTGGCCAACATCACCTGTCCTTGCCAGGGTGGCTGCCTATGACCATCCCACAATCTCTGGGTGTGGGAGGTGAAGAGCAGAGAGACCCTACTGCTGGCCAACCCATCATTGTTGGATACCCACTGGCTGTCCTCTGTCATCAGAGGATGTATGTCCTGTAAGCGTAAATCCTGAGGGCATCAATTCTAATGTGGGAAAACATATCAAGACGTTTACTGGAATCAGAACCTTTCTCTGTGCTGGTACGGGGAGTTCTGGAACTGCAGGCAGTGGGAAGACAGCTGATGTGCTACAGCACGAGGAGGACACCTCTCCCAAGACTTGTCAGCCTCAGTGGGCCAAAGCAGCTACTGAGAGAAAAGGTGGTCTCTCTTCAGTACTGCACCTTTGCCTCAGCCCAAATGGGTCACTCATGAGAAGAGCTCTGGTAGCTTCTCCTTAATGAAGAGCTGGGGCACCTTAGCACAAGACAGACTGGTAATACTGAGCCATACCCCCATACTCCTGCCACCAGCCTTTACCCAGCACTTGGAATCTGAACATTATTAATCTTGACAGCAAATACTCATTTGACAAGATTACAAAAAAGCTGGTTCATAACACTCCTAAGAGCAACTCAGCCGGGATCCAAACAACAAAAAAGAATTAAAAAATAATAATATTCAGGCTTTGGTCTGTTTGGGTACACCTGCCCGATAGCTTCAAAAGGGCACTGGGCAATGAGGACAGCTGCATCCCAAAACAAAAAAATTCAGCTTTCAGTAAGAAAATATCAAAAGTGATGCAAGCACAGGGAGACACAGCAAAGGCACAATGTCTGCAGGGTTACCATGGGTGACCGTGACATCCTGCAGAGGACCGCCAGATCAATTTGCTTCCATACTGTGAAGAGGGCACGAGCATTTGCAGCAAGAGAGTTTCCTAGTCTTCACCATTCCCCACCCCTGCCCAATCTGACGCAAACCACAGTAGCTCATATGCAGTGTGAGGCAGAGGAGTAAGACCCCGGGAACAAAATAATGTCAGTTTAACAACAAGTTAAACCTGCAACCCATCAGGTACAAGATTTTATCATTCACAAGTGTGTTAAACTCCTTTCCTATTGAGAAACCCACTCTGTATACACCGTTCAAACAATTTCACCATGTCATTAACAAAATCACCCTCCAAATTAATATTGTATGTATATAAATAAAGTATTTTTAATTAAAAAGAAAAAAATACAGTGACTAAATAACCCACAACAAACTATCCCTTTCCCTAAGCCAAAGCTGATTTTATTTGCCTTTCTTCATTTTTGCAGTCTTTTCTTTCCGCTTCTTCACGTGCTTTGGGATTTTGTTTTTCCTTTTCTCTCTTTGGGCTTCTTTAACCATCTTTTTCCTTTCCTAAAAAAAAAAAAACAACCAAACACCATTTATTTAAACCCAGAAAGAATGAGAGATTTCGAGCAGGTCAATCAATTGTTACATTATCAAGTTAACATACTACATAAAAATAAGGTTATCAAGAGGAAGAAATAATAATTTAAAAAATCAATAGGAATGGGGAGGGGAAAGATAAAAGGAAGTATAGGTTGGAGGTGGAGCTAAGAACTGCACACTGATAATGACAAGGCAAAATTCAAACTAGTTAAAACCAGAGTTTCATGCAACCTTTGAAGAAAGGGAAGAAAGAGGCACTTTTAACTCATGCTATTTACACCTGAGGATGCCTAGATCAAGCTTTTCTGCTACCCATAAGGCTACTGGAATAAGTGTTTTTATGTCATGCAAAAGTACCGATCCAGTAACTGCTGGTAATTCAGAGCAAGCTGATCACCACCAGGACAAGAAAGAGTGCTATGCTGCTGCAACAGACTACAATTTGTGCCAGACAAAGTGAAGAGACTATGCTCAACTGGAAAATGCAAAGTCAGCAGTGGGGGTGGAAGTAATTGCTACTAAACAGTTGTTCAACCTACAGCTGAACACACAGGTTACTGAAAACCTCATTTTACTCTCACAAAAAGGTGTCCAAATGAGAACTCATCTATAAGAATGAGAAGTGATCACGGTGTCCTTGCTTCAGATCTAAAAGGCTCTAGATTAGTAAGAAGTGTCTAGCATAGTATTGCATTTTTATTTGACAGATATGGAATGTATTATCTTACCTTTTCTAGAAGGAAACACCCAAAAAGCAAACCCCCAAACCTTGTACCAAATAAGTCCAGCAAGTTTCATTTGTCTTTTGCACAGCACCTAGAAGACTACCAAAAGGCTCTCACCCATGGATAATACTCTACAGAACAGAGAATACTTGTTCTGCAGTTTGGAAAATGAAACCTTTGGGGAAAAAAAAAAAAACACAAAAAAAACCCAACCCAAACCATAATCCCTTTGAATGACTGCATTATATCTCTTGCCCACAGCAAAGCTAGCCAGTCTGTACTAATAGTACCGTGGTACAAACGTGGTCACGAAGCCTCCAGTTGTATAGATCAAGTGTCTCAGTTCCCTGGGCAAAAGCATGTTAATTGGGGACCACCACCACAAACCTGTACACCAAAGCCTGGAAGAGCAGCCTGAGGCACTGAAGAGCTGCCCAGGCATTGCTAATTCTGCTTTGTGTAGTCTTAGAATTCCCTGCAAAGACCTCTCTTCAAGCTTTGTCAAGGCTACAGAGAGCTACGTTACGTGTTCGTCTACGTAAGATCACCATTAATAAAGCATCTATGATGAAATTCACTTTCTCTGCTCTTATTCTCCACAACAGGAAAAGTCCATAGCTTGTTTCAGACAAGTAGCAGCAAGAACCGCTCAGAAGTAAGTTAGGATTTTTTCCTGTCATATAGGCAGAGGTGGGAAAACCAAACAATTCCTGGCCAGCTGACCTTTTTGTCCACGCTAACTTCAGCAGGTTTATCTTTGGGATGTACAGATTCTTTACAGTCCGAACCAGAGTCCTCTGAGCTGCCATCATCCTCATCAGAGTCTGTTTCTGACTCATCTGCCGCCTTTTCAAGAAGTGCAGGAATCTGCAAGATATATCAAGACAGAATTATAATCAAACCAAAACAAAGAAGCATAATGACAATATATACACACGTATAAATACATAAACACCAAAACAGAATCTGCTGCAAAGAAATTCTTGAGTGAGCTTGTGCCATCTCCTTTACTACAGCCATCGAGTCTCAAGAAAAAGAATGAGAACTAGGTTGATCCAAACTAAGAACAAGGAATCTAGAATGTACAATGCAGAATCTCTTAGGTCAGGTCTCACAGCACAGCTGTACTGGCATTCCCAAACTAATTTCCATAAGTTAAACAGCTATTTGCTAACATATGTGGAAGCCAATTTTTAATTATACTTGGATCATACCCAAATCTACCTTAAGGGCACTGTATATAGGCTTTATTGCTAACACAAATATCTAAACTACAAAACTCACTTATTCTTAAACAAGCCTGGAGACTGTGCCACAGCCTGATCCCATCCATATTTATATTTCCATTTTAAAACAGCCTACACCACTGCTAGATAACATTTACAAAGGAAGGAGGAAGAATCCACATAAAGCTTTTCCCTTGAATTATACTGGTACAGACGGTTCTGTACCCAACTTCTTACCCAACGTACTCTACAAAGTGTCACTGTCAAGTACTTCAAATACAGCAAGACAATCTCTTATGCCTCATACCACAAGGTTGTTCTTTACACATTAGAGCAAAGTTACCCTGAACATATCAAAACTTGTAGTCATGCTACAGTTTAAATCAAATACATCTTCCATAATTGGAAAGCGTCTTCCCTCCTCTCCACCTTAACTTTAGAGGTCATGGCCATAGCAAAGATTATCATTTCATTCTTGAGGAACCCAGCATCAGCCACAGCGCAGAGAAGCAATTCATGCGGTGTGCAGACACACTGTCATGCCAGACCCAGCCCAGGCATAAATGGTCACTCCGCAGACAGGAGGCTTCTTTCATAGCATCAGCTGCAAGCCGAGGCATTCTCTGTACTTCTTGTAAGCACTTTTCTGAAAATGGCTGAAATGTAGGATTTCAAAAAGACCATCTCACCTTCTGAACACCAGACAAATCCTTCTTCAGTCCTGTCACAGTCTGGTAGAGAATCTACACCCAGTGAGAGAAAAAGAAAACTATATTATCAAAATATGAGTCTTAAATCTTCATGCCCAGAGAAAATTACTATCTCAAAACCAGTAAAACCCCCACAACATTACCATTATTACTAACAAGACGACTTAAAGTATGACACTAGATTCAGTACTCCATGCCTTGGTAACAAGGCTTCTGTTTTTGTTTGTTGCTATCAGTTTCTGGTAAGAAGCATTGATATTCCCTCCCTCCTTTCTGCAGTGCCTCAGCACGCCCACTCACATTATCTTGCTGAACATTCAATGCCATATCCTCTTCTTTCAATTTCATCATTATATCCACATCTCTCTCGTAGTTTTTAACTTCAGTCAAAGTTCGAGGTATGTAAGCCTTCTTAAACACCTAGTAAAGTGAAACAAAACAGAGATTTATTAATTTACATATAGTTTCATAATGTTCTTCCTTCCTAATTATGCATCCTTAGAAGAATAATCATGAAGAATTTCATGGTTCACAGAAACTAAAAATGAACATGGCAGTCACCCACTACCTAAACTGCAGAGTACCTTTTTTTGCAGGAGCAGACTTTACATGCTCCTTGCCCAGAACAACCGATCACCAGGCCATTTACAAACTTCTCAAACCCTTCCAACTTCCTCTTAGCTGATTTAAGTCCTAAGATTTTGTATTCTAAGTATTTTCTCTAATGTTTTCATTGTGATGTTTACAATGCCTTCAGGAAGCAACTCCACTAAAATGCACTGCTAGAATTTGATGTCTGTATATAATACCACCTGCTTCATCCTACAGTCCAACTCAAGAAGGTTCCTGCAGCAGTACAGCACAGTAAAACTTAACTGCAGTATAAACAACATACTTAAAATTTGTCATGCTGTCTTTTTGAAACAGCCATCCAGCACACTCAAGTCACTACCAGATCAGAGAGAAGTATTTTGCTTCTCTTTTCGATTGTATCAGTTCAATCTCAGTACAAATTCAGCATATTTTAGGATCATAACCACTAGACTAAATGCTGTGCAAAGAGCAGATGTGCCCACCTCCACAGAACTTGCTCTACTCTCTTGTGAAGAAAGTGACACAAACTAACCATGGTCACGTGAAAAGTTAAAGAGAAATAAACTGAATGTAGATGCTTCTAAACCATCTCACTTACATAAAGCAAAGGAATAACTGGTTTGCAAAAGATGGACTTGCAACAAAACACTAGCATCTGACCCTATAGTTCAGAAAGTGTATGTTGAGGATATCTTAGGAAAGAAACAAAAAACCAAATATTTCCTTGGCCAAGCTTGAGCCAGAAGCAGTTAGTAAAACCTGCAGAGCTCAAAAAGAAAAGCCTTTGATAAATCAAGTAGTATTGACTCCAGAGATAAACACCACACGAAATCGTACAAATAGTTTCTCACTGATACAAATTCTGCTCAACACAGAGTTGGGTTTCTTGTTTTCTGTTTTAACTCTTCTGGAACAGTGAGATAAGACTAAGATAGAAATTGTTTTATCTTCACATCAAGCCTTTCCAGAACTTTAGCAGTTTTCTATAATGGACTTAGAATGGCTTTGCTTAATGTAAAACCAAAGGAGAGAAACAGCAAATGGAAGAACTGAATTAGACTTGACTAGAGGCAATTTGGTCAATGTTCATATTCAGATATCCTGCTTCTGTATCAGTAGGCCAAAAACCACTGGCATAACCAGATCTCTCCACTCAGGTTTTGGTTATTTGGTTTTGTTGGGGTTTTTTTGTTTGTTTTGTTGTGTCTTTTTTTTAAACTGAACCTAAACTGCAAGGTACACCATGGGACCTAGCTACAGACAAACATTGTTTTAGGAAATGGAGTATTTGCCTTTAGCATCTTATCACTGTCAGTTTTTACACATGGCATTCCTTAATACTTCACAACTCAACTCGTTCAAGACATCTCAGTACCACAAACAATGTTTTGTTTATCAACTGTGCTAAATAAAACAATGTTTTTTCATTGTTTAGAAGAGGCAAGGTTAATATTAATTTCATACAAGGAAGAAAACTCCTCACTTACTTCCTCATCCACTTTATCTTGACTGGATCTTTCTTCCTCTGTTCTTTTTGAAGCTATTTCCATTGCCTAAAGAAATATAAAACAATACAAAGTTATCAATCTTTAGAATCGCATCACTGAATCCAACTAACCATTCCCATCTGTGTTTCTCCCTGTACTCCACGCTGTCACTCACTAAATACATGAGAAAAAGCTCACAGGCTTTCCCTATGGCAATGCCTTGAGCGACACCTAATGGTAACCAACATTTCTGTGAAGCGTGCTTGCGACTGCTTCATTAGTAGGAGGAAAAAATGCTCACTGCTGCTTCCAGATCAAACTCTAGCAGGCCCAGCATGACCACAGGAGGTAACAGCGCAAGGAGATTACCGGGAGCAGTGCTCAGTCTTGGAACTTGGCTCTTCTCACACACAACGAGCAAGCCAGGGGAGCACAGGTAAAGGGAACCACGCAGCACAGCTCTGTCTCGTTCAGCCTCTAATATGACACAAAGTGCACAACATCTGGAAATCCCCATGCTGCGTCGATTTCTGGACCACACTCAGTCTCTGCCTTGTGGTCTTGTCCAGGAACGACACATCAAATCTCCACTCTTAGCATGGCCCATGTGGCCCCCACCTCTCTTGCATTAACTTAAAAAGCTTCCCCCTCCCCCCTGCTTTTTAAAGAAATATGTAACAGGGAGCAAAGGACTGGCAGCTAGAGATGAAACACATAGGTGCTGCTAGCAGCATAGAGTAAATTTACCTCCTCCTAGAATCAACATGTTCTGCCAGCTGCTCTATTTGGCTAGCAAGACCATGTACTTTGGAGTAACACTGCCCTGAGTCATACCCTCCCTCCCTCAGCCCACCCTGCCTCAAGTCTGCATTCCTAACCCCATTATCTATATAAGCACGATTATCTTTCTGGAGAACTTCTCCTTGACAAAAAGAACGAACGAATTTGAAGTAACCTGCTTTTAATAGCACCTGAAACAGACAATTGAGTTTTTATGATTAGACTTTTTGAGAAAACAGAAAGTGTTGTCATCCTATAATGGTATAAATGGGAGAGACCTGTATGCATTTTTGAGGCGCTAGCATAACAATGTCATGGACCAGCTTCCTTCAACAGAATGATGTAGGAAGGAGATTGAACTAGATCTGATTTTATTGTTCAAGTCATCCTACATAAGCCACAAGGCCAGGAGGTCTTACCTTAGACAGATAGTCGTCAATGTTCTCACTTGTGATAGAAGGATCAGTAATAAACTCAAACAGCTCCCTCACAGTCATCACTGCAACATTGCGCTTCTGAAAAAAGTCTACCAGAAAGGAAGGGCAGAAACAAAAACCATAAGTAATCACGTGTAACATATGCAGCTGTGATGCTGAAGTGACAGTTAAAGCAAGCTAATGGCCCTGATGACTTGGAAAAGTCTCAGCAGCACATACTCCATCATGCTGGGTATAGTTATGAGATAACTCTTAGCCATCTGAAATAAAACTATTGGTCTTCCAGATGCAACAAATACTGAATGGAGAATAACTAGAAAAGTATAAAAGCCAAATCAATGGTAAAAAAAAATAAATAATGTATTTCAAAGAATAAGGAATGTAAACCTCAAACTTTTGCCAGAGAGAAACACAGTGCAGTCTAATTATGATCTGCCTAAGAGGGAAGACACATTAACATACTGGAATTTTCCTCAGTACTACACTCAGACTTGTCTTCTTAGTCAAATATAAACAAATTCAGATACTGCATTTCTGTACTGAAAGACAGCAGTGAAAGACACTGAGGACTGCTTATTAAGTATTTCCTACTAAAATTTTCAGAAGATCTCTCACCATGAGAAATTAATCACAGAAAGAATAAAAAAAAAATTTAGTTTGGAGGCAGCTCTCTGCACCTATGGAACCACTAGTCTTTGCAATGCTCACAGCTAGGGCAGGGCATAAAGCAAGATGTTCCTCAGAGTCTCTGTAGGACTACATGGAGAAAGTTACAGTGACAGAAACAAAACAAAAAAACCCCACCAAAACCACTGCAACTCACTGAGGTACTAGAATATCTAGCAAGAGCAAGCCAAAAGACATGAAAAAGAGGAAAGGTGCAAGTATCTCAGACAGAAAGGAGTTACTAGAAATCCACGAACAGAAAAAGAATAAGGAGAACTAGCATACTGGGGATGCTATCAACAAACAAAACATCAAAATGCACAGAATTCCTTTCTATAGACTTTTATAGTCTCTGTAAAATTAGAAAAAAGTCAAATCTGAAAAGAAAGGGGGAAGAAAAGCAGCCTGTAGTGACAGATTGCTTGTCCTCAGAGAGAAATACAGCCTACCAGGAGGTGTCTGTTATGTAACATGCATGCTCACACATGAAGCCCAAATTTTAAAGAGAAAAATACCATGGTAAGTACCTCATTTATCAAAATACTATGGCAAGTGATAACATCTCTAATAAATTATTCTGTGCTCTCAGCTGATCTGGACAAGCAAGTGCAGGGAACTTCATAACACACAGTAACTTCTTGGCAGCTGAGGAATTCCAGATGTGGATTCCACTCACAGAAGGAAACATACCAGTTTGCCTGCACAGTCCTTTAAGTAAGGGAAGTTAAGACTGGGGTGGGCACTGCTGCAGACTGGGACTGACCTCAGATCTATCATAAATCTGTGATTTCTAGCAAGACAGGCTACACACTTCTGAATTCAGCACAGTACACAGCTCCCTGAGGAAGCCATGAAAACCTGGAAGAGGGAGCATTTTAACAGGCATTTGAAATCTCCTACAGTCACTTATACCTTAAAGAACACAGTTTACCTTCCTAAATAAATCAACTATCAGAACAAGAGTTGAAGCGCAGCCCACTCACCGTTAACATTGGCACAATCCTTTCGCAGGAACTCCAGGGCATGAGGGTGGTCATGCTCCACGGCCTGAGACACATCGATGATGTACACGTCCCCACTGTGGTATCTGCAAACAAACAGAGAGCTGCACTAACCCCACTCACGTTACAAGGGAGATTATTGAGGAGTAAGGAACAAAGTGCGCTTCAAACTTAAGACCTAGCAAACAATCTTAACGTATTTCTCTAGCAAACACCTCACATATTAGGGCCAGAATGGCTCTTTTGGGTTAATCCTTCCCCTCCTCTACACAAGCTGTATTATTAAACTTTAAAGAAATAGTCTGCTTGTGAACATAAAAAGCAGTGTTACAGTTGGGAGGATGGAAAAAAAATGAAAATAGATACCTTACTCATTTTTTCTCTAGTTCAGGGGGTTGAGGGGTCTTTCTGTCT
>JAOXJM010000012.1:68734550-68748219 GCA_026413425.1 Tringa solitaria
GCTCTGGGTGGACCTGCTCTGGCAGGGGGGTTGGACTAGATGATCTCCAGAGGTCGCTTCCAACCTCATGTGATTCTGTGATTCTGTTTTAGTACTGAGAAGGCGTTTTCTGGAGAAGATAACTTGAACTTGGCTAGCAAAACTCCCAGCCCAGAAGAAGACATGATAAGATTTCATGCTGCTTGAATGGAGGCTTGAATGATGAAAATACCTGTCTGATAAAGCTAGCAATAGTGCTTTAAATTACATGTATATTGCAATATTTTATATGAGAGTGCTGGGCTTCCTAGATGTATAATATAAAAGAGAAATCTTAAAAATATCAAACGCAGGTGCTGCAGTTGTGCTTTGAATTAAGTGAGTAATGAACGTAGGGGGGCAGTACAGTTTCATTGAAGTTCCCATTCAGGTTACAAATGATTAATTTAAAATTTTAATTACAGATTATTACAGGTTACAAATTGCACGCTTTTGGTGGGCAGCCACTGGAGAACAGACAGAGCCTCTAAATAACTGGAGAGAGAGAAACAATAGTATCTGGTCTGATTCTTTGCATGAGAACATAGCGTATATACCAGGTCTGATACAGTCAAACAGAGAAGTGAAAAGAGGTATAAAGAACAGTGTATACAGTACAACAAAAGAGGAAGTACTGAGAGAGTTTCCACCAGAATCTGAGATGCTTTTTCTTATTTATAATTTTCTATCTTTTTCAGTTAGAGATAGTGTAAGAAAAAAATTTTAAAAATAGAATTAAATGGTGGATCAGACCCTAATCTTGCTTATTATTAATTTTATTATAGTACCTAGGAAATTCAGAAAAAAAATTGTATGGACTATTACATAAAGTATTGTAGGATATTCTGACTGTCCCACTCTTTCCAAAAGACTAATTCAGTAGCATTTCAAACATTTTTTTTGCCTTCTACCTTTTTCTTCAATGAGTAAAATCTCCCTTTTATCAGCCTTCTCAAAATTCAGAAGAGCAATGCATTGAGCATTGGAAGACTTGTATTTCTTATTGCTTTAATGTAAATATTGCTTTTTCTCCATTTTCTAGAATCAAGTACTTTGGCCAATAGTTTAATTTTGATCTCTTGGTCTTTTTTTTAAATTCTTGCTTTGAAGTGAAAGATTGCTGTAAGTTAAGCCAAAATGTGACAGTGACATTGTTGAGACTTTTCACCCCTCTGGAGCTTGATGCAGGTGCAAGAACTGTAGGCACTGTAGAAGGGTGGGCTTCTTCATTTTCATCATTTTATCACACTGGCCAACAATGACTTATCTTCACAGATGGAAAATTTCCACTGAAGTTAGTGAAAAAATAGTTTGCATAAATTGAACGGAGTGTGTCACCTCCTGTTTTGCAATAGAACGGCACAACTCTACGAAGTACTGTAACAGCATGGGTGAAGCTTACTCAAATTTACACTCTGTTGCCTTTTCATCTTCTCTGAATTTGAACTGTCAAGCCATAGGACCTGTCATTTTTCTAATTAGTCCATGAGAGAATGTGGTTATCCCTGTAAGAAATGCTGAAAGCTGATAAGTACTTTTTAGTCCAGCATTCTGGGATATCACTTGCTCCCAAGGAAGATTAGAAGAAAGAAGATACAAGCAATAAAGGGATTCTCTCCACTCACAGAACCCTGTGAATCTTTATGAAGCATCTTCAGATACGTGTGGAACAAAATATTCCAATTACCATTTGGAAAAATTATCATTTCAGGAGACAGTTATAAACTTCAGTGGGGTCACCAAGGAGCTACAGCAGCTCAGCAAGAATAAACCCAAATCATGGATTTTTAGTGGGATGATATAGTTTTGGAGAAGGTTAAAGACAGGGTAAAACTACTGCTTAATGAAGAGAATTTAGGTTCAGGTGATGTGACCAGGAGGATGAAATAGCATCACGAGAAACAGCCAACACAGCTTATTGATTCTTACTACGAAACCATTTCTCTGAAGAGCAATTTTGAAGAGTTAAAAACAAAAACCATCCAGCAGCAGCATTTGGGAAAAAAAAATGTAAATAAGTTAAAGAAGGCTACTGAAGATCAAAGTGAAACAAAAGGCAAATCCACAAAGGAGAAAAATGAGTCTAGAAGTTGACTGATCGTTACGTAGGAAACTTTATTCAGTGCTATCAAATGTCTTGCAGATGCTGGGACTGGGAAAAAAAAAAGCCTTTCTGAAGCATTTGGACGAACTTAAATCTGGGTATTATCTCCTTCAAATAAAGCATGAGGCAGAACTGAAGACCAGGTTTAGGAGACAGTGCTTGGAGATGGATCATACCACACACAAGACAGACAGAAAGATATGGGAACTGCAGCACCTCAGAAAAAAGCAGAAACACGAGGCCAAGACTGTAACTTCAGCCCTGCACGTGCTAAGGGAGGAAAAGGCTGCTATCCTTGCAAACAAAATTCCAGGGAGAAATGGATGGCAGGTTGGCAGAAAGTCAACAGCTGTGATGCAAATATAATAAGCTGGTTGCCCAGCTTTGAATCCTGCAAACAGGATCTGAAACAAAGAAAATTCAAGGGCAAATTTGTGAGTTCAGAAGAGAGAATCAAAGGCTGCAGCAAGACAGGGTGAAAGACCACCAACAAAACTGCTTCCTGCAGCTTGAAACTGCCAGATGGAAAAAGAGATACGATAAAGTCAGAGAATCCCAGGCAGCAAAGGTATAATTCAGACTGATACAACACTGTAAGCATCATCAGCATCTATAAAGTGAGTCCTAGTTGCCACATGCAGCAGTCCCCCTTCCCTTCTCAGGACAAACTTCCACGGACACAAGCTGAGGGCTTTGACCAAGAATTTAAGAACCAGGAAAGTATAAAAACTTGTGTTTCTCTTCAAGAACTTTCAACTTAAGATAGCACTCCTTAAGTCCTTCACTGGGTTTGAGTCCCAGTGCAGAATTTTGTCTTACATAGATATTTATGCAATCATCTAATTTCAAGTAGTGATCAAATGCTTTGCAAATTTATTATCCCAAATGAACAAGGGAATAAAAATTTAGGACCTTTTTTCACTTTTTCAAGGGGAAAAGGAATTAAAAGACTGGAATGTAAATGTTGCAAAGTTTGACACCTATCTTTCTCCAAGTTTGCAGAAGCTTATACAGTTTTGTCTGTATCTTCCCTGGGTTGGGGAGGTTCAAGACTGGACACAGTATTCCAGGTGTACTCTAACACTGATTAGAAAGCCAACAGTCACTCACCTTGATCTGCCGGCTGTACTCGTCTTGATATAACCCAGGATGCTTTTGGCCTTTCACGCTGCTGGTCATGGCAGCTTAGCATCTACAAGGACCTCCTAGGTCCTTCTCAGCAGAAACTTCTCCCTGGCCAGTCAGTCTTCAGTCTGTTCTGTTGACTTTTCTTTTCTTTTTCTCTTCTTTTCCTGGTGCAGGACTCTGTTGAATTTCAGAAGGCTCCTGTTGGCTCATTCCTGCAGCTTACCTAGGTCCCCCTGAGTGGCAGCCCCACACTCAAGCATATCTACTAGGCCTCCACCACCACCTGACTTGGCACCATCTGCAAACCTTATAAGCACTTTTACCCCCTCCAAATCATTGATAAAAATGTTAAATTGGACAGGTCCTGTGACAGACCTCTGCACTTTTCACCTTGTTGCTGGCATCCAGGTAGAATATTAGGCTCCCGAGAGCCAGCAGATTACTGCTGAGCTGATGACTGTTGGCTAGATGATGCAGGTTAGCCACATCTGATTTATAAAAACTCATACCCTCACCAATTCCCCATTAAAGAGTTCAGGCACCTGGAGGCAGGGGTCACTTCTGATGCAGAAGCCTGTAATCTACTTCTGTAGTCTGGCTGCAGTCTTGAGCAATGATCTGGAGACTTACGAGGAACTATCAGGGAACCCTGGGGACAAATGTCCCACAGTACTCAGTTCAGGGCTCAAGAAAGCCTAAGCTGTCAGGGAGCACACAGCAGGAATGTGGCTAATCCACAAGGGAAAATGGACTAGATGCTAAGGGTGACCCCAGCACAGGCAGTGTCCCTCCAACTATGACACAGAATCACAGTACCTGGTTGAGGTGGTGATAGCAACAGGTTCTGCCAAGAATCCCAGTGACTCTGAAAGATCTCAGCCTCTGAAAACTCAGCATCTCCTCCAGCTCATAATCTGTGTATCATTTCATAATGTTTGATAACACTCCTGGTGCATCTGACAAAGGTTAGATGCATTATTTTACCACTTATTTATTGATTTGATATCACTAAATTTTTATATAAACTGTACAAAAAATATAGTCGCAACAAAATAAAAACCAGAATAAAATGCAACATGGTTGCGTTCAGTTGCAAAACTGAACAGGTAATAAAGAAAATCCTTGATTCTTATCGGTAAAGAACCATAGAATCACAGAATGGTTTAGGTTGTAAGGGACCTTAAAGATCACCTAGTTCCAACCCCCTTGTCACGGGCAGGATCACCTCCTACTAGACCAGGTTGCTCAAAGCCCCATCCAACCTGGGATTAATATCCATCCAACCTGGAAATTAATAGGAAAAGTCCTCAAATTCCATATCGAAAGATCTACTTCTCTAAACCACGTAATGAAGAGATAATACTTGACACAATTCTCTTATAGTATTAGCTCTTTGAATTTCAGCAGGTACCACAAAATATAGAAGGGTAAAAAATCACGAACTATTGAAAGAACATTTTATAGCTTTTCACACTTTCTGAAAAGCAGAAAAATTGGTCCTGTCTGGGAGCTCATGAGTCCAGCAAAAACAATGAGCCACTTTTTCAGTGTGCACTGGATTAGGGGGTTAACTTATCAAAACCATTGCATTGACCAGAATATGAAGAGAATCGTGAAGCAGTGCAGTTCTTGGCACGTGGTGGCACTGCAAGGTACAGACAGCTGTAGCAAAGTTGAGAGAAAAACAACTGAGAAAAAAACCCACATTTTTCTAGTATGCAGAATTCCAGGAAAACTCACAAAGTAAGTGATATAGTGAACCTCCTGATTTTACTAACAAAATTTCCTTCTACATTACAAACAAGATCCCTGTCCTAGTCAGATTACATTTTAGCTTTTTCCCGAGACGTCCCAGTATGCCAACCAAAACTGGGAAACTGGAAGCAGACAACAGGTTAGGACTCTATGTATGACACTGCTCCTAACGGCACTTTGCTGAATCCCTCTCTCATAGAGGCCACTGAGAAAATGCTGCTGAGGAAGTCCAATAAGAAGCCTCTCTATACCTACATAAACAACTATTTATCTTTTGCTGTTATCTTAGAAAAACAAATACACATCTGGGAGAACCTGGAAACGTTAAGTAAACTTTATTTATAGTCCACAGATATTAAGAACACTCACCCTTTTTGTAATACAGCTTATGAAGCTGAAGGCATTTTTTCCTAATAACAGTTTTACCTGTAATTTCTAATTCAAAAGCTTTTTTAAATGCAAGGATACAATGCTTGTACATAACTATGACCACATGCAGAATTCCCGTGAGCAATATGAACTCCTGATGAACTCCGGTCTTCTCAGATTTAGCATCACATATAAGAGATATCAAATATAAAAGCTACAATAATGGCAATTATTTTCAACAATTATTTTGAATACACACAGAGAGCAGTCTGTGCAAGAAAAAAGATATCTCTGCAGCTTGCTTCAGTTATTCATACAGTCTTTCCTTTCAGACTATAAATTGTTTAACATGGGTAGAGTACTTAGCACAAAAGAACTGCAGCCTTATAGGCTCTCAGGCACAGCTGTAACATTGCAGTCAGCCTGGGGTGAGTGTTTTGCTAAGGCTAGTCAAAGTATCTTAACTATTTTCATACACACTTTCAATTAACACCTTTCAGGTGTCCCCACCACATGCAAACTCAGTAAGAGCACCACACAGGTTAGTTAATTAGTAACATCAGGATCAGTTAACTCAGATGGAAAAAGCAGCATATAAAGTACATAGTCACTGCTTAGAAGACATAGAATGGTTCAGATCCTACACTGCTAAACAGAAAACCTCCTACAGGATTTTAGTATTCTATTTCCCCCACAGGAAAAATATTTAGCTGCTTTTCCAAAACAAACAAAGAAACCAACCAACCACAAAACAATCAAATCATGGCTAGGTTAAGTTAAACATGTTTGGCCAAAGATTATTATGCTAAACTTGCAAAAAAAGTAATGTTATACCATTGGGTGGATGTTATCTGACTGGAATTACTTTTATCAGTAGCAATGGGTGTTCTTCGGTTTTCATAATCATTCTTCACCTCCAGTCAATACTGAACAGCATTTCAGTAGCATTTTCAGCACGTTAAAAATATGATTAAGATAAAACTTAGCTAAAAGGGTAACTTTTGATATTTTTTTTCTGTAATTTGCATGTTCAAAATCAAAGGAATGAAAGTAATATGGAAAATGAAAGACGAAAGATTCAAAGACTATTTACCATTGGCATCACAGCAAGCTACATATACACAAATGACAAAGTTACAACAAAATATGGAATGTGACTTAACATTACTCACGTTTTATTGTACCTTGCATGCAAATTGCTGAATTAACAGTGGGAGAAAAAAAAGCTTGGGGGCTGGTCTTGGCCTTGGTATTTTCACCAAGTGCTTTGATTGTGGGATTTGGGAAGGCTTTCCATCTTAATATGCCAAATTTTTCATTTATCATAGTATCACCTAGGTCGGAAGGGACCTTTAAGATCATCGAGTCCAACCATTAACATAACACTGCCAAGTCCACCACTAAACCATGTCCCTCAGCACCAGGACAGCCCATCTTTTAAATACCTCCAGAGATACCCCACCACTTCCCTGGGCAGCCTGCTCCAGTGCTTGATAACCCTTTCTGTGAAGGAATTTTTCCTAAGGTTTGTGCTCTAGACCAGAAAAGCTACTGAGATAAAGGTAATATATCACTTTCATATACATTGCCTGTCACACTTTGGAAAAACATTTTCAATTAAGCCATCGAATCCATGCCTCAAACCCAGCTATTCTAGAGCAATGAAGAATTGTGAAATTTTTTTTTTTAATAGCGTTTGTTTCAGTAAAGTACGTTCCCTGGCTTTTTAGAGATGTATGTTAAGTCTACTCTACAGAATAAACCCTTGCCTGCTAGATTTTACGCTTCCCCTCACAGCACACTCACAAGGAGGAACACCACTGGCATTCCCGGCGCTACCAGCGGCCGGAGCTAAAGGCACCAGCCTCTCACCCTGCCGACCGCACGCCGGCCGAGAAGCGGCCCTACCCTCCCACACCTACCCTGTCCACCCGCCGGGGCCGGGGCCGGGGCCGGGGCCGGGGCCGACCGACAGCAGCCCTACGCAGGCACAGGCCCCGCTTCCCACAGGGAGATCCAAAAATCACCTCAGGCGCGGCGCTCTCCGCCAGCAGCCGCGCGGCGGGAAGCCCCGCGCACGCGCGCCGGGCGGCGGGAGGCGCGGGCAGAGCGGAGCCGGTGCGGCGGCCATGGGGATGCTCAGCCTGCCCGCCTTCCTCTCCTGCGGGAAGAAGAAGGTGAGGGCGCCGGGGGCAGCCGGGGTACGGGGACACCCGGGCGGGTGGGACATTGCACAACTGGGCGGGTATGGGGGCAGCCGGGCAGGTGGCATATGGGGACACCTGGGCAGCTACTGGGGGCACCTGGGCAGGTGGAGTAGGGGGACATCTGGACAGATATTGGGGGCAGGTGGGATGTTGGGGTTACTTGCACACCTGGGCAGGTTGGGTATGAGGGACACCTAGACAGGTATTGAGGGCATCTGGGAAGGTGGGATATAGGGACATCTGGACAGATATTGGGGGCACCTGGGCAGGTGGGGTAGGGGGACACCTGGACAGGTGTTGGGGGCACCTGGGAAGGTGGGATATAGGGACACCTGGACAGGTACTGGGGGCACCTGGGCAGGTGGGGTAGGGGGACACCTGGGCAGGTGGGATATTAGGGTTGCTTGCACAACTGGGCAGGTATGGGGGCACCTGAGCAGGTGGGATATGGGAACATCTGGACAGGTATTGGGGGCATGTGGGCAGGTGGGATATTGGGGTTACTTGCACAACTGGGCAGGTATGGGGGCACCTGGGCAGGTGGGATATAGGGACACCTTGGCAGATACAAAAGCACCTGGGTGGGTGGGATATTGAGGTTACTTGCACACCTGGGCAGGTATGGGGTATGGGGGACACCTGGACAGGTATTGGGGGCACCTGAGCAGGTGGGATATGGGGACATCTGGACAGGTATTTGGGGCACCTGAGCAAATGGGGTAGAGCAACACCTGGACAGGTATGAAAGCACCTGGGTAGGTGGGATATTGGGGGTCCCTGGGCAGATGGGCTAAGGGAACACCTGGGCAGTTTTGGGGCACCTGGGTAGGTGGGATACTGGGGTATGGGGATACCTGAACAGGTGTAGGAGGACATGGGCAGGTGTGGGTGCACCTGAATAGGTAGGGTATGGAGATGTCCAGGTAGCCATAGGAGCACTCAGGTAAGTAGGGTGCAGGTTCCTGGGCAGCTGTAGGAGGTGAGGTATGGTGCATCTGGGCAGGTATGAAACCATCTCGTCAGGTGAGATCCTGGCAGGTATGGGAATATGAGGGCACTAGGGTAGGTAAAGAGGATGAGGTGGGATGAGCACCTGGGCAGGTGTGGGCAGGTGTTTTTAAAGTGGGAGTACAGGTATGTGCTGGTGTGGCCATCTGAACAAGCATGGGGGCATCTGGGCACATGCAGGGGCAGAGCAGGGGGAGTCCCCTGGAGCTGACAGCACAGGGGACTGTGGCAGGAGCAGAGCAAAACTGGCCATGAAGATTGTTTGGGCTGTCTGGTGGGAGCCTCTCACACAGGTCTGTGCTGTCCAGCCGAGGATCAGCTGGACTGGCAGCTCACCCAGCTCTGCCCACCCTGTCTGGCTGCCCTGCCCAGTGATACCAAGGAGAAATGAGGATGTGACTGTCCTGCTTGCCTACAGGATGATCCTGAGCCTTCCCCTCTTCTTCTCTTCCAAGGACTTCAGTTTGTCAAATGAAAAAGATGCTGGTGGCAGCGATGAGAATGCGGAGCGTGGCAACTGGTCAAGCAAAGCTGACTACCTGCTCTCCATGGTGGGCTATGCTGTGGGCCTGGGCAACGTCTGGAGGTTCCCCTACCTCACCTACCAGAATGGCGGAGGTACCCGTGTTGCGTGGCGGTGTTGGGGGGTGAGGGGAGGCACACCTTGCTGTCCCCAGGCGAGAGGAAGGAGGGCCAGCCCCGAGGCTGGGCACGTTTTGTGAAACCTGGGTGTGAGCACCACCTTGTGAAGTGGGATGGTGCCCGCTGGTGGGAATGGGAAGAGGAGTAGGGGGCATCTCTGCTTTTTTTGGGGTATCAGCTGAGGAGGGGAATAGTATTTAGTTTTAATTGCAAACTCCCACCTGAGAATTCTAGAACTCTTGTGATGTACTCATGACCAGCATTGCACTTCTGGCAATGTGCCGATATCCTCTACTTACCGAAATAGCTGTTCTGCCTTCCCAGTGCTTACCTCCCTGATATGTTTGTAGAAAGCAGTCAAATCCCCTCTGCACCTTTGCTTTGCCAGGCAAACAAGCTAAGCTGGAATAATTATCCAAGCTCGGTAATTATCCTCATCAGATACTTGGGGAGTGTGAGGCAGAGAGAGCCTCTACCTGCTTACACAATGAACCGGTGGCAAAGCCAAATGGAGGCACTGGCTTCCCTGGCTGCTATTCCAGAGCTTTATCTACTTGCCAAGCAACCCGTGGTAATTAAAGAGAGCATGAACACTAAGTAACTGCAGAGGATTTACTTGTATGTAGTTATTTGCTCTGCCTGACAGTCCTTGGAAATCCAACTCTGGACTGTAAATGCAGCACAGCCCTTATGGCTGCCTGTGGAACACAAGGTGGCATTCTTGGTACAGAAGTTTTCTAGGAGTGAGCTTGGCAGGGCTGCGTTACTTACAATTTTCTTCAACAAAACCGGAAAAAAAAATAAGTTGGGACATCGTCCCTCCTACTAGATTTGTTTTTTTCTTATCTGCCGCAGAAAAAAGCTTTGCATACAAAGCATGTTTGTGCTGCTGCTTGTGTCCTGCTCTGTGCCCCTTGCCCGTGGTAGATGAAGATGACTGTTACATCCTTGTTTCGAAACACAGGAGTAATCCAGTTAATTCTGTGGGACTATTTACTTCTTGCAGTTCCTGGATCCTCAGTTGCATTAAGTTCACCCGAGAGTGAAGCGGCCAGATTTCTGCAGGGAATATCAGGTCGTGTTTAGGAAACCTGTGCCCTCACTTGCCCTGCCTTCTGCACACACGCACAAAGAAGTGCCAGTTCCTTTCAGAGAACAGGACTGTCACTGAGATCAGGTTAATGTGCACTCTAAAGCAGCCTTGAACAAGAGCCCTGCTAAGGTGCTGTTGCACACGGAGAAAGCCAGCCATAGACAATAATTGTCACGCTTCGGTGACCAGTAGCTACTCGAACAGGGCAGTTGCAAATCACAGCTAATCGACACGAAGGAATGGTTATGCTCCTTTTTAAGTTAAAAGCCAGAAGATAAACTAGAAAGCAGACAAAGCTGGTGGTGCCTGCAGCTGAGCGGTGTTCCTGCTTGTGTGAGAGCAGTTTGTCTTTGACAGTTTTTGTAAAATTCTTTTACTTCATTAAGAGAAGCATGTAAATGCTTCTTACACCTGCATGTAAATCACCAGTTATCCTGGTGACTGGTGTCCCTTCATTGTGGGTACTTTTTAGTCTTACAGAAAACAGGATTTAGAAACAAATCTCTGCATTCTGCAAAAATCAAAAACCCCCATGGTGGGATATTTGAGGCAGGGGAAAAAGTGGGGAATATAAAATGTGATAGAACTCTGGTGAATACTGAAAGATTCATTGTTTTCTCTGTGTGTGTGTTTGTGTTCTTCCCCCCCCCCCCTCCTCTCAGGTGCTTTTCTAATCCCGTACGCCCTGATGTTGGCCTTAGCTGGCTTGCCCTTATTTTTCATGGAATGTTCCCTTGGGCAGTTTGCCAGTCTTGGGCCAGTTTCCATCTGGAGAATATTACCATTGTTTCAAGGTCAGTATTGTAAAGTTTGCTTAAATCTTTTTTATCCTAAGTAATAAACAGATGTGAATTAATGATTTCTTCATGAAGCTACTAAGTCCAAGAAGCTGGTTTCCATGTACAGAATATTCCTATGGTTACAAGGTCAGGGTTATGTTCCCAGGTAGATCTTCCTTATTATTCAATTAATAAACAGATGCGTATGGAAGATTCTCCCCCCCAAAAGGCTGTCAGTTCTGAGGCTTTATCAGTGATTCTCTTAGAGTTCTGCAGAACACCGAGCTGTGGCTCTCCTGGCAGGAGGCAACCACCCCTTGTTCTGGGCGAGTGGAAGCCTCCATTAAACAGCTGGCACTGTCTGCAAGAGACTGAAGATCGTTTATAGAAGTGAACTTTATCTCTGTTTCTTTACACTTCACATCCTGTGTAGCTTGCAAGGCAGTTTCATGTTGGAGGAGATAGCTCTGTGTCAGCCCCCAGGCAGGTGGGTCTGGTCACTTCACGCGATGCAGTGTAGGCATCCATCCAACCCACTGCCTGGGAGTCATCTGCTGGCCTGAGAAAACAGGCTAGATCCCAGCTTCCTGAGCTGAGGTGCCTCTTGTAAGAAGAGAAATAGTTGAGCTCTGTAGTGGAAGTTTGCCTCTCTCTGTGAAGGTTTGAATTTCACAGGGAGATTTATGTGCTTGGAGACCACTAACCGCGTGCCCTACTCCTATCCATCCAGGCCGCCTACCCTTGGGTGTAAAGGACTAAGCAATTATTCTTGTTTGTCCTCTTTATCTATCGGAGGAATTAATGTAGGAACAAGGAAGTTTCTTTCTGATGCAATAAGAATATCACTTGCCACCTTCTACAGAAACAAAAGGGATTACTGGCTGGCTGGTTGCCTGAATGCTACTTTTTTTTGCCAGTCTCCATTCTGAGGCACAAACAACCTTTCATGGGAGCAGCTTATTTAACTTTAAAGCAGAAGTCTATAGACATAGCAAATCTTTTACGTGTCTGTGAAGATATAAACTTAAATATAGTCTCTAAGATGATTGGGACAGTTTGGCAGGATTTCCCAAACTTGCAGCACAAAGTTCATTTTAACAAAGTATTGTTGGCACTGATTTACTGTTCTGTGTTGCTTCTCATTTATTGCAAAACCATTCATTACAGTGGGGGTCTTTAAAATGGCTTGGTCGGTCCTAATATAGTTTCTTTTATTTTGCTAAGCAATCAAAGCTTCCCACTGAACTGGGAGAGCAAAAAAAAATGCTGAAGTTTTCTTTTAGACTTGGACTTAGTGACTAGTCAAATTTTTCTGTGGGCCTGATTCAAGCTCTTTGTCAAAACCATATTTGACGTGGTCAGTTTGGATCATAACGCTCATTTCTTTGTTATCCTTTCCCTGTTTGGTTGCTGTTAAAAACTATTTAAAAAACAAACAAAAAAAAAAACCCTCTACTTCTTCCCAAGTAGTCCTCTTAAAAGTCAACTGTAGCCATTAATTTATTTACTTTTTTCCAACCCAAATTTGGGGTAGCTAAGACAGTGTCTTTCTCTTTCCTAGGAGTGGGCATCACGATGGTCATCATCTCAACGTTTGTGGCGATCTACTACAACGTTATCATTGCTTATGCGCTCTACTACTTATTTGCCTCATTTCAAAAAGTGCTGCCGTGGTCGGACTGCTTCTCTTGGGCTGACGAGTTCTGCAGCAAAACACGATTAGGTACTGTGCCTAACAGATAGGACTTTAATATTACTGGCTTGGATACCTGTACTTTTTACTGTTTTGTGGGTGAAGTTACAGGAGCAAGACAGCTACCCATGGCTTGAGAAGTCCTTCCTGGCTTTTTGTCTCTGAACACGTGGGAGTGATGGTTGTCTTCCCTGCCACCAGCTCTGGGTGATGGGAAATCTAGAGAGAGCTGGACTTAAACCTCCTTGTCGGGTCCCTGTTTATTCCCCTTTAAAATATAAGGTTTCTTCTGGTACATACAGTCCCTGGAGATAGTGTATTCCCATTTCATCAGGCTTTCTGGTAAAGCACATACTTGCTGAAGCATGAGTGTTGCTGTAGCTTTTATTGGGGGTTCCTTCATTGCCCCTTGCCCCCCTGGGGCTGTGGTAATCCCAGCACCAGCCAGGCACTGCTTTTGCACCTCATTAACTCTTTAGAACATATCTCCACGCTATTGTTCTTGATGTTTGGCAGCACATGTATGGCCAAACACTTGTTATCTCAGCAGTTTCCATATCAGACCAGTTTAAGGCAAAGTTGAAACTGGGGAGATAATTAGTAGTTAGTAGGTGGAAATGTGTTGCCATGTGACCTCTGAGATGATTAAAATAACAGGGACAGGATCACAATGGGTTACATTACTTAAAGTGTTAACGTAATTGTGACTCTCTTAACCATATATCTGAAAATCTCTTCTAAGATTCCTACATTTCTTAAAATGAAGTTGAAATGCTTTATTTAACAAAGAGTTGATGCCTGCTTATGGGCTAAACAAAAATATTTTAGCTCAACTAAAATATTGAATTTTGAAGTGCATGAGGAATACAAAAC
>JAOXJM010000012.1:68748319-68766931 GCA_026413425.1 Tringa solitaria
GCTGGAGCGGAAGGGGCGGCGCGTGCGCAGTGGAGCGGGAGGGGCGGAGGGGAGACGTGTGCTAAGCTCACGTGACCGCCCTGCCTCCTCCCCGGCGGAGCCACGTCCGCGGCGGCGGCGCGCGGGGGCGTGGCCGGCGGGGGGAGCGGCCCCAGCCCCGGATGGAGGCGGCCGCCGCCGCCATTTAGACACAGCCCGCAGCGGCAGGGAGGGGGTTGTGCGTGTCGGGTAGTCGTTGCTACGGTTGCCGCCATGAGGTACCTGTCGCGGCTGCTGCTGCTTGCCCTGCTCGTCTTCCCCGCCGCTCTGCTGCTCGGTGGCGGCCCAGGTGAGAGGCCTTGGCCGCCTGAGGGAGGGAGGGGAGTGGTGGTAACGGCTGAGGGGAGCAGGCAGCGGGCTCCCCTCAGCCACCGTGAAGGGGAGCCCCCTCCGCTGTGCCCGGGGAGCCCAGCGCCGCCCTCCCGCCGAGGGGAAGGGGGTGGCGGTGGGCGCTGCTCATTCATCGCCGGCGGGCGAGGCCCTCCCGGCCGCCCTGCGCACGTGGGCCGGGGCCCGGACCGCCTTCCTCGGCCCGGGATGGGGCTCCGGTGTCCGGCTGCGCTGCTGTAGAGCGTCCCGGCTGTGGGCCGCCGCGGGGTGCGGGTTCCCCCGGGCCTCGCCTCCCTCCTTCCACCCCCGGAGTGTCCTTCAGGGCGCCCGGCGCTAATCTCCGATTGCGCTCTAGCGTTATCTGATTCACCATCTGGAGATCGCCGCCCCGCTCCGGAGCCTGGCAAAGGCAGAGGGGCAGCCATCTCGCCCGGCTCTTCCCGTGGGCTGGCGGCACACGCCGTGCGTGTCGGCTGCCTCCGTCCCGGGGAGCGGGCAGCTCTCCTTTCCCGCAATTGCCACATCATCAGCCCCTCTGGCATCCCTCGGAAGGGCTCTAAATTAGGGGTCTAAGAAGACGTGCTAGCGCAGTTGCTGGTGGAGAATGCCTATGCCCTACCCGTAGCCTGTTCAGCTACAAAGGTTTCAATTTAAAAAAAAAACCTAAAAATCTTTATTTCTAGACTTAGAAGTTTAAAAACTTCAGCAAATAAAATCAGTGTAGTTAGTCTGAGGTTAAGTATTGCACGTGGTTGAGCTAAAGTCTTTGAGTATACCTTCTAAAGACATTTAAAGGGCAGGGGGATATTTGCTTTTTCTAGCCCTGACCGATAATCCTGAAGTCCTTCGATAAACTGCATAAGGATTGTAATTCCCTGTCAAAGTTTTAAAATATTTGTTTTAAATGTGTAATCGTAGCAATTAGAGTCTTTTTTTTTTCAGGCTTGGGTAAATCAATCATCCATTCATTTTTACTCATTCATTTTTGGAAAATGTTAGCTTTATTACAAAACCCCCCACAGTGTAGTTTTGTGTATATTTTAAAAATTCTCAGCCTAACTTGCACGTGGACAGAACTGTGTCCTGTTGGCACTATTTGTATTAATCATACGTGCCCAGTGTTTGAATGTGTGAGACTTGGTTCCATAAAAGCAAAGAGGCAATGAACTGTCTGACTGCACTTGTCTTAGAGCCTTGCTCTAGATCAGATTTCTTTACTGACAAGTGTTCTGGTTCTGTTGAACATATGGATATAGCAGTATATGATATTGAGGAGGTTGTATTGAAAAGGACTTTGTTTTAAAACCTGAATGAAAAGAAGTGCAGAAATAATAACTTTTTCACTACCTGTGAAAGCAAAGTCTTTTGATACCAGCAGATGAAAAGGACATGCTAATAATTTGTTAAACTTATTAGTCTTAGAAGAAACAGTACTCACTAAATTAATTTTCCTGGCAATAGCAGTGTCTTTTAATTTTCACATTTGTAACTACAAAATTAAAGTATTGTAATACGTGGACATGTTGAAAAATTAAACAATAGCTTTTAAGGCAAGTTGGTTGCTGTTTGCAAGTTTAAGCGTTGCTGTGTGAATGCTGAACTACTTGTTATCCAGCTGTAAACTTTTTGGGTTTGAACCTACTGGCACGTAAATTAGTGGTTCAGAAATTATTAGAGAAGGAAAAAGATCAACACAGACAATCATTTGAATGTGAGGTTTTTGCAGCTGAGGCTTCAAAACTGTATTTGACATATTTTTAAGAAATTCTTCGAATGTTAGAAAATGGTACTACAGTGTCAGTTTCCTGTTGATTAACTAGACATTCAAAAGTCTTGTATTTGTGTTTTATGTTGGTAGGATCAGGTTTATTAGTTGCAGCTCAAGATGCTACAGAAGATGAGGAAGCTGTGGAAGATACTGTAGTTGAAGATGAAGATGATGAAGCTGAAGTTGAAGAAGATGAGCCAACAGACTTGGTAATTGTACATGAATGTTACTTCATAAGTATGAATTAGACCAAAAGGACTTGAAGCTAGATAGTTTAGAAATATGTAAGTATGAGTTTAATAGCATTGCTATTTCCAAATAGCTGTCTCAAAGTCTCCCATTAAACTTACGTTCCATTTGAAGTTTTAGAAGGATTTGTTGTCTTTCACTGAATTACCATCTGAAAAATCACATGGGGACAGCCTGATTTCTGACTACTAAACCTGAAGCTCACAAAAAAGAACACCAAGTGAGAGAACCAGATTCTCATAGGAGCCCCATGCAGTTCTTTTCCAGCATAAGCTGCATCTCGGTAAACTGAGGACGTTGGGGTATAGGACTACATCATTTGGGCTTCTTTGGCATTGATTTTCAAGGGGAAACAGAACCTTAGTTCATAGTTAAGCTCAGTATTCTGAAAAGCTTGGTTTTGCAGCCTGGTTTCACTTACTGCATTCCTAGTCTCTGACACTTGTTGCAGGTATGCCCGTTATATCAGTGGCCATCTTGCTGTTTGGGGTCACTTGTTTTCAGCTTGACGAAGTGAAATATTTTATGTAGTTATGTGGTCTGCTTGTAGCAGTAGAGTAGTATTAGGCTTGCTAGACAGTTGGTGTACTTGAATTGGTACAAAAATTTCTCACATTTCTGATGTAAAATTAGGAAGTTTGGGACTCCATTAGAAGACATGCATGAAAATGTAGACCTGGTAAACTGTTCTTTGATTCTGTTAGATTTTTACTGATGTTGATGAGCTTAATGGTCAACCAGTTTTCCTAAGTGGTAGAAGGTATGCTAGCTATTCAGTACTATTATTAAATTATTATTATTAAATAAGCTTTTGGATGGAATTTGCTTTTAATAAAGTCTGTGACTTGGGCACAAAACATTGCACTTCTTAGGCATTTCTCTTATTTGTTGCTGAAATAGAAGATACAGTTCTGCATAGTATCTTGATTTCAAGATGCTAGGTGCTTGGTTCTGGTTCGTGGCTTCCCTAGATCATGGTACATGTATGACTGATCCACTAGGCTATCCACTGCTTCAGGTAGTTGTCTAAGCAGTGAAATCAAATGATCTAATTAACTCACAAGCAATTAGTTTAGGCGGTTCAAAGTGGGGTCAGCCTTGTTTTTATTTGGTGGAATAGGTGGTGTTCCTGTGATCCCCATGTGGAAAATAAGCTGTTAATACTTGAGTTTTCCAAATTACAAAGTGAATCATCGCAAAGGTGAGCTTGAATGAGTGAATCCACAAACTTAGTTTCAACAGCCTATTTCCATACTTAATACTTAACTAATTAAAACTGAATATGAAGCTTCTATAAACACACGCTCAGTGGGGAAGTAACTCATTTGCCTTATGGTTGACTATAACTTTGCAAAATGCTTGCTTTTGAAATAGAAATAGCTTAGATGCGGACACTTAACATTTAAATTCTATTCTTTTCCTTCCATCCCCAAACAGAGACTTTCCTGTTGATTTCTGATCAGAAGCCTTTCAATACAGCTAAATGCAGCTGAGATTAGTCACTCTATCAAATGTAACTAGTAGAAGGATAAATGATGAAAATGGTATGAATCAAATCTACAGGGAGAACAGACTATGTGCTAATTCTGCAACAGCAGGAATTGGTACCAATGCTTGCCACTGTGGCAAGCTTTAACACCTGGGATTCTTATGAAACAAGCATGGTCTTTGCTTCACTGTTCGTTATAGGATTTTTCAAAAAAGTCTCTTGTCTTAGACAGAAGAAAAAGAAGAAGAGGACTTGTCAGGAGAACCTAAAGCCTCACCTAGTGCTGATACAACAATCTTATTTGTGAAAGGCGAAGGTAAGAGTCCTGTGCTAATCTACCATCTTCATGTTGCTTAGGCTAATTATATAAATGTGTGCATAAAATATCAAAAGGTCTAAAAACCAGAATCTGTTCTAGACACTCTCCATTTAGAAACAGCTATGTGTGGTGTATGGAGCTTTTAATGTTGAATATCTTTTGTTTTAGACTTTCCAGCGAACAACATCGTAAAATTCCTGGTGGGCTTCACCAATAAGGGTACAGAGGATTTCATTGTCGAGTCTCTCGATGCTTCTTTCCGGTATCCCCAAGATTACCAGTTTTATATCCAGAACTTCACGGCTCTCCCTCTGAATACAGTGGTTCCACCCCAGAGACAAGCCACGTTTGAGTACTCTTTCATCCCTGCTGAGCCTATGGGTGGTCGTCCTTTCGGCCTAGTTATCAATCTCAACTACAGAGATGTAAATGTAAGCCTCATGTTGTAATTCATTTTAATCTTTTTCGCTGATGTGGAAATGTCAGGAAGGAACTGCTTAGTCAAGTTACTCCCTCTTTGGACAGTGAATGTCTTTGCGGTTTTTAAGCAAATCAGTAGATACATAAGTACAGTAAGTGACTGTCTACGTGTTTCACAATAGCCCCTTACACTTAGTTCTGAATACGTTAGACTTGAAGTTATGTCAGCAGTGGAAGCTAGAATGTATTAAACTGTAGTAGTGGGCTGTACTAACTCAAAAAAAAAAAAACCAACCCAAACTAAATGTTTCTTTATGATAGCCTAAATTTCATTTTCCTTTTCAGATTGGGTGTTGCTGACAAACTTAATCAGCCTAATATCAGCAATCAGCCTAAATCCTATCTGCAAACTTGACTTGGAGCAAATAAATCACTAGCAGGTAGCAGTCTTGGGGAAGACTATCCAAAAGCATAAGTGGGTATTTAAAGAGGGTATTCTTTTCTCTTTTAGTGCAGGTCAAAGTTTAACATGCTTCTGTACCTTTGTGTTTTGATTGTTCTGATAAGAAACCTTCATATGCAGTATGCCTTGTGCTATAGGAAATAACATCTTCAAGGCCAGATATGACTTTCACAATAATATCAAGACTGTTCTTTGTACTTGCATAAGAAAGTTTGCTTTTTGTATCTTGAGTCAAACTTGCACTGCTTACAAACTTAATCAAGTCTCATGCAGGAGATACTGCTTCCTTTCTTGTCTTTTTCCAAGAACATGGAAAAAGACAAACGTTTGCCTATGTGTTCAAGAACTGACTTTTAAATGTTTTATGGAAACTTTGTTACAGGGCAATGTGTTTCAAGATGCTGTCTTCAATCAAACTGTTACAATTATTGAAAAAGAAGATGGGCTGGATGGAGAAACGTAAGGAGGCTGGAGATTCAAGTTTAGTTGCTGTACTGGTACAACAGGTTATTGATAGGGCCAGTAACAATAGTCCTTAAATCCTCGTTTTACAGAATCACAGAATCCTCGTGGTTGGAAGGGACCTTTGAGAGCGAGTCCAACCTCCAAAAAAAAAACCAACCACACCACAAAAAACCATAAAGTCTGCTTTGTTTTGCTGATGATGTTGCAGGCATTTGAGCTGTATATTGTTGATAGACTGAAAATATGAACCTTTTCCCCCAAGTTAAGATCTGTATTAATATTAAGTAGCTTCAGAATTGATACTGTGTCAATGAGCAGTTTACACATCTGCTTTAGCTCCAAGGGTTAAGCCTGGGATAGGAGCTGATGTTATACAGCTACATAGCAATTCAAAGCTGTCTGGCTTTTGTTACGCTAGTGAGCTCTTTCCTGAGAGTTAAAGATGCAGAGGGTGCATTGGGCTTTGGGTCCTACTGGGAAGACTGGAGTAACTTGCTTCTGGAGCATTCCACTGTAATCCAAGATTATATAAACTGAAAGATGCATTTGGAGTATAAAATAGAGAAACTCATGCTCTTTCTTTGTAATTTTAACCCCTATCTGTAGCATGTACAGTTCAGGAGTGTTTTTTGTCTGTCTTAAAGACTAAGTACATCTGACATCTTACATGTTGCAAGCATATGCTGTGTTTATATGCTTTTAAGTATTCTAACGCTGCAGTGGAATTTTAAGAGAACCTGTGAGTTTAAAAGAAAAAAAACCTTCAGAAATAGTTGTAGATGATACTGGATATTGGAATTCTTCTGCCACAGGTAGAAATTTCCATTGATTTGTATTTCTCAGATACAGTAGCATCAATGATAGAACAATTTGTCACATAAAAATGTGATACTCTGATAAAGTAACTATCAAAAGAATTGAAATTATTAGAACCAATTTGAGTTGATGTGAAAAGGTAATTAACCTAAAACAAGGATGTTCTGTTAAGTCTCTTGTGTAGTTGAACTCCATGATTTCCTTTGTTATAAATCTGAGCTAAGATGTTCAACTTGGAATAGATTATTTACCAGTAAACTCCTGCTTGGTTCCCCAGATTAATGTTAGATATAATTTATGTTCACCTCTTGCTATGTATCAACAGGTATTTCAGGTAGAATTCTTCAAAACAAACCAAAATGCATTGCATTTGCAGAGTTCTAACTGTGGAACACAGAGCAAGCAAAGCCTTTCAAAGCTCTGTTGGCAATAAATTAGTATTGTAGCAGTACTTGCTTTGCAGTAGCATACTAAAAGCATGTAGGAGATTTTTTTAAGGGTTTTGTAAGTGGTTAAAGCTGTAACAAACATAAACTGTGACCCGATGTCTTGAAACATGATACTGCAAAAGAGTTCTTGCAGTTACTATATTTCAATAATTCTTTATAATTTCCCAGTTTACTACATCATTCAAATGTTCTGTTGTTGAGAATTAAATTTATGATTACAGTTTCTGAAATCAAAGTCAGAATAATACTTGTTAGCACTTCAGTTTCAGATTCATTGTTTTTTTTCCCCCACCCATCTACAGAAGTTCTTGGGAATGATCAAGTGGACATCTGGCCAAAGCTCAGCTTAGTTCTGTGCATCTTTGTAAACTCTTAAACACTTAAGATTTTAGTTAATGGTTTCCTAAACTGTTTTTTAAAGGATCTTCATGTACATGTTCCTCGCTGGACTTGGTCTACTTGTCATTGTTGGCCTACATCAGTTACTAGAATCTAGGAAGGTGGGTAGTGTGTTTTTTCTATGTACTTGTTAATAGAAGACCTTACTGATATGAAAAGAAAGAAATTCAGTAATTGCTTATGGCATACATTGGCACAGGTAGAACTTTAGAAGACTTACTTTTAGACCTAAGACCTTAGAAATTACTGGGAAAACCAGGTGTGTGTTTAAAAATGTTCATAATCGGAGACATTTAGACTGCTTACCTAATGCTCTTTGGGTCTGCTCTTTGGCACCACACTGAAGTGGTTGATTTGGAAGCTTTGATACCTTCCAGTTGCTGGATGTGTCAGCTATTGATTCAATACTTACTGGGTAGACTTTCCCCATGCTCTCTATTTTGATCTGTTAGTTTTATCTAGGTCAAACTTTGGGGGAAAACAGCTGCCTAGTCCTTTACTTAGTTCTTCCCAATGCTTTGCTGTAATGTTGACTACCTGGCCTTCTGGATTCAATTTATAATGCTATAATGGCTAATGATTTGCCTGTATAAGTGGCCGGGCAAGTAAAAGCTGTTGAAAGCTGAAGTCTCATCTGCATGCAATGCACAGGCTGTGTCTTTGTGCAGTCTGGCGTATTATCGTCTGAAGCAGCTTCCCTTGGGAAGAAGTATGGCATGATTATTGTGCTGTGAAATCTATTTTGCAAGGTGACATACGAGAACATTGTGCCGGTCTGAGAAAGTAAAATGAAACCGGTCATTGCAAAGTTTGATTAATCACTGGCCCTTTTTCGTAACGGGTATAATGAGCTTGCCCAGGCACGTGAAATCTTTGTATCTTTGTGTAGAATAAGTATTATGAGGCATTAGAAGTGATAATGCTTAGGTAAATAAATTGCTAATGGTAAAGATAGTTAAAGCTAAGCTACAAAGACAGCTTCATGCATTGACTAGCCTTAAATTTGTGATCTAGTGAAATAATTGCAATTCATTAAATATACCATTAGTAGTTACTTCTAATATTTGTGCTGTCAAAACTCTGGAAAGAAAAATCTTTCTTGTTTCTTGAATTTACAGAGGAAAAGACCAGTACAGAAAGTAGAGATGGGAACATCAAATCAGAATGATGTTGATATGAGCTGGATTCCCCAAGAAACTTTAAATCAAATAAGTAAGTAGCCTGCCTTCCACAAACTAGAGAATAATAATTACTTAGTCAATTAGTTGTAACTGAATAAGTAGCTGAGATCAATTTCTCAGAACAGCGTACATCTGTTCTAGGGAGTAAAAAAATGTCTAAAGCACTGTGTTTAATGATTAAACTATTACATTAGCAGCCTGTTTTTGAATAGAACAAACTTCCCTGGTGGATACAATAATGACTATCGTTGACTTTTACAATTTGTTCTGTAGAGTCTTTTTCAACAGTATAAAATGTCTACTCAAAACCTGGATCACAAAGGAAGTTTAAGTAGGACAAAATATCTGTCTTCTCAAAGTTTCTGTAAGTTGTTTGGCAGTTGGCCATGATAAGTCTTGGTATTAATGTTCTTCACAAATCCAAAAATGACTAAGTTCCAATTGATATCTGAAATGCTAGCAGTAAATCACATACCTGTTTCCTGTAGACCATTTGTGCATTTGTGGATATTTCTAACTTCTCTTGCTATTTCTTCTGTTTTGCTTTCCGATGGCTTCAGTGCAGAGTAGAAGAGGTGAGGCAAATTCTGTTGATCATAAAGAGTGTGTCCATGTGATAATTAAGCATGGATAAAAGTACAGTTTCCTGCATGCAATGATTGGTGTTGCAGCATGAGCAGTAAAAGATTACAGAACAGATGCACACAACCGCGCAATCACATTTTATATGCATTGCATATAAATTGATGTTTTGGTATATGATAAATGTTTGTATATATATTATTTCTGGTTATATTGTTGTAAAATAGTTTCAGTAAATTATTGCTTAAGTACCATTGTCTCCTCTAACAGCTCCCAGAACCCTTTCTGTGAAACATAGATGAGCATCTTGCCCTCCCTGGTATCTTGGCATAGTATCAAACTGATGTTACATGAGGAAAGTGGAGGACAGATCCTCTCAGTGGAGGTTCACCCATCTTATGATGGCTGAGCACATCTTGTTTCACTAAGACACTTCGTCCTGTACTGATTGACTTGTAATGGCATGATGGCTGTTCCTTGTGTTTACACATACAAACCAAGTTTTTGAAGATGGTTCTGATTAAGAAAATGTCCATTTTTGAGTCAACAGATACCCTTAGCAATTGCTCTAGCACTTCACAGAAAGTATTATAGCTTCTCTACAATATTACAAGGATTGAAATTCTACCTATGGAAGAACATAAAATTCTGCCTATGTAAAGGACAATCATAGGCCCTGTCAAAGTCTTAAATGTTGGATGATGCTCCTGACATCCAGTGATCATACAGCTAGAGCTGGATGGCTTCCCCATATGGGATACTTGATTACAAAGTGACACCTTCATAGTCAAATGTGTATGCTTCCTGGAAAAATGTGTGTTTTTCACAACCAAAGCACTTCTGCTGTTAATCTGCACGAATGTGGAAATATTTCATGCAAGACAAACCTGACTAAAGGACAGTCAATCACTTACTTCTTCAGGCAGGTAAACTCCAACCAGTAATGATCAAATAATCAATTAAATTTCTAGAAGTGTAATTATTGCACATGAAACTTTTCTGAACAGCCGAGCATGCAGTTTCATCAGGAAATGGTGTTGGATTGGGTGTTTTGGGTGGTTTTCTGCGTTTTAGTAGCTCACAAATTGAACAACTCTCACCCTGGAGTTGCATGTTACAGATTAGGAACATTCATTTTTGTTACCTTCTATTTAGGATGCTAATAGTTAAAAAGCCTTAAGTTGATTGAACTTGCTTCTCTGTGGTGATGCATTGTACTAAAAGGGCAGTTTGGCTTGTGTTTGGGAGAGAGAAAAATATGTGGTCGTACAACATCTAATCTGAAGTAGCTGTGGCAATTATTGCAACTATCTTTTTTTTTTTCTTAATCTAGATAAAGCTTCACCGAGAAGGTTGCCCTACAAGAGGGCACAGAAGAGATCAGCGGGTTCTGATGAGTAAATGTTTACTAGTACAACAGTTGAACCTTTACTAATCCTGCCTGTTTGGGTTTTTTGGATTGGAGTAGTGCAGAGAATCCATATCACCATAAGGAAAATACTGCTAAACATTTGGACTGAACATATTAACTGAATGGTGTTAATATTACTGAAAATGCACTTCTCTTTTTTTTGTGTTAATTGTTGGGGGGGGTGGGGGGAGAGGTAGCCATTAAGATTTGTGCCTGCGTGTGTAAGCGGTTGGTCTTAACAGAACATGTTACCCGAAATGTGCCTTTAGAGTTCTGTGTAATGCTGGCTTATCATCTGTACACTGTCCTTGAAGGATTTTTCTCCTCCCCCTAATTGGAACGTCTAGTGACTTACTCTGTCTTGATTGTATCATGTCTGTATCAGAATGTGTATGCATTTTTCTTCAGTAAGTAACTTTATTCTCTACAGTGTGCACACACTGAAGCTTGTGTGTGTGGTCCTATTTCAGTGGCAAGACACTGATCATCTAGACTTCTGCATAGTTTGCATTCTAAAGGCACAATTGGGTATAGCTGCTCGTAGTGGTAGATATTTTGCTGCTGGTTTGATCTGGGCATGCAGTGACCTAAAAATCTGAACTTATCTGCATAGATGTTAGGAAGACTCTTACACAGCAGCAGAACTTGTGAAGCATGGAATTTGTGTGCTGAATTGGTATTACTACATACATTTTTTTTATACCCAACTTGTTAAATGGTTAGTTATTGAGTCATGCCAGCAGCTTAAGTATTCTGATTATAGTGGCAGCTCTGCAATGTTTACTCAAGAAATTGAATGAGTCAGAACAGCTTTTCAGTAAGTTCTTGGTTGTCTCACAAAAACTAGAATGTCATATGTATAAAAATGTGGACTTTTTTTAAAAGCTTTACATGGGGCAGGGACTTTGCATTTACTGTACACTCTTGAAACTGAATTTGAAAAACTGTTGGCTTCAAATAATCCTTTTAAATGGCAAACAAGTCACCCTTTACGGTTTTTATATCTCAAACTTCTTTTTACTGGTCAGTACATTGATCTGAGGGTTTGGGGGTTTTTACCACCTTGTCTTTCCTACTAGTAACACATATGCATATCCATTATTAGATACATGTTAGTTCAATACTAAAGCAGAAAAGCTATATGCAATCAAAATGGGATTTTCTTTTGCGGCAGGCACATGATTACCAGGTACCGATTTACATCTACTGCGTTCAGGAATTAGACTGACAGTAAAAAAGACAGTTTCAGTTTATTGCCATTTGAGCACTTGGACAAGGCTTGAGCTGCTTCTATCTCAGCTGCATCCCTTCCTGTGTCTGAGGTTATCTGGAAGCTTGCTGAGTTCGGGGAAGAGGCATTGATTGGAGACCTCTGATATTATCTCTTCCTCCCCTTCCTGATCCCCATGAGTGAAATTGCTCTTTCAGATCTATATTTGCTTTGCAGGGACTGAGTTTCTGAGCCAATGAACACTGAGCAATACTTAAAAATCATGTCATAGTGTGTTTGAAGCATCTAAGCTCTGAAACTACCTGTACTGGCACTATTTTACTATACACTTTGCCAGAATGAACTGTGACGATGTTCTTGACTCCTCTAGGAAAAGCAATCTCTAAAATGCTTTGTTCAACTTCCTGATAATACAGCTAGCCCAGGCAGAATATTTTTAGTAGTTAAGGTTGCTGAATCATCACACGGATCACTTGGCAAACAGTTGAATGCTACCTCCATAAGGAGGTATCTCTGCTCAAATTGTGGGGACAACTTTGTTTGCCTTTACTGATGTTATCCCACTGGTTCTGGGTTAGGTTTATGGGCTTATATTCAAACTTACATTGATCCAACAAAGTGTTTATGTATGAAATGCTTTGTATACTAAAGCTATATAGCTATTGCAGCACCTGAACTACTGAACTTTTAAGTTCCCTCTCTTGGGTTATGTCTCTAACCTGAAATCAAGGAAGTTGTTTGCTTGTTTTCACCTTCTCCTAATGGACAATCTTAAACTGCATGCTCTAGTTCTTCCAAAGATAGGAAGGTACTCTTTTTTGGGCAGGGGGGAGGGATTATGAGACCTACTCTACATATAGTGGTACTCCAGGAAAAAAAGGATCAGAACAGAGGATATTAATTTGTAATATCCTAATTTAATTTGCTCAGATAAATAGCTTAGCCCTAACTGGTTGAGTTTTGGAGCAAGTTTGGCCTTTAGCAATCTTATACTGACCAGGACTTAAGAGAAGCTGAAGGACTGAAGCACTGTACAAATAAGTATATGAAGGTTTCAGCTTTCTTCCCCCCATGCAGTGGTTGACATCCAAATGCTTAAGCTCTAAGCATGAAAGAAGAGAGGAGACATTTGGCAGCCTGCATAGGAACTAGCAATGGGGAAGTCTGGTTGTACCAGACTGTCTTTCTGATCCTATAACTTAACATTCACTGTGGATGGTTCATAAGAATTTTCTCAGTCACAAGCAGTACATAAGAACAGTGGCCAGCAGTTCACTACTGCTCATGATAAATGAAGTAACAGTTTTTAATTCCTTGTGTCTTGTTGGTTTGCTATAGTCAGAACTTAGCAATAACATTCTGGTGTGTAGTGGTAATTGAACTTTGGCACATCTTACAGTATTTCTAGTGAATAAGCCAGCCTATTACACTCAGATTTCTTCAAATAGGAGAACACAGTTGTTGCTTCATCCTGTTGTTTAAGACCTTTTATTTGGTACTTGAATTTTCTACTCAGTTTTTAAACAAATAGATAGCTTAGTGTCACAGGTACAGTACTGGATGTCATTATTGTTATTATTGGCTGAGTAGGAAATAGTTCCTTTGACATTAAGATGGAACAAGCAGCAATTCTGCCTGTCTCTGTGCCATCCCTTAACATTTGTATAATCCAGCATTCTTACCAACTCAGTTTTCAGCAAGCTTACTGCACTACCACACACTGTTCACATGAGGTTATGAGGAACAAGGACTGAAAGAAGATGTGAACTGGGGGTTCTTCCTTATATTAGTGAGAGATGCTAAAACAGTTTCAGACCACAAACTGTGGCCTTAGTGTGAAGGATGCTATTAATTCCTTCTGCACAGCTCCTTAACTAGTTCAAAAAATTGTGAAGACCTGTTGAATCTGTACTTGGGGTAAAAAAAACTCGTTAGAGTTCATGTCCATAGTGGTAGCAGAGCATTAACTGTTAATGTGAACTACATTTAGTACTTGTGGCCCTCTGTATCTGCTTTGTGACAGATGTTCATTTTTTTTTCCCAGTATCATTTAATCTGAGAAAGAAGAGTGGCTGCTGTCAGGATGAAGTATTATGTCTGGTCTTCATGTAAGAAATAATTAAATTGTAGACTGTAGAGGTGAATGGAGCAGGCTAGTGATGGCAGTGCTTCTGCTTGTTTCAAAACAGTTATGCTGAACATCTTCCTTACCCTGGAATGGATATAATCAAAAGCATCATTCACTGTTTATTCCAGGCAGGAGTGCATGGTGCTAAATAAAATGTTGCATTTGAAAGCTCTGAATTCAGGGAAGCATCAGGAAAGACAAATACTGACATAGTCTAGTTGTCCTGTTTTTCAGTGTGCCCGATGTACTGAGCAGCAGTTGAGAGTCTGTTCTCTTCTTCTTTGTCAAAGGAAGGACAGTACCTACCTCATAGGAGTGACACAAGGGCTGTTTCAGGAGTGTTTTGAAGTTACTTGATACTTGCACAATATACTTCATGGAGATAGTAGGAAGACATAGCACTAATGTAACTTGATGGCAACTCCATAGGTTCCTGTTTAATCCCCTCACTGAACAGAATTTTGTAGCTTTTTGGTAGGACTTCGTTTAAATACACAGAGGATTTGCATTGACCTTACAGAGAAGAGCAAAGCCAGAAAGATCTTTCAGTTTCTGCAAGAGTTTATAGGTGGGCTAAATAACCTTCTTCTGACATTTTTCCATTTATCTCTAAATTTTCCCAGGGATTTTTTTAATCAAGTGTTATAGATGATTGTTTGTGTAGATACAATCAACAGTCAGTTTATGAATGACTGGTTGTTTTCGATGATCAAGTTCAGATGATGTACTGCAACTGAAATGTTAAATTAACATTTATTCTTACCTGCTGACTTTCATTTATAAGTGAGATCAGATCTCTTGAAAATGGCTGCAGGTTTTTTGTAAAGTAAACTTGATTTATTTTTTTTCCTTAGCATTGTGTAGCTTTTTTTTTTTTCCAAATAAAGCATGAGTATGGCAGCAAAAAGAGTGCTCTGCTGGTGCTCTTTTCCTCAATAAGCAACCTGTAGTAGCAAATACACAAAGAGTAAAAACATGCTGTTCTTACAAAGCTGCTTTCCTACAAGTATTTGGGATGGGAATAATAGCAAGGAAGTATTCTGTGATGTTTTAGACAATGGACTAATATTAAGATTAAAATTCTTTGTGAGAATAGAGGAGGGTTCTGGGAAAACATTCAGTAAATTCTTGAATCCTGATCTGTTAAAACTAAGACATAGTCCCCTACACTTCCAGAAAGAATTACCTATTGTTAAACTGTAGGCAGCGTGAAAAGGATCTGTTAAGACACTTAAAGGCTGCTGAAGCACAAGGTTATAGCAAGGCCAAATCCCTGCAGCTTTAAAGTGCATGCTGTTGCCTGACCAAGCAACACAAGCATATTCTAGGCAGTACGTACAGAAAGTAGCAGTTCAAGCAGGTGTGCTGCATCCAAACAGAAGAAGGTAAGACTTGCTGGGGAAAAAAAGCTAACAAAAGCAAAGCAAAAATGGCTTAAAGGATGCTAAGATTTCTGTATTTGAACTATATCTGTTTATAAATAAGGGAAAACTTAAAATCATGTGTTAAGATGTATTTTTAACTCCCAGAGAACATAAAAATAACTCTCAAATTTGAAGTCTGCCTCATCTTTACCTGAAAAGATCAAGGTAGATTTTTGAGACTGTGTAGCGGTCTCTGTCCTTTCTAAGCCAGTCATTGCAGTCTTAATTTCTCTGTCCCCTCATGTTAGTAGTCTTGATAATAAATTTATATTAACCAAGATGCAGTAAAATTTCACTATTACAACATTCCAGCCCTGTAAGTGGTGAGGGGAAACTGAAACTTTCTCCTTCCTTGTCACTTTTGGTCTGTTGGGGTTGTCCTGCCTTGTTTGAGTTTTCCCTGTGCTGCTTAAATTCACTCAATGAAACCTGAAGAGCTGGCCCTTTCACATAGAGAAGGGAGTACTTGGGAGTTAATACATAGCCACACCAGTGTCTGAGCAAGAGACATTTTCAGGTGTATATTCTATTAAAACAGGTACAGACAGGGCCTGGATAGAGCTGGGCAGCACAGGTTTCATCCAGCTGAAGCTGCATGAGCAGATTATGTGCAATTAAAGCATTTGCCCTCAAAATACACGGCTAGGTTCACTAGATGGAAATTACTACAGCCAGCAATACCAGAAGCTCCCACCTGGGGGGGGTCACCCAAGCCTGTGACAGCTGCTTCTTGTAACAGACACAGGAGATTTAGTCCCTTCAAGAGCAGCACCTAAATGGATGGGCTACAGCAGCCATGTCCAGCTTTTCTTAATCCTTCTTTGATCACTGAAGTAAGTCTGAGCACTCCACCTTTCTCTGCTCTTAAAGTAATTGAATATGTGAAACCTAAGCTCTGAAAAGCTGTAAATACTTGTGCCTTCTATTTGCTTCCCAAAAAGTCAGGGCTGTAGCCACCTACAGGGTCAGCCTGAGGCACTGCAGAGGCAGGGATACAGTGATGCTGCATACACACTGCCTCTTTGTCACCTGCTTTCCTGGTCCTGTGCTCTTCAGGAAGGTTTCCTGCCATTGAAATTAGATTAAATTGGGCTCTTCAACTCCATGTGCACCTCAGCCACCTTCAGACACAAATAGGTCCACATTCTGTCTTCAGCTGGATTGTTTTCTCCATGAAAGCTGAATCAAAGAGTCCAGTCCATCCAGAACACGGAAGGACGTTTCCTTGCATGATCCACATGGATCCAGAGCAGGAGAGAAGTCAGCAGTGCACAGGACCTTGCCCTGAGAGCAGGCCAGCCTGAGCCCAGCCTCAGCTGGCACATCCACCAGTGAGTTTCCAAGAGAGACAGAAAGAACAAACCCTTTCCTTTAGCAGGAGTCTACACAGAAAGGAGGAAAGTCTTAAAATAGCCTAGTGCAGGTTTCCACTGGAAAGGGAAAACTAGAATTTAAGTAGCATGTGATGAACTGTCACATACGGTTTGGCAAACATTGTCACCAAAATAACGGGCTATAATTAGAAGCAAGTGTAAATACCCTGACAAACTTGATGATTATGGAGCATGTTGTATTTTTTTTTAGAGACACTATTTAAGACTCAGTTAATGCTTGGTTGGTTGTAACAGCAGGGTTCATTCATGGAGAGTGGGAATTGTCTCTCCCAGCTCCAAAGGTCATTTTGTCCAACTGATCCTGACTGGTGGCTGCTGGCAGCAGCCCGAGACCCAGGATGCACATCTTGCTGCTCTGCACTGCGGGAAAGGCAGCTCTTCCAGAAAGAAAAAACAAATGAAAGAGGATTTTAGCTTGTATTTTTAAAACCAGGCCACACAGACGCATCTCCTTTCCAGTGTAGTCTGACAGGTTGTGGTACTGCAGCGTCCTCACCACCGCCACCACCCAGAAGGTGTGAGGAGGATGAAGTGTGAGGCATCAGCACAGGCTACAGCGGGGACAGTCGCTGACTTCACTCAGGAGCCTTGCTCCGTGCTCACAGTGGGCAAGGTGTTTCCTCAAGGTCCCGTTGAGACTGAGCTCCCCCTGACTCCACTGGGTCTCACTGCATCTCACTGGGTGTCACTTACTGGTCCTTTAGTTCGGTGCCGCACTCCTTGTGGTTACTCCCATTTTCCTTCAGTGACAGTCCCCAGGGGCCATCACTCCATCATTGCTACTTTCCTGAATTTGCAGAATTTCACCAAAACAGCTGTCACTGATTCCCTGCAGCAGTGATGAGTATGGGCCACTGAGGATCTGCTGACGAACTGTAGAACATCCCACAGCTGAGTGCTGGGGAACATTGCCACCGGGAGCCCAGGGAGGAAGGCTCTGGTGCTTTTCATTAAGTGGTGTTCAAATTAAGTACCTTCATTTTTAAGCAGGTGTTTTACAGCTGCTAAAGAGAATATTTTGGGTCAGGAAAAAAACATCCAAAGCCAAGAGGTGCGTTCACCAAAAAGTAATAACCAAATGCATTAAAAGCGGCCTGTGGCTCCACATCCTGCGCCAAAACCCCCAAGGCGTGTGGGTTCCTCATGCTTCTCCAGAGCCTTTCCTGTCCCTCACCTCCAGCCCTTCTCCAACCAGCTCAGTGCTGACACTGGGCTTGGGGTGGCTGCGCTAGAAGGGCCTCTGTGGTTTCAAGGCCAAAAGATACCATCAGATAAGGGTCTAGATGGGAGATCAAAAATGAAACTTGCTGTGTTGCGGCGCAGATTTTTTCCCCGGATGGCTGTGCACACGTCAGCAGCTCGGGGCTTTGATTTTCTCCAGCTGTGGAGCGTAACGGACTTGGTGTATGTCACCTTGAGGCCTATAAAGCTTTAGGCGTATGAGGGTACTGAAGGCAGGGGATGAAGCGGCGTTAAGCATCCTGCCAGCAAAAAGGCATTTACTGCTAAAGTGAGCGAATGTACGAGCATTGTATCCCGCATGGCATACGGATCATGGGAGGAAGCACACTGCCTCCTCCTCCTCACCTGCTACCTGGGACCCCTGTGCATCAAGTAGGGCTACGCTTCGGTAGAAACAGAGGAAAGCAGCAGTGAAAAAGGTTACATTTTTTTGTTCACAGCCCAGTTTCACCCAGTCACTTTTCCATTCCCGAGCACAGGTCACTTGGTAAAGCTGAAGTTCCAAACACTCGGGAGAAATAGCTGTTGGTCAAAGCAAGGCCACATCTCACAACTAGCACTAAAATAATCATCACCCTAAAATAAGACACAAATATTCCTTTCAGGTGCGTATTCATTAAAAGTCAGACACTGCTCATTTGAAAGAGCAGCTCTCACAGACCTAAGCTGGGGCTGTTCTCTGCACATTCAGATACCAGGAGATGGGAGGAGAGGCTGGCACGGTGTTTGCTGTAGTGACCCCAATGGAAAAGACCCCAATGGTCTTTTTTCAGTGGTGCCCAGGGACAGGACAAGAGGAAATGGGCACAAACT
>JAOXJM010000012.1:68773960-68874671 GCA_026413425.1 Tringa solitaria
GGGTGTCACAGTGCGGGCTGGGCTGGGCTGGGGGGGCTGCAGTGGTGGAATAGCACAGTGAGGCTCCGGCAATGCTATTATGGCTCTGTCTGTCCCAGAGGTCATGACTGAAGGACAATTAACAAACAACAATAACGACAACAACAACAAGGACAACAAAAAAAAAAAAAAACAAAAACAAAACAAAAACGCTGGGCACTCCTAAAAATGCGCAGCTACAGTAGGATACATTTCGCTTAACCCCTTCAATACTGGCGGCTGGAGTGTCACCTGTTGCCGGCAACAGGAGCCACAGGGAGAAATTCCAGCCGCCAGCATTAACGGGGTTAAATTATTGATATGAAATTTAGACACACACCTCAAGTCTTCAAGCATCAACCCCAAAATCTCAGGAAGAATTTTATTATTTTTTTTTTAATTTATTTTATTTATTTTTAACATGTCTTATATCTGTAGTTTTATTACCAGTAGTATTTTCTTGCTCTAGAACATGACAGTAGCAAGATGACGGTAAGGCTCGCACTTCTCTCCTGCTTGCTTTCAAACTGGAAGACGGAAGAACTTTGCTCTTTTAGAAGAAGTAACCCAGGCTGTCACCCATGCGATGGCGACAAGGCTACCCTATAGTACTCGCAGCGCCTTTCTCATCCGCTCGGGAGGGGCTTCCCACGGACCCCTTCTCGTGCCCTTCTTCCCCCCCCCCCCCAGCCCCGAGGCACACGCACACACTCGCTCGCACACTCGCACCCACAGGCAGGCAACCGGCACCCCCACCGGCAGTGAGATGTTCCCCTGTTACAGGCGTGAGGACACCTCGCTGGCCTCCACGTGACTCTCCGCTGAGAGGGAAGGGTTTCATTTAAAGTACAGTAGAAGAGCTGCAACATAAGAAGAGGAGCTGGTGAAAGCGTTAAGTCAAAAAAAAAAAAAAACAAACAAAACAACCAACCAAAAAAACCCCAACCAACAAACGTTTCGAGAGGGGATCCAAGCTGCGTGATACGTCTGCGGGGGGCAAATATTGCCCATTGGTTTCTGCTGACTGCAGAGACGAGCGAACTGATGGATTTATAAAATAATAATAAAATAATAATAATAATATACTGAAGCAAATCAAACATATATAACAGCGGGTGCATAATTTCCATAGGTTGCGTTGCTATGTAACTCTTCTCTGCATACATGCTCAGTCCACGATGGCCAGAAAAAAAACAACCCTAGGATTTAGAAGACCATGTCTAATGCTGAAAAGTGGAAACAAGCGTGAGGTCGAAATTCATTGTGTTTCCTGCTTTTGGCTTGAACCACTTTGAACACCTTCAAGTGCCACGTTGTTCGGGCCTGGAACAGGCTTAATGCTCCACCATGTGGCAAATGCAAGAACATCTACTGAGAAAAAACAATAAATCAACATCTCATCTGCATTTCCTCTGACTATTTCATATGAAATTCACATAATTTTTCTTCCAGTTATTGGCTGTGGTATCCAAGGGCCTCCCACCCCACTGCCCCCATTTCCAGCTCAGAGAACAAACACAGCGACTATCACAGATATACAAGAACAAGCTCACGCACACCAATACAAAAGGTAACATTAATGCTTAAATGAAAAAGGTCGTCTCCAAATAATTCATTAAAATATTAAAAAAAATCATTTTTGAAAAAAAAAAAATCTATGATACCAAAAGATCTAATAAAGTAGTAAGGCACTCAAATCAGTATATACTGTAGTCTCTTGCATTATTATACTGAAAGGCATATGGCACCGCGTCCAGTCTGCCATACTCTCCCCATAGCTGTAGGTCGCTCTTCCAAAAAACAAAGACCCCAGAAACCTTGCTCTGCTGGCTTCAGTTTGCGTGCTGGGTTGGATCCAACCTCCTAGCGAGTCACTCAACCCCCAAGAGCTGAGGTGTGCTGTCTGCAGAGGCAAGGATGTGATTCATGGGAGACTTTCTGTTGTGCATCTCCAGCAAGTCTTGAATGAAACCTGAGGGCCTCTCGTGCTCGGAGCTACCCCGAGGTTCCTGGTCTATTGCTGTCTGTTTCTGTGCACTCTTGGTGGGCTCCAGGAGGCAGGTGCCGGCTCCTCGCCCGCTCGGCCTCTCCTCTCTGCAGGGGGATTCCTTGGCCGTGCCGGCCAAGGGCTCTTTTCGGCTTCCCACGAGGGATGGATGGCTACCGATGCCCCCCGCGGAGTCGCACTCGTTTTCAGAGATGGGGTTGGTGCCACTGTGGCTAGACTCATTCTCGCTGTCTTCTCCACACCTCGACTGGGTCTCCTCCTTGTCGCTCTCCTTCCCATGGTTTCGGGCATTTTTGACTTTCTGGTGTATGCGCTGGTGACGAACCAGGCTGTGTTTCAGAGTGAAGGTCCGTTCACAGGTTTGACACTTGTACGGTCTCTCACCTAGAAAAGAATTCAAACACAAAGTCAGCTGTAAGGTCGCAAACGCACGTCCCTCTTGCTTCAGTCAGTGTAAGATGCTCTATGCTTTGGAAATTCAGTATCTATATCAAACATGGATGCTGCATTTATGCAGATTTTTTGCTTCCGTACTAGCGAACTAGCTGATGGCATGCAAGCAGGAATACAGATAAATCCCTTGGGGCACAAATGAAAGACCAAAACTAAGCATCTTGAGATTTCTACAAGCTTGGTATGGCCCAGCACTAAGAAGGGAGAAAGACCATAAGCCCCAAGTCCTCAGTGCCAGAAGAAAATGGGTCAGTTTTGCACTTGAGAGGTCAATACTCATGATTCAGAAGGGCAGTAAGCTTGGTTAAGGCACTAGTCTTTGGTGCAGTTTACTAAACATCACCATCCATTACACCACAAATATTTTTTTAATTGCCAAATTCTTGTCTTCAGCAAAGAGCACCTTCAAAAGACACAAAATGTCAAACGGCACCAGTTTTCCTCCATCAGAGCAGCTCACTGACAGGTAAAATGCATCGTTAATGACAATGCATTAAGAAGGATGAATGATTAATTCACCTTTCAGCTGGCTCATGACTTCATCCCCGCACGGTACTGCTGCAAACTGTGTATTGCACAAAGTGATCCCACATGCTTTAACTGCCGAGTCAAATCACCACACAAGCATTTTACTACTGTGTCCCACCCGTGTCCCCCTGCCTAAGCCTGCCTGAAGAGCAAGGCACCCACTGTAGCTTTGCCTGTCACTTAAGCAGCCGGTCAGGATCACCAGCACATTACCCGTACCAGGCTTAGATAATCAGACAAAACCAGACCCTCCCTCTCTAAACTTTCACTCCGAGATGAAGTCTTATCATATGCTGCCAGGTTTCTCCACCGCTCATCAAAATACCGGGAAGAGGTAGAGCCACACACATGTGACAACAAGCGAGTCAAAAGAAGCTGGACAGAACAACTGCACATAGATCTCCGTACTTGCCCTCATCCCTATAACTCTGCAAGTTTTAAAACTCTACATGGGGGAAAACGGTGCGGGAACTGGAGATAAGGGAGTGCTGACAATTCCTGCTCCCTTGACATGCTTTGCAGCATGGGAGGCTGGGGAAGAAAAGAGACCTGGCAAATTCCCACAGGACTAAAATGCAGTGTCTCTGACCTCAAGTGCTACCAGCAATCGTGCACCTACAGAGCAGATGCCTCAGTCTGGTGGCAGACCGGCTCATAATCTGTTCTGCCCTCAAGCCTCCTCTTACCTGTATGAGACCGCATATGTCGCGTCAAATCTTGCAGAGACCAGAAACGCTTGTTGCACACAGTACAGACTTTCTTTCTTTTGTCTGCTTTTGCAGTACTCTTAGCCCCATCAGTCTTTGGTTTTTTGTCATCACTGCTCTTCTCAGTGGACTTTCTCTCTGTGCCTTCCCCCTCAGAGATGCTTTCGCTCTCTTCATTCTCCTTTCCTGTTGCCTCACAGTCCACAGGAGACTCCACTACCTTCAAGTCCATCGGAGACTCTTCCTGCTCAAGACCAGAGTCCTGCATCGAGGGAGCTCCTGCATCATCCTGAATGCTTTTGCTTTCATCCTCACTGCTCCTTTCATCCTTTCTGTCCTCACGAGTGTGGGCCTTTTTGTGACGGCTAAGAGTGCCAGCAAACTTGAAGGTTTTGCCACAAATGTCACAGGCATGTTTCCTTTCAGTCTGAGAACTGCTGCCTGCACTCTGGTCACTCTCTGCCAGCTTGAAGTCCATTAATTTGCTGGCAAAATTGAGGTCAAGACTTTTGTTACTTACAGAATCTTCCTCAGGGCCCTCTTCATATCCATCCGCTTTTTCTTCGGCATCCTCTTCTGCCGGAGGGGAGTCAGCCTTTTGCTCCTCCTTGGGGCCGCACTCACTCTCTGGTAGCTCTGTTATTTCCTCTGGCTGTTCCTTCTCGCAGGAGGTCAGGTCCAAGACTTCGTTTCCTGTAGCTAGTGTCTCCGCGTCAGACTGGCTGTCTGCAAGCAAACAGAGAGAAACTTTCAGTGGGATGCTCTTTGCTAATCCACAGCTTCCAGCGGTGAGGCTGCACGCAGTCCCACCAGCATTGCTCCTGATCAACTCTCCCAACATCTGTTTCCTTTATCTGTCACCCAGGCCAATATCTTACAGCTGAAAAGAGATCAAAACACCACAGAACCCAATTAAGAACATGATTAAAAATCTCTAACAAAATGCTTTCTTTTCCAAAATGCACTCGCTTTCTTGGCAGTTTCTTCAGGTCACTTTTAATAGAATCACTTTCACCAGAGAATGCAAAATGCTGAGAAGTCAAAGCAGAGTTAAGATCACTACTATTACAAATACACTGTACCAGAAACTCGTGAATATATTCTTTAGAATATTTCATGTATGAAATTTGGATACAGTTGGAAGCAAACTAACTTACAAACTCTAAGTAGTGGGAAACGCTTTTCTAAGGGAAAGCAAAGGCCTCATGCAACCAACTGGTACAAATGTTAATTAAATGTCAAAGGTTAGAGCTGACAATAACACGGGTCAGTTAAAAAAGTTGGGTATACATCATACAAGCAAAAGTTTGTCCACCTGTGGGCCTTTGACATAAGCTCTTTATTACATTGATACCACCTGGAACCAAACCAATAAAAGCCAAGATGCAGTAACATCCAGTAATAACATCCATGAAGGCACCATCCTTCATTGTCTCACAGTTCCCATAATTAGAAGGCAAAACGCACCTAAGACATCCACCTTAATGACCTCCTCTGCTTCCTTATCAGTTTGGAGCGTTAACATTGCTGAAGACATAACGTGTTGAAAAAAAATAAAACAGATAAGGCGCTTAAGGAGAACAAAGGGCTGGAGCTGTACCCCCTCCAAGCTCTATACAATTAGTGTACGTGTAAATAGGAAATAAGCTTGACCGGATCTGGAGGCCAAAGCTGATGATGATGCATCCCCAGTGTCACTTTCCAGCAACTGTTCCAGGACACTAACTTAGCAAGTTGTGCTTTCTGAAAGCTGAAACTTGCCTTGCTATAAGGCCTCCCCCTCACCCCATTCTTGTTAACAGCATGCAGCCAAGGGAGCACACAACTCACCAGGCATTTCAGCATTCATCTGCAAGCCTGATAGCTGCTGAGTAACTACAGGGATTTAGAAACTCTAGTAGAGCAGCTTACGTTGTCCATTTGACATAGTACAACATGTACTTGTCTCTGAATTCCCTAGATTTCCTATTGCAGTCTTTCTTCATAAGCAAGAAGTAGTGACAGAAGATGAGAAGGTAACTTCTCAGGCACTTAGTTCGAATGCAACATAACTTGCATTAACCCCACCTCCTTGCACAAATTATAATAAATGGCCATTAAACAAATGCCAAAGCTAAGCAGCATTTCCAGTAATCATGAACAATCACTTAATAGACCATAATCCTTGATTTGCTTTTTCTTGGAAGGGGTGGAAGGGGGAGAAGTGACCTGTCAAAAAAAGTAATCTCACCTTTTAATCAAAACAGATCCGTTTACATAGACAGTGGATTACACAAAAGCTTTCTGCAAAGTTCATTGCTCATCTAATTATCTGCCCATTAAAACACGCAACCGACCCATAATCTGTGTATAATGCTAGAGAATTTGAGGATGTGGGCATCTGAAAACAAAGGTCACCTACAAGTGCTCTATGAATTTGCATTTGAATTCTGTGTTTTGACTCATTCCTTATTTCTTGGCTATATTCAAGCACAAAAAAACCCCAAAGAAAGCTATTATAAGCAAAAAGAGGTAGTTTTTAAAAATCAAACAGAAATGTTGAGGCGTAATAATTAAGGGGAAGCACTGCTCCCCAACCCAGAGAAATGGGAGCCAGGCACATATGAGAAGCTGGGCCCACGCATGGTGCTCCTGGATACAAGACAGGTATCCGAGCCTCGCAGCTGTGAGCCCAGAAGCCAAACCCAGACTGTATCTACCCAGGGGACACATTTAAAAAGGAATCACGGTTATGGGTTCCTGCCCGCCACCTTCTTCCACACGCTGCCTGTCAGGACAGGACAAGACATCTGGGTCTCACTGGCAGAGTCTCACCTTGGCCTGATAGCGGGGATGAAAAAAAAGGATAAATAGCAACCTGTGGGATTCCCTACCACTGCTGAAAGGGTCCTCGTCCTTCCCTGGCCACCCACTCCCACCCCAGCCCTTGCACAGCCCTAACATTCACACGGCTGCAGTGTCACCAGGGACTTTTCCACCAGAACAAGGGTTTATGCTGGACTGAAGTGACCCCTAAATCACTGCTCCCTTTAGGCTAAGGGCAGGAGGGAAGGGAAACAACAGGGAAGAGGAGCTGGTAAGAAGTCTCAACCCCAGCTGCCTTTGGTTCTTACCATCAAAAAGACCTATCTGTGGACGATGGATGAAGAGGTGAAACCGGAGTGGTAAAGTGGCTCTTAGGAGCAAAGATCTGGAAGTGACACCAACAGAAAGCACCTAAAACAGCTGCTCTACCGCTGCCATTGGTACTCATCCTCAGCTAAGTGGGGGGCACCACCTGGAAGGCCCAACTTTTACGTTCATGCCTGATTTTCCAATTTTCCCCTAATTTTCCCTAACTTTTTCTTCTGCTGCTTCCAGTATTTAAAAAAAAAATACTATTTTTCTTATAGTATGCTCATCCTTCAACGAATTGTACCCAAACTCTACGTCCCTTTTTCCTCTTCTCTGTGCCCCAGGCCCCTTCCCAGCTGTTACTCTGCTCTTGTGTGGCTGGCCTGCCGTTACATTTTCCTGTGCATGAGAGATGCTCCAAGGGATAGGTGGTCCTCACCGTGCTAAGCGACGTTGCCTTACTAGCACAGGCAAACAGATGGGGTCAACACCAAGAAAAACAAATGCAAAGTTTAAAGAATGTGCCTTCATGAAGGGCGAAGACCACTTCAAGCACTGAGAGCACGGATGCACACAAGCTTTCTTTCCAAAGCCGGCCACCAGCCCCAAATGAACACAGTCAGAACTCCGGTAGGGATGTGGTCAGGAACACGTTGATGCGTGTACGTGCCTGGGTGAGCGCTCTTCCTTCTCACCTCCACAAACCAGACCCGACGTCTTCTCTGTCAAGAAGGAGTTCCACGGGCCCCTGATGAAACCTGACTAGTCGAGCTGCTCCATGGTTACCCCCAACCCGCGCGGTTGGTTTTGCAGCTGGTGAAAAAGCCAGCTGCTTCGCACTGGCTGTTCGGGGCCGGGTGAGAGCGAGCCCGGCTCCACCGCAGCTGAACTGGAAGAGCAGCAGGAGAACCAGGAAGGTGCGTGGGAAACACAAGAACTGTGACAAGAGGCAAGCGGGGTCCCACAACACCAGGGGTGGCTGCAAGGGTAGTCTCACACTGGTGGCCGCTCCAGCAGAGGTTAGGCTTGGCCCACACTACCGGTTTTTCCCTGCTTACGTGCCTACCTGCAGCAACAGAAAACCTTGCTGACCATACAACTCCAGCAGGCTCGTATCTTACACAAGGAGGAGGATTTTGACGGAACATCCAGGTCTGGGCAAATATCCCTCCAACGAGGGCAAGCTCCTCTCTGACAGGTAATTCCTGTTTCCAGAACTTTGCAGATTTATGGTGCAGAGCAGCCGCTTGCATCCAGGTGGTGAGGAAGGCAAGGTGCATGGGAAAGGCCTGCCTTTTCTTTCACCCCTTTCCCATCTTTCACTTACTAAGGTTGTAAAATGCTTTCCGCTCCGTTTGTTATCCCACAGATATTTACACTCGGCAAGTCAAGAGTGGAGAGGTCCGCTTGCCAAGGCTCCCACCCACTGCCACTTCTTCAGTAACCATGGGAGCAGAATACATTACCTTGTCATGGACAACCAGTGTCACTCCTCTGAAGCGAAGACAAGAAGGTGATACTATTTAATGATGTCAATTCTGACACCAGAGTCAAAGAACATGGGCAAGGTAAGGGAAAGAGAGGAGATGAGCCGGAGGTAAGGATGTACGAAGGAAGGCAACACGAAGCAACCACTGGTAGCTCAGCTGCTGCCTCGTTAGCTCCTGGGAAAAAACGAACTTCTCAGGAGATATATTCATAAGCAAAACCTCAAGGACTCCATCTGAGAATCCAAAAACTTTTCCGCTTGCATGAAAGAAACCACTATATGTTTGTAGCCAAAATAATTTTTCCTTCAAACTGTGGAAAGAAAAGACTGTTTTGCTGAAGTCTATTTACAATTCAAGTCGCAGTTTTCAGTCAGCCCAGTCATAAGAGTTTGCTTAATCTTTTATAGGTGGTAAGAAAGAATGAGAAAGAGGAGTAAACTCCTTTCCTGTATACACAAACAAAATTATCAAGAGAGACTCCAAATGTGGAAATTTTCAGATAAAAAAGCAGACATAGATCAAAGTGGGGAGGTTGCTGCTTTGATTCTGTTTTCCCGGGGTTTTCTTTTTTCCTGGAACTAAGTTAGAATAGAGAGTAGAGCCTGAGATGCTAAGGAGTTATTGGATAAAACTGGGTGTTGTGAGGGAAACAGTTTTGTGACTTTAAAGCAACTGTTTATCGCCAAACATTCCTGACATCCCAAGAGAAGCGTTAGAAAACCCATCACATAAATAATGCTCAAAATTGGAGCAAAGCAAGCACTGGAAATGGATGTTGTACAAGCAGTTGGCATTATCAGTCGGATGAACTGACAATTTACTATTTTCCCTACGTTAACTGAAATAACCCCAGTTTTGCAGCAGAGACGCAGCCACCACTAGGTGGTAGCAGTCTAGTAAATTTGGGGGGTTTTGGACCTACTCACACTGCTGGAGTGAGCACTTCCACCCATTAACTGGAGAACATCTTTCCAACCTGCAGAGTCAACTTGAAAAATTTTAAGAGTTATCTTTGTCCATTTTTATTGTAAATACTCTAACCACTAAAATTGAGCCACCTTCATTACACCACATGCACACATGCAAGTTAAATATTTAATTAGCACACAGGTGAGGGAGCTTCCATACCTGCATGCCTTTTGAAATAAAAACATTTGCAACCGAAAAGGCCTATTTACAGTAAATGGAACTGAATATATCTGGGCGAAAAGGAGAAAACCAACGCTGGGAAAAAAAAAAGCTATTTCTGACTGTATCCACTGAGTGGAAATGCCCAATGAAAGGGGAGTGGGGGGAGACCCAGACTTTCAGCTTACACCGAATTCTGCTGTTCAGCAGAAAGGCAGTTTGATGTAGAGCCGGCAATACAATCAGCAAGTTACACACTATCCTCTCAGTATCTTCCAAACAACAGCTCTAGCACTCAGGCCGACCTTATGGCTCTTCCGTTTGCCAGGCACCCCAGCGGCAAGCAACTCCTGCTTTACCCTGAGCTGCGGCTCTGGAGCAGCTGTTAAACTTTGCCTGACACTGAACAAGCAGTTTCAAGCCCTTTGTCCTCTAGGAAATACCCACAAATGTAGTTCAGAGGTACAGACAGCTAGAAAGTTTGGAAAAACAAAAAGTCCCCCGCTATACCCAGGGCTCACATGATTTCTAGAGGGATCACAGAGTGGCAGATATGTAGAGCAAAGATGAATTCTGCTCAACACCAATCGGAAAATTCAGTGCTGAGTACACTTACTTTGTAAATATTTGCCTAGTTAGCAGAGAGCAATTGTTTTCAACCCTTTCACATTAGGGCCAAGCCTCTTTAAGAAAGGTATCTTTCCTTAGTAAAGTCTCTTTCTCTATTGCGTGAGAGATAATCCCTTACCCCACTCCCATCCCACATCTCTCCTCCATCAACTGTATTTTGTTGCAAGAAGGGAGCATTCAGAAAGCCCCAGGGAGACGAAGGCAGGGCTGCTTTAACATGATGAAAGTGGGCGATTCATTAAGTTGCTTCACAATTTCATTGTACACTTCTGTCGGTACCGGTCTCCCATGGGTGATTGCTGTGTGCCAGGCGAGATGTCCTCGGTTTGCTTCAGGTGCTTTAGTCAGACCATTCCCTTCCTCTCCACGCAGCAAGGACACGCACAAGCCCCATCACTCACACCGCTTCCTCATCTCTGAATCCTATTCAAAACCACCATCCTGTTTTTTGTTTTGGTTTAAAACAAGACCAAAAGAAACCCTCTATAAACTTGTTCCCAGTGACACTCTATTGAATTGCACTTCCTGCCTTACACCTCATCTTAAAGCTCTCCTTCGTTTATGGCTGACCAAACACCATCCAAGCATCTCCCTTCATTCCCTTTCCTTTCAGTGTACGGTGAAACCTGGATGATTCTCTGCTTCAAAGTACAGCCCTCACACGGGCTCTGCATGAGTGCCTCATGCATGCTACCCACCCACCTTTTAAAACCAGCACAAAAAGAGAAACGACCCCATTTTAAACTGAGCCACAGTTTCAAATTGTTAATTTACTTCCACTGATTTTGAAATCCATTTTTCTTGGACAATGGAGGGAGACCGCAAGTCCAAAGCTGTTGAATGATTTTGGACCATGATTAAACACCACTCGGAGAAGCCAGTTATAAACACTAAGCTGTGCTATAAAGTGCATGTGGTAACTATAACTGTATAGGATCTGGGCTCCTTCTTTGCTGTCTCAAGCTGCTGTTTGAAGACACAAAACATTTGACAGCAAAGCCAATTTCAACAGCATCTATCCCCAGCGCCTCCCAGGAGATGCTGCCAATTCCACACCTCAGCTGCATCAATGTGCTCTTTTAGAGCCATACCGCCAGCCAGATCCGGGAACTGATCTCACGACTGCCGGTCCCTCCCCTCGCCCTTTCCATTTTTTTTGGGCAGCTGGGTCAGCTACAGCTGTGGGGATGAACAGTTGGGAACAGGTCGAGCCAGTACAGCCAAAAAGTGCTTTGTGCTATCCAACCGTGGCCCAAGGCTCTGTCTGCCAGGGGCAGGTCGAACCACTCTGACCAACCCAGCGCCAGCTGCCTGAGTGCTAAGAACAACATCTACCTTCCACCAAAGTCCTATCCATCCCACAGGCTGCGCCAGCACTCATCCGAGTAGCTTCAGAAATGCTTGCCTCCTCACCCTGTCGACCGGCTGAGCTGCACTAGGACCCCTCTGACGACAAAGAAAGTTTTCAACAGACCCAAGTAGGACATTTTAGTTTCGCTCTGCCGCGAAGATCCTCGGAGGTGAGCACTTTCAGAGCCCTTTCTGCAGACTTTTGTTCTGCGAGGGGATCATGTTATAACATGAGTCTTCCTCTCTCACACCGTAGCCATCTGTTGTCTGCATAGGCAGGATGAGCCCACGTGACACCCCAGATACTGTGCTACAGCCCTGTGAAGTTACGGGCTGTTAACATGGTAACAAGACAACTTAGTCTCTTCATGATAGGCAAGATCAAATCACGTCGTAACATGTCTCCAGCGTGGCAGATTTTAATGCCAAACTAGTACTGAGACCTGTATTACTACATTTGAATCACTGCAAGGCAACGTGCCGCATTTAAAGAAGAAGAAAGGATGAGAGCCTGGGAAGACGGCAGATTTTCCCAAACAAACTGGAGTTTGAAATGTAAGAGGAAAACCCTGTGCACGCTTTTGCACAACCTGATCAGCAGCTACCCTGAGGTTGAGAGTAACAACTGATTCGTAATTTTAACTACCCCGACGCACAGAGCCAGCTTCTTGCTGCTTTTAGGTTTGTTACTTCAACAACTCTCCTGTGAAACCAACTCAAAGTGACACAAAGGGACCCTGTCCCTCCTGGAGGTGTGAATGCCTTACAGCAACAGCTCCAGTGTGCAAACACTTTCCAGGCAAGGGCACACGTACCACCATCTGCTGAGTTTCTTTCTTGCACCTATCCCATTTGGTCAGCACACAAAAACCCTGAGTGACTGTGCTCACCCTTGGTTTCTCATCAGCTTGTCCTTTCTGCCTACGTGCCACTTGCCCGCCTACAACACAGCCTTGCGTCATCTGACAAACTCCTTCGCCGCTGAACTCTCGCAACAGAGGGGGCGATACGATGGCAGGTGAGCTTCAATGCAAATGAATGTAAGGTAAAGCGCCTATGGAAAAAGAATGTAAAACATACATATGTTGTACTGGCAGTACGTTGAGGCAGGACGACTTGCAGCCATCACTGACAGCTCTCCAGGATCACCAGCTTGGTCTGCAGCAGCAGCCAAACTAAAGCCAAGGAACACTGGGCACCATGAGCAAAGGTATGGAGGGCAGGACCAAGGGTGTCCCTTTGCTGCTGCGTAAAACCCTGATGTGCCCTTGTTTCAGGGGGTGTGTGCACTTCTGGTCTCCACGCTGCAGGAAGGAGACAGTTGCGTCGCAGATGGCACACAGAAAACACCATCTGAGTGATGGGGCAGCTGCCCTGCATGGAGACAGCAGAAAGGCTCAGACTTCCCATTCTGAAGGAGAAGGGGACGTTATGATTGATGTTTACAAATTGTGAAGGCAGCTGAGAGGGTACACACAGAACTGCAATTCTCTGAAACTAGCAGTGGATCAGCTGAAAGCAGATTAAAAACCAGTTCCTTACACAGCAGGCAGTGAACTTGTGGAGCTTGATGCCAGATGAGGCGGGAGGCAGACACCATCAGCGGGTTCAGAAAGCAACAGGAGAGACTTGCAGACAGCAGGTCCATAAACAGGTAGTAAAGGGAGCAGGCAGGGATGTGCCCTCTAACATACAACCCCAATGCAGCAGTTGTGGATGCTGATAGAGCACTAAGGGGAACAGACCGCAGGAAGTGGCTGGGACCACATGCTCACCCTAAATAGCACATCCTACCACTACCATCAGAGACACGAGCACTTGCTGCATGTACCACTGCTCTAACGTGGCAGGGAACTCCTCACGTCCTTACGCTTTGCTCGTCTGCAGCTTTCAGCCCGACCAAACACAACCTGGGCTTTTTATTCTGAACAGCAGGAAAAACTGCATGTGACGCTGTGAGATCCAGCATCCCCTTCCTTAGACTTGGGGGTAAGCACATTCCTCCTCAGGTGGCAGCTGGCAACTCCAGGTTTGTACAAATTCTGTTAGACTTGGTAAAAAAGACAACAACACATTTTTGACAGGGTAAGAGCTTCTGGCCTGACACAAGAAAAAAGTATGTCTATCTGTCTTTCTAATGTGCAGTAAGAAATGTCTTTATTTTTTTTCCTTTTCCCATTAACTGCTTGGTGACCACCAACATCCTGACTGCAAGCTCCTCAACAGCAGGCTCTCTCCTGAGATGTCTATCACCCACGTGAATTTGACACAACTTCCATCAAAGCCATGGGGCATCATCTTTCCGTTGCCTTCAGCGGAATCAAGCCCCATATGTCGGATAAGCAATCAATTACTTCCCCACTGGAGAAAGTTTTTCATGTCTGTAATTCATTTAAATGACTAGAAGAAGGGAAGGGCCTGAGCGCAGTAAGAGTTGAAAGAAAAGCCAGAATCATGCAGTGCAATGAGAAAAGCGGTCCTGCAAGACATCTTCATGATGAAGAAAGAGATTGTGAGGATAGTAACTTGTAATAGGAAATCAGCCCTTGTCACATCTTCCACCTCACACCCAAAACCTCTGAACACGCACCCCCTTTCCCCTTCCCCAGCCAGCAGCCTCTTTGATACAACATTGTGGGTAAGTTTCTCACTTTAATCTTCTGCGAGTTGGTTCTGTTCTAATTAACATCTCAACCTGTACGAGGGATTCCCCACATCTTGCAGACATCTCAGGCGCTGTTTCTTTCTCTTAATTTTCTCCCAGTGTCAACATAACTCTTTAGAAGCATCGAGGCACTGCTTTTTGTAGGCTGTTAAGTCACTCTCTCTTTTTAGATGTCTGCTAAGTCAACCATAAATTTATGGTTATGAATACCACCACTTTCTGCACTTTTATTTGGCTTCATTCACAATGCAAATACAAAACAGAACTTCAAAGTTGAGCAGAAATCCTTTTGCTTCATGATAGCCCAATTCCTTTCCACATTTCTTTTCAAGCGTGCAATGACAGGATTAGCTGGGGATTAATTACTTGAAACTCAACCTGCATCTCAGGTCACAATTTTCTCATATTTTTAGCCTTTAAAACTTCCCTATCAACCAAAGATTTTTCATAAAGACCAATACTTAAAACAGATAAGATATTCTTCTCTCCGTACAAACGTCCTAGTTGGAGGTCTCCAAATCCAAACAAAAATTGTGCTTACTGTGCAAACTCCAGTACTCCCAACCTTAAGTTACAGTCCTATTCCCAAATGGAAACCAGACTGCTTTCCAAAAATGTCACCTTTAAAAGGACAAAAAAGATCATTCAAAAAAGCAGGATTCTCTGCTTGCTGTATTGTCCCCTGAAGCCAACTGCTCTTCTGATAAAATACACTTACTCTCTGGAGGGTAACCTGAACAGTCAGTTAAGTGTAATGTGATTTCATTTTTTTATTGACTTTTTCTGTAAGAATGGTCATGGCCTGGATTACAATACATCTGTGCCTCCATATTGACTCAGAACTGACTGTAAAATTTGGTTACCAGCACAACCAGGACTAGTCTAGGCTGGACATTTCATGGAAGCCCATCATTTGAAGGGAGTCTTTTTCAATACAAAGAGTCATCTAAATAATCACATCATGTAAGAAGATAATTCCTTAATTAAGATATCTCCTCCCACTGTTTTCCTTGTAGAAACACATTATTGCCATGGTAAGGAAAAATGTTGCAAAGTAAAGATGTCTACAATTTCACTTTGACTTAAGTCATAAAAGCAAAGAATAAAAATGCCTCCAGTCCTTTTTTTTTGTGACTCGTATCCTCCAATCAACAGGAAACATTCAGGTTCATGGGCTAGGTCTAACTGTATTCTATTTATTTATGACTTTATTTTCTTTATAGATCTTTCCTTGTCCAGTTCATCCCTGTGTTAACAGCAAAGCAAAAGAAAAACAAAAAATACGTCCTATACCATTTCATCTCACCTTCTACAAAAAATAATGTTGGGCCAAGTATGATCTGGCAGTATCACTCTGAAAATACCCTCAGGTGATTCTCTGCAAAAAAGATTTAGGTTATCTATAACAAACTAATGGCCAAAAAAGATCATTATTTTAATTTTGTACTGAACCTAGTCTGATGCACATGCCATAAAAGGAGCAAAATTAACTGCACAACCAGCAGGGCACATCTTACTTGCTGCTTTGAGAATGAAAAAAGTCAAGAGCAGGAGAGAAGAGCAAAAAATAAAAGCAAACTGTGTTGAACATAGAAGAGTAAATTAAACAATAAAGACATCAAGAGAAAGAAGGTATTAAAAGCAAGTGTTTGAGCGTGTTCAAACAAAACACAGGTACTGTGTTAAACACTGTACAACAAAACCAAGCTATGCCAAATTCCCAGTGCCCCACTGGTGAGCTTGCATTAAAATAAAACCTGGCAAGGAAGGTGTATGCTTCTTCAGGGAAATGCTTTTGAACTAAAAAACACACCATGGTGTTGAAGCAAGAATAAGCAGGGTGAAAGCTTTCATGAGAGACACTTTTGATTGTGCGAGGGATGCAGGTTACTGGTACCATGTGCATTTTTCCACTTTGACAAAAGGTAAATATGATTTAACACCACATGGATGGAGTCCTCCATGTTGAAATTTTATTGAACATGAAAGACACATTTGCAAAAATCTTTTCATGTATGTATAAACACAGTTTAAAACCAGTAATGTATAGATACTACTTAAATGCTCAAAATTATTTACTTTTTCCTCAACCATGGTCACTCATTATTAGCTTAGACCACTTACACAAATTACTCCAGTAACAACTTCCCTACAAATGTGTGGAGAAGATCTAGTTGCCACTTTTTAGCTCAAATGACTGCCTTGGTTTTTTGACAGCAGTGTACTACAGAAATCTGGGAGCATGGACCAGCTTGCCTGCAGTGATTCCCTATGGAGCAGACACCAAACACATGCAGTTTGGAAGCAGATGACCAGGACGCTCATCTATCCCGTTCACATCAGCCTTTTGGTCCCTTCTCTCTCCAGGTCAGGGAGCAGCCATCAAGCCCAGACAATAGTTCCCCCTTTTCCCTTTACAGTAAGATTAGTGAATAGATTTTTTTTCTTAACTCCTTTTAAAAATCAGAGCTAACAAGTCACTGCCTGTGCAATAGGTGGGGACAGAAATGGTGCATTGCACTAAGGCTCTGTAGATGTCTCCATCAGAAATCCAACTCGCCCACCCAGAACACAAACCCAACAAACTGCTTTATCTATCAAGCAGCTGCCAAACTCCTCCCATGCCACCAGCACCTGACACTCACCACAAAAACACAGGGCTCCCTCCATCTGAATGCATCTTACTTAGTGCTTGCTTTGGCACCACGTCCCTGGCCTAAAATCTCCTCTACCTTCCTAGCTTACCTTTCCCTCTCTCTTCCAGTACGCTTCATCTACACTCCTGCTACAGGGGAGCTGCTGCAAACCCTCAGTTTAGAAACAGAGTGCTAGTGTCACCTGAAAGGAGATGCCCCAAGGCCGGTCAAAGCTTGCTGTGGGGTAGTCCTCCAGCAACAAGTCTCCCTCAACGTTGCTCTGATGATGATTAGAAGAGAGCTCAGGATTATCATTGCCAGAGTGCACCAACCTGAATCTGATTATTGCCACTGCTGTACAATCACCAAAAATATTCTATCTGCTCTGGGGATCCAGCCCTGCTACAACCAGTTGCTTGCCTTCCCTGTAGAAGAGGACAGGCTTTCCGAAAGGATGGTGCCTCCTTCCAAGCCTGGTCGTGGGAGGCGAGACAAGTTTTACCAGTACAACTCATGGCCGAGTGCATTTTCCTGTCTTCATTAAGGGTTTACACCAGTGCTGCTACCTTGGAAGTCTGCCATCAATAAGCAGGTCAAACCCCTTAGTCTGGGAAAAGCCTCTCTATTGTTTTCTGTCTCATGAACAGTTCTTCAGTAACTATATATTTTTTTTGGAAAGCAGGGTGTTAGAAAACAATTGATACGAATAAAGAGCTCTCCTTCATCACTGAAAGTAAACTGTATGCTTAATAAGATGAAATAATTTGGTCTCGGTGGGCCAGAAAACAATAGCCTCACTGTTGCACTGATACCTTGCAAGTTATGTCCTCACATCACCCAAAGCAAACTGTAATAGGGACTGCTCCACAGCTCAGATTCCCTTTAAACCTCTTACCTAACCTCTTCTACCTCTTCAGGTTTCCCTCTTTAGCACAGACATGAATCAGCTGCTTCATGAAGCCTCAATTCCATCAAAAAATGTGAAGCTATCTTATCTCTTATGAGGCTGTACTCAGTTCCCTGAAGTTTCTTACAAATATCCTTAACTTTCATTAACACCAGGAGTTGAGACTGTATAATGAAGAAAAAAAGTATCAACAACTGTGACTGACTTAAAAGGGAGCAACAGCAAGCAGAGCTTTGTCCTCTCTCTCTCCAAGCAGGATGAGAATCTACTAATTACTTTATTACTGTGTGGGTGGAAAAAAGAGTTAACTTCAAATCAGCACAGCATTCAATGTTGCGTTTCCTTCATAGCAAAGAATGAAAAATAACCCCAAACCTAGAATAAATCTCACTCCTCAATTCCTCCCTTTGTTTACACCAGGTTTGAGGTTACTTACACAGTGGCACAATATTAAAGACTCCATACACATCCCCACGCCTTTGGGCATAAGCCCACCTTTAGTTGTCTAGCTCTGAGAAGAAACACTTCCTAGAGGCAAGCTAATACGTAATGCTCAGGATGACGTTTCTTGCATCCTCTTTCTTTGATCTGTCAAATAAAATCCACCACAAGAAAAAAAATGCTAAACACTGTATTATTTTATTTCCCTGTCACAATTCTATACTTACTTGCCCTCATTTTTATGGATCTTTTTATCATTAATTTTTAATTTGCCCTCTTGATACTCAAAGGCACAAAGATTATTCCATTACTGAAAAATTTACCACCACCGCTATACAACAGCAACAGCTAGGGATTTGCAAAATAACAAAAACCACCACTCAGACATCAGAGAGCGGACAAGAAAGGAAGATTCCTCCATGGAGAGGCCCCTTCGTGAGGAACATCCTCAGGGGCTACAATCCGCTGTGAGCACAAGGCGCTCTTACCTGTGTGAGTGAGCATGTGCCGCTGCAGGGAATTTGCCCATGGAAAGACTCGAGGACAGTAAGGACAAGGGATATTTTGCAGGCAGTCTGAGTAAGCGTTCCTCTTCCCTCTCAGCAGCTTATCTTCAGCAGTTTCCTTCTCATCCTCACTTGTTCCATTTCTGCCGCTTTCTTCCTTGAAATTGTCAGTGGACTGCAGAAACGGGCTAAATTTATTAGTGTCTGTGGTAGCCAGCATCTTCTCTATGCTGGCAAACTCCCCACTTGATTCCAGATCCACACCACTGCTAAGTTTAGGCTTATTTTTCGTTCCTTTCTTTCTACCTCTTTTCTTAGTCAACCCAGCATCGGGAACCGGAGGCTGCTCTGGATCACACGCCTGAGTCAGGTCACTGGGCAGGCTGGGGTCTCTCTGAACGGCGGTCACGATTGTCACTTTTGCTTTGGCGTTCCCTGATTTGTCACACCCAGTGGAGCTGCTCAGTGCCTTGGGACTGGCGTCTGCAGCCTCCGTTTTCAGCAAAGCGGGAGCAGAAGACACAGATGAAATGATCTGTGCGATGGAAGCCAACGGTGGCAGCTCTTTAGTTACTGGAGGCTTTGGCAAGAGAGGTGGCGGTGGTGGTTTAGGCCTCAAGGGTCTCAGCAAGGCAGAATTGCCAAGGAGAGCCGGGGAAATGATTGGGACAGTCAAATGCAATGAACCTTTCAGTGGCTGGGGATGTCTGACAGCCCTGTTTTTCTCCGAGTTCCCATTGGCACCAAAAACCAAAGGACACTGCAGACAGTTATAGGCTTTATCACTGTTCCCAGAAGCAGCCAACTCTTGATTCCTGGCTTCACATGGGACATCATCTTTATCCTTCTTCAGGGCTTTGGGGATGGACAGGTCGATGGGCTCCATGGAACAGTCGTAGAGGGACAGGGGAGAAGAGCCAAATAGGTTCTCCTGCTTCACTTGCACAGCACTCAGGTTTTTGCTCTTCTGAGAGAAATCCAACGGCTCGTCAAAATCCATCGGGAAGTTGCCCGTAGGTTCAAGTTTGATGGGAACGTGAGACGACGTCCCAAGCAAGAAGCCATTTTGTGGCTCCAGGAAAGGCGTCATGGACTTGCGGTCCATATAAGTGCTGTCTTCCAATAAAGTAGGGTCTGTCTGGCTTTCCTGGGCACTGCAGTCCACCGCTAAGATGTAATTCTCAATCTCCCTTTCTTGCACATGCAAGTGCTGCTTGAGGATATGGTGAATGCAATTTCTCTTGGCTGAAAAGGCTGTGCCACATTCCTTGCACTCAAACGGCTTCTTCTTCTGGCAGCCACTGTGCGTCCTCATGTGAATACGGAGGGCCCGGTAATGCTTCAGGTCCTCGCCACACAGCTTGCACACAGTGTCTGGGGAGCAGAAAGCATCTACCATCTCTGCGGCATTGCTGGTGACGTATTCGATGTTCTTCTCTATATCTTTCCTGGTCACTTTGAGGTGCTTCTTTCGCAGGTGCCTCTCGCAATTGGCTTTCACTGTGAACGGGTAGTGGCAGATTTTACAGATGTAAGGCCTTTCCCCGCTGTGCGTCCGCAGATGCCGGATCAGCGCTGCCTTGTCAGCTGCAATATAGTCACAGATGTTGCACTGGTATGGGGAAATACCCAAGTGAGAACGGATGTGAGCTCTCAGGACACCAGAGAAAGCAAACACCTGGTCACAGAAACGGCAAGGGTACAAAACTTTCCTCATGGTTGGGGCTTTCTTGTTTGCTGCCCCTGCAATGATGGCTTTGAGATCCCCTTCTGTGACCTCTTGCTTGATCTTGGCTTCCATGCTCAGAGGCAGAAGAGCTTCGATGATGCTGTCCTGCTCCAGTTGTGTCTTCATCTCGTGCTGAGTTAAAGGCTCTACTTTGGGTTGGAGGAGCAACTGCGAGGAAGGACTCGATTTAGCTCCTGGCTGGGGGAGGTGAGAGTTGGAGGAGGACTCCACCGAGTTCTTGATCAGCCTCAGAGGGGGAGGTGGGAGGCTTGGGCTGATGCAGCCAGGGGAGGCTTGCTGGGCACTGATAAGAGGAGGAGGTGTAGAGGTTGCGACGACTGTTCGGGGCGTTACCAAAGGCTTTGGCTTCAGCGGCGGCATATGCTTGAAAATGGACTGCACGGGGACAGAAGGTGCCTTAGAAAGTGGAGGAAGACTGATTTGAGGAGGAGCGGAAGAAGCCATCTTCAAGATCTGCTGAATGTCTGCCAGCTCAATGGCAGACTCATTGGAGATGGGTTTTACCACAATACTGCTGTCAGGCTGGATGATAAAACCCTTCTGGAAAGGTTGCAGCGAGAGGAGCTTTATGTTCTCTTTTGTAGGAGGAAGGACTGAAAATGACCCTCCCATAGAGGCAGCTTCCAGAGGAGAGAGGCTGAGCAGACCGGTGCTGCCGGGTTCCTGAGGTAGGTTACTCTTCAGTGCTCTGAGCCGCATTTCTTGGACCTCATCTTGTGTATTGTCCTCCTGCTTGACAGGCTTGATGTCTTTGGTGTACTGTAGGCCCAAGGATGCCATGAAGGCTTTCTGGTCTGGGTTCTCGCCGGGTGGGGTCGTGGACTGTGGCTTGTGCTTGTCTTTTCCCTGATCCACCACGTGAGTTTCTTTGTGCAGTTTGAGCGCCGAAAGCATGGGGAATGCCTTGTTACACGTCTCGCAAATAAATCGATGGAAGTCACTGATGCACCTTCGCAAATTTGTTTCACACCAGACCTGCAAGACATGCACAAATATTTAGAGTAGACATCTCAAATTGGAAAGACTTCACATGCTGCTGCAAAACAAAAACAGTTCACTCTCTCTTCCACTGCCCAAGTTAAAGTGTTTAGAGCAGCCACCACCTACCTGGCATGGAGATATTCCTGCTCCACAGCCTTTAGTCACCTAAGTGGTGTATCTAAATTAGGGGCTGATTCTCAAAAAGTTCCCTTCTGTAAAGGCAAACTCCTTCAGAAAGCTATTCAGACTCTCAAATACTTTTCCATCCTGAACTTCCCTTCCAGAAATCTCTCTCACTTCACTGACAGGACAGGAGCCTCAGTAGACCATACAGCAAACTTCAGTAAGCTGGGCAGTAAGACTACGTCCTCTAACCTTATTACCACAAAGAAACTAGGAGGAGAGGAGAAAAACCAAAATGGCATCCAAGAAGGCATAAACCAATCAAAATAATCATCCCCAAAAGCAGATCAATGAAACACAGAGCCCAAAGTAGACAGGCTTTTCATTAGTGAAATCTGATTATATTTATTCTCCCAAGAAAAATACTAACCTCACAAATGTCCCTGAAAATTATCATGAATCCATATGCTATATTTAAATGCTAGCCAGATAGCTCACATGTTGCAAAGGTTCCACATCAAAGAAGAGCACAAGTGATAAACTAAATAGAGGGGTGGGTTGTTTAAAATTTCTCTCTTCTGATTTTGTAACTTTTACACCAAAACCTAGAAGAGCTGGAAATCAATGCTTTAATCGAATGAGAAGACAAAAACTGAAGACACCGAGTAAGTGTGGTCCACATGAATTGTACTGTTGGTTTATTTGTCTTTGTTTGTTTGTTTTTTTAAAAAATAGACAGCAACTTCAGCCAGACCCAAACCAACTAAAGCAGGCAAGGTTTGACAGAGGGAGGAATAATACCATCCAATGGAAAGCTTTAAGGCTCTCAGAAAGATATTTATACACTACCTCTCAGCCTTTCCCCAGTCAGTTACCCTCAAAAGTGCAAAATCTTCAGAACTCGCATAAGGAACATAGTAGAAAGATATTTGGGAGTGTTTTGTGAAGAAGTCACTGAAGATATCACCATTTAGTGAGTAAGGTGACTTCCCACAGTTTTTCATGATAAAATCTTTCACACCACAACTGCATCCTTGTTACAAGCAAATTAAAATAAACGATACTTTCCTTACCAAGTGTCCTCCCTATTGATTCTAGATGTGGGCTGGTTTGGGGAAGGTGAGAACTAATGGGCAGGCTGGAAGGGACGAGGATCTAATACCACTCAAGTTTGCCTTTAAAATATTTTTATATATCATTACACCAATGGTTGTCCAGTGAAATGCTGAAAAAAAACCCCAAAACAACAAACCCACAACCAAATATTCTTTAGATGAAACAGGAAAAAGAAAAGGCAGGAAGTGTCTAAAGCCTACACAGACAGCAGCAACGTGCTTTCCACAAAATATTCTACACCCAATCTCTGACTCATCAAGGACGAGTCTTTCAATGAACTCAGAATGCACTTCATCAGTTGGTACCTTAAGTTATGAAGAACTGAGCATACCTGAGAAATGCGGGGGAACTTCCTACAGGAGAAGTCTGTGAATCCCAAGTCATGGAAGCCTGCTGGAATTGAAGGGTTGTTCTGAATGAAAGGCTTTCCCATGGGATCTCTGGGAAGCTGCTTGTGGATAACTGCATTATGGCGCAGTAAGCCCCGATGAGTACGAAAGGTAATACAACAGATGTCACACCTGGAAAAGAATGAAGTAGAAATGACTTACTGACTGCTGCAAGCTTAAGAACTACAGTCTTCTTGCATAAGGCCAGACACCTTCCTCTCGCCCCATGATACTCAGAACCTGCCAAATGCAAAATGAAGCCACAGCGTGTCAAAACCCTACCACCACAGAAAGGCCATCGCAATCACAGTCACTTTCTACCAGTTTCTGGTTATTAAGTTCACTGGAAGTTCAAAAACAGAGACGTCAAAGACGTTCAAAGAACCGAGTGTCACACATGGGCAGATGGCGAAGCGGCTGCTGAGACCACAGCCTTCTGACAACTTTCCCATAGCCCTATGTAAAACATTTCAATGGCTTTACACGGTTTCATTTTTACTGAAAAGTACTATTAAAATAAAAGATGTTTAAAAAAAATCAGTGACAAGGAGAGGCTAAATCAGACCTGCAAGCAGCTGCAAATACATTAATACCACCTTTTTTATTAAAATGTATTAAAATGCTTAAAATGTACTCCTGCACACTACTCAAGTACCTGTGTATGAATTTCCTCCGCACTGCCTTTCCATAAACTTTGACTGGTTTTTCTCGAAGCTGTTATGAGAAATATACTGTTTGTAGAAGAAAAACTAGTGCTCCTTGAAGGGGAAGAGGCTCAGAGGAAGAAGACCCGAAACAGGTTCAACTCTTCTGACACTAACACATCTTCTTTGCAGCAAAGTGCACCCCAAAGAAGAATGCAGAAGCAGTGTATTTTCCTACCCACACCTTATTGCTATGATTTCTTGTTTTTCTTAAGTTCTCAAATCCCGAACTCAGCTAAACAGAAGTTTCTTACTTAAAGAAGACCTGCATTAAACAGTCAAAGATATTAAAAATACAGCTACGCTGCAGGCAGTAAGGACTATGCAGCAACATTTGGCCAACACATCAGCAAACAAGTCTCTTAAATATCTAGGATTTGAGCTCCACAGCATGACAGGTCACATCCACTCTGCATTCAAAAAGTGACACACAGTTTCACTCAGCGTGATTCCTTGTGGTTACAGCTCCAGCTCACAACCAAAGCATGAGTTTCACAGAAGCAAACACCAGTGAATGTGAAGCAGTCAGATTTTTTCATTGAGGATATTATAAGCACAAGGAGTTTTTCACATCTCCCCCTGCCTTAGTTCTCCTCACACTGTCTTCACTCTCCACACCAAGGAAAAGGACATGTGCCTACTCATTAAAAAAACATCCTGCAATTAGAAATGACTTCTGAGAAATTCCTGAAACCACTCCCTCCCTGTCCTGTCCCTAACAAGCTCCCATTGTTGTTCTTTTTATCACTACATAAACTTCCACAGACTTTTTTTATTCCCTGAAAATGAAGAGATAACCAAGTCACCCACAAAGCAATTGGACTCACGGTCTCTGAGTGGTGAAAGAAGCAAGTGTGAAGTATATGTAACATGGCCTTTGTTATCACGGTACCCAGAAGGCTGGGACATAACTATGGAGGTTTAATCTGTTTTATCTCCCCTGTCAATTCACTTGCATCCTACCTTTGTAATTATTGCCAGCATAGTCCCTGCGTTCCATTAAATACCAAACCAACGCCGTTTACAAAGCAAAAGTTTACTTAAAGAGGTCTGCTAAATATGGCAACAATCTGTGGTGAGGGGTGAGGAATGCCAACACGCAGCGCTCCTCCAGCGTCTGGATCTACAGCTCTCTTCCAGCTCCCTTGGCAGCACCTATTCCGTGATGCAAAGCTTTCATCTTCGGCAAAACAAAAACACACAACCACCAAAACCGCTGGGGGAAGCAGGGCATTAAAGGGTTAGAGCAGTCACCTGAAGAACTTGCAGGCTACTGAAATAAATTCTGTTAGAGGTGATGAAAATGCCTCGTGTGAAAGCAAGCAATGCTTCTGGCTCACTCCTCCTGGTATGTCAGCATATGGACAACAAGGGCTTGCAAGCAATGCTCCTGCACAACCAAGAGCATTGCCGGTGGTCTGTGGGGCCAGCTGTTCTCCAGAGGGGTGCAGACCCTCATCTTGGGGTGTCTTGAGGAAGCTCTGGGGTCCTCAGTATGCCTGGCCTTCCCCGGACCAGCAACCCAATGAAGCGGCTGTATCCCCTCGTGTGTGATGGGGCAGGCACTCTACCATCGATGGGAAGACAGAGCTACCGGGAGAACTGGTGCCTGCCATGGCACCCCCAGGATTTGTGCTGAGCAGGAGACAGTGCTCCCGGAGAAGCAGCCAGGTTCCTCCTGCCCCAGCAGGGAGCTGCGCCTCGTCCGTCTTACACTCTGCGCTCATTTTAAGCACTGGTTTATTTGGGGCTCCCATCAAAAAGCTGCACTTGAGAGCAAATCTTTCAGAGCAGAGACCCGTGTGAAAGTCCTTCGCAGTACACCTGTATCAACTGCTACGCCTCGGGACAGTAAAAATTTGCAATTTAAAAATGGTGTTTTCCATGCAAAGGGAACCGCCTTCCCTCCCCCAGAACAAAAGTAATAGATCTTGAAAAAGGAATATGCACTTTCTCTCTTGTATAATGTGTACAATAAAATGTCCCTCTCTATTTTTCTCTTTCCTCCTTAGTCTTCTATTTTCCTTGCTGTGAGTGAAAAAGCAGCAAGGAAAAAGAGAAGTCAGGAAAAGGATTAAGCTCTTTTTCCATTTGGTCAAAAAGAAGTTCCTGGCTGCAAAAAACCATCCAGACGAATCACGTCTTTCATCTCAAGATTCAGGCACTTCAGGGCATATAAATGCACCGTGCCCTGGCTCAGCACCCTCCCCTGGTGTCACAGTTTAGAGGATCACACGGGAGCTGCAGCACGGGAGGGACCCGTGGACACCCTCCCTTCCTCCATGATCCAGGCACACCTCCCTAGAGGTGGCCCCAGCTGGGAGAAGTGGAATAAAAACACCCCAATAAAAGCCTTCCCCAGGAGACATCTGGAGCAGTGTTCTCTGGGGCAGGCTCCCCAGGTGAACAGGCGGCCCATCGGGCTGCAGTGCCCGCTCTGGCACCTTGTGCCCCTGACACCCACCAAGGACAAAGGAGGTCACTGTAAAGCCACTCCTGATGCCGAGGGGTGCCACCCTGCCGCCGGCTGGGGAGGTCTCGCAGGCTCTGCAGACCTCACTTGGGCTTGTCAGTCTTCACTTCGGATGCAAGCTATTTAAAATACATGTCCTATTTGCCCAAGTGCTTGCACAACTTTTTTTCATGTGTGTTTGTATTTTTGTTGAGTTCCCTCCCCCTCACCTCAAGCAGGAAGGGAGTCCGAGTTTCTCCCAAATTACGTGACTTGAGCTTTGAATACAATTAGCAATGCAGATGCAGACATGGACGTGTACCACCTCCAAGAAAAACTTACAGGTCCTGAGCTTCAAAACCTAACCAGTTAAGACAAGCATCATGCTGCATTGACTAAGGCTTGTGTTAATTTAAAATGGAGTAGCTGCTATGCCTAACAATGCGTTAACTGGAAACATTAATTTTTTTAAGGAAGCCTAACCATTAATTTCTCTGTTTTGTCATCAGCACTATTATCCATTTTTAGGTAGTGTCAATGCCTACAGTATTTTAAAATCTAAAATGACAGTCTAAGAGGGACAAGAGAAAGGAATCCTAGGTGATAGAAACATTTTTGTGAAAAGTTTGAAAAGTCCAGAATATCAGATAAAGCATCTGAAACACATGGTAGTACTTTGCTCATGATGAACTTTAAAAAACAAAACAAAACACCAAAAAAACCACCCCTCTCCTTATAATTTCACAGGTCTGCCCATGTGTAGTGCCAAGTCAAACACGGATGGTATGGCTACAGAGAACAGAGATGGGAACAGGTTCTGAGGCTGTTAGCAGAACCGGCAGAGCAATGGCTCAACACCTGAGCGGAGATAAAAGCACTCTACTTGCAAGGTAAGTTTCCAGATGCAGCAAATAAAAGCTGCTGCGTTATCATGTGACTGCTAGTCTTGGCCACAGCTTTCCATTTTTCTATAAATGTGACTACAGAGTAGAGAGAAGAAAGCTGTTCAGTTCCAAGCATAGAGATTCGACTATAAGTAAAAAGGAAAAAAACGCTTTTAGCAGCTAAGACTGCTTTAAAATGAATTCCATTCTCAATCGCCTTTACGTTTTGGAGTCATTCGTACCTTCGCAATGCAAATGTAATAGGAGGGCTCTGGCTCGCTCTGGCAGAGGTGTACACAGCAAGCCAGGGAGAAAAACAGAACTGCTAAAACACAAAAGCAGAAGCGAAATGTAACTGTGGGAAGACAGTGCAATGACCAGGCTGACCTTGGTGCTCACGCCACGTATCACACCAGGCGAGTCTGTTTAATTATTACTACATCAGTGCACCTTTTTAGTTTGTTGTTGCTGTTGTTTTTTAATACAGACAAGGTCTCTTGTGTGTATTTGGTGTGTAAAATGGTATGTAAAAATACACCATTAAAAAGCTTTCTACTAAAATAAGTTAGTATTCTTGAAATCTGTAACGCTAATTAGGATGTAAAAGCATTTTAACAGGCTTTAAGAAATAGTCAATGCTTTGTGCAGCTTGTTCAAGAAGCAAGCCAGGATTTGCTACACTTCTGACAAGCAGCACCTATGCAAGAGAAGTTTACATAAGTGATGCCTGTTGCTTTGCACTATGCTCTCCTCTTGAGCCAACTCTAATTTGTCAGCAATGAAAACAGCTTTTTTCTTTAAGAAAAGGAAAGACATTTTAGGAAGGAAACGGAGAGCCAAATTTTAAGAAAAGTTAATCAGCCTTGATTTTTATTAAGGGTGATGCAGTCAAATCTTTCTAAACATTCTAGTTCAGTAGTCAAGATGCAAATGCCAAATATTTATCTCCATCATTCTGTTACCAAGAAATTAAACAAACACAATGCTCTGCATCATCTGAGACTGCTGGTGGGAAAGTGATGTTTTACATTCTTATACTTCCGAAATCACCCAAGAGTAGACCAAAACCTGAAGTTTTCACCCGTGCAGCTCACTAACACTGTGTTGCCCATGTTGTGCATGTCAACAAATACAAAAAGTGTTAATGTCTAGGCCTTATCTAAAATAAAAAGCTTGGTACCATTTTGTTCCTTTCCTGCCTGTGCTGTTTAGCAACTGCTGCAAACAGAAGCAAGGAAAACAAAACAAGAATGAAACATATCCTGAGACAGAGATCATTAATACACAGTTATACTATTAAGTCATCTAACTCCTCCCACTGAAATCCCTAATACATACTAAATATAAATTTCTACCCTTGTCGTTATTCTCCTGTCTCACTTTATTTGCAGAATTAATGTGGCTCTCCTTATGAGCAAAGAAAATCCTATGCTGACCTAAAAATAATACAACTGGGCAGAAGAGGAAGATGGGCGATTCCCTGCTATTGACTCATGTCTGCACCAGGGACAGGCTCCCAGCCTCCACACTGGCGATGTGTGCTGCAGAGGAGGCCGACCAGGAGGGAGGGGATGGAGAAAGCATGGTTTAAACATAGGGGCTCTCACCACCAACAAAGAGAAACTAGCAGGTTACGGATATATTCCCCTTCAGGAAAGGATTTCTTCTCTCTCTCACTTCTTTTGGGGCAAGGCACAAGGAGGAAGATGAGAGAGCGAGCAAATTAGTTTCTGCTCCTGTGTACAACCCCACCCAGGTCCAGATACTCATCTCCTTTTGGATGAAAAACCCTTCCTGGCCTCCACACCCAGGGCCCTGGGAAATAACATCCAACAGCTGCACTAATCTCTCCCACTTGCTGCAGATGAGTGATGGAAAAGCAGCAGTGCTGCGAACGCTGCTCCTGCCTCCCTCCCGGGGATCCCTGTGGTCCTCCCGCTGTCCTGCGATGACCGTTCCTGCCTCCTTCCCCCCCACCATCACAGCGTGTCTGACCCTGAAGGACCCCTTGCTCTCCCATCTCCACCTCGCCCATTGCTACGGGTCTGTGCCGAAACCGCAAGCGGCACAGTAGCACCGGGAGCCAACTCCCTGCCAGGAACCACGAGCTGGAAAGGCTCCCCTCCCCTTTCCCAGTGCGGAGGGGGACGGAGACAGCTCACCAGAAGTTCAGTGCACACTGCTTCACCTCCTCGGCGAAAGCGGGACTTTCCTTTTAACTTTTCCTCCCTCCCACCTCCCCACTGGCCGTCCGACTTTGTTACCAACGTGTGTCCTCGCTCTCTTTAATCCTCTCCCTCAAAGAAGCCACCCTTGGGTGCAGCAAAGGCTCAAAACACCTTCTATTAATAGAGGGATGCACAACGCTATGCGCATTCCCACAGCCGTGCTGTGGTCCAGGCGAGAAAAGTATCGTGTAGGAGCCAGGGCAGATCCGATATAAGCCTGGGTGATGTCATGCTTCAGAAACTTGTCGGCACGCTGCAGAGCCAGTGTCCGTACCGGCCCATCGTGACTCCCACACTCAGAGTAACTCTGAAGTTAACAGCTACAAGGTTTAATAAAATGGCACTAGCCATCGCGTGCCATCTTTTACCTTTCTTTATGTGCAAGCAACGAAAAATCAGGAAAAAAGTGCACTTCTTCCCAACATTGTAATGAACGGCGTGTACCAGCAAAACTTCAGCAGCGACAGATTTAAAACACCTCTGCCCCAGTGGAACAGTAGCTTACTCTACCACTTACTTCAACAGAATTAACATGCAACTAAGAATAAATAAAGGGAAAATGGGAGATGGCCTGCAGACACTTGCACAAACAAAGTAGTTAATTTTCTCATAATGACCTTTTTACTTAACAAAGGTCAAAGTTTTAAAAAACAGAAGTGGCAAGAAATTGTCTGGACAGAACCAAGGAGTAAGAGCTGAAGATCAACATAAATAACAATGAAGGGCTTAATAATTAGGGCAAGCATACCTGGGGAAAAGAAAACAACGCGTGACCACCACAGTCCTCTCCAGCTATTAAAACTGGAAGCTACACAACATCCCGAATATAAGTCATTATTTGTGCAGAGAAACTCAAGTGGACCTTCTGGTATTCTTTCATGGTAAGAAAAGGAAAGTTCTTCCTGCTTTTTAACACATCTTTCAAATATGAAAGCCAAGTACTTGTGTAGTTTTAAAATAACTGGCAAGAGTTAAAAAAAAAAATGTGTTTACCATGTTAAAAAAAAGCAACCCCACTTCTCACACCTAACATAAGATAAAACACATCTACAGGTGCTTGTCCATCCTATAACCATCCACTGATGACAACAGGGCTCACAAATAGGTGCAGCTGAATCTGGACTGAACACCCTCGCCCTTACCTACATTTGCAGGTAAGCCTCGCTCAGCAGGCAGACCCCACGGCTAACACAATAAGCAGCAGCCAGCACTTTGAGAGAGCCTGTGTAGAAACATACCCTGGTCATCAGGACCAGGCAAGCTAATAATGCTAATAACCTATTTCGGCTCAGCCCTTTTTCCCTCCTGTATTCCCTTTTACAAGAAGCTTTCCTCTACAGTCAGCTTTGCATTTTACCCACTTTCTATTCTTGCAATCGAGCTAAGACATTCAACACCATGTGACACACCACACAGTTTCACATGAGAGCGTCACTCCCTGTGTCCATTCATATCTGATATTTTTACCCAGCTGCTCTGGATTCCCAGTCTCCTCGCACAATGAGCTCCCTGATGTGAGCTGACCACTTCTAGGCCAGTGTTGGACTCGCGCTGCTCTTCAGATGTTTCCCATCTCTCTTTTCTGAACAAACTTCAGAAAGCACTTACAATGCAGTTCTGGTCTGCTTTTGCAAGCCAGCAAACAGACAGATGCTCAGCCCACTGATTTTACTTCTCCATTTGCTTAGTAAAAAGATGCATTCACCAGTTTGCTTGCATACCCTCTCCTCTGCCGCATCAAGAGTTGCATTGTACCACAGCACGTTTTTGGTTGTATCATTTACGAGAGCTGGATTTCACTGTCACCAGCTGGCTCATGGAATTGCTCCTGCACTGAAAATGCTGCCAACAGAGATCAGGATTCAGGTCCTAGCTCCTATCAGCAAGACAGCAAGCAAGCAGCTTGCAGAGCAGAGCAGGAGAGTCAGCTGAATCGGCAGTGCCACACAACTGACCCTTGTGCGCCTCCACCCTTGGCTTTAACACGTCTGGTAGCATTGACTCTGTTAGTAACTCTAGCAGCAGTTCCTACCTGAACTATCCTTGCTGGTACAATCTCAAACAATGACTAAGAAGGGAAGTATTGGGGCCAAAGCATAGTGTGCCAAAACCAAAGGTCAAGGAGGTCCATAAACATGTCTATGCTGGAGCATTCTCCATCTCTCCCTTGGTACTTGACAATCGTGTAGGATACAACCAACTCAGAATTATCCAGCTGCATTAAAAGAGCACAATGATTCATATTTCCAAGTGCTAACAAGGAACGAGGCTTATCTAGTGGACACCAACAGTTGTGACAAACGGAGAAGTAGTATGAAATTTCACAATGCTGCATGAAGTCTACTTGTCATTCATGCTTCAAGTTGCTTCTAGCAACAGTAGTGTCAACTACTAGGAAGAAAACTTCCTCTCCCTACCACAAACTCATTTTGTCTCACAAGTAATATAAATTGCAAACAACATTTAGTTTTCAAACACGTTCGCTCTTGTAAGTTTGCAATGTCACTAACACCCTCTTCCCAGAAAAGCTGACCACGTGTAGAAAGCAACGAGCTTCACAAAAACTAAGTCAGCATGACTATTCCCTACTATAAAAGGAGAGAGAAGATAGAAAGTGAATTCCTAAAGTTGCTTAAGTAGGCAATGGCAAAAACAGGAATGAAACTTAAGGGGCTTTTTCTTGTGTTTTTTTTTCTTTTACATCCTGTACAATGTACTTTTACTCATTCATGTTGCTGCTCTGTACACAACTTAGATTTGTACTAGTCTTTTCTACTGGTGCTACTGAATGAAATAATCTCCGTAAGGTTTAAATTTACATTAGTTTATTTTCTTGGCTATTTTATCTCCCCAAAGCTGATATGCAGAACTGCCCTGAAGAATAGTAACTGGGCAATAAACATGTAACATTCTAAGTAGCTGGAATTGTTTCGACTCAAAACCCACTTCCTTTTGACTTGACTTAAACAGGATTGCTCATGTGCATTGGCTAAAATGATTTAAGACTGGGACGTAGCTCGAGGTGCCCTGCAGCATCCCACCACCTGACACCATGCACTGAAGAATGGGGATGTGCTGGCAAAAGGGGAAACCTGGTGACCAGCCCAACTGAGTCGCAAGCTGCACGTGACATCTTGTGAAACAATGTGCCTGCAGAGTCCAGGAGACTATTCCTAGGGCTTTTAAGTTGTCCACTCCTTCTGAGTGAAGCCAGGTGAACACCAAGACACGACGACAGCATTTTGTACCCAGGAGTGTTTCTTCAGAAACAAGACCTCACAGTGTGGCTACCCGGGCAAAACTGGAGGCAGATGAAAACAGGCACCAATGGTCAGGGTGTCCCGACACTGTCCATTCCAGGACCTGAGCTCTTCTGTTGCTATGCCTGTTACCGATTCAACTGTTCAAAACAACAGCTTTCCGTGGTGGCGTTCAACCTCTAGCAAATTTGACTTTACAAGTTTCAGCAAAACTTGGGTAGGCTGTTTTGAAGAACAAGGTAGACTGTGAATGGCTTTTGGTTTTCTTTGTTTGGAAGTCCACAGAAGCGTATTACCCTGGGGCAAGAGAACTGCTTTTGCTGTCCTTGTGAAAATATGCCTGGGATTTGGCAGGTTACAAAGCTTAATATATTATATCATTGTTTGGACACGCTCTGTAAAAGGTCAAAAAACTTAATCTACCCTGAATCCATTCATGGCAGCAGGCATCTACTGGTTCTGGTCACCAGGTCAGCTCAGTGACTGAGGCAGGCAGTGTCTTTCACACTCTAAAATGTGTATTTATTTGTTGTCTCCAACAAAAAGTTAGTAAAAACAAATCCTATAACTGTAGACAATACCACAGTGAACCAAGTGTTCCACTGAACCAAGGAAGTCCCCTTAACACTCATTGAGATCCAGGTTTTTACCATGTTCAAAACTGCACAACTATCCTTGCCGAGAACTGATGTTGAAACATGTCTCTATGAAAGGAGCTAACTGCAACGCTATCACCACCTCTCTCCTCCTCTCCTCAGCAGGATACATGGGCATGAGAGGCAGCATGAATATCTCCTTGCTGCTGTGAGGAAGGAAAAATTAAAAAACATTTAGCTGCTGTTACTGAGAGTACTATAAGAAGACTCCTGGAGGAGAAGAAGAGGAAATTTAAAGGGTGTGCTTAGTTACAGTGAAACCCAACAGAGGAATTTATAGTGCATGTACTTTTTTAAAAGCCACACATTTTATTTTAAGCCTGTTTCATTGTACTTGCCAAAGGAAAGAGGAGAAACCTCATAGAGCGCCTCAAGAGGTTTCTCCCCAGGAAATCCTCACATCTCCTCTGCTTGCACTGCTGATGTTGCTCAGAGCTGTCTGTCAGGCGACCTTTACAAGCACATTACCATGTTTGACAGCAGCCCTCCGCCACAAAAGTTTCCAGAGAAGTTACCCTGCTCTGCAAGGTTTCTCATTTTCCCTATTGGCTGCACAGCGTTTCAGCGCTCTGCTAATTATATCAACACTCAGATACAAACTCACCAAAATAGACGGTGTCCTGAGGCCCCAGCTGCAGGGAAACAGGCTTCGTCCTTAAATAATCCAGGTAGGGTGGCGAAGGGGGTCAGAAAGCACCCCTGGGCCACCTCCCACTGCTAATGGAGACTGCAGACAACCTTGCCAGGACCAGCTCATGTCACTAATTAGGGTGCAGGTCCCAGGGCTTCAAAGGAACAGAGACTGACCAGGGAGGGTAATGCCACGAAGGAGATGCAGTGCCACAGCCCATTGTCAGCGGGACAAAGGGCCCTATTATTGCTCCCAAGAGCAGGGCAGTTCTTACCATAATTAGGAGACAAAGATGCACGATTTAGGATTTTACATAATCAAGAGATACTCTCCCAAGCGGGAACCCCTCTCACACAATCAGTGGATTAAGTATTGTTTATTCTGCCCCAAGTAAACAATGAGGTGCTCCCCGCTTGGGGCTTTACATCAAAAAGCAGCACTGGGGAAGACAATGTGGGGTGTCTTTTCATCTGACTTTGAACAGCTAACCCTGTGATTTAAAGTTGTTCTTTTAACAGTATCTGGAAGGGTGATGGCCCACCCTGTAAATTAGCTGCTCACATACTGATCCGGGGCTGCCAGACAGCCTTACCTTTTCTGCTACTTAGCAGAGGGGGGCCGGGACAGACAGAGGCTCTGGGGGCAAGAGGCTATATTTACACAACAGCACTACAATGGCAGGATTAAAGGACCACAAGGAAGCCAGGCAGAAGCTCCTGCACGCTAGGCACTTTGCTGCTGCTGGGGGATGCATCCCCGCAGAGGGGTTGGTACCACTGTCAAGGCAACGCAGGCCAGTGCATCGCTCCAGAGCCCAGGTCCACAATCGCTTTTACACTAACTACCGGGGGAGAAGAAAGGAATCAGATCTTTGCCCTCTGGTTTACAAAGAGAGGCACAGCTAGGCAGGTTGAGCATCACTTATTTTTGGTCATGACAAAACAGTCTGGGCTGGGCTACCTAAAGCAGTAGCTGCAAACCAACTGTGCACCTGGCTCTGGGATGCACAACATCTGATACCTCCCTCACAGAATTCCTGATCAAGTGGCTCTACTCTTACAATACTGGCAATAAAAGAGACTGAGAGTGTTCTGTTCCCTGCTCATAACACAGCTGCTATGCTTTTTTGTTTGTCTGAACTTTGTTTAAGGACAGTTCTTCCTCCTTGTCTTCTGTAACAGGGAAACACCAGATTTGATGAACACCTTCCAATGTTTTGCAGTTTGCTCTCCTGCCATGAGCGCACCCATACCCACATGGCTCCTGCTCTGATACTCTAGCAAAATATCCTTCTCTTCATATCTTTCACTCAAAAAACACCCCTAAACTTCACCAAGAGGAATCACTTCAGTCTCATGAACTCAGGAGTGAGAATGGTGTGCCACATTCAGCACATCTTGTTAAATCCTACAAACAGTCTTGCAGAACCCTAGGACCCAGGGGATTAGAGCCCCTGCCTGCCAAGGATTTTAACCCATTTCCTTTGGGATGAAAGAGTCACCTTAACAGCAGCCCAGACTGCTCTGCTTACCAGAGGATTTTCTGCTAGCTTGGGCCAAGCAGACAGTGCCATTCAACTTGTCTAGACTAGGACAAAAGGTGTGTTTTAAACCAGATAGGCAGGGCAAGTTGCGTTTGAGTATGTTAGCTGACCAGGGAGAACCACAGCTTCCTTGTCCTGCCCTATCTCCACTGACATGTCTTAAATTGCTAAAGCAAATATTTGACAAAAAACCCCTTACCATCGTCTAGACAAGCCCATAAAGACCGGCATCACAGCACTACCCTTAACTCAAGCCCAGAGCTTGATAATCGTGGCTTTGATTTAGGGACACATTTTAGTCTCTGTCACTCAACAGAATCCATTTCAGAAGAACATTAACCATAAGCAAGTCTTCTAATCCTACAGAAAGAGTTGCATGGAGAGGAGCAGCATGTTTGCACAGCCAGTGTGCCTTTCTGCATTGCTGCAGCGCGCTGCAAAGCTGCCAAGCTAAAAGGGTATCTATTCTCTTATCTTTTATCCATCATTCAAAGCAAGAGAGTGCACCTCTCCCCTCAAGTCCACAGCATATAACTTTGCAAAGAGGTCATATATTCATAGAAGCTTCAAAATGAGGCTAATGCCAGGATAAGCCTAATATGACAGGCTCTTTCTCTAGGATTTATGGCAAAATTATCTCTGGCTCCATTTGGGGGGGTTAGGGGTTGCAGAGCTCTTACCGGAGAACAACTGTTTCAGTTTTGCTCTCTAATTACAATTTACTTCATTTACTTCAGAAACAGCAAACCATTTAATTAACTATTATTTGCTGGACCGAGTTTAAGAAATCCTTTCCCCAATAATTACAGCACTTACAATGCCTTTAAAAACGATTTTACACGTATTTACCAAGGTTTTCTCATGAAAAAAAAGAAATTTTAACTGAATTAATCCCACTTAATAGAATGGGATGGCTCTGCTCCATGCCATTCTATTAAGAAACTGTGTTCAGGAGAGAATGTTGACACTTCAAGATGCTGAATTCTGCAACTCTTCCAAAAAGATCACTAGAGTCCAATGTCCCAAAATAAGCTTAAAACACTGACACGTTTCTGCAAATGGACAATCTCCTTTTCAAAAATAGCAGCTTCTCTACATGTTTAAACGAGACTGGGAATATCTTTTTTTATATCTTCATGTATCTGGCTCTACATTTTTCTGTGGTAAAAAACAGGAAATAAAAAAAGTATCAGGAGTCCCAGGGGCAACTACTTGAACAAAAACACAACACCCAAGCACCTTCCCAAACAATTAATAAGTAATTTTTCCTAGTTAAGAGAAGCTGATTTAAGCCAAAATCCAAATAATTCCCTAACCCCAAGAGGCAGAAAAGCATAACACATTTTATTGAGTTTCTGGTTCCAGACTTTCATCTATCTTCACTCACTCCCATGACAAACAACAAAACCTTTATATCCAGCCGCCCTCTCCCCAAGCAGAATCATCTCATAGGTTAGTACCTGAATACTTTAATCAAGTTTTGCTTCATATTTTAAGGATCTTTAATTTAACTTGTTAAAATTTTGCAATGTTGGCATTTTACAGTTTTGTGTAACAACAGTGATGGGTTTGAAGGGGAGGAAGGGATGCTTTAATTTCTTCTAAAAACATTCCCAGATATTAACTGGCCAGATTTCCCATATTTGCAAAAAATAATAAAAGTAAGCCCTACAGCACCCTGGTGACCTAAGATGAGGCAGAAACATTTAAAAAACCTGTTCAAAATCACAAAGTGGGGCAGTTAACAGAGTAGGGGGCTAAATGGCTCCTGCCCCTCCCCAGCAGGCTCCCTCAGGCCATCTGGTGACCAGAAACACTCTCGGGATTATGTCTTACCTCAGAGAATTATCTGGATGTGTCTCCATGTGGGACTCCAGCCCATACTTGCAAAAAAAATCTTTGAAACACACTGGACAATGATAAACTTCCTCCTCAGCCTTCTTATCCCCTTCACAAGAGTGACCATCCTCGACAACCTTCAGAGAGAAGGAAAAAAAAACCTCACTAGACCAAATTTTAAGCAACAAACCAAGCATGCAATCCATTTGAAGTTCTTCTCTTAAAAATAAAGTACTGGGCTTCATCCATAGCTTTGCTGCAGGCAACCAGAAATGACTCATTTCGGCAATAGAGGGTGAGCAACAGAGCTTCCACGCGTGTGTGAGAACGTGTACGGCGGAAAAGCAGGCTTAATAGGAGATAAAGTGTGCAACTAAGTCATGGATACATCAGTTCTAATGAGAAACTGCAATGTGAACAACTTATAAACCCGTATGTTTATATACCACTGAACTAGCATTCCTCCCCCTTCAAAAAACCAGGCGAGCTGTCAGCCTTGATTATTTATGCCGTTGAGACACTGCCAACTCCTAACTCAAGTGGTCCAGGGAAAAGCAATGAACTTCTGCATGTTTTCTATAGCCCTCTTCTGATTACAGGGAGGAAAGCATGCACAGAAACAAGCAATATTGAGCTAAATGGAACTGCTACTAGCTTGCCATTTAGAGATAGTAAGTGGAAAGGGTCGAGTTAAGTTTGGCAGCCACCATACATTTTGTATAAATGACTGAAATGAACTAAATTATTTCATAAACAAATGGAATGGAAATGTCTAGCCTTCATATAAATATTTTCTGGTTGCTCTTGCAACTCCAATAATGCAGGATTATGCTACTGTGAAAGAGAAATGCACTACAGATATTTTTTCTCCAGATCAAGACAAAAGAAGACTTAAGCTGTTGCTAGTTTTGAAGTAAACACTGTCTTTTTAGATGTTCAAATCACTACCCTGCAAGACTACTATAAAGTAAATAGGGGGAAAAAAATAGGGGAAAAGTTGCAGTAGCAAAAGGATAGTTCATCCGCTTGACATTCAACATCAATTATCTAATATAAATCATAAGCAAATCCAGAAAATTAAACAATAAAGAATAAAAAAAAAATGAACTCTTTCAATCCCTGAAACGAGAAATTAATTTTCTATCTCAGACAAGTGTTTGCTACACAGGAAAAGCATGGCATCTTAAAATATATACAGGGCTGTAACAAGACCACATTTTAATACTTCTGTGATGACTGCACAAACACAACAGCTGACAGTTTAGGGCATAGCTAGGAAAGTCTTTTGCTTCATGCCCCGCAAAGAACCTTTTTTGCAGGTGTCCTCTCCTCTCTGTCCATCTCAGCATCATGACTAAACTTGCGTTTCGAAGATAATCTCCTGCGCTTCAGCGGCGATGGGGGAGTTGTGCTTGCTGTGCTGTTCGGATCCTTCTCGTGAATCTTCATGTGCCTGAGCAGGAGGAGGAAGAAAACACTGTCAACAGGCAAATCGGGGCTGAAAGTCCGCGTAAATTTTAATGCCAACACCACGTCTAAGGTTTGCCTTTAAAGGATACCAGCAGAGAGCCCATAAGCCCGACTGTGCTTCTGGAAGACAGCTGGGGCACGCACAATCCAGCACAGGCCCTTTGCAGAGCCTGGGACCGCACGGTGCCAGCAGCAGGGAGCCCAGCAGCTCTCCCCCATGCCCCGACCCACAGCACAGCACCTGCCCCCCTGCCGCCCGGCCCCATGGGCATCGTGCCCGTCCCCCATCATCCAACAGGCCCTGCTCCTTGCCTGCTACTGCACAGTAATCTACAAGCCTGGCCTCCCAGTCTTGTGGCAGCCTAGTAAGTAAAAGCCTGCAGCTGAGCATCCTCTTCTCTCAGGGCAACAAAAGCATCCCATCTTCAGCTGGCTCTCCTTTCCTAATTTCAGGCAGTAACCCAAATCGATCGGTATATGCCAATGTCTGAACAACACTTCTTAAATACATCTGTTTCCTTCTCATCCTTAACTTTTCCTTAACATCCTTAACACCCCAATATTGAGTTTCAACTGCAACTCTGAAGTCAAGATGTATCTGGTCACACCGCTAAGCCGCAGACAGTCTGGCTTGCAAAACCCCGTATTGCCAAAGTGTATTCACAAACCTGCTTCCCCTGGAAAACAACTATTTCTTGTCACAAAGACACGGGAAAGTGGAGAGGGACAAAATGACTCAGGAAGCAGTCTCATAAATACCTGTATACCTGACCCACTTGCCTTTTGGTTTTCTGCATCTGCAACTTGAGGAAGACACTGTGGTCTAGTTCTGGGGTAATGTTCCCACGCTTCTTTTTCTAAGTACTAAAAGCTCAAATTTTAAATTTGTTTGTTTGTTTGGGTTTTGTTTGTTTATTTGTTTGCTTTTGAAAAAAAAATCAAACTTCGGCTCTTACATGCACTGGGAATTTTTGTTTCTAAAAGGAAGAAATGTGAGCGCAGGAGAGAGTTACCCTTTGTCTATGTGACTGACTTCAAAGCAGCACAGGGGAGACAATGTTAATGGCATCTGGGCACATCCTTCAGAAGTCACACCCCCAACTCTGCTCAGGACCATGCCATTTAACTTGACTGCACGCTATCATGTTCAAACATGAGAGAATGTTGTAACCCAGACGAGTCTCGTATGTCCTCATAACTGCTTGAGTGTTATGACATCAAATCCATTTTAGTTTTGGATGCCAAGGGCATGATGCTTCAAGATAACACACTGGACCAAACTGACCCACGGGCAGACTCCACTGGAGCTACTGGGAGGACTGTCTCCTCACACAACACTTTTTTTAACATTTCCTTTCACAATCTCTGAACCTTTAAAAAAACAAAACCATCTCAAACTACAGCAAGGCTTCTGAGGGTGTTATGCGTGAACAGCCTTAAGCCAAAAGCACCACATGTACCAGAACTCATGCAAGACTAAAACTGCTGTTCAGCTACTGCCTGCTTTCCACACCTGGCAAGGTTGGGACTGCTCAGAGGACCAGGTCCACATGAGGAAAAATGTGGCTTCCCCAGCCCCCAGTAACCCTCACTGGTCACACAAACAGTGGACAGACACTGGTGATACCCGTCAGCCACACTGTGACAGGTTCAAGGAGAAAGCATCTGTGACAGGTTCAAGAAGGAGAGAGCATCCATGTAGAAATGTGCCCAGCAGGCTGGGGACAGCATCATGGAAACGCTGAATTTGTCTGACTCCTTTCCCTGCCAATTGCCCAACTGGGAGCAGAAGGAAGGTTGATGCTCCAAGGGTTTGGCTCTCTCCAGGTTCAACAGGACCCTGGGAGAAGTCGGAGCACTAACATATCATCCGGAATGCTATGCACTCCCCTGCTTCAGCCCTCTATAGCCCCCCCACCACAGGCACCAAAGCTAACATTTATCTGCATGAGTCCAGCGCTACCTGGTCTCACAGAATCTGCAGAGGAGACATCTACAGGTACTGTACTGCCTCATTGCCTTTGTTCTTTTTTAGGTCTTTTATTTCTTCCCCCCCCTTACAGCACGGATCTAACTTCTCATGTAGCCAAGTCAATCCCAGAGCTTCCTACAGGTGGTAAGAGGAGCAGTTGCCTGTATTCACGCAAGAATAAGGGGGAAGAAATCAATTATTTGCTCAAAAGGTTTCTGTCCACAGTGGTTGAAGATAAAACTTGAAAAGCATTTTGGAACAACAAAGCATAGTATTCAATTGCACAGGCAAAAACCTGGAAGGTGGTTTGGTTTTGTGTTGTTTTTGTTGTTTTTTTTTCTTTTTGGTAAAGGCTGTTTTCCAGTTTCGATGAGGTCTTGAAAGTGAGACAGAGGCTTTTGCATGTGCCTGTCAGTCCCCCCACCCCAGACACACACACGGCCTGCATGCTTAACCTTCTGGCAGCTTGGCTGATGCATAGCTGATATTACTTGGCCAGTTACTTTTTAGAGAGCAAAAGCAGCCAAGCTAAATCACATTCACCCAGAAAACAAACAAACGACACACAAAAAATGCTATGCATTAAGCGGGGGACTTTTTGTTCCCATTTTCTTTTAAAGTCTCCATTCTGCCAGTAACAAGCATGCAGAACTCCTGTTTAGTAGCTACCCATGCAAAACAGCCTCCTCGGGGCTGAGTTCTTTCCTCCTGCTGTTTGTCCACCTGTTGAACTCTGCCTGTTTCGATGGAGCTGTTCCTACTGGAGAGGGGTGTGATGGCACATCCATGGCGTACCAACATGAGAAACCGTTGAGACCTCCAGGTTAGTGCCAGTCCAACCTGGCACCTCTTGCCTGGCATGACCTAATGCATGCAAACATACTGGCTCCTGCATGTCCCAAAAGGAGTCTAGCTGTGTTTGCAGTATAACGTGTGCTAGGAAGGCAGGGCTTGCCAATGTGGGCGCAGCACCGCAGTGCAACGGGGCTTTGTCTAGTATCAAAGTCATTGGCTGCCCCCAGCTTGCAGTTCTCCTTCCTGCAGCTTGCGTGCTTTTGCCATGCCCTAAAAGCGAGAGCAGAATCCGTACCCACAGCAAGGAATGTGGTAATCCCTTCATGTTTTAGTTTTGCATATTTGAAAGGAAGCAGCCCGAGCTATTGAGCTATAAACAGGAAGACACCCTGACTGCACCTTTGACTTTTACCGCGTAGGTCAAATATCACAGCCGCTGTGATAGCTCTCTGCATGTGATCATTAAAGGAAAAAGAAAAATCTGAAACCGAAGCAGCCGGTTCCAGAGTTCTCAAGGAGAGTCGCAACCTGTCCACATTACAGCCAGGAGATCTGTTCCTTTGGCAGGTTAAGCAAGTTTCACTACATCAAGGGTGGAGAGGAAAAAGATTACTAGAGCTACAGCCCAAGATAAGCGGGAAGATAAAGCCGAGCAGTACAAAGGATAGACACAATCTTCATCTCTCTCTTTTACTTTGCAACATGGATGTCATTCTGCCTCGAGAAAACATTTATCACCCAACTTGGGTTGAACTGCAGCAGATGCCAAGTCACATCCACATCCACAACCTTTCTTTCAAAGTTAAACACTCCCTTCACCAAGGCTGCTTTCACTTAGAGAGTTTCCTAACTATAATTAAGGGAGGGGGGGGTGGAGGGGGGAAGAGTATTTGTGTTGCCTTATCCTCCTTTAGAAGAGTATGCCTTGATTAGATCTTACATGTAATGCTGAAAATGCTCAACCTCACTGTTTAGCCTGCCAAGATACAAGGAGAACAGGAACAAAGCTGTGCTGAGAAGTTATTTTCCCATTGTGACTATAACAACATATTTTGGCCTGACAACACTGGCATACTTTGAATACGAAAGCCAGGCTCATAAGTCAGCCTGGCTTTCAGCATCTTACAATGATAAAGAAAAATGATATGACATTCATCAGTTCCAAAAAATAAAGATAAACATTCAACACTTCAAGTGAGAATGTAGTGCAGGAAGAAAAAAAAAAAAAGGCAAAATGAGGACATGCACAGAAACGCTCATATTCAGCCACAAATGCAGGTTACAGTGACATGTGCCAGCAGCTCTGAAGTGGCCACTATTGCAGCTTAGAAGAGAGCCAGAGCCACAGAGGATGAAACTTGGCTTTTCTGTTCTAATTTAAATCAATGAATTGTGGCTCTGAGCCATCCTACCGAGCGACCCAAGAACAGCCGACAAGCTTGGGAAGGTACAGAGCCCTGAAACCTGCACTTCAGATGGTGGTTACTAGTCTCCACAGCACGCCTGCAAGTACACATACACTTGGACAGTACTGAGGGTGGAACACAAAAATGTAACCACTACACACAGGATGAAAGGAAGGAGATAAAAATTTGAGCTTAATACTAGGGAGGACTCCCTTGCACCAAGTGCTAGCTAGCCTTGATTAACCTCTCTTCTCTCACAGAAAGTGGTGGAACTCTATTTAAAACGAGACCAGAGAAAGAGCCAGAAGAATCTGTAAATAATAATCCTGAAATGGACAGAGGAAATTAAGAGTTTTCCAAACAAGGTCTGATGCACCTCTGAACTAAACTCTTAATGTTTAAGAACTGCTATGCAAAAATGCAAATAACTTGCTACACACTATGCTTTTCGCAGCACAGCTGTATGTGAAAAAGCTCTCCTCGTAATCTCTTCCCTCCCCCTCGCACAAGGAATTCCACAGGTGAGCCAAGAGGATCCAACTGTGCTCCGACTGTGTGCCAGTCAGCCCTCTCAACAAAATCACATTTTTCAAGTGCTTGACTGCTTTTCATTCCATCCTCCCCGTGAGAATCACCTTCCGCTTCCCCTCTTCTGCCACAACTTTCCTCTCCCCTCTAACAGTCACGTGAACAGGATGACTAAAATGATACTGCACAAGAATTCCCCCAGGTTCTTTCCTCTTTTTTTTTTCTTTTTTTAAAACAAATGGGCAGAAAAAGTTTTCAGCCCCACACTGTAATGCAGAATGTCATTTCAGAAGGGTGAATATCCCACCAGAACAGCAGCAAGTGAATACCTTGCTATTTTTCATTGAAGAAGAGACTTCTGTAAAAACTAACAAATGCAGACAAATGCAGAGTTCAAGTGCCTTACTCCTTTTTTCTCCCTGTAGATGGTGTTGGATCAGTGCCTAAGGGAGGTGACTCATGGGATGGGGGGGGGGGGGGGAAGAAAATGAAAAAAAAGCGTGTGTCCTACTGAAGTGACATGCAGATCCTGCTGGTCACATCCCAGTCTTTACGGTATCTCCAAAAAGGGCTACTGTATTTTCTTAATGCCGAGAGGATTTGCATGTTGATCATATAAGCTTTCTGGAGGTCTCGAAACAGGGCAGCCTACAGCTTCAATGCCAAAACCAGAACGTGGGCAGGTTTTGACTGGCTGGCTCAAGGCTAGAATGAGGAGTCAAAGCATCCTGAAAGAGGCAACTGCAAGACGCAGCTGCTCCCAGCTCCGGGTCCCACTGAATTATGAACAAAACCAGGAGCTCCTGCTTTGCATGCAGATAACCTGATCAGCGCCACTTTGGCTCTTGGAAAGGAAGCATCCCTCAGCATGCGTGGGAATTCTTCACCTCTAACTCTGGGGAGTAAAACCACACCGTAGCTGCACACTGGGTTTCCAAGACTGCTGATGTGCTCCACATCCCTAAGAGAAAGGGCCTGCCTGCCTCAGACACCTGGGCAAAAAGAAGGTGTGGAACAAAAGGGTGTATCTGCAGCCTCTGAGCAGGGTCCAGAGTTAAGCCTCTCCCTATAGCAGCACAAGCATTGCTGGCTTTCACTCAAGAGAGGTTCATGCCAGGTACGTCTGATTAGAAGGAGCAGCATGTCCAGAGGGGGAGCAGCAAGCAATTTCACTGAGGCCTGGTTGGGAAAGTCCCAGCATCTAAATCAAGATTAATTCTTGAGTGCAGGATCCAGTGCATGTATAAACACCCCCCTCCTCCCTCACGTCTCCATGCCTGTGGAAGTGCAGTGAGGAGGCCAATGAATCCAGGCATTATCAGTCCAGACTGATCATCTGACAGCATCAAGTTCAAGTTCTGGCTTCATATCCCACATATTATTCTAAGTTTCTCCACTTTACCACTAGATGTACCCTATACTCTACTGTATTGAACATGGCTGTTCCCCATCTCCCTCATGATTTCTGAGCAGTTTGGTATCAAAATCAAGGGTACAATCCTCATACTGCTGATGCTTGTCTGAAGACAAGAGAGCCACACATTCAACCATTCAGAGACTCAAAAACAGTGGTTTTCAGCCTTCACCAAGTGTATTTAAAATACACTTCTTTTTTTTTTCCTGCAATAGAAAGAGTTACTCAAGTCCACTAAGCTAGTCTGGGAAGGGCTGAGCTGGTCAGATGCCCTAAGTACAATTTAGCTGATACAATTGCTTTACCTCTTCCACTATTTTCTTCCCTGAGATCTTTCATTTACACTGCTACCTTCAAATAACTTCAGCCCAAATTGTCTACAAATGTAGGAAAACACAGGGATCTCCTTTTCAAAGCTTCTGCCATTTGACATGCACGGGAAGTATATCCTAAACAAACAGAAAGTAAAGCAGCAGCATTTTTAAGAGCAGTCACTTAATATATTGCTGCTAACCTCCTTAAAAGTCTCGTGAATATGACTGGAACTTAAGTCAAAAGTGCAGTAACATTATACCCTTGGGTTAAAGAGTTTAGTCAGTTGTTTGTTTGTTAAAACATGTAGAGAATCTGTATTGACAACGTATTTCCAGTGCTAATTACCAACATCACCCACTTAAAGAGAGAAATCCACTCAATCCTTGCCAGTTGTAATCACAGGAACCAGAAAGATGCAGGTAATTTTGCAAATCAGACACGATCTGTACTTGGACCAGTTTCTGTTTGTCTTTTTTTGGGTTGTTTGCTATTTGTCTCCTCAAAAAAACCCCAAAATGACCCAAAAAGCCCCCAGACACGCATGCACACTTCACAACACCTCGAGAGACATTCAAATACCTAAAAACCAACGCCCTCTTACAACTGCGGAGCAATCTCAAAACAAATTTCAAGTACCACCGAATATCCTAGTGGTAACCAGTGTTGAACACTAGCACAGGATAAACAAAAGGGAGCTGAACGGCAAGGAATCTCCATGGCCATGCTGGTAAGAAAGCCATTGCAACGCATGCAGTGAAAGAGCAGGGTGGGGCCAACGGGTCCTGGGAAGGATGAGATTGGGAAGCACTGACTCATTTTAGCCCATGTCTGCAACCAGGCACAGCAGGAGATCCCCCAGCTAGCGCTCCCCGCGGCACCCCGGCGCTGCAATCTTGCTGGAGTGGCTCATTATCCTCACAGAGGCCCCAGCACTTATTAGCTCTGTCTATCAGGGATAACACAGCCCCGGCGAGCCTCCCCGCACAGCAGCGTGTGGCGGCATGTGGGTGTAGCAGCCCCCCTTGGGAGTCCCCCCGGGAAATGCTGCAGCCCACGTTGCCGCACAGACGTGCCCTAAGCATCCCCCCAAGCTCAGTGGGGGCTGCCGTGCTGTCTGTCTCCCTGCACAATGAGGCAAAAATAGCCTTACAGCGGGGCGGCAGACTTAGCATCCTTAGGATGACATGGGCATTATTATTTAGATCCACCAAGACTAGCTTGGGTGTGCTAAGGCTGCCAAAGCCACCTGTGATTATGTCCAAAGGACAGATTAGAAAACCCATGTCAGTGCTACCAGGACGGCCTGCAGAGTTAACCAGTGCCATGCAGCTGCCAATACACGATACCTAAGAATGTACAATACACACACATGCACACAAAGCATTTTATATTTTTAACCTAGAACAGAATTTTGCTTTGCTGTGAGTAAAGGCAAGTTGTGAGCATGAGTGAGAGGAAAGATACTGATCTACAAATCCAAAGGGGCGGGGGGTGTACCATTTCTGAATAATTATGCTGTATTCACAGATATTTAAGCAACTACTTGCTACGCAGAATCAGCAAGTTCAAACAGGCCGAGATTGATACAACTGCATTCCCAGCTTGGCTCAAAGTTACTCCTGTTCCCTACCAGCAGCATTGTCAGAACACCTCAAAGGAAAAAAAGGAGACAAATATTTGCCTGATGATGCTGTGACAGGGAAGTGATTCAAACCACGCCTCCTAAGCTAACCTTCCCAAAGGACAGCAACACAGCCCTCACTTGCAGTTTGCATCAATCCTTGCGTAAGGGAGGGCAGAAGAGGTGGAAAATGCAGGGTGAGCTTCCCAGTATCACTTCACCAAACTGCCTGCCCGCAGTCTGCATTAAATTCAGAGCAGACCTAAATGAACAATGCCAAATACAGCAAGGAGACTTCCAAGTCATAAGAAACTCTTTCATAAGGGACAGTATTAAACAAGATTCCTCTGAGGCCTGTGTGGTTCTTCAAGCTTGGTGCCAAAAGTTTACTAACAATAAAATTAAGCAGGAATAAGATTTTTTTTTAAATGTACCAAAAACCTGACCTGGGACACTCTGAACTACTGTTTTCTCCCATCTTTTTGGAAGTTAGAGGTTTGCAGGCAAGTTCTCTAGTTATCATGGCATATAACTTTAGTCAATGGCTTCATTGTTGATTTTTTAGGAAACTTCATGTTTAAAGAAAAGAACTGTTATTCGATGGTAAGAACAATTAAAGCAGTTTTAAATTTTAGCATCAGAAAGAAAAAAAAAAAGAGAGAGAGAGAGAAAAAATTAGAGAAAGGATGTCAGAAGGGTGAAAAGTTTTATCCTTAAGAGCAAGCACGGTTGAAGAAGTCCCAGGTACGTCCTGCCCCCTCCCAAAAACTGCACCCCTTTACCAACCAAGCAAACATAAGCCCCAGCTACTTCCCAGAACCAGGCAAAGCCCTCATGCAGTTGCCTCCCTCTCACAAGCCACTGTTGAGCAATCCTGATGGCACACAGTGCAGAACAACTTGCTGCGTCACACAGCTCAAGGAGGAAAAAATAGATGGTCACCAGCAATGCTAGGGACGCTGTGCAGATGGGGCCAAAGACCTCCCACCGGCGCAAACACACACATGTGTATGCAAGCAAGGAAGCTGCACTAGATAAGAGAAGCACATCTTCGTTAAACCAGGGTCTCCACATCGCCCCGATATCAGCAGTCACCAAGTAACTCGAGGGGCAAGGAAGTAAGGGGTTATCACTGTGCACATACAAGCTGTGCAAACTTTTCCCAGCGCTGGGGACCGCATCCTAGCAAAAGAGGTTTCACGTGCTCAGCCCATTTCCTCTCCTGTTCCTGAACATGTGGTCCTCCTTCCTCACCAGCAGTGATCTCACAGCATTCCCCTGCCGAGCAGAGAAGCACTAGAAAAAGGCTTGTTGCATGCCTGTTTATTCAAGTGCAGTAGCTGGAAACAGAATTCCCTGCATGACTTGTGCTATTTTACAGAAGTTTGGGAACTTTTGCCCTCAAGTGAAATTAACTTTTGGTGTGGTCCATAAGCAATACGGATTGCCTTATTCTCCTTGCCTTCAGTCTAAAACGGTCAAGAAAAACAACACATTGAGGTGGCTTGATGTCAAAAATGAGCCACACAAGTTGTACACCTCTGTTTTAAGACATCTTTCCACATGAAGCACTACAGAGCTGACTCTGAGAATTTACCTAAAAAACCCTGGGAGTGTTTAGAAAACTTCAGCTAAGAGAGCAGCCTGAAGAACTCGGCATATCTATGGATGCCCTCAAGAAAGAGAAAGCAGTATTTGCATATTGTGTGCTATTTAGTTGTATAATGGCACTAATACTTTATAGACTGTGTCTTTGCCTAAGCTGTGTGCATCATGCAGGTGAGCATCGTGGCTCTAAAAGAGTGAAAGGCCCCAGCTAAACCCCAACACCAAGATTCCCTTCACTGTTTTTTACAGCTTGATTAGTCTCCCCAAATGCTGACAATCAACTGCTATCAAATAGCCTATGTTTAAAAGAGGGCAGAAAAGAAAGGAAAAAACGTGCTGACCCTGAGAGGGGGTATCTCCTGCAGTTTGCTGGTTCCAGCATGCTGAACTAGAACAGGTTGAGCAGGTTAGATACTGGGGAGAGAAAAGGTAAAGCTGGAAGACATACATTAAAGGTGGAACAACAGCAACCACAAATGCAGTTTGAGATAGGTTTTTTCCTCATTCTCAGGGGTACTTGGCCCAGAAGTCTTTTCAGACAACAAGAGGAAGAGAGCGAACACACTCTCATTAGAGAAGAGACGCAAGTATTTCTGACGTGCACACACAACAGGCTGAGCAAAGATTACCTTAACATACAAACTCTTCCAGCAAACTTTCTCACCACTAGCATTTTCTACACAGAATCATCCAACCAAAGTACAAGCTAGAAGATGAACCACCAACCAAAATGCCAACAAAACAACATGTTACTTGTTAACCTTGAGAGCTAACATCTCTGCAAGAATCCCCTTAATGTCAGGCTTATGGCAAAGGACTAATAGCACCTCAACTCCCCGCAAAGATCACCTGGATTTTCTAGTGCTTGCTAAGTTAAGGCTTGTATTTATTTTGTAGCTTTTCAAGGTGAGAAGGGGAGGTAACATCCCTGAGAACACTAAACCTTCAGAGGAGGTGATGTTCCTGAAAGGGTACTTATGCGGAAAGATCAAGGTCTTGTGCTGCCATGTGCTCTGCGACTGGAGTCTAATCTGTCAAGTGGCTTGTGCTCATTTGAACTGTGACAGGGGTAACAAAGCAGCACTAAGCTACGCTCAATACACTCTGTTATACGGAGATTTATGTTACTGCCCGTGAGGCGGGTGGTATTTCTCTGCTACGTCAGACCACCTTCCCCTCGGCACAAGTCACACCAGAAACCTAAACTCACTGAGAGCAGCGTGTTCCCTTTGTTTGCCTGCAGAAAACCAGAACATAAAAATCCACAACCTTACAAAGCACAAGATCAGACTTAGCTATTACTTAAAGGCAACAAGCGGAAAATCTAGGACTGATAAGCACAGTGAAATCTTTCTTATGTTTAGGTACTGAAGAGCTCTGGAGATGCAAGTACAACGTTCCTCATTGTGTACGTTTCGGTTCTCAAGAACAATGGAGCTAATTAAGGTCAGCGTATAAATCTTAACTCTGCACTTCCTTGCTTCGCTTGATTCTAATCAGAACTCAGCATTCGTGTTTTTGTGTTAACTTCCTTTGCTGTTCTTTAATGATAACTGAAGGGGGATACTGTCCAAGGCTACAAGCAGCGTGTAACACAACTGAAATCATGGCATCTCCTTTTAGCTCTAACAGCTGACAGAGGTACTGTGGCACAAGAGTCTCTTACCACTGAAGATATCCAAGGAAGGGTTTTTTGGAGCACCCTGTTTATGCCTCATGTGAATTAAATAAAAGTTTATATAAAGTCTTTACAAAAGATGACCAATGTACTCAGCGAGAGTGAGAGAAAGTTCCTGCCTGAGACCATTAAAAATACCGTCGTCTTCTAATTCTCATCAAAGGCACAGAAAATCAGACTCTTACTGCTATACTGTTGTTTTAAAACCCTGACCTTTTCCTTCTTTCTTTCTTTTTTAATCTTCTTCAAAACATAGGGATCCCAGCAGAATACCAAACATTTACTCTGGATATACCTGCTGACAAGAGAGAGACCAAAAAAACCTTCTCTCCACCTGTTTCCCCATCCTTCTTTACAAAATGTATTAGCAAAAATGCAACACTTTTTAATTGCAAAGAAAACAAAACCAGCTATCACATCTCGCCTGTCTCCTTCAACTACAGTCGTCAATTCCTAGAAGCAGAAATTAGTGTGTTCGTTATCCCTGCTCAAGAATTAGGGCACTTCCATTTGCCGAAGCTTATCTTTCACTAGCATGCTGACAGTGGTTAAATCATCCCCCACGTATAAGGAATGGATCTGAAAGCCTGTAATGCACCCTGCTTCTTCATATTTAAGAGCACTGCCTACCAATTACTACATTGAAATAAAAGCTCCTTAGGAGATGACCAAAGAGACATTTCTATTGTACAAGACAATAAGAGAAGGCCTTTTCACACGCGTGAAGTGTCAATCATTTTCAGCATGGCGAGTTCCTTGGCTATTTGATTTTAGCTTCCAGATCTTGTATGTCCAGTTTTTCAAAGCTACCCAACAGTTTAACACCAGACTTCACCTTGGCCATCTTAACAAAACACCAGAAACCAAACCATGTTGTAATTAGGCAGTTCCTCTCCTCTTCTGGAAAAAAAAAATGTAAGAAGAGCTCATCATCACATTTGGCTGTGCTCTGCCTCCCAAAACTGCCATCTTAAGCAAATGCCAGACTGCACATACTAGACTGCAGAGACCCTATTTGTACTTAGGGGCTGGGCATTGTTATTGCACTGCACCCTACAAAGCACACACCACGTACTGGAAGCGGGCCAATGCCATAAATAACACAGGAGCAATTCACAGGTGGAATGCAAGGAGAGGATGGATTCAGCCAGATCTTGAGGACACTCTGCCTATTGGATATTTGCAAAGTCACAGGCGGCCTGTACGCGTGCCTGCCCAAGAAACACAGATCCATGTTAAAGAGAGTGGGGAAATCATTAAAGCATATGCATCTCAAACCCTATGGCCTTTATCAGGATCCACCACTCATCTTCCAACCAGTACATTACAATCTTCACCACGTGTACCCTCTTCACTTGCCAGAGAAGATGGCCGGCTAAAACATCAAAATTCACAGGTTACCCTCCAGCGTGTATGTTTTCTATCTTTTTCAAAAAACTCACTTAGCAACATACACATACACGTAAAGTGTTGTTTTACAAAGACTTAATTTGAACGTCAGAATAGTACCATACCCTGATAGCAGAAACAGCTGTTTGTCTCTCCAGAGCGCATTAAAAAGACAAGTTTGGGAAAATTATCTAGCACTGAAAATAAGATTGAGAATGAAAGTGCCTTCTTAATTAAAAGAAGAAATACCTTCTTTGATAGGACCCTTTGTAAGCATGCTTCAAAGCATAGCTTCTGCGATCCAGATCTTCCAATTTGAGTTTCAAAGACTTCTGCATGTGGTTCTTGCATGTGGTGTTTCGCATGTGCCAAAAAAAAAAAATCCCTAAACTTTGAGACCTGTTCCTGAGATGGTGCATAAACAGCCTATGAGTACCTCAGTAGGATGTAGGTAAAAAACATTATGAAGAATTTTGCTAGGTATGGAGTAAGGAGTGGAAGGAGAGGAAGAAGGTAGATACCTGTGATGTTTTGGTTTCATATGAAACACTTCAGGTTAGTTTGCATTACCACACTTCTATGGACAGCCTGATGAATATCAGCCAGAGACACTGCAGCTTTACTTACCAAACTGCGGAAGTCTTGGCTGAAATACATATATTACCCCTTTACTCTTTTCAGACTGCCACAGAGCCTTTAATAGCTACCCACTGGAAACTGGTGGGAAGGTAGTTTCTCACCTCCCTTCTGGCATTTATATCCTATTAACATTTTCAAGTTGCACGAAAAGCATGTCTTTGGCAGGGAGGAAAATGTGATTTTAAAGTGATAGGCACAGACCATCCTCAGTCATAGAAACGGAAAAGGAGTCGTTGGCAAAGTCTCCTACCCCCAAAGGAAACCCTTTTGGAGCAAGTGGAGGCATCGCCCTTCCCCCTGAAGCCTGATCCATGTTCTGCTGGAATGCAACACAGTTAAGTTAAGCAAGGTCTTTTCTCTACATCGAGGTCCCTTGCTAAAGCTTACAAACCCCCCCCACCACTAAAGCCCACAGCAGCAGCCCAACTCCTCTCTCTGCATTTTGGAGAGATGCAGTGGTGGAGATGGAATAAGAGGCTTGCAACCTCCTATTTGGTGGCAGGGTCTAGACCCCAAAGGGCTCCTCAGAGTAGACACTACTAGTAGATAAACTCCCTAGAGAGCTACCATGACAGTGCAGATGGAAAACCTTCAGAAAGCCTTTAGTAATTGCAATCTAGAGATTTGAGACATCGTTTTGGAAATTCTCAGCTCTTTCAAAGCTACAGAAAACTCTTTATACATACACACACACCTTCCATATAGTTTATGCTCCTGTGGAGATCTGAGAACATTCAACTTTAATTTACTGTAACCGAGAGAAGGCCATAGTGTCTGTGTCTCTAGCATGAAAGTGTGAGGATTAGCATACCCTAAATTACAGATTTTCTTATGTACTGATAATTGCAGTGCTATTCATGCTATTCATGCTATACATGAATTTTGAATTCAAAATTACTATGATCCTATGATTACTATTACTCCTTCCTCCAAATTCCTAAAAAGCCCCAAGAAAACAACCCCCCAAGCCTCCAAATCAGTTCCTGATGCTAGAAGGCTTGCTATTTCCAAGAAGACTTGCTCTTTCCAGTCCTGGTCAAAAAGAAATCTCTGTAAAACATTCAGCATCGTCTCCAGCTCTCCTCCTTCAGAGCAACTCCTGTTCCTGATACCAGACACTAGCAGATCTCCCAGTTATCATACCAGATTGCAACAACCCTCCCTAAACAGTGGGAGCAGCAGAGATACGGAGGCACTTAGCCTGCAGCACATTCAGATGAATGAGAAAATTGGGGTTTCGCAGCGGACACTGAGCATTCTCCAGAAACCTTTGCTCCTCTCTCCAACAGCCACTGTTTCCACAGGAGGCTCAGGCCATTCCTGAGCAGGCTGGCAGCTGTAAGAGAGTTCTCTGAGATGCCCTGGGCTCACAGTTCTCTGTTCAAAATTCTGGCCAAGAGTCACTCTGGTCAGGAAAGGAAGCAGGTTTTAACCTTTTTTTTTCTGAATGGTGCTCCACAAGAGAACCTTCCCCTTCCACCCCTGTCTGCTGTGCCCATTCAACTTGACTTGTTGACGGGGAGCCAAGGAGCACAACAAAAAGAAACTGGACTTTATGTGAGAGGCTATGACTCATTTACAAATGAAATGTTGCACGTATTGTGGGAGCCAGGAAGGGCAGCATCAATTTAACAGGTAAAGACAACACCACAACACCCCAACACAGCTAGACTTACCCACAGAAGAGATGGGCAGAAAAGAGTGTTCCCACTTCACAAAGAGTCTGGCTGTTACAAAAAAGTTTTGCCCACATGCAAAAGAACAACAAATAAGAGCTCTGGAGGGTTTTTTCCTCCCTTCATTTAATAAAGTGAGAATAATAAAGAGAGAAAAATTACTTTCTATGGAGCGGACAGGCACTTGAGAGCATAACAACAATGATATTTTCTAACTCAAAAAAGCAACCAAAACTTCTTCCCTCCTCTGCTCAGCTGAATGTCTAATGAACTGGCTGCTACAAGGTGGAAAAATGGGTAAGAAATTTCATCCTCTGCCGGAACAGTAATAAGCACTCTCATGGCATAATATTTCCCTTGACCAAACCACTTTATTGGACTTTTTCCCCTAAAAGGTCTTTTAAAAGTCTGGATTTAAAAAATAGTACAGTCAGTTCAATAGGAGCCAGAACAAGGCAGAGGGCAAGAAACAGAAGAGATGATGTACATAGTATGTGCCTCCACATTTCCCCCATCCCATTCAGACACTGGCAGACGAACTTCTCCTTCACTTCTCTCCCCTGCTCTGAGCTTATTTGGTGTAAGTACAGTAATATTTGGGGAGGCTCCTGCAGGACCTTCACGAGCTATGCTGATTCTTTAGTAGCACATTCACAAGTTTCTGCTAAGCCTACAACTTTCTCTGGTCCCACACTGTGCGATGCTCCAGAGATACACTACACTGGCTACCAGCATCAGGTTAGAAATCTTATTCTTTGCTGTTTTGGGCATGTATCTGTCAGTACTTAGATACCATGGCACAAAAATAGCAAACAACAAAGGAACTGTGTGCAAAAACAGAGAAAGCTGGACTTGTATTATCATCCAGCTGGCATGAATAACAGACATGGCACCACCACAACCAATGCCTGCAGGAGTTGCACACAAGGCAGGATCTGGCAAGCTGGTCCTTGCTCCAGGGTGCTGAGGCAGAAGCAGTTTTGAATGCAATGTGAGAGGCATTCAGCCACAGCACTCTAAGGCCATTGGTCATGATGCTATAGCTAAGTTTGAGATGCCTATGAAAGAATTTACTTCACACCATCTTAGACTAGAAATACCTGTTTCTGAAGGAGATACCCAGTGGGCAAATTGAATGTCTTCCTTGTGAGTGTGTCATAGCACCAGATAACAAATTTCATTTCACTTTGCATTTATCCTCATCTGCCTACTTGCACATTCATGCTTTCCACTTCAGCAACAGGATTCACTATTATAGTCTGTTATAGCAACAAGAAAGGTTATTCACTGCAAAAATTCAGTAGCACAGTCCTGCCAACCACAACTCTCCTTTTGTAAAACTAGCCTGTTTCAGTGTGCTCAGGATCTTGCCTTTCACGGGTCTGGGGTCACTTGTTGCAGTGCCACTGAGGTCAGTAACAGGTTTCTGCAGTGTCTCACCAAGCTGCAGTGGTGTGGGGCTACACAAGAAGGGAGTTCTACAGAGCAGACAGGAACCTGTCAGATGGAAAGAACTTTCAAAAGGAAGATTTTCCTTGCATGAACTTAGGTCCTTTTTAGTGCAGTCAGTAAATACAGCACTTCAACCCGATAACCTCAAGCAATATTATTAAGAGAAAAATTTAAAGCCAAACAAACTCTCATCAGAAGGTTCTGATCTGTACTTATTTCTTTTGGGCAAGTCACTGAAGCTGGCAGTTCCAAAAAACTTGCTACTAAAGCATGGTAAGAGTTGCTATACGGGAAACCTGCATAAGCAAAAGTGACTACATCAACATCTGATAGGCCTGGAGTCAAGTTGCAGGGGAAGTCTCCCTTTCCTGCTTCTGGGAGAGGACAAGGTGATGCCTAGTGAGCAAAAAGACAAACCAATCCCGCAAGCCGTCCTTCAGCAAGCAGCCTGAGCTGAGGACCCGGACACAAGTGTCTGACCACACCAGAGTCCCAGCACTGGAATTCACCCTTGGATGCTGAGAGTGGCATCAGCTGCAACTCAGCAGCTGCCCTGCTTTCCTCGAAGCAGACAGAGTAATGACCCAGTCTGGCGCTTGCAACACCTCTGGTCAGATGAGTCAGACGTGTGATTTATCCAATGCCCAAGGCCAGTATCTCCTCTGGACGTCTTTGTGTCTTTCCCTTCTCATTTTATGTCTCTCTCTCCATCTCCCCCCAATTCCCATCAAGTATAGGTTAAATAAATATGCAAATGCAAAACTGCATTCCCTCCTGTTTCTCCTCCGTCTTCGCATAACTGTTTAACCTGGACAACAGGATACAGAAAAGGCAAAGCTGCAAAGCAGCTATTGCTTCCTTTGTACGGCATTTCGTTATCTTTCTTATTGTCACTGAAATCACCCCTTTCATTCCACCTATAGCACACTGCTTGGAAAATGACTGGTAAGAATCAAGGAAACAAGAGTTCTTCCCTCCCACACAAAACCAGTCTGTAACCATCACTCCTGTCGTTTTGCTTATAAGCTATATTCCTTTCCCCCACCTGTCTTGCCGTTTCTTTGTAGGTTGTAAACTCTTTGATATGGGGACTAAAGCTATGCGGGAATTCACGAAGTCTTAATCAGCTCTGAGGTGTTCCACCCATGCAAATAAATGAATACTGAATTTAGGCATGAGAGAGGGGAAGGAACATCGTTGTGATTTAACATTTTGTTTCCCCGTTTGACAACTTGGCAACTGTACGTATTGCTACATTCCTACAAAGGAAACTACATGAAATACGTTTGGCTACTTGGGTTACAGAGAATTTCCCAAATCTATAGTGCAGTAAGTTGCCTACAGCACAAGCAAGTACTGATGTATGTATTTAAAAACAAGATCAATTATTCTGGAGGCATCTTCATGATGGCACTTGGACACCTAACTACGTAACATACAACACCACCCCAGATGTTCCAATACAACCATGTGCATCCACGACTCTGAAGCTACAAAATTAAAAGCTCCTATATGCCTTGGCTATGTATTTTTGTCCTCTGAGAAAAATCCATTCCATTTGTCAAAATAATAATAATAATAATAATAAATAAATAAATAAATAAATAACAACAACGTCAAAAACCCAATACTTCTGGATATCCATAACAACTCTTGATAATATGTGAGTGGAGCTAGAAGACCCTTCTGAATTCTGACTTCCACAACTTCAGCATCTTAGCGGTTGTAGTGTGTATGTGTGTCATGCTATTCTTGTATATCACAGACAGTCCACATTTTCTGCCCAAGTCAGTGTCTTTAGTCAGCCTGCAAGTCCTTCCAAGGAAACAAAACAGCCCCCTATCCTGTAATCCTTTCCAAACTCCTGGGTCACGATCAGCACTCACCTGTGCATGTTTCCATTGGTGGTGAAGGACTGTCCACATACTGAACATTTATAAGGCCTTTCACCTGAGTGCACCAGCATGTGGCGATCAAGGGAGCTTGCTGAGCTCAGAGACTTTCCACAGATGCTGCAGGAATGGTCTGTCCCTCCAGTGTCAGTGTTATGCTAGAGAAAGCAATGATTGTTTTTTCATTGAGTGACCCTTCTGAAGTGCCAGCAAAATATTAGTGAGAACTATAAACATCTTAAAAGCAGCTTTAAAGAGCAGTGGGCACAACACCTTATATTAAGGTGTGCCCCAGTGATACCTCTCCTCCCTAGCCCTCCCCCCCCAACTTCACCCCTGCCCTTCATTTTTAACTCCTTAATGCACCAGCACAAGTTTCATACAGCCTGCAATGTCTGTAACATGCAGTTATTTCTGCTAGGTGTGCAGCAGAAAGAGATAGGAAGGGATCCAGCAACAATCCATCAGACAAAGGGCACCCTGAGATACCTTAAGCTGTGCAGTGGTTTGGGGTTGGGTGAGTGGTAAGGGGGAAAGCAGAAAAAGGATGTAATTACAAACTTTATGGCAGAAGAAAAACAAATATTCTTTAAAGACATTAATTTCAAACTGACTGCATAGTAAGAAAACAGAAGTAAACTGCTTCTGAGTACACAGGCAGACTTCTATGGCCATAAAAATGCATAACAGGGCCAAAATATGGCCACTATCTACTCTGCTATATGTACCACTCTTTCTTACTTGCATTCAGACACTTGAAGATTTCTTCACATACCAAAAAAAACTCCTAAACAACCCAGGAGAGTAAGGAAAAAAAAAGTTCCGGTTACAATACAGGAGGGAAAACTGAGGTAATAAGTATCCAGTGGACCCACAGTGGTGAACCACAACTTTAGCATCCAAAGCAGAACCTTCTGACATAGAAAAGAACAAACCTCCTTATGAAGTATGCATATATTTCAAGAGGAGCAAGAAGAGGCCTGCAGCTGACAAAAAAAAATGCACCATCCATTAAAAAAGTGTATTTTTAATTCTGCCTCCCAAAATTGCTATATCCTGTGAAGGACTGAGAGGCTTTTCTACACTGAGAGGATTTAAAAATTGTGTCTTCCTGCTTCTTAATTTGCATGACCGGTAAAGGGATCTGTACGCAAACAGGATAAGAAAACAGGACTTATGCCTCATGATGGAAGTGGTTTTCTGGATCCTGGGGATACCTTAAGCTATGCAGAACAGGACATACATCCTTGTTTGAGCCACTGCAGGGCGGGGGGTGGGGGGAGTGTTGGAGAAGGAAGGGAGGAAAATTACCCACCTCAGGGTTGAGTTTGTGGGGTTTTTTTAAAAGGAAAATACAAGGGGAAGGCTAAAATAAAAGCAAAACAATTGAATAAAGTTATAATGAAGCATTTCTGGTTTGCACATGGAAATGTTTTTCACCATCGCAAACCAGACACTGGCAAAGCAGACACTCATCAAGAGCAGGTACTCTGCCTACCTGACGAATGTGCATAGTTAGCTGGTGTTGTGTAGTGCAAATCTTTTCACACAGAGGACAGGTATAGGAAGACTTCTCTTCTTTTGTTTCCTGTGAACAAAACAAAACAAAACAAAACAAAATAAAATCAGAAGGAATATCAGTATAAAAGAACTTGAAAGCTGTTTCTGCTGTCGATGGAAAAAATATAATCCATCCTAAGTACAAAATTTATCATCCTGAGAGAATCCTCAGGGAAGTTTCAGAAATGTCTGAACTTATAAAGAGGGGCCATTTCAACTACTGAAGCACAGCAGCTGTTTTAACAGCACACGGATACTCAGCAGCAGCAGTTTAGGACAGGAAGTGAAGGCAATTATTGCGACTAGCTCAAACTGCCAGAAGAAATTTAGGTGAGCAGAAAGTAATTACTGGAAAACCACCAGAATACGTGGACAAACGCCACTAATCTTCCCAAAAGATCTTTAATAATCACAAGTCATCGGGACTTCAGGTTTTCCACCCCATCTCTATGGAAAGGCAGTAGCTCAGTGCCCTTTTCTAGTGGCTGTACGTTCTGCTCCATGACTGACTCAGAAGGAAGAGCAGCATTTACTGAATCACCATTTCCCTTAGCATCCTGTGTTTCTCCTGGAAGCATCCCATCCAGGCACACTGGCTATGCCCAGCCCTTCTGAAGCCTGCAAGATCTGATGAGATCATAGCGAGAAAGAGGTGACAATGCAGGAGTGTACGTGACTCAAAACCAACACATTATGAACCCGGTTATTCTCCACCCAGGTGAGAATCAGGAGTAACCATGGTCAAACCATGAGTACAAACAATGAGGCCAACCAGAGAGCTCAGCCTGATTTAAGTATGCCCTTGAGAAACCAAGCAAAGCTGCCACTCTTTCGGCCAAGGATGAAATGGCACTCTTGCAGGCACCAAAGGTATTCGCCTGAATTGTCCGCAAGGATGGCTGCTGCATGACATAAAGGGTATTTTCACACCATCTCACTAAGAAGCCCAGGTGTGGCTTCTGCACCAACGCCTGTATATTAAAAGGAAGACGGTCTGGCACTGAAAATTAAACCTCATTTTTCTGTAGCAAAATATGATGCAAATCTTCACCAGCTAGATTCATCCACCACCTGTTACCCACGCTTCTGAAGACAAGAAAGTACAAAAACCATCTCTGCATGACTGATGGGAAAGTATAATATTTATGCCAAAAGGACATGTTCTACTGAACTTCTTTGCTGGCTATTTTAAGTATCATGAGTAAAATCATGAAAACAAGCAAAAAAGAAAACCCACCCTCAGTAGGTCTTTAGTTGGGAGGGAGTCAATGAGTGTAACTCTGCATTTCCTCTCTCCACACAGCTCTTTTCCCTCATCGCTGTCCCAAAAGTCATCAACTTGGAAGCAACCATTTCCAGATTGTCAAACAAAAGCATTTGTGTAGAACACTGAGAATACCTAACCCAAGCCTCTCTGACAAATCGCCTGGCATGTTAGAAGGAAAGGTGCTGACACAGTGTTGAGAAAAGTTTTTTTTTTAAAGTCTCAGTAAAGCAATATCCCCTCCTACATGATTTGGGGAACCATTCTGGAGAGCACCCTATTAAAAATTTAATATTGTGTTTTCAAAAATAGGGCCATGATAATTTTCTATTAACTTCAGAAACCTGTGGATTTGAATGAAAAGCCACTTTCCTATTTTGCCTGAAGTAAACAAAGCTTGGGACCTCACTTCTAAAAGTATCAGGGCTATAAGGATTAGGTTCTTCCACTCCTCCCTACTGTTTGTCTTGTACGTCTTTTTCTAACTGTATTTCAGGGCTCTCTATCCTAGAGCCAATCACTGTAGGCCACACACACGGGCCAAGGCCTAACGTAGTGTTACTCACAAAACATTGGAAAGCAAGAAAGAAAGGTGGCCATTCGAAGTCTGAATACCCGAAGAAAATCAAAACGAGCTATCCCAGTGTCTCCCCTTTCTATAAACAAACATACAATTCATAGACACGCATTCCATCCTACTTATACAACTTTAATTTTACTATATGCAACCTGTCTGTGGAGTAATGTTCAGCTCCAATTATACTGCAACCCTGTTAAAGTTGGCTCAGGACAGAGAACAAACACACTGTGCCATGAGGAAAATCCCTGCAGCTGTGCTGACAACTTAGATGGTGTTTAATCCCCAGAGTACTTCTGTGAAATTGTCAACCTACTGCTTTTTTTTGCCCCCCTCTCCCTGAAATGAGTGCTGCAGCTCTACATGATGCACTTGATTGTTTCAAAGCCTGTTTTCTAGACTGCCTGCTCTTCAGATCAGCAAACTGAACAGAAGATAGAGTAATTACTGGTTCACCTTGAAGCAAAGATCAGAAACACACTATAGCTCAGCCAGAGCTGATTAGTATTGAATCTGGGGTTTATTATTAACTAAAACCCAAACTTTCTCCAGTGGTCACACAGGGTACATGCCAAATACCGTAACACAGCTCAAGCAAATCCAGGGTAGCCACAACAGGAATGCTGCTGACTGACCCAATCCAGACCAAAAAACATTAGCATCCCTACTACAAAAGCAATCCCACTCACAAATTTCAAACATAGCACTCAGCTACCCCACTGGAGCCAGGTCGGTGAAAACACGCTTCCTGAACTGAAAGATAAAAGTAGCAGCTAATTTGTTAGCTACTCTCCCTTTAGTAAGTCAACCTGGCACCGCTGCTCTGCATTCAACTGATGGCAAACGCTCTTGGAGTTGTGCGTTAGGTCTATTTGTTTGCCTCCAGCTCAAGGAACACCTTTGTCACACTTTTTTATTTTCTCCAAGAGCAAAGCAACTGAGAAGTTAAAATGGATGCTGCTCAATGTGAGAACAAGTTTATTAGACTATGGGTAAACTAGAGCCAAGATAAAGTCAGCATTATGAAGAGAACCATAGACTTTGGGACAAAGGTTCACGGCAAAAGGTTTTGCTGCCAACTCATGGGAAACAACAGTCAGACACAGAAAACTAGCTAACTGTTATTATCTTTGAAATTATAATAAGGGGCACATTCTGACCAGAATCTGAGATCTGTGCGCTGCTACACACTGAAACAATTCAGTGCTTTCATTCTGCTATGCTGGAAGTGGAAATTTGCTGTATTAGAGGCTGCTAACTAGATTGATAGCCACTTAATATTTCACATCTCACTTCTATTTTCTCACTAATGTAGCCATTTGGCCCCCTGGCGATAACGATCTTCCAGCCTAAAAACAAATAGGCTATTTACTATGTTTTCAATGTATTTGTTTATTTTTATGCTGTAAGAATCCCTCTTAATCCTGTCACATTTACTCTCAAGCTTCCTTTGATTCGATGCCCATCGAAATATCAGGTGGAATAAAGGTCACTAACGCTAATAAACTTCCCTGAAGCCAAACCACATGGTGTACCGCCGGACAGCTGTGTAATAGCACTGCCACTGAGACTAGTCTGAACTCCAGTCCCTTACTTCACATGATGAAATCAAGGAACCAGGGCAGCCCCTAAGTGGGACTACTGCAAATAAGCCTTAAAGCCAGGTGCTAGATGATACAATCCCACAAACACTGTTGCCAGTATACTGTCCAGACTCTTCATTTAAGAATGTTTATTTACAGTTAATGGCTTCTACCTCCTTTCAAGAAAAAAAATCCAAGACAAGTCATAAGTCTGTCAACTGGGCAGCTACTCGGCAAGCTATTAATAAACGACTATAGGAACATCACATGAGACATGCCTCTCAACCTTTCTGGTCCCTGTTACATCTTGATTCATTTACAAATTCTCCATGCTTCACTACAAGCTCTAAAGTCAAATGGACGCAGGGATTTGGGGAATTTCTTGCTGTTTTGTAGCACCTTCATTGGTAAGCCTTGGCCCAGCAGGAGAAAAACACGGATATAAATATTTGCAGCTTTAACTGACAGGACTCTCTCTTTTCACTTGTTTAGGTCAATATTGCTATCAACCGGTGCCATCAACTGGTAAATGGAAAAAAACTGATAAAAGCTGATTATTTGCTCTGCAAGATTTGTACAAAAAAAATAGCTCTCCATAGTTTTATTAACAATGAAATAAGGGGACCTTATACTACACACCTGTGAACTAAGCGTCCTGATAGACACTTCATTCTAGCACCACCTGTAATCTTAAATCACCTGAATCTTTCCCAGGGACAGCTGCACACCCCATGAGTGGTCCCACATGATGGCTGAGCCAAGCCCTCTGCCACACTGCTCTGCTCCTCTCTCAGATATTTCTTTCCACCAAGTTTTATGAAATTAACTGGTGCCCCAACAGATTATGCAACCTCAAGAACCTGCAGAAAGGATGCAGTGGGGAAGAAGTGGCAATTCGGTGGCTTTGCCACTGGTAATGGCATCTGCTATAGACCAGCTCACCATTGCATAACATCAGAGCTCGTGCTCAAATGTTTTACATTTTACAAGCAAGAGGACCCCTTTGACTCCCAGTTTTCTAAAATTATGTTCTGGAGGGCCACCAGAAAACATACACAGAAGAGCAATGGCAGAAGCAAGAAATACCCGCTGAGGGAAAAAAAGCCAAACTATCAAAGAAACATAATTATGTCTTATCACTTCCCACGCAGCTGCTTGTCTCCCTTTCACCTTCCCTTACACACCTGGTTCCTCCTGCCAATCCGATTTGGTGCAGGAGACTTTGAGGGGGATTTGACATTTTGAGAGTTCCCGCCATTTTCAGCAATCTTCCCCACATTCATCACTGCTGACATCATGGCGTCAATGGAGGACAAGTCTGCTCCGTCCAAACTGTTCGGTGAACTTGGTGATACCTTGTAGCTGTTTAAACTTTCCAGCTGCTTCTCTGGAATTAAAAACAAAAACACATACAGGAGTTGCTAGGCCATCTAAAACATAAAATGCCACAGTATTTTCATCACACTTGCATCACACTCGGCTGGATCATCATGGAGCACAGGCAACAGCCCATAATAACTGGAGCTCTTGAAACAGGAAAAGTTTCTCATATTGGAATGCAGAGGACAAGGTGTACATTTCTTCTCATAGGACATTCACTTTCATCTTTGTTTTTCAACCTTAATTCAGTATGGGGCTTATAGGGTGATTTACCTTAAACTCTCCTGCTGTAAAATGGTATTATTCATGGTACCTTGTGATCACCATGAACTAGTAGAGCAGTACTGATGAATGCACGCTCTGGCAAGCACAATCATTCAAGTAAGCACGTGTTTTGAGCAGAACTGCACAATTAAGGCATTAGTAACACAGTGTAGGGTACTGGCTTCTCTTTCTAGCATAGCTTAAGCCAGCTCTGTATATGGAATAAGCTAAATTAGCAAAAATCCAACCCAAAGAAAACTCCAAATGCCTCTTTACTGCCACAGCTGGCATCTATGTAGGTTTTTTTCTTTTTGGTCTACCAAGCCACATTATTCCATGGAGCGTATGTGTTACATCAATGACTAATGCCACAGCAAAAGATGTTCAGATTCAGACTCCTCCATCGCATTCTGTATGTATCAGGGATGTTCCTGTCTCAGATAGCAAATTCCAAAAACACCTTAAATCTCATCTCTGGTCCTCAACATACAGATATGTCAAAAACACAGGTAAGGCCTTCCACCTTCCTCTTTACAAGTTCAAAAGGAAAATGTTTTCAAATTATACACTCCCCAAAAAGAAGTCTCCCAAACAGGAACACACTGCAAGTCTATTGCTCTGTCACCTCTGGAGGGGAGCACAAAATCTTACTGTGCGTTTGGAGAAAGTCACTGTAACACAAGAGGATGTGAGCGTGAACAAGGAGGAACATGTTTGTCTGTGAACATTTGATCTCTGCATAATACAGTCTTTGGAAGATAAGTTTGAGCATTATAAACAGGTGTTTTTTTGAGACTAAGTAATGTGGTGCCAAGTTACTGGGAGCCAAGAAAATCTTAGTTTGGAAGCTTGCAGTAGTAGTTGAGTATTTATGTGCCCAAGCTTCTACTCAACCTATTTTACACTTTACAGACAGATAAAGGTTAGGGATGGGGAAAGAAATGTACGCACCAGTGCTTCTGCTCAATGTATCTTACACTCTTCACACAGATAAGGGGTATGGATGGGTAAGAAATATTTCTACAAGCCTTAATCAATGCCCTAATTTACAGAGTCACACCGAGCTAGTCAAACCAGTTACCTTCATTTTTATCCCCTGATTGACTGTGGCTCTCGTCTTGGTTGCTGGTCTCCTCACTTAGTGTAGTATGTATAGTAGCGTCTGGCTCTTCAGCCTCTTCTTCAGCAGCACCCTCTAGCACTACGTGAGGGAGAAGGGAAAAAGAAAGGGAGTAAGTTTTTCTGGAAGCCATTTGAGCAAAATAAAACTACAGCCCTTTACTTTGAGGGTTCCCCTGACTGATACATGGGTCTGATGACAGAAGCATGTAAACTGCCAGTACAGCCAAGCACCCAGTCCCAGGAGCGGCTGGGCACTGGGCTGGGAGATGCTGCTGCCTCCCCCAGGCAAGCAAAGAGAGGAAACCCTTACTGTTTTGGTCCCCAGTGTTCAGCCAGAAAAAATGGAGGAGGGGGAGAAGGAGAGAGCAAGCTAGCATATCGCTGACAGTCGTGACATTTGGGTAAGAAGCTAGAAGAATATTCTGCAGCTAGAGAATTTAAGTGATTCAGTTTCATACACACACTCCTCCCCCCTTCTCTTCTTGGAGGATTAACATTTACTCCAATATATGACCTTTTTCTTCCTTCTAGCAGCAGTGAAATGACTGCTGAGGTTTCTGGGACCATTTTGCACATTCCACACACCCACTGCCCAAGGTTTCCAGAGGAGCTGAAGACATGAGCAACCACCATATGTACCGACAGAACTTCTCCACACCCCTTTCTGAAACCACAAACTTATCATTGCTATCGTTGGGGTTTCAGGAAGGATGCCTGTTCTGGCTGGAGAATGACAGGGCAGTTAAACATCATTTTTAGAGGTGACAGGGAATGACTGATGCATGAGAAAGAGAGGAGTTCTCTGCCTGTGGCACCCATGGCAATAGCCTCTAGAAAAGGTTATTTGTAACACGGAAAACTACCAATACATTTTTAATGGAGAAATACACCTTTCTAACCTTACAAGCAAAATATTTATTTCATTATGGAAATGAACATGCTGTGGACATTTCATCATCTCAGAGTTACAAATCGCACCCAGCAAACTTAACAAAGGTTTTCCTTTTTTCAGAAAGCAGAAACCATGGGCCTCAAACTGTGGTTAATTCAACAGGTTTTCTTCCTTTAAAAAAAAACCAATTTTCTCAAGGATGACATGCAAATCATGCTGTTTGAACAGCATTTGCAAACAATAAATGACTACGTTATCCCAACTACTGACATTTTAGAGCACACAAGAAAAGGCAGACAAAGAGAAAAGGGCCCAGCTCGTGTCAAGCAGTTCCTCATTTTGCTCAGTGCCAGAAACGCAGCAGACTCAAGCTTCCTACGTTCATCCACCAAACCTCGTAGGAGCAGCACACGGATGATGTGACATAGCGAGCCAGCGCAGTCTAGAGACAAAACCTAGGACCCCACAAAACCCCATGTCTAAGGCTGTGGATAACAACTTCTTAACAAACACTGTTTTCAATTTGCATCTTCAAAAACAGACAAAAAGACTCCTTTTATGCTACCCTGAACAACTCAAGGTAACTCTTCTCTAGTAATTTTTGCACTTTTCTGCTAAGAAAACACTAGTGGTCCCTGCGACACAGGTGAAGCCAAGCACCCATCCTTCTGCATTTTCTCAAGTAATTATGGGAGACTGTTTATTTGTTTATTTTGTTTGTCCTTAACTGTTACAACTTTGCTGTTATTTTGTTTGTTTTCTAAAAAGGTCTGCCTCGAGAGCAAAACAATCCTTTTTTTTCCTTTTTTGTTTTTTTTTCCCCCCTCTCTTTCTTTTTTTGACCACTTATATGGTAGCTGACTTAATTTTGAATAAGCACCAGATTTATTTTTGAGACTAGCCTAAATCTTCTAAGTTGCTTGCTGTATCTGCTTAGTACCCTCCCCAAAAAAGGACCAGTTTAAATTATTTGGAAAGATTTCTGTTAAAACAATGCAAATAAGCACTTTAGTCCTTTAAAAAAAACCCAAGCAAACAAAACAACTCTTCCTCCCAAAGTAGGCCTATTCATTCCTCTTTCAGCCAATACCTAGGACATTAATGTCACCACTGATTCATCTGGGAAAAAGTCAATCTATTGTGTAACTGTGAAGACTCCCGTGTTGGCCAAGGTAACTTTAAGATAGCTGAGGAGATTCCCAGAGAACTAGAGTGAGAATTCCTGCCTTTAGGAACTTCAGAAAATGAGAAATGTTCATCACAAAGAGAAGAGGCAGGTATACGTGCATACATTAACAAACCTATCTCCTGGTTTAGAAAACCCACCAGCTTGCTCTCGGTTCTTCTTTCAGGAAGAAAACTATGTATTGTGCTATTACAGCCTTTCACAATTTCTATGAACCAACAGTGACTTTATTTCTGAATCTAAGTATCTTCCTCCTAACGCAAACAACGATGTATAGCCACAGATACTGTTTTTAAAGCCGTTTTCCATACATTAAAAAATTTCCTATTTTGAAAGCAGGTGAAAGATCACAACTTAATTTCTATAAAAATAGGTATCATTGCCATATGCTTTTATTAACATATCTATTTTCCACTCTCTTGCATGAAGCAAAAATGCACCACTGAAACAAAGACAACTGCATGAGCAGCACACACCAATTTCAGAAGCATAACTTTCTATTTGCAATAGGATATAGAAACAATAAGAATACTCGGCCAAATCACTCCTTCCTGTGGGAAAACCCGTGGCAGAGCGCCTTTAGGCAGGAACATACCGAGAGATTTCTCTTGCAGCTTTTTTTTTGCCTTTTTTTTTTTTGGTCTTTAAATAAATGCATCACTGAGGATGGGAATGTGGGGTTTTTTCCCACAGCACCTATGAAACTCAGGGAATCAGACAGACGGAAACCCACATGGATGCCCTATGCCATGCTGCCTTCAGGACTGCAAGTCTCAGCTCACACCAAATGCCCCTGCTTGGAGGTCGTGCTGATGGAGGCTCCTTCCTCCCTCTCCCCAAAAGAAAACAAAGACCTCCAGGAAAGAGGACAAACAGGAAATAAGCTGGCAAACAGTGCAGCCTCAGGTTGCATTCAACATCGGACCAAAGCCTCTAGGAAACAGGGAAGTGGTCACAAGCATTCAAGTCATCTTCTACTTTGAAGAAAACCCCCAGTATCACAGTTATCCTCTGTGAAAAGGAGGAAAAGCAGAGAGCAAAAGACGGAGTGAGAGTGCTAACACACATGTATGTCAGGGGGGAAACCAAACAAGACAACGCGGCAGCTCTCTTTGCTCGGCCACGCCGAGAGACCTGGCTTTTCTGTGGGAACTTGCCCCCTTCATTTGATGATGCTGCTGAAACCATGGCACTGGGGCAACTTTGATCCAACAGAGAAACCTGAGAGGCCTTTAGCTCCTGCTTCTGACAGAGGCCCACCCCTGATGCCCCACGTAACCAGCTAATGGGAGAGTCACTGAGAAAGCAGAGAGCTTGAAAAAAAAAGTAAAAAGGCTTGTTGCTTCCCATTCAGTCTGTACAGGAAGACACTTGCTAGACCTATTTCCTCCTTTGGGATAAAGTGTGATTCCACTGTGTGTTAACGCTGAGCCCATCAACAGTTACTTCCCCTCTTTACTTATGTGTATGTATTTGTATTTAATTTTCTTGTTTTAAGACCACTCTCAACAGCTACAGCTGCTTCTCCTTCTGGTGAAGAGCATCATGGATGAAGCAAAAAGGAGAACAGAGGCCACAGGGGAAGGAAGAAGAAAGGAGAAGAAATGATGAGTCTTTAGAGTCACAGTCACTTGACCTGCCGTCAAGAGGCGGCTGCACAAGCACGGAGCAGCACGTCCTGGCCCCTGGGAGCTGGTACAAGTCTCTGCTCCAGACTGCTCTGCTGTCTTTGCACATGAGCTCTCCCTTTGGAATAGATAGGAAGAAACACACAATGCAGGCAAGCAGGGGAAAAACCTAGTGTGTAGCACAAAGCTGTTCATTGTTCTGCCTTCCGAAAAAAATCCACGTTAACGTTAAAGTAGAAGCCATGCACTAATTGGGCTGGGGAAAGATTAACACTCTCAGCCAAATACTTTTATTGGTTTCATTAAACATGCCGTGGTACGTAGTGCAGAACACGGCAGGGAGGAGAAACAGGGGAAACAAATGACAGTTTTAGGAATGTGCACCCCCACACAAATGCATTTCAAACCACTTTTTCCCGTGAGGCCCAAACAGGAATCCTAAGCCTTCTTCATCATTTCCATCTTAGCAACACTATTATCTTATTCAAGGTTTTCCCACTGCTTTTTTTTCTAAGTGGTAGAAAAAACCACAAGGATCATTTAAATGAAGGCCAGACCTTCTAGTATACAAATTTAGACAAGAACAGAACTTCAAAGAGGGATATCACATTTGAATAAACAAAAGTTTACCATTTACCCTTGAGATTATAATACCTAAGAATCGCCATGCCGCGCTCCAAACGGCTTCTGATGCAGTGGTCTCCTACTAAGCTTCTACACAGAGGAGCAGATATTTCTCCCAGAGGACATGGTGACACTGATCTGTACAAATGGTCGCCCCCAGCCCAGGAGATGCGCACAATCACCCGCACTACATTTTGAGTGCAGCTTTGCATCCGAGCTGGCAGGAAGGAAAGCAGGTGAAAAGGAATCGTGTGGGAAGAAAAAAGGGTTAACGCTATTCAAAGCGCTGCCTCAAGGCAAAGGAAAACCAAACAAAAAAAGTTTTCCTTTTTAATACCAACTCTGCCCTTGCTACTGAAGTGCTGGTGCTGACTCGGCACCCCAGCGGTACAGAATTACAGCGTCACCTCACTGTCACCACTGCTGGAGCACCAGTGCAGAGCAGGCTTCAGAGAAAGGGAGACAAGCACAAAAAGAAAGATCCTGGTGGCATGGGAGCATCTGGTGCTCGTTCTTTCAGTTAGCACTCGGTAAAAACTAAGAATGTTACCCCGAAGGTTTTGAACTTGTACCCGTAACTACTGTTTTCCTCTAAGGAAAAACAAATTCAAAAACAATCCCTAAAAGACAAAAACCAAAAGGAGCAACATCTCCTGAAAGGTACTCTCTGAGCACCAAATGACAGAGTGCTCCTCCTGCTATGAGCTCTCTGAGCTATTAGCGATACAATTGTTTTACCTGGGTTAGAGCAGGCGTAATACTTTGCTTCCGAAAATAACCCTACAAATCCACAACACCCATATGCCTTTTCTTACCTAACATGTACACAGACAGATGAACTCAGACACAGAACAAACAAGTGAAGCACACGCTCCTGGCCTTAAAACCGAGCTAGGGACCACCTTCTCTTATGGGGGCGGAGCAAGGAAAGAAAGCACCAAACAAAAACAAATGATCCCCCTATTTCCAGATTATTTTGTATACTGTTGCTACAACAACTAAATTTAAATTTTTAAATATTCAGACATATTTACTTCTCCTGTTTTATTTCCTTGAGTGCATGACAGGATACGCGTATGCATTTAATTTTTATGTAGGTTTTGAAAGTGACCTTCTGATGACTTATGGACCACTAATGGTCCTCAGGACTTTGGCTCAGATGACCAAAAGCATCTCTCCACAGAGCATACCAGAATTTGAACTTAGTTAATGCCTCAAGCAAACGACAACTCTGAATCACCGTGATACTCTGGTATTACATTGATGTAATACACCAAAAACAAGGAAGCTACACTAATGTAACAGTCAGATGCCTTACTGGCAAAGCAGGGGTTTCCTGGATGAAATTCACCTATACGGTCCAACTGGTTTACGGCAATGCACGGAGACACCAGGCAGCCTTAATATAAAATGCATTCATAACTATCTTCTTGGCCCTGTGCTCAATTTGCTAACTCGAACAGGGCACCCATGTTTTCTTCTTTTGCAAGCGTTGTGTGCTGTGGGAACAGCCCTCACGGAGGAGCCTGTGGTCTTGGCTAGGCTAGAAAGGAGAACCAAGGCACATGCTGCTCACTCCAGCACCGAGAGTGAAAGCAAAACCCGATGGCCCCCCAGGATCCCGACAGGAAAGCCCACATCTCCACCCGCACCCCCGGTAGCCACCTCAGAGGGCCTGAACCAAGCCTGCACCGAGCTCCCGACCTGCACTGCCAGTTTTGGGGATGGCAGCGCCACACAAAACGCACAGCACCACAAGAACTGCAATAAACCTGCGGTCGCATTTAGGCTCAACAGCTGCTGATGAATTTTGAGATTTTATAACGCCTTAGTCCCCTTCGTTCCCCTTCCCGACCAAAGAAGTATCTATGAGCTGTTCCTCATCCTCGCTGTTCGTATCGGCTTGTGGGCGAGCACCTGGCCCTCCAGGAAGCCTTTGTCACCGAACTGCAGTCAGCTTTGAGAGCTTGTTCAAGCAAAAAGGATACTGAGATTTGAAGACAGCTTAACAAACCCAGGGCCACAAGCGCCACTTTCAGACACAGAAAAAATACAAAGCCAGGGCAACAGCAGAGCGAAACGAGTGGCTGTAAGCAGACATCCCTCCACTCCTTCCCTGCCAACACCCCTCAATCCTCATCCTCAGTCAGGCGGTGGGTGAGGAGGGGGCCCGGCTTCCCCCATTCACCGGGAACCGCAGTGATGCCAGGGGAACACGGGACGAGACGGGCCTTGGGCCTTACCCGTCACATCCCCTCCCCTGCGCCCTCTCCGCCGGCTGAGGAGGGACACAAAAGCAATACTGTCTGTCCTTATAAGCTCTGCTTTGCATGTGTTGGGGGAGCGGGGACAGCTGTGTGGACGGCTTGCAGAGTTCCAGGAAGTCGATGTGTTTCTTGGCTTTGACTCCAATTTATTTGCCTTAGATGAAGTGGCGACCCGAGAAAGTCCCTTCGAGTCCCCCCCTCCGGGGCTGGCACTGGCCGCAGCGAGGCGGCGCTCCTTGGGACACGGCCCCGGGGTCTCTCCCCACACCGATCAGCCTTCCCCACATCTCTCCATGGGGACAGGGCTGGCTCACGTGCCACCGGGCAAGGGGGACGGCCTTGGGATGTGGCGCGGGAGAGGGTGGGAGCCCGGAGCAGAGCCAGGGAGCAGAGGGAGCAGGCCTTCAAGGCTCTTCCCTCGGCAGGCGGGATGGAGGTGTCTCACGAAGGCGGGAACGGGTCACGCTGCCTGCCAAAACTGCCGCTGCATACACGGCCCTGAAGGAGCCGAGGACAAGGCCAGAGAGCAGGGCAGCAAGGGGAAGCCGGAGCGAGGATCAGCAGGCACCTCCATTGCGTTTGTCTCCCGAGGGAGGGGAGCCCCCAGCGACCCCCGGGACACAAAACCTCGTCTGATGCTGATGCTGCCTCAGACAAGCGAGAGGGGATGAGGGTTGCAAAATGAGGAAACAATCTAAAATGTAGCTCTGTAGGTTTGGTTTGTGTTTTTTTTTTTTCATTTTTGCTTTGCCCTGCCAAACCTAGTTAACTTAAAACCCTGAGGGCGAGAGGGGGAAGCTATAGGTCCCATCACCTACACGGCTAAGCAAGCACTGTGCTGAGGGAACAGGATACTTGTCCAAGAGCCCAAGGGGTGAGCACGATGGATTGCATTTGGGAGAGCCAGATGGAAAGTATTTCTGAGTAATGGACAAGAAAAGCGGCCTCCCCTCCACACAGCCCGGATTACAGCACCCTTCGGCTCCGACTGAGGAGAGGCTGCAGGGATGTGGGGCGGGTGAAGTGGGACGCTGGGCTTGGCTGGGTAGCTGTGACGGAGATGCTGACATCCCCGACAATATATGGCCAGTCTAAACCACGGGATATCTTGTCCTTTTAAGGTGGGCCAAGAGCAAGCATCTGTGCAGCAGCAGCACAGCCCCAGCCTGCCATCAATAGCCCCTGGTGTCACTGAAAAAACGGGGCTCCTGTGCTGTACCAACTGGCCATGCAGATGCCCAGGCACCCATCCCGGGAGGAGACAATCTGTCCAGTTGTTCCTCTGCACAGCATCACGGAAACAAGAAGGAACAGTAATAACGAGGGGAAGAAAAGCCACGAAACCATGCGGCTGGGCTGCTCGCTGGCAATTGGCGCCTGCAGCTGTCGGGGGGGCGGGGGGGGAAGGAAGGGAGGGAGGGCCTGTCCCCATCCCCATCCCTCGCCCTGACAGCCAACAGCTCAGCCAAGGGCAGCTTTGGACCTGGGACTCAGAGCAAAGGTTTAAAGCAGATTTCTGGAGAGAGAAAGGAGCAAACGTTTCACCCCCTCATGCTTGCTCTTCACACGTAGCCAGAGCCATGCATGCGCAGCAGGACGGGTTCGGCAGGGATTAGAGAGGGGCAAGATGAATCACGCCGAGGAAGACACAGAAAATCTCCTGTACTAGTGCCCTGTTTCTTATGCAGCACCCTGGTTGCGATCCTCTTCCTCCAGGCCAGATTTAGAGAGCTTCACAGAGGGCCTTAACGCACAAGCAATTTTACAAAAAGCATTCTGGAAATAGGGTAAGCTAAACCAGGAAAAGACTCTTTCCTTTTGGAGTAGCTATGTCCCACATGGCCACCACTGTAACTGCATCCACATGCTACCAAGTTTCCTTGCACAGGCAAGCTCAAGGGGGAATAGAATGGGTTTGCTTATCGCAGAACCCCAAACAGATCCTGTGCAGCCCAACTGCGCTGTCTTTGCAGGAGATACCAGCACACTCTCTGCTTGGAGCACCGTACCAGGTAGCACACCAAAGCACCTTATGCCTCGCAAGACAACACAGTAAAATGTTGCACGACATGAGAAAAGAAAAGAGTAGAAATTACAAGGATTAAAACTCATTTCCTGGTGGTAGCGTTGTCAACCATCATGATTTTATCATGAGCCCTGTAAAAATCTGATGGTGTTAACGTTACTGCAGAAAAATATCATTACTTTTTTTTTTTTTAGTCAAAGTTCTAGTTTTCCATGTTGTGGAGAAAGGACAGAAACATTACATGCTCAGTAAAATACAAAAAGCAAATTAAAGTGAACAGATTAATTTTAAAGCCTCAAGCTTTCAAGGATAATCATGATCTCAGATGCTCAACCTGTAATTTCTTAACATACAGGGATGGTAACACAGAGCATCCCTTCTTTACACAGCACGTTTTGTACCCTGGAACATATACCTTCCAAAACTAAAATGGCATTTTTCTTTTTTAGAGAGGGAAAAGAATTGCAACATCTCAGCACGTTTCTAACATTTTATTTAAAAGCCAACACAGCTGCACTCTAATGCTACTTAAAGATGAGAACCTCCACTAAATTACCAAACTCGTTTTAAGCAGAAAGAGATTCAACATGCAAATATTTTGCAGAGAGAATGATTCAAGAGTTTGCAGCTCTTCTCGCTGCTCCTTTCCAGGGAGCATGACTTGCTGACAGGATTAACTACTGCCAGGCTCACGAAGCTGGGAGACAGCTGCCACATGGCAGCCATTTATTACAAAGCTCCACTCCTCTAAAGTTAGGAAAGAGGCAGACTATTTCATCTGTGTTATCAGCAGGGTTCCTCTGCTCCACAGGCTTTAGTGACTAGGCTTTCTCTAAACAAACACCTCCTTTTCTCCCCCACCTTGTTAACATCATTATCTTCCTGTCTTCTGTTTCTGGTCAGCACAGGAAATATTCCCCCCATCATGCTCTCCAAACAACAACAACAAAAAATCTACAATCAAAACAATTTAAAATGTTCAGAAACAGCCATGCCCCCCAAAATAGATTTTTTAATTAGAGAGCTGTAGCTTGAAATTTTAAGAGGGGAAACCACATGCCACAGAGAGGAAAGAGAGATGTGCTAGAGCAAAGGGATTCAGAAGTGTGCTGTACAACCCTTGCTCTCCCATCCTCCCTAGGAGGCATTTGTAATGTCAGCCTTCAACTGCAATACCCAAAGTGGCTACACAGATTTTTCATAAGCAAGATAACCTGTAGCGCAACCATGAGCAAGACAACCTTCTGAGCTCATACCTCCATAGCAGGCAGACCCTGAGCAGACCCAGTAGCCAAAACCACACTCCTGCCCTGCACTGTATGAGGCACAAACAGGTCTCAAGTCAACCACCTCATATAATCTCCTAAGGCTAGGAACAGATATACACCATCTACATCATCTCCATGTGATATTAAGCATAGATGACCATCGGTTGCCATTCTCCTGTTATTCTGAACCAGAGATCAGAGATACAAGCGAGCTGTTTAATTTTACCTGGGGTTATTCTAGATATTTATTTGCCATAGATGCCAGAGTACCACAAATCACTCAAACTGAGGTTTATTGCTTCCCCCAGGTGAAGGGAGAACCCAGTCTTGAGAAAAACATCTCTCTCCCATCACTGAGGAACAAGTTGACAGTCTTGTGAGCACATCCACTGGCTTATACCAGCTGGGCAGGTAGCCGTCAGGGTTGTTTGCAGAGCTCTAAATTCTGCAATACAACATTTCTTTCATGTTTTAGTTAGGTAAATTAATTACAGCAGTAGATGGTGCTGGCAAGCCTCTCCAAGTTGAGATCCTCACAGGAAAGCCACCAGGAAAACTTTAAACAGCAGTGCTACTTGCCAATGGTATTCTTCAGTATGAGTTTTCTTTCTATTTTGAAGTACACACAGTGAAACTAACCTGTGGGAGGTGCTTCCTGCACACTGACAAAATGAAACAGCATCTGTTAATTTTCATACACTGCAACACGTGCGCCAAAAAAGGGCACAGGGAATCAGTTCAACAATTTCTTCTGGAATTCACAAGTCCCTCAGCTTCATCAGATGAGCACAAGAAGACTCCTCAGAAAAGACATATCTCTATCTGACTTGAAAAAGATGTATTTTCAAAACATGAACTGCATACACACACACACCCCTTCATCCACGAGCACATCCAGCTGCTGACCTTCCAAGTTCCTTGTAGTATAGCTTTTGTTCTGGGACTTTAAAAGTCTAGCAGGCATTTCTAGAGGATTTTACAAAGTACACAGGCCTGGCCTTGTAAAAGCTCATGAGGAATCCACGGAGGTCATCATGGAGCTTAGACAGTCTGCAAACAGCACAATCCACGTGCTGGTGAGGTAAGGAATGACCAAAGTCGGGCGGATAGGCCTGAAGACTTCTGCAGTGACTGGCTCCTCCAACAATGCCGTATAAACCCTGAAGGAAATGCCTGCTGATCTTCAAAGCCCTTCAGTAGGAACAGCCTTAAGTTTCCTGAACATGAGCATTCTGCTTGCAAGGCCACAATCCTCTTATGCACAGAGAAAAAATATCAAAATAAAGCAAACAAAAAACCATAAAATCCACTAAGGTTAATAACCGCAAATAACCAGTGAGACTGACCCTCTACTCTGCAACGAGCTGTCGGATCCATCCAGCAAAGTTTTGATGCTCCTCGGCACAACAGCCACACGGATCAAGCAGCAGCTCACAATCTCTGCAGCTTTCCTTTTTCTACTCCAGGCAGTCCTCCACACGTGTAGACTCCTGGAACGCAACACTCAGTTGTTCGGACTAGGAGGGGATGCTACAGCCTGTAGCTGTACAAGGTGTCCACCGTAATGATATCAAGATCACTGCAGTGCGCTGCACTGCTGGCAGAATTTTAGGTACAGCCTTCAGTCGCCTGACGGACTGCACAGGCGACCATGAGTAAAGGGTAGTCTGGACACCTGCACACTGCAAAGAATTGCAGGAAGTTTATTTCAGGAACGCTGGGGAAAAAAAAAAAAAAACAGACAAAATTGTGAACAGGTTTCTTCAGTAAGTGAAGTTTCAAGTTGCTATTCCTCCAGCCAAAAACGTCTGCTGCTAGTCCAAAACCACCCTCCTCTTCCAAAAAACCAATTCCACCGCTAGTGCTTCACACATTGCCATCAAACAGATGATACAGACAATTCTTCCCACAATTCACGTATGAAAAGGGAAACTCATTTCCTTCTGCTGACTCCCATTGACATATAATATACCACAACGTTAGTCTGAAGCAAACTAGTATGAATTATGGATAGGTTCAACCCAATTCTGGGTAAAGTAGCAGTTGCAAGTGTTCACCATAGAGAGAAACAAATGACAACAACACAAAAATCAACCGAGTAGCCTGTGCACACCCTCACCCATCCCCCATTTCTGCAGTAGGACTGCAAGAGTTTGCCAGTGGAACCTTGACTAATCACTTGCATATATGCACGCATAGCAAAGCAACACTGAAGTATCATTATTAGCCCTGTGATACTGAAATTCATACTTCTTTTCAGGAGTGACATTCCCACGTAAACATTTTCGCAGTCACATACATGCCCACACAGCCACTTTCTTTTAATTCTAAAAATGAAATCACCTTGCTTTATAGTTTTAAGCCAGTACATACTTTGGCAATATATACTATATAAAACATTACTCTTGCTGACATCACTTAGAATCTAGTCTACGACCAGAGGTGAACAAGACCGAAAGTGTTTTAAAAGAGTCGCAGAAGAAAAAAATAATCTGATACTGTTCTTTGATTAGGTTACAACTCTTTAAAGGAACAAACCCCATTGACAGATGCCATCCTCCAAACTTCATCTGGAAATGATGTTCATTCAGAGCAAAAGTAAAGGACAAAGAAAACCTCAACACCAGAACTTGTACTTTCACTCAGATACTAACTAGCAGAAGCTATTTTCCACTTTGTTTTGTAGTAAGTTATGTATGTCTTATGGAGCTCAACTGTTCAATATAAAGAGAAGAATTCAAGAAACTGGTAGCCATCTCACCTGTAGAGCAGACAAACGTGTATTTGAATGAGTTAAAACAAGAAACTAAAAGGAGAAAGCAAGCAAAACCACCAGCTAAATAAATTACATTTCACCGTAAGGTGAAAGACTTTTCTTAATCTACCCACTCATTTCACACATGCTAACGTGCAACTATCATTCTACCAAAAATTAGAAGAGAGTCACCACCAGATTTGTTTCACTTCTTCCCTCATCTAAACTTCAAAGAGGGTTTCTGAAGCTAGAAGATTTCGCCATCCCTACTTACTGACAGCTGAAGACAGAAACTGGCCCTTTCCTCATCTGTTAGGGTCTGGCGTGCCACGGAGGCTATGGAGGTAGGCACTTTCATAAACAGAAGTGGCAGTAGCAACACGTTCAGCATATTTCACACCAAATTTGAAACGTTATTCAATACAGATTTGACATGAAAAATATGAAAGCTGACAAATTCAAAGGTTCCTCAGCAAATATACTCCTCTAAAACTTCCTAAAATCTCTAAACGTGGATAATTTCTGCAGTAACGAGGTCTTTAAAATAGCACTAAGCAAGCTCCCCGATGGGTGGGGTAATTGGGAGGGTTATCACACCTCTGGGGGAAGTCACAGGCTCTGTCTTGGCAGTGTTTCATCCCTTCATGTACCCAGGGGACTGATTAGTTCATGATAAGCAATTAGGCACCCTAGGGAGGACACTTAACCATCTTACCAAAACAAAAAGGCTGCACAAATGTAAGTCTCACTAGATTAAAGAAACACTGTCTGAAGAACAGCAAATTTGTGTTTGTTCCCTTCTACTGGAACTAGCAAATATTACATTTTGCCTACATATGGCACACACAGATCTCAGAAATCCCAAATTTGAGCACGTACTTGCTGCTAAATTGGTAACAAATGCTCTGAAGCATTTTCTTTCCCAAGACACCAGTGCTGTGATGCAGGAAAAAAGGAGGAGGGACAGAGGGGAGGAATACAGTAAATAATGATTAGACGACTAGAAATAGCAATCTCATTCCTTTAAATTCTCTTCCTCATTGTTAAAACAGTCCCCAACCAAGCATCAGCTGCAGAAAGCGGGACCTGGGAAGGTTGGCTGTGTTTCAGAACGACGCCCCCAGTCAGCAGCAGCCCCACCATTACAAGTCCTGCTCCTAAAAAAAGTTCTGGGAAGCTCCTGCCCGCTGTGAGGCTTGCAGTGAGGCACCTATGTGAGGCAATCCTACCCATCTTAAACACTTATCTCTGGCGAAGCAGAGGGACGAATTCACCTTTCGCCTGCCAACTGATGTAAAAGCTCCAACACGCACCGGAGCTGCCGATGACGCCGTCCCTGACTTACATCAGGCCCAATGTATTTCAAAGTACTTTGACGGCTTAAAATATGAAGGAATGCTTTTCAGTAAGACGACCCCCTGTTCTTTTCTGTCCTTTTATCTTTTCTTAACAGTTTGCCATCCAGTGATAGGAGGGAACCCCAGCTGCATAGCCTGAGCTTTTATCTTCTGCTGACCATGCAACAACACAAAGCTCAGTGCTGGATTTCCTGCTGCTTGCCTAAAGGGGCTGTTCAGCTTGTTTAAATATTACTTGCCTTGGGAGCCTTGGAGTTGTGCCCAAGCACTGTACTGTATCTTCCCAGCATCCATTTCAGCATGTGCTTTAAAGGTCTTTAGGTTTGATGTACTATGCTCTCCCTCACTACAGGAGGAGCCTGATGCCTCTAGGTAAAAAAAAGAAAACCCACCCGACTCCTCCCTCTCTCCCCAGTCCCCCCATTAATCCCCGTGCCTCATTGCATTACACAGCTAACAGAAGTCCCTCTTCATCCCCAAAGCATGCAAACATATCTAGTCCAGTAAACCGAACCAATTACAACCAAGGGAAAAGACATCCTGGGATGAAAGGCTACAGCTAGGAAGAAATCAGATGCCCTGTATCACGTATGGAAAGCTATCAATGCTCAGTGAGCAAACAAATGAGAAAATACAGTAGCAAAAGTGGGTTTTTAAGCCGAGCTGTGGTACGGCAGCCTCTTGCCATGCTAAATTTGGGGAGTCTCCACAGTGGATTTTAGAAGAAAAGAATCTTCAAACATGGCCTTCTCGAATTTGTAAAGTTAAGGCACTTCCTTTCTTCATCCAGAGCAGTGATGAAAATAAAATACAGCTTTCACAAAAACAGAAAGAATATTCCAGCCTGTATGAATTCTTTCAGAAGCCCTCCTTTTCGCAATTACCATGCCACCGAGAGGCTGAGTTCTGGCTACAAGGTCAGCAGGGAGATAACCTTGGCCAATAGGAATGATCTGCATCAGCCCAAAGGCAGCGCCAGGCGGCCACCCATTAAGCAGCCCAGCAGGCCCCGCTGTTAACCTGTTTGCAGCCGATAACAGCTGATACAGACTGAGGAGGAGATAAAAATCCAGATTCAAAATCCATTTGTGAAAGTTGTGGACACAGCAGTTCAAACCCAGAAAACTTCAGTGAATACTAAAGTTTGTGAGAACTGTCCTGTAAAAAGATGTGTCTCATATTCCATGGCAGCTAAGATGCAGGAATACATGTACCCCCCACAGGCTGATGGAGAAATGCAGCTGCGAGGAAACTCAAGGCTGGAAGTGAAAACCTGTTTTTAATCCATTCTGCTTCGCCTCAGCCTGCAGCGTACAGACTGATTTAACCTGATGTAAGCCATGGCTGTCATTCAGAAGGACAGACTGCCAGTCCTCACTTCACCCCGCAGCTCCAGCCACACGTTCTCCCTCCGGCCTCGTGCCAGTTTGAACAACCACACGGTGATCTGGGATCACGGAATTGATCTGGTTTGGGATTTGTGTTTGTTTGGGGCTTTTTTTTTTGTTTTTCACTTAAAAATGCACACACATATAGTTTCATCAACAGCCTTCACACAGGGGAGCTGAGGCATCGTCAAATTACACCCTCTATTTGAGTGAGGGATGAGAGACGTGAGCAAGAATGTTGTTGGTAACTCTACTCCCGCGGTGCTGCAGTACCGGGAAAAGATGAAAAGATGTAGTGGAACGAACCCACAGCCCACTCCATCTCCAGACTCCCACCTCCCGCTCCCTCTTCTCCAGCTCAGAGCTCGCTTGCAATCCCTCTGCCATAAAGAAACCTACTATCATTTAAAAGTCTGCCTGAAGTTCAGATCTCCAATTAAATCCAGTGAAAACAAGTTCACAATAGAATAAACTACCACAATTAAAATGTCGGCACCACACCTCTCCCATGGCATCCCTGGAAGAGGGAAGCAAGAGGGCAAGGGCAGTTGCAAGCCACGAGTTAGTAGTTTTCTGCTTCCCTACCCAGTTCTTCCTAGATCAAGGACTGAGTGTACCTTTTGCACAGTGCTAAGCACAAAACAAACACAAGTTCAAAATACCCCCCTCCCTCCCCACCTCCCTCAGTCTTTATGCAGCCAAATTAAGCATCATTTTCAACTTTTTTGTTTGTTTGTAAACATTTGTAAATTACCCTTTCCCCACACACAGACACAAAATTTACCCCCTCCAATACAACTCGTGCTTCATTAAGTCACATCAGTAACAATGCTGAAACCATCTGCCACCATGTGCCACCACATGTACCAGCCACAACTCCAGAGTCCCCAGTAAGTAGGGCAAGCAGCTCACCTGGAGTCCTCAGGTACTTTAGAAACAATATTTACAAACCTTGGGCCCTTGGACTTGAAACACAGCACAGTGGGAATGGCACACATGCCCCCGCACTGGCAGCTGACCCCCTCCAGAGAGCGGCAGGTATTGCAAAATGCATCACCTTAAGGGGACGGGATGGGAACAGAAGTGGAGAAAAGAAACCAAAGCTGCAGAGGGAGGGAAAGGACGTGTTGCCTGGCTGCATGTCCTCGGGCACTGCTAGCTCACGTTGCTTGCACCATCTGATCGCTCAAAGCTAAACATGGAATGTAGGTAGCAAGTCACAACACTGCGCAGGGCTGGAGACGTGACCCATCAGCTGTTTCTGCATTATAATTATTGCACTGGGGCACAGCAGGACCAAACGTTTGCCTGGGCAGATTTCTGCGACGTTTTTGGTTTGTTAAAAATGGCACAAAAGGCCGCGCGCTGCTTTCAGGTCTGCGATTACAGTCGCTTTTCCGCAGGCCCGGCGCCCCCTGCTTAAAATCCTCAATCCGCAAGGAAAGAAGGCCCAGAACTATTTCGCTTTATTCGAAACAGCATTAGGAAGTTAGATTTCACAGGGCTGTGACCTTTTCCTCTCTCCCCCACCTCCGCAAGACAGAAAGGAGTTTCACACAAAGATGCAGCGAAGCAGCACCCCTGAACCATCATTCTCTGCATTTCTAAGCTGGTCTTGGTCGTTTCCCTTTCAGGCCACTTCTGCTCCCAGGCTTTCTCTCGCTCTCTTTTTAAAGTTTCTGCTACTAATATTACAAAAAAAAAAAAAGAAAACCTTATTGCAATACCATCATTTCCTTGTATTATCATATTCTCTAGTGAACTGATTAATTCTCAGCGATCCTGACCCTCAGCTCCCAGTGGGCCCCAAGTGATGCAAACGGTTTCTTTCAGCTCTTCCTCCATTTTATTTTTGTCCTAACACACACTGAGCACAAGTAGAGGACTAGGTTTTGCAACTCGGGACTTAAAATGCAAGTATCTTCACTGGGACAGCTGGGAACGGACACTTTTAAGCAATTTGATTGCTTCTGTAACATGCTCAAGAACTAAGCGAAGCTCAAAGAGAACAAGTCAGTAAAGAAATTATTTAAATCAATATACATTCAACACATCTTACTGTCTGAGTGAAACTTCAGTTATTAGACGCACAGTTTGTCAGGCAGCAACATGAATTTTAGTGCAACAAGTCAGCAAGAAACAACAAGAAGAATTGTAGGACAGCACAAAACCCTGCAGCAGTACACAGCCAAAGCGTTTCTGTTACACAAAAAGTAGCAGGCAGTGTAAATCCGGATAGCGCAGCCCCTTTCCAAACGACTGCCTTTAGGAGCCCAAGAGCGTTCGCAGAACCGGAGGGATGCTCTCATGAGATCACTCAGAGCTACCTCAAGCTTCCTGTTTGACACCACGTGGACTCCCCCCTGCCCTCCCACCCATCCCTCAACCAAACAAAATAAACATTTCAGGACTTTTAGCATATTTCCAGACAAAGATGCACCAAAAGCGAAATCTTTGTGAGGGCTGAATACGAAGGGATATCCCCACGTGCTTCAAGGACCTCAATTTTTGCAGAAGCAGAGCAGTACAGGGATTCCAGGTGGTTACCGGGATGGCAGGCAGAGGAGAAGAAGACACCAGTAAGCTATGAACGAGCTCCCGCAGGTCAGAAAAGCACACTCCAGGCAAACAGACCAAAAATTCTGTTAGCACAAGAAGAGCACCCATCTCTAAGAAACCACTTCCTATCTTATTCTCCCCATCCCCTCCCCATAGCCTTCTCCCTACGGTAATTCAGAACAGCCAGGCAACTGATCTCTAACCATCCATCAGAAGAATTGGCTAATACAATGTCACCCGGCCCACCACATGAACAAAAACCACCAACGAATCCAGCTAGTGGTTAACTGCAAATTTTTGCTTTACTGATGGTATTACACTGCCGAGGGTTCCCTTGCCTTTGCACCACGTACGCTGCCCTCTTAGAAACCCCCTCTGCTCAAACTCAGATGTACAAATACAGGGACAGATATTCTACACATCTGCTTCCACCTGGTGGATTACCAGAGATGGAGACCGCAGCATTTTAAAAAACAAACATGTAAACCCACCTCTAAAATTAGTTGCATGGTAATCTTGTGGGCAAGAGCAGAGGGGAAGAGTGGTTGGGCTCAGGGGGGGAGGGAGAAGTTTGCAAGAAATGGAATACGAATCACTAAACTGCTTAACCCATTTTGAAATTCAGTTTTTTCTTTCTTGAAAAACAAACAAAAAAAAGGATTTTTCTTTCATTCTGAGGAGTTTGTCAAAACAGGAGGTCAGAACTATCCAATATTGCTCCAGCGTCTTTAACATGAATAAATTATTTCAATCAAGTGTCTTGTCAAAAAACTTAAATACTCTTTACACAGTCTCCCCTTCCATGATCAAGAAAAAAAGGATATTTAAATGCACATTAAAATACATATTATGCATACAGACTGTATATAAGCAAAGTCCTACCGTAATTTATTAATTGCTAGCCATAACTACAGGAATCAGGGGTTCTTTTAGCACTTCAGCAAAGCAAATGAGAAATGTGAGGGAGTATCCTGAGATACTCACTGTTGTAAAACCTTTCAGGTCTGTTTTCTAAAAATTTCCTTGCTATGGTACCTGCAAACACATCTTTGCAGTAACTACCAGTTCCATTTCCATATGCATATTTTTAAAGATATGAAGGTAGCCGCCTTCACCCGCTGCATATACAGCATCGGGGGTATCTCATTCTCTGTGGCTGAAGTTCCCAGAAAAGCCAACTCCGGAGATCCTAGGTGTGGCACATTCCTTTTTGCTCCAGATACTCCTCCTGACTGGAAGCGAAGGTAAATATTACTCCAACCTCAATCTGTTTCCCTCCTGCAGCCACAGCAGTTTAGTAAGATATAGTCAGCAGGGTATTGCAAATTACACTTAAGGGCTCATTACAAATCAGGGCCTCAGTCTTGCTAATGAATTGATACTAATAGGCCCATTCTATGGAAGAGACCCCTTAGCTTCAACAGAAGCTACAAAGGTCCCAGTGACAGCCGTGGTGTGCAAGGGAGGGCTTCGTGGCCCCTGCATCAGGAAGTTTATTTACATCCCATGCACAGGTATTACCAACTTCTGGGCCTTTGTTTTTATTTAGGAGACCAGCCATGTTTGGCAAGGTGTGCAAATCTTGTCAGACAACTTTCAAGCCACCCTTACTCCATATGGAACAGAAGTGCCTACAAAGTAAAGCACGATCACGAGAAAAATGTTTTCATCTTGCACCAACAAACCCCTAAACCAGAAAGTCAATACCTGTATGTCTTCATCACGCTGCAAGAGAAATGGTCACACACTCCCCACGTGTTTTTTTTCATGTGAAAGAGCAGACAAATACAGAGGTATACAAGACTGCTAAACTGCTAACTCAAAATGTGGGGCTAGGTTGCCAACTTCAGTACTCACAGAGCTGAACTGGCTTATGCTGGTCTGGAGTAAGAAGGACACGAGGATGCTTGGCTTTCACCGGGTCCTGCAGTCCTTTTTACCATCCGGATTGCAACAGACAGCGAGAACAGAACGCTCTGGGGAAATCACCATTGCCCATGATAATCGGCTACGATAATCAATAGCCAACTTATTCAATCAATAGCTGTAACTGCAATCTCCCACCTGCTTCGCCCTTCCCAAATCTCAATGCCCCTGCATTATAGCTTTGAGGACTAGAAGAACAGGTCAGACTTTCTTCCCCCTTTTTTAGAGATTCTAGGTTTGTTGTGGTTTTTTTCTTCTTTCCAGTAACGAAAGAGCGGACATGAAAGAGAATTCAAAACCTAAAGTTACTTTTCCCTTAGCTGCATTCTTAAAAGTGGCTGAAGAATATTTTTGTTTTATGACTTATTTTTCTTTCAACCAAAACAAACGTGTCCTGGAGCTAAACACCTGACATGTAGTGTTTCAGCACAAATGGTTAAAGCTTGGTAGAGCCACATGCAAGAGAAGATGGGGCCTGTAATAAAGCTGCCTGGCGATCTCCAATTGAAAATCCTCCTGGCAGCCCAGCTTCTTTCACGCAGAGGAACTTAACTGACATCCTCTCTCCGTTCCTGTCCCTGATGACTCTCTCAGTATACCTGGAAATTAGGAAGCTGACTAAGCTCCCTAAAAACTGGTCTGGTCAGTCCCAGTCACCCCCACTCCAAAACGGTGAAAGCAGATGGTTTGATATCTCAGCAGATGAAGTCTCAGACTACACTGGTGGAATTGCCAGCAAACACTAAAAGTACCTTTTTTTTTCCTCGAGTCCAGTTGCTGTCACAGCCCCTCATCCCAAAAGTCAAGAGAGATTTTAAATGGATTTTTGGGGTTGCTGACTTTAAGCCCATAGGATAAACTCCACTCGTGATTGTTCAAGAGTCAGAAAATTTTGGCCTGGAAAAAGAAAGCAGAAAAAACCTGCAATTCTCTCACAATCACTCAGGTCCAAGAGCCACAGCCTTAGCACTGCCAGTTTCCCATCTCATTAAGTGTCTTGCAATACTTGTTTTTGTAATCATTTTCCATGCTGTCTACACAAAAAGCTATCTCAGAAGCCAGAAGAACTACATTCCTTAAACATGGACCCTTTCCAAACTCACCCCAGACCTTCCGTGCTTAAGGTCCTATACATACATGAACGCACAGATCACTACAGGCCCAGCAGTTAATTCATTTTCAAGTCGCCCGAACTGCACTTCCTAAAATTCTCCATCCCTGATGTTCCCCTAGCTCTTCCAGGGAAGCCAAGCTGCCTCCTGCTTTCTCTCCATTCACGGCTGCTAAGACTCCACTGCAGCCTACCAAGTCGCTCTCCCATAAGCCACGTAAGTGTGCTACCATGCACACAGACTGCGATTCACATTAATTACTACATACGCAGCATCTTTCCTTCCAAGAAAGATGCTTGTTTTCCAGTTTTTCCTTTTCAGATCTTTTTTAAGATACAGATGCCTCCTCCCCCTCCTTTCTCATCACCTCCACTCAGGAAGACTGAAGCTCAGAGATCCCATGGCAGATGGCAAGGCCTTTGAATCAGTGGCTGCTGGCTGGTCTTGAATGGGTTTGGGTGAGGGTCACACAAGATACAGAGCACGAACACGCTTCCAGAAACTTTAAAATCCAAACGCAAATTCTCTGCCCATCACCTTCAATGTCAAGCAATAAAAAAAGCTAATAAAAGAAGTGACAGTACGGGATGTCATTGACTGTCTGGCCGGGGTCTGACGACTGCCGACAAGTCCTTGGGAGGAAGGGACGGCGATCCAGCCGCTGTTGGTGGTTGCCTCCCTTAGTCTCTCCACCAGATCCTGCCCTACGGACCGGGCCTCGTGTTCAGCTCACCCGAGTTCCTACATCCCTCAAACATAACGAACAAATAACGGTCCAACACCACTAACGGCTGCTTGGACCCAACAGCGTCTACATTCCCTTCTAATTCCCTGGCAACGCCACAGACATCCCAGGGCTGAACAACACCGACTCAGAGGTACAACGAAAAATAAACTGGTGGTCACTTCCTGAGGTCGGAGCATACCTACAAATGTAGGCCCTTAATGCAACACGCATCTGTTTTATTTGTGTACTTGACATCCTCTGTGCCTAGCTCAAAATGGAAAAAAACATTTTGGAAAGCTTTTTAAGAACAGAAAAGCCCAGTCCTTCCAATTTTTGTGCATGGAGCAAATCCCCCAGTACTTGTTTTGTGTGCTTAGGGCCCTGAAAGCTACCAGAAATAGCTGAAGAATGGGGGGAGAAGGAAGATTTCTGTGACGAATCCTATTTTTCAAAAGGTTTTAGAAATAAATGTATGATCAGAGACAATGAGTTGCTCAAATCAATATGAAAACTCAGAATGGAAACTATTCTAAAAATCACTATGGCAGTAGGTTTTCTACTTCTATTTACTTACAGTTTTGACAGCAAAGGACAAGCATTCTCCAACAGAATAAAATTATTTTTCAACTTCAAGATACAATTAGCACAGGAATTGGTATCTTTGCACCTTTTCTATGCATTCGTATCATAGACTTAATGGTACAAACATGAGGATCCATACCTGCAAGGTTCATAACCACACCTTTGCATTTAAAAAGATTACTGAGCAATCTAACAAAAGGATGTTTACTTTTAGTGTGTACGGTTCTGTATCACGCAACCCATTTGCAATCTGTAATACTGATATCATTTAACATTGGAGGCAAAGGGACCCATGCTTCTCCATAAATCAGGTGTAGCAAATTCACAGAAGCCGAAACAAAACCAATCAAGAGATGGAAGAATCTGGCCTTTGGGATGCTAAGCTACTGTCTCCTGCATGGTTAATTTTGATGAGCTTGTTGAAGCACAGCTTTTAGCCAAGTACTTTTTCATACAAACTCATCCATAGCGCAGAGACGATTAATCATCATTTGTTACTCACCTTCTGGCAACACCCACCTTAAGCTTGGCACCATCCAGACACATCAGGAAAGACAGTCCCAGTCTGAAGGCTTTGTGGTAAAAGGGAGCCATTTCTGAGACCCAATCCTGATGGACAGACAACTACAGACACCCGTGGTACTCCGCACGGCTACTAGGATCTGCCAGAATAAAGCTGCTCACAGGATAACTTAAACAGGAATGCAATTCTTTCTAAAAGGGACAAGGTATGTATTAAATACACCGGCTTTACCTACTTTTCAGTGCCCGCCAACTGCTACTGATATTACAAGTAAGTCTTGTAAAAGGATTTTGCTGAAGAAATATGGTGAAATCTTCATAGACTGATCGATCGGAACACCTCACTTGGTCACGGTACATAGGAAAGTAGTTCTTCTGTTCTTCTGCAGCATTAGTAACTTCTCAAACAAAGAAGCCTGATTGAGGCAGACAGTGAGGGGCTTATCAGCTTAGGAAATGGGAAGGATGGTCCAATTAACTGCCAAGCAGTCAGACATAATTCACTCTGACGAGGCCAATGAGACACAAGTCGGAGAAATGCATGCCCCATCCATTTATGTAACACCCAAACGTTCCTCCCTGCAAAGTCTCCCCTTCTGGAGGTGTTGCCTAAATAAGGAGAAAGTCACTGGAGGAAAATCTACCTGTATGGATCTGCATCTAACCAGCACCCTCTCTGATTAGGCAACCACCTCAGTTGTACAGAAGACATCACCAGTCGCTAAACTGCTGGACCCAGGCGGTAACAGCCATCACCAAGCAGACAGAAAGCTCTGTGCAAGGTTATCTGGGGTCTGCAGCACTGTGCTGTCTTCTCACACATCATGGAACGAGGCAAGAACTAGAAGGCACAAAAAGGCAAAAATAAAATACCCTACCAGAGTCTAGGTAGGCAGGCTTCATCTCCTTTTTCTTGAACCACTTCCGCTAGCACAGAAAGAGTCAGAATGTTACTGAAGGGATTCTACAATGTTAAAAAAAAAAAAAAAAAAAAGGGAAAAAAAAAAAGCTCAAGGCAAACCATATGTAACAGCTGATGAAGAAAGCTGTGAATCCAGCCACATTGCTGCCCTTCATGCCCTCTGCTGTGCTCGGTACACTGCTAGCACAGGGTAAACAAAAAGAGGGCACAATGAAAGAGGAAGGGGAGATGCTAGAATGCAGAGAAAGTTCTCAGCTACTCATAGCTCTAGCTTGGGACCCATCACCTAGGAGGCAACAGGCTTTTTAAGTGGAGAGAGGAGAAAAAAGAAATTTAAGAAGTCCCCAAAACACTGATTCATAAACACAAGCTTCATCCGATGTTTACGGAAGGACTGGCATCTTACATCTGCAACAAAAATGCACATGTGGGACCTGGTCCATCCCTTGGTAAGACACCTTGTTTTGCATAATCTTCTTCATTTTCCAAAGTGCTAGACTGAAGACTGTCATGATCAGAAACGCGTTTTATGCGCTACGATAAAAACCCCCAGTTGTGTGGAATATTTATGTTACATACGGCAACTTCCTATTTGTCAGCCGGTTACCAGGAGCTAAGGAATCCGTGTGGTACTAGCAAAGTCGCCTTGCAGCAGGGTGTTATAGCGAGCACGAACCGGACTATATATGGTATGTTTACTGAACGATTAGCCATAAACATGTTACAGAAGAAATGATGTCTTCTATTAGGCGCTGGGCTCGCTGCTGCAAAGCAAACCGTCTTTGCTGGGAAAGGGGGTTTGTCACATATTCCTTACGCGCTTCGGGCTGCGGGTGCCAGTGAAACCTCTAGAAAACAGGAACAGGTTACGCTGCAAGTAATGATTAACTGCGTGGAGGGATCGGCCCTCCCAGCTCCATCCGCCAGCGTTCCCTGTCTCCTTTTTGCTGCTTTTCCTCCCCGGCTACTTTTTCGGCCGGGACTGTTCTCAAGGCAAGCCGGCGGCGGAGGGCAGGACGGCGACAGACGCAGGCAGCCGCATGCCGGGCAGAGCGCTGCCTCTGCCGCGGGATGACGGGCACGGACAAGTGCACCCTCTCATTTCTTAAGAAACAGCTGGCAGCAGGCGAGCGGGCGCTGCAACCCATCCGCCCGCCCCACGTTCAAACCCAGTCGCCAACAGGACTATTTCATAACGGGGAGGAGAGGGGCGGAGGGGGGAGGAAAATCCTGAAGGGTTGAGGGAGGAGGGTGTACTGAAGATGCCTTAAAGCACGGGAGAAGGTTCATATCTGGCTTCAGCGTCCTGTCTAACCTGTTTTGTGGTATGTTCTGGTTAACCCTCCTTTTGGTCGAGTTTGGGTTGTTTTTTTTTTTGGGGGGGGGGGGGGAGGGAAGGATGGTGTGGGCTTTTTTTGGCAGCCAGACCCAAGCTGCAGCCCCTTCTCTCCTCCAACTCCTTTCACGCTCCACCGCACTCCAGCACAAACACAGGCACACGAAGAGCAGATGCCAGAAAACAAAATGCCGAGTCCATCACAGACTGAAACTGGACGTGCAGTTTCTTTACTGCAGGGAACTGGATCTTCCTTATCGACTTGCCAGGACCACCAGCCCTCAAGTGCCACACTTCCCACCTCTGTCACCGCTTTTCTATGTTAGCAATTTCTGCAGCTCCTCAAAAAACCCCCAAAACTATGCAAAGCGGTAAAGGGGTGGGGAGACAAAGCAAAATACCACCCACCCCCCCCCAAAACCACACACCCCAGAAGACTGCACACCACACAAATCTAACCAGGGTGTAGTGCAGGGGCAGCAGCAGTGATCACAGCATCAGGACGTACCTTCATCACCGCGGTAGATTTATGTCTTCATTGTGTACAGTATTCACAGGGTTAATGGACAGCCCGAAGATCAGAAATATACCTGCTAAGCAACAAAAGCATCAACTCAAAGCTGTGCTCAGTGGTTTCTGACAGGGGTTAAGCAGTTGGTAACCAGTGGCAAGAAGTTAGTGGTGGTTCAGTAGCCATTTTAAGTAGCAGATGTATTAATCATGGGAGTGCAGTAACTGACGAACCAGGAGCAAAAACATGGTACAGAAACAGGGACCCCTAAAAGCTCAGCAACACACACCGTCGTATGTAAAACAGACTTGGAGAAGCCAACAAAGAAGAAAGATTATTACGTGACCTCCAGAGCACAGCAAATCCCTCAGAGCAGTAAGTGCTAGGCATCAGAAACTTCCTGGTTTCCAGGCCGTTGTTTCACATGTTTTCTGGGGAGTTTTCATGCTGTGGGAAAGATTTCTAAGTACACTGAAAGTAAGCCTGCAACATCCCCTTCCACTCCCACAGCAAGTATGCAGTCCATAAAAGATTAAAGTGTTGGAAACATATGTTTGAGCGAAGACTCCTCTTTTTTTAAAAATCACATCAACAGTTTAGCACTTGATGCATTTTATCTAACTATTTTGCCATCCCTTTTTTAAGGCAGCAGAAGTCGGGGGGGGGGGGAAGATGGAGGGAGTGAGCGAGAGTGCACGAGAGGCATGCAGTCTGTAACTTGAACACTGTTTTACAGATGTATTTACTATACTGCTTTTCTTTAGGGGCTTTTCAGGCCAGGGCAGCCTTTGTCTCTGCGCGCTATACGCTAGCCAGCTCATAACAAATGAGCAATCACAGAGAAAGCAGATCTGGCTCCTTCTCCGAATCTGCTGGGATGCTGAGGCACGAAGATGTGCCTGAAAAACTTCTGTCTGTCCGGCTACGAATCCGATCAATCCCTTTGGTCACACGAGCGCCTGAAGTCTGGTACAATTATTAACTGTGCTGCAGTCACATGAAAGAGAACAAGCTTCCCCCTCCCACCCTCATCCCGCGGGTAACATTATGTGGGCAGTGAATATATGAAGGAACATGGCGGGGGGGGGCGTGGAAACCTCCACAGAAAGACTGCAAAATTGTATTTTTTTATTATTTCTTTTTGGTGGATGGATCATTATGTTTCAGGCAAGCCTATCTAATGCTTAGACTCGTTTGGGTTCCCAAAGAAGGGTGAGGTGGGGAATCCTCATCTTCTCCAGTCAGTACCGCCTTCTTTAAGAAGTGAAAATTAGAGGTGTTTCCAGTTTTCCCCATTTCTTAAACACAATGATGATGGAGCATGGAAAGTATTTTTACTGAAGCACGAGTGGGCGATTTCTAAGCTGGTGAGGTTGCTTTGGAGGTGTTCTTATTTGCTGGGAGCAGGGGGGGACTCAACAGGTATGAGAGAGGAGAGAGAAGGGAAAGAGCCCACTGCGCTTCCGAGGAGAAACTCCTGGCGTTGAGACAAAAGAGACAGGCAGCCTGGACTAAAAAGCCTAAGCTGTGATTCAGCTGCTGGGACCAGAGCCCTGTGCGACCTCCCTCTTTTACATCCTGCGCTGGCCCAACCGAGCACAGGGACGGCGCTTCCCAAAAGCTGCTTTCCGGGGCCGAGGGGGGAAAACGACGGAGAAACGGCATGCCAACAGCGTGGTACCCACCAACCCCCAGCTGCGCCTCCGCCCCCTTCTTTACGCACCCCCCCCCCAGGCCGCCAGAAGGCCCGTCTTGCATGATTTTAAGTGTAAACCAAACGCCACAGATGTGTGCGTGCGCTGTAGAAACCCACGCTGGGAAATATTAAAGACTGCATCTCAACCAGGAGAGGAGCCGCACGCTCCCTTTCAGCCAAAAAACCAGTGAATTGCGCTGACCTTAGGAAGGGGGGGTAAGCGGGGCAGGCGGTGAGCGCTAGGTTCGACATCAGATGACATTTCCTAGACGTAGTTAAGAATGTAAAGCTCAGAGCATCTTTAAGTGGTTACATCTATACGGTCTCCAGCCCTGCAGCACTCACAAGAAAAAGGGGAGGGGGGGAGAATTCAGAGGGCTGATGCCATACAATGAAACATAAACGAGCACATACACTTTCAAAGTGCTACGTGTATTTTCAGTGAAGTTATAATTGAGTATGTCCCCAATAAAATGGCTACATTTGTAATGTTATACCATGCATCCATTTCATAAAATATTTTAAAATGTGCTTTTGCCTCAGTCCGCCTACACAAAATAATGAAGAAATATCACTCATCAGGAACTCCCTAAGAAAAATAAACCTTAAAATGGCACGGTACGCTCACTGTATAACACGGATTTCTGCAAAACTGCTGTTCTTTATATATTTTGCATCTGAAAACTGCAAGTCTCACACGCGCGCGCACACAAAAGACAGACAGACAGACAGACTGCTGCTGTGGACAAAATGGTGCCATTTAATACAAAAATCTGGTTTATGCACAGCCCGGCTGTAGTGCATGCTGGTCCCAAGCAGAGTGGGATGCAGCCAGTTATATCGAACAGTTGTGCCCTCGGCAACAAATGGTGCATTCATAAAACTGGGAAAGCCTCTGTCTAGGGGCTCGCAGCTCTGCAAAGGAAACAATCGCTTGCTGACATTTTCTGAGGGAGGGGATGGCGAAAAGAGGTTGAGGGGGAGAAGTACGATCTACAGGAAAGTTATGTACAGAAGAAATACCAAAATATAATGGAACACCCCACCCACCCACCCCCCAAATCGGCCATTGAGTTAAATGTGCGCTCTCCCTGCGTTAGTTAGCCTCGAACAAAAGAGCAAGGCCACCTGAAAAAGACATGCGCCTGGAAAACACTTGGCCAGTCAAGAGTATAGAAGAAAAAGGAGAGAAAAAAGCTTTCTTGTAGAACGCTGGCCCATGAAGAAGCGACAGACATCACGCAGGCTGCGGTACACAAAGCTGCATCTGACAGGCAGTTTCTCACAAGTTTCTTACCCCTGCCTTTATTAGCTATGCCACCTCCACACTGGTAACTAAAAGCCAACATCTGGTGCTAGCTAAATGTCAGCACAGACAATCCCTTTAATAAAAATTTAAAGAGTCTGGGTCCCCAACGAGGAAGTCATTAGTGCTTTGAATGTAAGACCCTACACGAGGAGTGAAACAATCCAGGCTTTTGAGCCGGGCAGAGCAGTGACTTCGGCGAGCGCTAGGCCACCTCTCCAGGCCTCCTGCCACCTCGCACCAGGGATGCTCGGATCACAGCCACCAGCCTACGTGTAGCCCATCTGGATGGTTCCTCTGGTCCTAACTCCCTGTGCTGCGGAGCCAGGGGCTATGGATGCCCAGGTCCTGCCGCAGGATGGGAGCAAGCCGTGCGCTCTGCCCTGGGCCTGGGGACCTCTGGCTCCCAAAGCAGAAATACCAGGCCTGCCCCAAACACACCTGCATCTGCATCTGCATCGCTGAAGCTGAAGCCTGCTTGCCCCCAAGATACACAAAACGCCCACGCGAGGCGATGCAAAAGCGCTCCTAAACAGCAGCTAAGCAGCATGGTTTATTAATGAATACCTGTCACCTGCTCCATCCTACTGGGCTCAGGAATTAAACAACCCCCCCCCAAATCACATCCTGTAATTGAAGTTCAGTGGGAGAGCCAGTGAGCGTTTCCGTAAGAGGAAAAATGAATTGAGGCCCACCTGCACCTCCACAGGAAATAAAAACAAGTCTCCCCAGTCACTCCTGGCCACCCCAAAGCTGTGGTTGGGGCATCCACCCTGTGCCCTCCTGGCACTCATGCAACACACGTGTCTTTTGCATCTCAGTCAACAAAAATTTTCTACCAAGACAAACCTGACCACAATAGCTTGGGAGAAGACTCTCTTCCCCAGCCGGGGGTGTCCAGCTGAAGGAGAGAGGATAGAAATTTTGTGTAACGGTTGACAGAATGAGTCCCTTTATATATTTGTATGTTAAGAGATTTAAGAGTGCACTCCTGCACTGAAGCCTTTGCAAGGGTATCTAAAAAGTGGACACATGTAATTCTTCCTTGCATGTAGCAGTCCTCTGAGAACCTTTTATGAAACTATTTCAGAGGGAAAAGGGACTCAGTCTCACAGACCGACAGTACAAGTATTTTTCCACAGATGTTAAAAAAAAAAAAAAAAAAGGCAAAACAGGACAAATGGTTCTTCAAGAGTGAGCCCTTTCTGCACCTCAGTGCTAGGAGCAGGCAAAAGCTGTGGGTCTGCTGGAGCCAAGGAATAAATGCTGGAATCACGCACAGCCAGCTACAGCAGTGAGAACCCAGCAGAAGCTATTGAGGCGCTGGAGAATGAATGGTAATGTTTTTGTTTACCAGCTGTGCACTGTAAATGATTGCTATTGCAATAAAGTTTGCACTGTATTTGCATTAATAATTTCAATAAAACTGTATGAAAAGCCATTTCATTAGTGCCGGTTATCAGTTGGAGACCTACAGCAAATACAAAACTGCAAATGCTTTTGCAGAAGCATGAAAGCCATCTAAAGATCATCCTTTGTACTTTATTCCCTGGTCAGTTTCCAGGCAAAGCAGAAGTTTACACACATGTGTAATATTTTGTACACGCTCCCATTAAACTTGCCCTTAGTACTAAGTGAATGTATTTCAGAATTCAAGTAGCACACGTGATTTTGTTTCCCTCCACTGACTTTACAAAGGCTTCTAATACAACATACAATCGACTTATTAGGAAAGGAAGTTTTGTCTGTTTGTTTTTGTTTTAAATTTTGGAGGCGGCAAAAACACCTGGAAAGCTGTAGGAGAGCATCAACAGAGTTAAAAAGAAAATTACATCCTAGCCTCCTGAAAAAATTTTAACAAAAAGCAAGTAGAGACGAACAAAGAAACTCTCAATTTGAGCAATATCTGTCCTTTGAACGCTGAGTCATAGAATGCAAGTCTCCACATCACCTTGCAAAAGAAAAATAAAGAAAAAAATCCCGCCTGAAATGTGTCACTTTTTGCTACTGTTTACTTTGTTTGTTTGTAGTGGTTTGGTAAAATCCCACAAATATTTAAGACCAAAACCACAGTCCGTATTTCATATTTAGATGAACTACGGCATCTTCCAAGAGGCTGTAATTGCAAGCCTGCTTCTAAAGCTCCTCTGCCTCTGCCACCCCCAGGACCATGCAGCCACAGCAGGAAGAAGAACATGGGCTACCACTGCAGCCCTGGTGTTGACCCTACTCCGTGCACCAGCCTGGCCACCCCACAGCTCAACTGCAGTGGGAAATGAGAGCTGAACCCTTGCACATCCCATGACAAGGGATAGCTTTGAGTTGGATGGCTAACGTCTGTAGTCAAAATTTAAAACCAACAACAAAGTCCCTTCTCGTCTCTCTTTCATCACCCAGGTGATCCAGGTGGAACGAACAGGATGGGATTTATCTCCTGCGCTGACACTTCAAGTATCAGCCCTTATTTACATCAGTATAAAATGCAGTAGAGAACGGAGCCCAAAGGTTTCTAACCGGGTGTTGAGCACCATGACCTCCTCACACCCCCGCCCCACAAATGCTTAACTGCTGAATGAGATTCCTCTCGTTTCCTGCACTGAATCATCTGTGTCACCACAAAGATGAGATTTTTAACTGTGCGCACACGTTTCTTATTTGAGGGGCATGCAGCGGAGGGTGTTTCTCAAACTACTGTCAGATCAGCCACAGACGGTTTGGATTTCTTCTGTGTTTGATGTATCATTTAAGTAAATCTCTGTTTTTCCAATGAGGTACAACTTTTCAATGATGCTGTTTTCTAGGAAACACGCAGGTGAACACTGCCGCTGCTTCTTTCTTTTGCAAAGTAGTATTTGAACAGAGCTAGGAAGGACAGGATATGCTGATTTGCACAATTAAAAATAACTTACAATTTGAACTCTGGCATCAGATGGTTCAAGAAATTTCATTTGGCCAGGTCACATGCTCTTTTCAAAATGCTTTTTTTCAACACCTCAACTTAAAGTAATCTCACTAATTTACTTGCATTTTACCTCATTTTCACTGCTAAACTGACCAACTATTTTTTCATCACTACAGTAACCCATTTTGCAGTAAAATTAGCAGCACTGCACCCGTCAAAAGCAATAAAGAAACATCCGAGTCGCGCCAGAGAAAGAAAGGTGAGGCAAACTGCTAAACCACAGTTCCTTAACCACCCTTCCTAACCAGGGTGGCTTTCTATCATTGCTTCATGCAGGGAAGCAGCAGGGAGGGGAACTGTGACCTCTTGCTGCCTGCGCTTGGCTGTGTGCTGCTGAAGTCAGTGGGAGCTTTGTGGATGCTGGGGAGAAGCAGGCCCACATAAAGATGCGACAAGCGAGAGCGAAGATCGTACTCTGCTCTGGATTGATCTGAGTCATGAGGAGTTCATGCCGTCAGTCAGCAAGGGCGCGAGGAGGGCTGATGTGTTCTGGTCATCTCACTAAAGCCAAAGAAAAATTAGGGATGCGCATCCTCCTTGTATCACAGGTACTCTCGTCTGGATGAAAGCTTAAGGACAAGAACCACGTTTTTCACACAGGCCTACTTTTTCCACAAAGTGTTGTCAACCTTCTCCACTCCTTATTTTAATAAAGAAAAACCTACCATCCTTTTGACCTTGGACTTGTTCATTTTCTCTGTCTCTCTCAGTACATGCTCTTTGCTAACCATTCAGCATGCTGCGAGCCCTGATAAAAGTGGTTAATGTTTACTGAAACCTGCGCATGAACTGTACTAAACCTGATGCAGGGGGAGGCAAAGTTCTGCTAGCAGCATCCATGACCAGTTTAAAAAAAAAAAAAAGTGTTGGTTTGTTTTTCTTTTTAAACTCGCATCCCTCCCCACCACCACCACTAAACAGCTGCATCAGTAGATGGGCAGGCAGCGCAGAGAGAGGACTGAAAAAATGCTTCTAGTCCATCCACTTAGACACTTCAAAATAAGTCACTGTTCTGAGTATCATAGGCCTTCCAACAATACACAAAAGCAATGAAAAAACTCACTGCTTGGGTTCTCCTTCTGAGGGATGCATACTTTATGCCCAAATAACTGTTTTCCAAAACAATCTGAAAACCTACAAGTCTAGCAGAACTGTTGAATGTTCCCTTCTTGCTTTCCCTGTGGGAAAGTCCATGCACCCTTCCTTGGGCAGTCTTCAAAACATTCTCTTGGTTAGGTGAAAAAGCAAACTATTAGTACTGTAAACTCAAACTACAACAAACAGTTGATCAGTACGTTTGAGAAACCTTAAATTTACCTTAATTTCTTCTCATCAGAGACACACCCTTAGAAATACTCACATGTTTCAATAGCTGTACCCACGTACTACTTTGGAAGACAGTTTTGTAGCGTGCACCAAACGTACACATTGCCCCTTCTTAGTTTACTGGCATTTTCTCCATCTTTACTCTAATAACCAGCCCAGAGAGCTCTAACAAACAGCTCTTTCCTCCCTCCCACCATCTCTGGTGACAGTGGGATGCTCTCAGGTGTGGAAAGCCCTTTTTTTTTTTCCTTTCTCATAGTAGAGGGCAGCAACAGCGCCATAGTCACCTTGGAAACAACCATCACCCACTGTTTGCAGAACAAACAATGGTACCTTTTCAGCCAGCGCGAGGCAGGCAGGGCAAGGGGCAGCCAAGCAATTCTGGGACTTACAGGAGTGTTAACATATTGCATTCATTCAGTGCGTCAAAAAATAGTTCAGCACGAGAAGCAAGGCGCTCTCAAAGTGAGAGCCTTTGGCTGGAAACCACAGACAAGTGCACGGGGCTCAGAAGGTCAAACAAGTCTCCCAAGTCAGCAGGGAGGGCTTTTCCTCTGATTTTTTCACTTGCCCTCCTGTTCCCCTCTTTCATACACACAGAAGGAAGAAAAACGCACCTATTTAAACTGATCTTATCCACGAAAAGTCAAGTGTTCAGCTTCCAAGTAGCACTCACTGAAGTTTTCTCACTGTGCCAAAATATTTTAAAGAACTGTTTACCCGCACTTGTAGTGCTTTGTACCCAACGCATCAAGAGCCGTTTCCAGAAGCGTTCCCTGTGAAGTTAGCGAGAATTGTGGTTATTCAGTATTTCAGACCCTGTGTCAAAGCACTCAAGCAGTTACATCCCCTCTCCTTTCAAAATAATTCCATTTTCATAGAGCCATGAGCAATCTCACTGCTTTAAAAAAAAACAACAGACGATGTACATCTGGCTTAACAGTAACTTCTGAGTGGCTTCCTATCTCCTGGAGACTTTTCCCTCTGCTCAAAACCCCACCACCACCAAACAAGCCTTTTTACCTACAACAAGCAGGAAAAAAGCTAGATGTTTAAGGACTCGGGTTTTATCAATTTTAACACTCTCTCACAAGGCGCTCGCTCTTGTGGCTGGTTGCAAGTGGGGTGTTTAAAGCAGGATGGAGGCTGAGGCGACACTCGGATACGTTAGGGCTTTATAACCCTCCCACAGCGGTGAACAGACAGCTACGTCCTTGAGAACAAGCTGACAGAAGTCCAGCTGCCCAGCTCATCGGTAAGGCCGCTTGGCAAAGGATTGTAAGGCCCTATGAAATCAAGGCTGCCGTTTGACTCGTGGATAAAAGAGGATCCAGGTGTGCTGTGAAGGAGTGGCAGGCACAACACACCCAGCTGAGAACTGCATTGAGGTGATGAGAGCTGCACAAAAGTACAACAAAGCAACTCCTGGGCGAGATCTATGGATTTCCACATCACAATATAAACATTTTTCTACAGTTTTCGCTCATCTTTCACACTGCACTCAGCGTTGGGGGGGGGAGAGGGGGGAAGGCAAATCATCTTGATTAGACCATTAGAAACAGTGTCTGGTGCTGTTCTGCTAACTAAAGCCTCCAGCAAGCTTGTCCATGTGGGCCAGACAGGTTCACTCACAACTACAAACATGGTAGCTCAGCTGAGTCAGATGAACATCACTAAAAATCTGTCTTAATGTTCATGAAGATGCAGGTTAACATATTAACTGGCTATGCACAGCCACAAGCATGGCTTTGGACATGGGAGGCTGTACCTGAAGGAACATTAAGCGAGCTTTTTTTTTTTTTTTTTAATTGTGTTCAGCCAGCTCATTTGACCTCAAACAATTGAGACACACACCCTTTCTGCCTGTCAGGACAGGGTCCTTCTCTGTCTTTCACTGCTGGGACAGGAGAAGTGAAATAGGTACAGAGGTGATTCACAACCCATCCTTCGCTCACTCCTAATGGGGGGTGGAGAGGAGGGAAGCACACGGGTGAAAAGCCACAGCTGTTCCAAGGCTGTTCCAACTTCACAGCACACGATTTATGGAAAACAAAACAAGAAGAACAGAAAAATGGGATTTGAACATTACCGAGCTGAAAGAATCATTATAAATACCTCCTGCTCTCCGTAAGGGCTACCCTGGGCTCCATCTGCCTTCAAGGCCAAGAAAGGAAACATTAAACTTGAACGGCAGCCAGAATTCACTGTCTACTTTCTAACAGCGCCGGGCCGCGCTCAAGCCGGGGCAGCCTCTACCTGTGGCAGCCCAGCAGGCAGCGCCTGGGCCGAGCCCCGCGGCTGCCACCGCCTCTGCCCTTCGCACCCTCACCCCCAGATCCAGCCAGGGGGGGGACAAACGGGCACCTCGGGCTGCCCCCTCTCCCTCCTCCCGGGTCGGGAGGGGAGCGTGCTCCTCACGCCCCAGCAACAGGCTCCCACCATTTTGGCAAGAGGCGCCTGCTGCGGAGGGCCCTGAGTCAGCGGGCGAGGGAGGCACGGGTACCAGTCGGACGGGAATGCTCTTCCCGCACAGGATGGGGTTGCTGTTCCAGGCCCGGCACCGACACGTTTAAACAAACAAGGGACGGCGGGACATACGCCCGTCCCCTTCGCCCGGGCATCACCCCGAAAACTTCCCCGGGGTGACGCCGCAGCCCAGCGCCCCACGCACGGCCGGGCCTCCCCGCCCCAGCAGCGATGGAGAGGCAGGAGCAGCCGCCGCAGGGCCAGCCCTTCCCCTCCCTTCCCCCCGCACAGCCACCCTCCCCACCCTCCAGGAGCTCTATCGCAAATCCCCAGGCCTCGCCGACTGCCAGCTGACATAACTGTTTAGTCAGCAACCGGGGGGAGAGGAGCGGCCGCCCCCCTCCATCCTTCTGCCCTGGCTCCTTCCCCTGGTACCTTCCCAGCCGCCAGCAGGGAAGAGATCTCCACTCCCCAGCCCCTCCCCAAGCATTCCCTTTTCCGAAAAGTTCTGTTGAGCTTTGCACGTAGGATGGAGGAGGATGTTTTTTGGTTTGGTTTGTTTTTTTTTTTAATAATTTTTTTTTTTAATTTTTATTTTCTTCCCCCTCCCCCCCCCCCCCTTCC
>JAOXJM010000012.1:68874686-68889167 GCA_026413425.1 Tringa solitaria
CCTGCCCCATCCCCCCCCCAACCCTTGCGAGAAGAGATCCAGAAGCGATCTGCTTCTGCTCCAGCGGCCACTTCCTCCATTTGCCGTGAGAAGGTCGCCCCGGCCGGCCCCGCGCCGCCCCGCAGAGGAAGCGCAACATAATAGCCAGGCCCCAGGTGCCAAGGTTAGCCTGTCCTCTTCCTCTCCCCCGGCATCTTTTCCACTCCTTTGCCACACCAGTCTCCCCAGCAGCCAGGGCTGAAACTTAAGAACCAAAAAAAAAAAAAAAAAAAAATAGCCTAAACCTGCTCAAACACCGCATGGCCGTGGCACACTAAAACTTAACACGTGTTTGGGGAAAGGTTTAGCCTTTTTTTACAGAGGGATAAGTCAGGCCTTGTCCACGCACACATGAAAGGTGGACGACTTTAAGGGTACCTTCCTCAGTCAGAGAAGCCCAGCCCTCGCCAGCGAGGCCGGCGTACGGAACTGCCCGTGCCGGCTTGCCCCCCGCCTGCCCAGCGTGGGTGCAATGACTACGGCAGTGCAAATCGTCTCAGCTGAAAGGAAAACCACATCCCAGACCAGGCTGGAATAAGGAAAAGCCTGGGCAAAAGGCAAAGATTTAGTCTGCGAGGGAGGTGGAGGTCATCACCCTAACCCTGTCTCCCAGAGCACCTAAGACGCAGTTTCCACCCTCCGCTCCGGCACTACCGGCGTAACTGAACACGTGTTATTTTTTTTAAAGATAACTTTTGATGGAAAGCCTCACAATGTGTTATTACGTCTTTCCCTTGTCAGCTTGCCTGCATGGTGCAAAAGTGTGCATCTACTTACTCCAACATGCAAACACTCATAGTGTCGAGTCGTTGGAGGGAGGCTGCTATGCTGGCTCGTTTCGCAAAATCCTGCGCCTTTCCAGGTGCAACAAGGAGAGATTAAAAGATGTAACTATGCCCTAAGTGTTATGATGCTATCCCTAGTTTAGGCAGAAGCATCATGTCCTGTGCTCACGTCCCTAAAACAAAATGTTATTTATTTGGCTTATGCAAAAGTCTATTTCATGGTGAAAAACTGAAATCTTCCCTTTCCTCCTCTCCTCCCTGTAAAAAAATACCCACATGCTCTTTTTTTGTATTTCCTCCCAGCTGGGTATCTGTGCAACTGACTCAAATTCATCTGATTACTAAACTGTAGAATAACTCAGAAAATTGAAGAGTTAGCGACCCGTCTCAGTGTATCTCATCACGCATATAAGGAGTAACTGAAAGAAAAAAAGCCAACCTTACAAATAGTCTCCAAATAACTAAGCAATGGTGAGGACTGAAATTCCCTAGAAACGTTTTAAGTTCAGAACTCCTTAATTCACTCTTCCACGCTTCAGTACAAAAACCTCACATTTTACACAGGCTGCCTGCTGCCAAGAGATAGACAGCTGCAACACGTAGACACAAAAAGGAGGTGTCTGTTGGCTGGAGTTTAAGATTTCTACATGCTACCCTGTTTTACGTGCTACTCCCCCGAACAGTTAAAAAAATATAACTTCAGAAATTTAAAAACAAACGGACTATTGTAACTGATGATAATTGCTGATAGAGCCTGTATCAAGTGTGCAGATGCCATAAAGCCTCTTCACAGTCCACGTTCATTTGCAACAAGACAATTTTCCTGGAAATGTGCTGTTGCAGTTATTGTACTTACTTGGCCTTTAGCATATGTTTAGTTTCATATCACATAACCCCCGTGGCAGGGGGGTTGGAACCAGATGATCTTTAAGGTCCCTTCCAATCCAAACCGTTCTATGATCCTATGATAACGTAAGTCTGGGCATGCTAGTAAAACCTACATCAGTCTTCACAATTATTTTCTTTAAGCTGGTACCTCTGTGCAGTGATTGATACTCTGCTCCTGGCCAAACAAATCGACTTCTTCCACAAACGATGCTGCAAAGTTGCACCAGATTTGTACCAGTTCAGCCAGAACAAAACCTGGACCACAATATTACATGACGAAACATGATCTTACACAATATCAAGTGTAATTAACAGATACTCTGTTAAGATGGAAATTAATTTGGAAGCAGAAAGAACAGCTAAAGGAGACCCAATTTACAGAAGCAACAGAATTTTTGCACAGCTAATGCAATAAAGAGATTTGCATCAAGAGAGCAGACAGAGAATGTGTGGTAAAGTGGGAAGACAAGACTATCTTCACAGCTGCAACCTCTGGATGCAAACAGCGTGTAGTTTTGTACCACTTGCGCTGAGGGTCAACAACTCTCCAGAAGCTCTTCCCCCTCCTCCAGCTGCTCATTCCCATGCCAGGGAAAGCCTACAGTTTGCTTCCCCTACAGCGACCAAACCAAAAGTTGGTGAGGTGTGACTGTCGAAAGACAGAAAAAAAATGAAAGAGGACTGACCACCCAGATCATTTTAGAGATAAGGCTTATAGAAAACCCCACAAACTCTTGTATCATCATCTCTGGAGAGGAGATAAGTTACAGTAAAACAACAGGAATAAAGTGCTAGAGGTGGGGGGTGAACAAATTAGGAAAAAACAAAACCCAAACCCTCTCCTTAGGCTGGTTTTTCTGTAGATTATAAACTGCTTCTTCATCCTGTGATGTCAAATGCACATTTACGTTGCCAAGGAAACAATTCTGAAGTCACTAATGCAACATCATTACAGATATTTTTTTAGTTTTCCAGGCAAAGACACATCAGAAAGGGAAAAGCTGGGAGGAAATACCTAAATATCAAAAGAGTCTTAAGAAAAAGGCGGCTTCAAAGAGATAACAAACATCACGCACAGATCTCCATTGAGATTTTCCCCTTTGCATTGTTTGTAGTCACATACCTGGGAGAATACTTGCCTTGAAGTGGTGGTGGTGGGGAAAGCATTAAATACAAGTGGTGTTAAATACAACCTTTGAAGGCAAACACCACAATGTACCTGAAAGGCAAAGGCAAGTGGGAAAAGCAAAAAGGATGGTAGGGGAAAGTGACCCTATTAACATAGGCCTGCCACTCTGTCGGTAAGTTACTGGCATCACAGAACAAAGATACCCATGAACTGATAGTAGACATGGAACGAACGCTCGCTCTTACCTTCAATGAAGCTGGAAGCCAGAATGCAGGTAAGAATAAAAGTTAAAAAGGAAGCATCTTCAAAAATAAACCCCCCAAAACCGGCTGTGCTGTTTTTTCAACACTGCAACTCCAAGATGGCAAAGACCCTAAGCCCAGCAACACAGCAGATGCAGTTCCTATATACGAGGACAGATACAGCAGACACTGTTAATGACCCCCCACCTATGCAGCAGAGCTCGGATAAAGCTCTGTGTGCAAGAATTAATCAACCCAGCAACATCGCTGCAAAGATTCCAGGATCCATCCTAGGAAGCAAAGCCTCCTGTTTCACCCAAGGTTGATCTGAGGCCCCTGCAAACATAAACTGGCAAAAAAGCATTTGGCTTGGTTCTTCCACTTTTCCTTCTGGCCCCTGCAAAGACATGATGGTGTTGATGGTTTTAGCACCAGTCTTTTTAATGATGGTTGCATGGGCTTTTAAAATCTGTTCTACCTGCACTGCAATTGGAAGTCCTGTCCTCCTCTGCTCTGTCTTCTCTACTGCTTCCTTGTGCCAGCATAACTAAATCAGCTGCACAGCAAGTCAGTTTAGAGAACTGATCCAGCCAAAATTGAACATTTGAAAGGCAGAGGGACAAATATGAAAAGTCCTTATTAGCTTCTTGGCATAGCACTTTAAGATGTACCTTTAACATATTTAAGACCTTTAGTATTTAGGATATGTACCCTAAGAAAAAAAGGCAGTTAAGAAAATACTTCTACTTAAAGCAACATATACGTGTTTTACTGCTTATACATACACAATGATTTTATGCTAGCTTTTAGGTTTTCCTGATCTGACACCCTAGAGCAGAGAGACACCTGCAAAGCATACGCTCCATTCCATGGTCCTCACACGGCCTTTAGGATACTAAATTTAAATTCAGGATACTAAATGCGTAGAGTAGCAGCAGAGCAATACAAGACGAGCTCTGAATTCAACAGTCAGAACTACAACCACAACTTGATAGTTTAAAAGGACAGTCCCTGCTTCATACACTAGCTACTATATAATTCACAGAGCCCACAGAGTACAGCAGTAAGTGCTGAACAGCGTATTAGAATAGTTTTATACACAGCAACATTAAAAGATTATCATTATAAATTGGTACTACATGATGAGCAGGACTTGTTTCTCCTAAGACCACTGTATTTCATCAGTCCTGAGAGGCTTAATGAAGGGCATAAGTAACCTAGATAAAGCTGAGTACTCACTCTGAAAGGCTTTCTTTACCAAAAGGTTTGAAATCACTAGCATCACTCTTCATATTACTTGCAACTAAGTTCACAGTTCTGGCAAGTCGGAATAAAGTTTTTCATCAGCTAAACACAAATCAAGTAGCATGCATCATTTGGCAGGCAGGTTAAGGTAGGGCTTTAAAAGCCAAGGTTCCTTTTTAGGCTATGTCAGTACCGAAGAATGCGCAGCACTTTACACAGAGAAAGGGGTTAGCATGACCTGATCTAAACCTCTCCTTTCTCACTCTCCACTTCAGAAGCAGCTGCATTTCAGTAGCACTGTAGGCACTGATTTGTAAAGCGCCCTGGGAGTGATCTAACGTAAGTAAATACCAGCAGTATGAAGTACTAGCTCGTACTGAAGCAAAATTCTTTTGGCTGCAAAAATTAAAATCTCCAAGTCCAGCAACACGGAGCAGTCCTACAGGTGGACAAGTGGGTTGGCAGACTACCAAAAAAAAAGGGGATGGAAACAGATTACAGTTACATCAATAAACATTTTACTTCAAGGAGCTCAAACCAATTCCTCTGACACTTGCCAAAACCAAACAGATGGGTGAATCCATATAAGCAGACTAGGATTTGGATGAGGAAAGTAGGCAAGCTTTTTTTGTGGGTAGTATCACTTGGTTTGGGTGAATTACCCCAGAAAATACCCCCAGAGCTAGCAAGCACAAATACCCCTTGTCTCTGGATAGGTTGGATTCATTCAGGTTTTAGACATGCAAGGTGCGCTTCACGCTGCCATCTGTAGGGGGTGAAAAAAAATTAAGTGGAGGGATACAGGGACACTGCTCTTAGAAACTGGGAGTATTATTTGGGAAGGAAGCCAGAGAGCAAAGTACCCTTTAAGCAGTTCTCAAGCAATCGGGACAGAAGCAGCTGAGCCAGACCCGCGAACACTTGCACCGATCAGCATCTTCTGCCTGTAACCTGCCAACACTGAGAAAGTTTCCCAAAAAAGCTGCTGAAGAGGAGAATCCTGGCAGCACCTGGAAATCTTTAAGCCTGTCCAAGTATATGTCTTACAGCAATAAATATATAGGCAAATAAAGTACTTTTGGCATATGCCTGTGATAGATGTTAACAAGGCAAACTGTAGCTCTAACAAGCGTTCGGTGAACAACGTAATCAGAAGCCCGGAACAGCTTCTGCCTAATAACCAAAAGTCAGATGGGGACTCCAGCCTGTGAGGAAGGCCACAGAGGCGGTACAGCAGAGGTCCACAAAATCCTGAAAGGCATAGAGAAGGTCAGTACTCAATGATTACTCGCTATTTTCAAGTCCTAAATGGTATCAAGTGGAAGCATCAAATGGCAGGTTTACAAGGTTGTTTTTTCACCTCCCCTCCAACAAAGCATGTAGTTAAACTGCAAAACTCACCACCACAACATGCCAAGTGTCTGTACAAGTTCAAAAAGCTGCTGGACAAGCTCAGGAAAGAGGACTGTTGAACCTAAATACCGAATCTATATAAAAACTCTTTGGCTCAGGAGATTCCAGAAGCTGGAGTCCACTGCTGGTAGACTATACTAGGAAAGCATCATTAATAAGTCCCCTTTTGCCATATCCTGTTTTGATAAATCCACATCGATCACCATCCTGGGCTAGGTGGACTTTTGATCTGACCTGGTATTAGACACGAGTAGGACTCCCTCTAGTTTTCAGTCTCGCAGGTGAAAAATGCAGTATGACCTACTCCACAGGACTGAAATACCTTCTGCCACACATCCAGAGGCATTTCCATCAGCTTGAAGAGGCTCTGAACCCAAGTTTCACTGGAGAAGCAGGTACCAGGAACTGCTCATTCCAGGACAGGGCAGTCCCAAAGAAACATTGCTGGAGCCGCAGCTTCAGCGTGATTCAGGTCAGGGTGATTTCAGAGGTTACTGTACCATGGCTGCCTTCCCTGTCTGGCGGCCAGAGGTTACCACACTTTCAGCAGAGACGTGTCCAACTCCAAAGCTGCCCGTAATTGAAGTTTTAACTACCACTCAGTGCAACTGAATCACAGCGAACTCTGAAGTGCACCACTTGGGAGGGAAGAGACACATCCACACTTCTGACCCAGGGTCAGAGCAGAGCAGCAGGACGAGAAACCTCTGGGAACACTGAAGTCACGTCTGCAGCCAACATTTGCCCGAGGCCCTCACCTAAGCAGTGAGTACAGGCACACTTAACTTCCCGGCCTTTGGGCAGGGACAGCGGTTAGAGGCATGTCTGTGGACCACCTCCAGCAGAAGACTCCAGCACATAGCCAGGCCTCTTGCTGGTACTGCCACAGGCCATATTAACTTGTCGCCTTCAATATGCATCCAGCAGAGTTCAGGTCATGGATTTGTTGGAAGTTCATCACTTATTCAGGCTTTTGTGCGAGAGGTCATTGCTGTCAAACTGTCTGCTTTCACAAGCACAAAAGCTCATGTTAAAATGTAAATACTTACAGGTGTTCCACCAGGCACTCAAGATGAAAGTCAGAGCAAATATATTAGCCCTAGCTGTATTTTACAGTGCTGGTAGCACTTGAATGTCATCTGTTTGTGAACCAAGGTTTTTATGTGGGTTCATCTGCCTAGACAGGAAGCATGATCTAATGGTGAAGACATAGGACTGGATTTAGAGCATTTGGGTTCTTTTTCTGCCTCTGTTACTGTCTCCCTCTATGACCTTCAGTAAATAAATTCTTCATGCTGCTGTCCCAATTGAAAAGAACGTGAATAGATGCTCACTCAGTTCCATACAACTGCTGTGACCCTGCGTCATTTTTGCTAATTACTACAAGAATTCTGGAACGATACAGGAAATGTTAATCCGACTCATGAAGTTAACCTGAGTTAACAAAAAGCAAAAGCCTTAAGAAAGAGCACAACGCCCTCCTCCCCAAATGCCTATGTTACACTGTTTGTTTTTCAAGAGGGAATCTCTGCAACTTGTTATTACACTGGCCTTGATGGAGACAGCGTTTTGCAAATTCAGCTTTGCAACAAGCCCAGGGAGGCTGGCTTACCCCTGTCGCCGAGATTTGTGCACTGCATACCACTTGCAAGCACTTCAAGCACGACTTCTGTGTTGGGGTAACACCACAAGGCTAGTAGCAGGACTATGCTGGCACAAGCCTACTGGGAAAATCAACTCCCCAGCTGCGGGAAGAAGCAAAGCCAGCAGAGGCTGCAATCACCACGTCACCCTGGAATCCAGTTTCATGTCCAGTCCAACCTCGTTCTGTGATTGAACTGCACAGTTCTGGAAAAGCTGGTATCCTCTTCCCTCAGCACTTCCAGCTACACGTCAGATTCTCTTGCAACTTTCGGAAACTACTGTATTAACTATTAAATTGGAAGAAATCATCTCGGGCCCAAGAGGAACTCGCATTCATTCAGTTCAGTACCTAACACAGGAGTAATTTTGCATTGTGCGTCCCATGTCACAGAGGTCAGACAGCCCCACCACCCTTAACCACCCAGAGGCTCTCACCATCAGGGACCCCTGGTACCAAGATACAAGGAAAGACAGCTTTGGTAAACATCACAGGTGACATGAAGTGCCATCTCTCTGGATCAACAGAGGGGAAGGGAAGGGAACTGCGAACAACTGTGTTCTTCTGATGTGCATTCCCTTCCTCTGCTCAAGCAAGCGCAGGAGGCCAAGGGGGCACACGCGGCACGCTCCCTGCAGGATGCCACATCCTGCCGTATTTCATACGGCATCCCAAGGCAAGCCAGATACTTTCCAAACACAGTATGATGTTTGACAGCGTGATCTGTCACAGTGTGACAGGTTCTCAGAGACAACACAGGGGGGAGAGAAGGGAACAGCACTGACAGATTTATCCAACAGCACCAAACTGTTCCTAGCCACACTCCTCTTAAAAGCAAAAAAAAAAACCCCAAGCAAACAGACACACCGCAGATGCACACAAATTTTACAATGCGTCTTCCTTCTGCTCCTTGCTTTCGGTACCTTGTTCTACTTTTACGAATTTCTCATAACTCTCAGTCACTCATCCAGAATCTTCCCATTCCTACAGAAAGCAGAGGTCCGTTTTGAAAAGGGGGGTGGGAAAAAAGAATTGTGGAGGTCAGAACCTGCTCCCAGCCCTGTTCCCCCTCCCTACATGCAGAGCCACGTTTTAAGGAGCGGTGGTTATGCTGACATCAGTGAGGCTCCGGGGGCCACCGAAGCAGCTGCTCCTGCTCCTGTGCGTGGCCAAGAGCCAAGTCGCTCTGCCTTTTTGGTGATGTTCCCTCCTGCCGGCTACCCCCTCTCCCGCCCACACGTCTGCAGGGTGGGGCGAGGTGGCCACTGGCAGCCTTTCCAAGGAAACCTAAGTGAAAAAAACATTAAATTTAAAAAAAAAAAAAATTAAAAAAAAAAAAAAGAGCGGCTTTCATTTCCAGCCTCTGGTCAGAAACGCTCGGTAATTTTTGACAGCGTACTGTGGGTTGAAGGAACTCCTAGTTTTCCTTCCCGGACAGCCAAGGCCCAAGCCGCCCTTAGGACTTTGTCACCCAGAGAAGAAAAATGTCCTCCCTCTCCCCACATGCAGGGACAGCCCGCCAGCATCAGAGATGGGCCCGTGGGCCCCGCTCCGTACAGCTGCTCCCCGGTTTTAAAGCAGATCCCCATCCTTGGGAGGCAGCTGCTCTTCAACCAAATGATGACAGCAGAGCAGCAGAAAGCTGACCCACACCAACCCGAGAGCGCAAGGTGGGTGCAAGACATCTTCCAGGCGTAGGAAAGGGGCCACGGCAGCACTTCTTCTTCCCTCCACAGCACTTCTTCTTCCCTCCGCTGCTCCCCGCAAGGGCACGAAGCATCACCAGGGCAGGCGAGGTGCACCAGGGCACCTTTGGGCCCAGCCAGCCCCACGGGAGCAGGTTTTAGGCAGCCGGTAATCCCGGCGGCGGGGAGCATCCCCGTGCTGAGCCGCAGCCAGATGCGGAGAGCGAAAAGGTGACAGCCAGGCCAACTTCACGTAGGGCCCGGGAGCCAGCAGCCCGGACCCCATGTCAAGATTAGGAAAGTATGCACACACAGAGAGCACATGAGCTGCCGGAGTGCTCTCGTTAACTCTTGCAGACACCGTGGATTTAAGGAGTTTGGGTTCACGGCCACGTTTCTCGCCATCTGTTTTCAAAGCCAACCCCTCTCAGGCCACAAGACCCGTGACACCTCCTCGGGCTGAGCAATACCTCCTCAAGTAGGTCAGAACCTGAAGTCAGCGAGACGAGTCTGGAGCTGCAGCTCACACGGGTTAAAGGCTCTGGCTTGTGTCAGGAATACTTTTTCTGAAAGTTAAATGCAGGCCCCAGTCCTGAAACACTTCCCCTAACTTCGCCCATGCCAGTATTTTGACTTAAATGGAACAACCTACTTAAGTAGAATTATATCTGTGTTTAAAAGAGTCTGCAGGATCAGTGCTTGGCATCATCTGGACTTGTCTCTGACATGCACACACACACACACACACACACACACACCAGCAAATTTAAAAAATACCCTGAGAGCCATCAGGCTAAGCTGTGTTAAGGCAAAAAGAAAAGGATAAAGATGGTAACCCCTACCACAGCACATTTAAAATTTACATCTGCGTATGTTGTAGGATGATTCACCAGGGCAGGAGAAATAGGGATGCCCAAAGGCTCCAGCTGGAAGCAAGAGAAGGGTCGCTAAAACTCAGTTTATCTGGGCAAAGAGGAGTCTCAAAACCACATAAGTCTCTGTACCGTCAGCACCAGAAACACTGAGGACTCTAGGAGTCACATAGGATTTTATGAATTTTACCATTTCTAAAGAATAATCATTTAAGTACAGCAATGTTAGCAATCCTAAACTGTAAAGAAATCCCCCTTCAGCCAAGAAACAAACTCGACTCCTTCCTTCTGTGTACCCAGCACAAAAGCAGCAGATACAAGCAGGAGTTTCCCTGGAACAAACCAGTCAAATTCATTCAAATCTTCCCAAAGCGCAGCAGGGCAGAACCCATTCCTGTTCCCAGAGCTTATTACAGTAACATGACTAAACATGCTCAGCAGTCCAATGTGATAGGATGCATCCATTTGCTGATGCCAGAGGAAGATGCGTGTCTCTTCTACATGGCACTGCTCTCGCAGGCTGCTTTTCAAAAGATGTTTTGAAAAGCGACCTGCTGCGTACATTCTTAACAAGTCATAGTAGCACCGGCTGTACAAGTGTTTGACCTCTACTTGCTATGTACTGTGGACAAAAATCTGACATCAGCTTATTCCAACCTTAGTAACACCAAACTGCTCCTACAAAGCTGGCTGGAACAGACTAAGACAACGCACTGATAAACTCCCAGACGGACCCCTGGAGTGCTGAAAATGCAACTAGTTTAGTTCACGAGCCCACATGTTTTAAATTTGGGTTGGTTTAATCCAAGTAAGTAACCTGATTAAAACAGGAGTCTTCTCTGGAGGTCTAATTTCTAGATGTTTCCATTACTCCATATGCTTCCATGTTGTATAAACATAGCATACATTGGGATGATTTAAGAATTCAGTTTAAAGCTATAATCCAAGTAAATCAAGGCAAGAGAATTAGATTACTTTGTGAACAGCAAGAGCCAGCAATTGCACTTAATTTCAGTCTTGGGAAGGTGATGTTTTGAGGGGGTGACATCTTTCTATTCCCAGTTTCTTCTTGTAATTTCTCAATTTCAGAACCTTGACGCTTGCCATTTTTACATACAGACCTAAAGCAAAAGGGAGAGAGGAGGACATGGTCTGACTGTGATGCTTTAAAACAGGTATTAAAGCTAGGATTGTATTTGCTTCTAAACCAACCAACCAGCCGCAGACCCCTGAGCACATGTATATACTTGCACCTATCCTGCCTAGGAAAAATATAAATATTAATCTTTATTATTAATCTATTAATCCCTCGTGTGCAAACTAGGCTGAGAGCTGCCCAAATTCTGCCTTGGAACCAAAGCTCTCTGTTCATAGGCAGACACCTCAGCAGCAAGAGCAGCAGTGCAGGTTCCCAGCATGCCTCAACCTTGGTATCTGGAAAGGCTCCACTATGGGGTAAGAAGATAGTTATAATTAAACATTTATACTGAGGTAGTGCCGAGCAGGTCAGTTCCACAATGTGTTAGGTGGCTTTTCAAAACTCGGTAATTGAATGCTGATCCCTGCCCCAAAGAGTTTACAGTGTAGGAAATCAAAGCATAACACTTGGCATCTGTATACTGGGAATTAAACAAAGACCACCACCACCTCACTTCTTGGGTCTTCGGACTAGGCAGCTCATATAAACATCCTTTACCAGAAATAGTGGAAATTTTTAAATCAGCAGTCCGGACTTTCCTAATCCACATCTGTGCTACTGAGTTATGCAGCTCAGTTTGAATCACTAGCTGGGACAGTAACTACAGTGTGCAATTTGCACATGCTGCTGGCATCTTCTTGTCCAGGGTGAATTATTTTTGGCCCAAATACTCTTCAGCGATCGTTTTGAAAAGACAGCGAGCACAGAAACGGAAACATTTACTGCAAGTCAGACGATTCGGGCGGCGCAGGCAGGAGAGAGGCTGCCAACGCACGAGGTCGAAAGTCAGGCAGCAGCAGATCCTTCAGCACAGGGTCACCCAATACTCCAGGACGACCCCGGCCAGGCACCAGTACATCTGCTATGCAATACTAGTACATGTCGGCTACCAAGCAGACCACGGCCACATGCAAGTCTGTGGCGTTGCAAATCTACTAACCCACATCTTTTCCTATGGAGATTAAGAGTTACGCAATGGTGTAAATAAAAACTCTGGCCCCAAACATGCAGGGGCTATCTCTGCCCCAGATCCATCCTCAGGGAAAATTCTCTACATTCCCCTTTTCCTGCAGGGAAGGACAAGCCCGAGAAGGGCAAGTCCTCCTTCCACTCACCACAGAGCATATACTCAAGAAAGTTAAAACACAGCCTCTAGGATTAAGTAGCAATAGCCACGCTGTTTCAGCAATGCCCAAAACCAGGATGGAAGAGAATTTAGTCAAAACAGGCTATTATATCGCAAATTCAATTTGCTTTTTATCAAACAAGCTCCTAAAATAGATGCACTGATTTTGTAACTACACCTGTAGGAATTTCAAGCACCAGAAAAATATAAAGACACTATTACTGTTTCAGTTTTTTAAAGTTTCCTGGCATCTTTCATGCTATGAATGCTCAAGAGCTTTCAGCTGTATATACCCCACATAAAATCTTAGTCCAGTGAAGCCCGAAAGAATTTTGCTGTTGATTCGAATGAAGCCATGTTTTTCACTTCTACATACTATTTACACATCTAATGATTTATTAAAACACATAACAGCAACCATGATGGGGGCAGGATCTGTGTTCAGCTTGGCCCACTTAACTATTCTGTGAGCACTTTTAACTTTTGTTTGCTGGCTTTTAAGCACTTAAAATGAGTAACCTTACCATTGATTTCTAATTATTTTTTTTTTCCTCAAGGGAAAAACCATGGAAAAACCTCAGCCCCTAGATTTAAAGAGCTTACAAGTTCCAAAAGCTTTGCAAGTAGAGGCTGGGAACTGCTTGAACTGCTGTTAGCAGGGCTGCAGAGTTTACAGAATCCACCAGTTCCTTCCTGCAGAGCATATAATCTGCACGGTTTCCTCCCAAGGTAACCGGCACCCACTCTGAGGTAAGGATCATTTCACCCACCCCTACAAATTCACCCTCTGGTTAGGTCAAACGTGGCGGGTGCTTCATGCTCAGGAAAAAGACACTGCCATTTCCCAAAAAGGAGGAATGGAGACGCAGGATGAAGATTTCTCCCACAAAGTGTAGGCAGGCCTTATATGAAAATAAATTCTTCACCAATTAAAGAAAAGCACCGTTTCCAACAATAAACTGAGTTCACACCAGGGAAAGAGCGGTACTGCGGTACAGCTCTACCCTTCTGCAACATGGACAATTCAAAGACTTTCAGGAGACCTTACAAAGCAGAAAAGACACCTATCTGCTGTAAAGGCTGTAAGTTGCTCCAAGACTTATTCCAGAAGCTGCCACGGACCACAGTTTTGAACCTTACTTGGAAATGTAGGAAGATGTACTAAGCGACACCTGGTTGGACCATCTGATAAGGAGGAAATGATACCTACAGCTGTTAGAAAAACAGACCAAAAGAAATACACCCTCCAAATCAATCCAATACAAGGCATAAATTACACCTCTGTAGGGAAGCACTTGTCACTGCACTCATACTTCTTCCCCTGGAAAATAACAGTCAAACCTCACAAATGGAAGACCTTAGTAACCCAGCTCCATCTCTTCCACAACCCGCATCTGTGGCACGTGCTTCCACTTCCTGGACCTCCAGTGTCCTCCTTTTGTAGCTTTCATTCCTTCCATCAAAAAAGCATCAGCATGTACAGATGGCAAAATATGTGAGTTGTGCTGCAAGTTATCCAAGTGAACACCAATTCTGGATGCTTTAAGGTTGTTGGGGAGAAGGAGGGGACGAAGCAGGCAAGCACATGCACAAGATGCCACAGCCACCTTTTGTCCTTGATACAGAGGCAACTGCATCAACATCAGAATAAAAGGCACACACGAATGAAGAACACAAGTATCCATGTCCTGGCTGCTTCTCACGTTGTCAAAGCACTAAGAGTAATGAGACATCAAAAACTTAATTTAATGAAGAAAATGTGTTTTGTAACACAGAAAGAGGAATTTAAACTAGGCTCTTTCCCCTACCTAAATCTGTGAGTGTTCCAAATTCAGTCATGTTGCTCCCTAAAGGAAATACAAGGAAGCACTGCTGCTTACTGGTGCAAAATCCAAAGCAGCTCTCTCTCGTAGAAGCCGTAACGTTAACAGTGTGAGGGAGCATGGCCTGGAATGGAATTTATTGCTGTGATGCAAGTGCTCTGAGCAAAGCACTCCCAGGTACCGATACACTTGAACGCTGACATCACCTGCCGTATGAAACGGGACTAACAAGGGCTCGAGTTAAAACCTAAGGAGCTCATCACACACTAGAAAAGCGAAGGCCAGCTACACTTCAATGCAAACATTTTGCTCCTCTCATAGAATCGTAGAACGGTTTGGGTTGGAAGGGACCTTAAAGATCATCGAGTTCCAACCCCCCTGCCTTGGGCAGGGA
>JAOXJM010000012.1:68896807-68915921 GCA_026413425.1 Tringa solitaria
CCCCGCAACCCCGGCCTCGCTCCCTCCTCCCGCCCGGCCCGTCGCAGCGGGATATCCCGGGGGGGGACGGGGGACGGGGAGAGGCGGCCAGGTGCCACGCGGCGTCCCGCGTCCACCCGTGGGACTCGGCCCGGCGTGGGTGTCCCGTCCTCCCGTTCCCCCCGCCCCCCCCCTCCAACTCCACGGCCGGCCGCGGAGTGCGCCCCGGGGCTGGAGCGCATCCGGAGCCGGCGGTGCTGGGTTTGGAATTCCTCCGGGCTCCCGGCTGGCCGTGGAAATGTCTGTGCATCTTCACCCTCATCCTCCTCCTCCTCCTCCTCCTCCCAGCCCGGCGCCTCACCAGGTGGAGCGGGTGCAGGCAGCAGTCGGTTGTTCCCTGCGGGCAGGGGGTCGGTTCTGCTGTTCCTCTCCTCGGAAAACTTTGTGCGTTTTTTTAGGTCCCTGCTGGGGTCAGTCCATCCGTCCGGCTGACGAAACCTAAAGGACGTGGAAAGGAGCCAGAACATCAGCGTAGGGACGGGAGGTCCCAATAGTGTGTCTGAGCAAAGGCAAGGCTGGGACAAATATAGGTAGTGGCAAAAGTGCACGCAGGCTGTATATGGCACCGCACGTATGGTCCCTTCCATCACTCCCGCTGCAGCGGCAGCTGGAAGATGTGGGAGACTTCAGCAAGTGATGGAGGGGAGTCTTTCCCTTCAGAGTTGGGGGGGGGGGGGGTTTCACTTCAAAGCCCGCGCCGGTTTAGAGTTGTGTGGCAAATAATAACCCTACAGAAAAACAGAACACTGGAAACATTCCATCCTGAAAGCTTGACAGGAAAAAAAAAAAAAAAAAAAAAAGTAAAGCTGCTTGCGAGGAGTGCCATAAGGAGTATAGGAGAAACCGGTTTACTCCTTAAGGAACTGGTTATTGACAACATTTCTAAAGCTACTAAAACTAGGCCTTTTAAAGCTATTAACTGCTGAGACGGGACCTGGAGTCGCAGGCTGGTTTTTAAAGAAATCAAGTCCTGGCCAGTAGGCAAATGGCTTATGTACCAGCTTCTCTGGTATCCTATCCCCTTACTGAAAAGGGATGCACGTGGAAAGGAAGGCTGAATTCCAGGTATGCGGCGGTAGACCCTGAACCAACTCTTTTCCCGGTCTTTTGCCAGTAAGGTGTCATCGTGAACTTCCTTTGCACCGTTCTTTTCAGATACCGGACAGAGAGGCACAAGTGGGGGACACACAGGACCTGTCTCACAGACAGGAGCTGTGCTTTGGTCAGGAATAACCCTCGTTCTTCCCGACTGCGGGTAGGGCACCTGCAGGTCTAGTGATCTGGAACCTGGAAACGCCAAAACTGCAAAACCAAAAGGCGCGCACACGCGTATTTGGAACACGAAACTGCAGCTTGAACTTAACGTGGGTTTGTGGTGGTGGCTTCTGCAGGCTGGATTTTCGTCAGCCCGACTTGGTGCAGTATTACACGTGAGCTTTGTGTATAAATCTCAATACTATTAAGCCCTGTTAAAGAGGAGTTGCTGACTGACAGAACAGCTATATAATAGTTTACCCCACGATATAGCAGCGAACGTTAGAAAGTGCGTTCTGATTGTTCTGTTACGAGGTGGTTATTTTACCCCAAAACAATCAAGGGAAGTAATTAAAAATAAATTCATTGTAAAGTGTCTTTAACCGTTTCGTCTCTGTCCCCATTACACCTCCCAACCCGCAGTGGCAGAACTGCTGGTAAATTCAACAGCTTTATAGCCAGCTCACACCTTTACTTCGATATCTCCTGCGATCGGGCATCTGATTACAAAAACCATCTCAAACTCAGCCTTTAAAACGTGTTGTTCACCCTGGAAGTCTGCAGTGCCTTAAGCCTGCATGGCACATACGTACGAATTCATGGAGATCAGGCCTAGGAGAGTTTACAACCTAAGGCCTTGTTTGCACAGACATTTACATAAACTGCTGTAATTGAAACTGGTGCAAATTCCTGGATGGATAATCATCTTTGGAGGCTGGTAAGGGATGTCTCATTGACCTGTGGCTAGTATCTCTGGAACAGGCAGGGAGGCATTTTGGACCACCTCTGCATGAAGGTTCCCATCTACCCTCCTTGGATTTTCTGCCTGGAGAGGTGCCTGAGCAGCCCCTCCACGCGGGAAGGGGAGCCGGGGGGCAGACAGCATAGGAAAACACGCGTCCTGAAATTCAGCATCTGAAATCTGCACCAGAAACATGGAAATACAAATCATGTAGGTATTGTAAAGCTCACACTGGACAAAAAAAAAAAAACCAACCAAATACAAACAGAATTTTAATGCTTGGAGAACATATCTAGTTTTTATGTTTTAAACATCCCTAGTCCTTCAGAAAGATGTAACAAAGGGTGAACCAGCACATAGTATTTAATGCTGTAAATTAAAAAAAAAAAATGCAAAAAGGTTACATAATAACTAAAAACCCAATAAATTAACTGCCAGGGTTTATGAAATAGTAAAAAGTGATGTGTCTTTAACAGTTTAGGAAATAATTCTAATTCTGGGCTGTCACAGGGCAAGAGAAATTAAAATAACTCCGTTTTCAAACTTTCCATCATTCAAACTTTTATAAGAGAGACGCCAAAACCCACTGTGGTCTAAGACTGAATGCAAAATTTTAAGCAAATGATTTCATTTTTTTTATTCCAGTGAAAGTAACTTTTTTCTAATATAAACCACTGTTAGGAATAAAATCAACTATAAAATGTTAGTACATGATACAGCTATTCTTTTCACTCTGCTGTGTTTTATCCCATCTCCTCTGATCGCTCGCGACAGTCAAAGTATTAAGTCCTTTTTCCCTGACTGCATGTGGTTTGTATACTTTCTGGATTTCGTGACATCAATACTCAGCAGTGATGGTAAACACGATGAGGGGCAAGAAGACTTTCTATAACTTCTAAACAACCCTCACACACCTGTCCGATCCTGCACGGTGATGTTAAATGCAATGAACAATAGTAAAAATAAAGCCAATAGTTTGTGTGTAGCATTTTGTGTATTATCATTAGGACTACTGGGTGACATAGCCGTGTTGACAACATGAAACCACCTGCTGCAGTCCCCAAAAAAAAGGACAACTCTGCCCCCACCCACAATTCAAATATCAGAGATGCTGATTAAAGGTATTCAAGGAGAGAAGAAAAACAGGATGTGTAGCTTATATGAAGGCCGCAACTTGAGGATACAACGATGTCTTAAAGCACAGAGACTAAAGCTAATATTGGCATTAAAAGAGGAGGTAAAGGTTAGGTAGAAAATCTCCCTTCCCCCCTTCTAGCTCCCCGTCTTATTAGACATTGTCAATGTTCTCTGCTTTAGATCATGGTATTTAGAAGTTACTTTAATTCCTTGCAATGCAGACACATCCCTTCCAGCAAAAACAGTTTGGAGCAAGGCAGTTCTCTTACTAACCAGGAGTATTTTACGCGCTGTACGAGGCAGCTTTGGGCTCTGACTTCCTAACGCCTCCTGAGTGCTGGGTGAGGGCAGCTGCCCGGAGCCAGCTCCCTCGCCCCGACAGGCGGCTGCCCGGCCACAGAGGATGTCGGAGCCATCGGAGGCCCCGGCCGCTGCCTGAGCTTGTGCCTGCACGGCATCCCGAGTCCTCTCGCCGCCATCCTTTTCCTGATGCCCTCGCTCGTGCCAAGAGGCAGAACTCAGCTGACATACTTAACGCAGGGAAAAGCCTGCTCGGAGGATCAGAGAATACAGCCCCGAGGGCTCTGAGAAATAGCTCCTTATAAAACGTAAGACCAAAATAAATGCTCGAATTTCCTTTACATTTCAAGCAGGTATTTCTTTAAATGAACAAGCATGCCGCTGCGGAGTCTTCACATAAGTTGGGGTTTTGTTTTGCTTTTGAGGGCTTTTTTGTTCAACTGACACACAGGTTCCTTGGATCAAAAACTCCTTGAGAACAAACGCAGAACTGACAAGTGTGACCACCACGCAGGCAGGGTAATTATACGGAATAAAAGGGGGGAAAGTTCAGTTAAATACAAGTCCTAAAAAATGCTTGGAAAACTAAACTTGATGCATTTGCGCAGTGGAAAACCACAGGGCAAAGCGCACATCACGTAAGACCAGCCACAGACTCCCTCAGAGCATCGCTCAGGTGACACAGCATCACACAGCATTCCAGTTTTCCCCATGTGGGTAAGTGGGATGCACAAACGTGCTCAGCTACCTCGGCCTCTGGAAACGGGGCAGCTGGGGAGGGAGCAGAGCGGTGGAACTTGCTCCTGCAGCCACCCCACCCATTATCTCCAAGGGCAGCTCTGGAGGATCAGAAAGTCAAGGCTGAAGCTTCAGTCCAAACTTATCTTAACATTAGCCTTTAGCGAGTGAAAGAAAAGCTGAGGTAACACACAGTGCTTGAGCAATTTCCCTCACATCTCAATGGGCTAGCAGTGGCAAAGCTGGAAAGAAAACCCATCTTTCCCCCCAGATCCCAAAGTGTAGTTCTTCAGGTACCAAGACATCCACTCTGCTTTACGACCTGTTCTCAGCAGATGGTATGTTAGCAATAATACACAGCAAAAATAAAAGATCAAGTGCTAAGTATTTGCTCCCTGTTTGCTCTGAGCTGTTTCAACAGAGCAAAGCAGACCTTGAGCTGACTAACCTCGCCAGCTACGACCACCTCTTGTCTAAGGACTCATCTGGAAATACGAAGTCTGTATTTCTGAAACCTACACCGCTTTTTTCCCCCCGAGATCACAGCCCGTAGGGCATATTGCAGGACTGCTTAAAGTCTTTGGCTGCAATAATTGCTGGCCCTGTCTCCTTCTCTCCTTTCACTGTGGGAGTCTCCAGCAGATAGATGCAATGCAGAGCAGCCCTGCTGCTGGGACTGGACCAGCTTGAAGAACTAGTCCCTTCCCCAGCCCTGATTTTCAGGGTGTAAAAAGTAGCATAAACTATTCCTCTAAACTATTTTAGCAATGACCAATGTTTCTAAATCCTTTCTGGGGAAGATCAACAACTGAAACATTCTTTCAGATGTACAGGATATACAGTGGTAATTGCAGAGAATGGCCGAAGTAAGTGACTAACATGTCTTTCAGCTTTGTAACCAAAACAAACAACAGGGGCACAAAAGAGTGTTATTACAATTTTAATAACCAAAATTAGTAAAAGAGGATGATTTAAAAAATTAGTATGTTTTAAGTGGATAAAACTAAGTAAGATCCCCCTGCATACCTAATTACATAGCGAATTTTGGAACAGCACAGCCTACCTATTGCTCAGACCATTTAAAAACGTAGCATGAAAAAACTAGCAAGCAGATGTTTGACATTTACATTCTCAAACAGTTCTGTGATCACTAATGTACCGCCTCAGAAACAGGTTGTATAGCCCATGTGCAAGCGTGTCTGTGTAGAGACGGGTGGGAAAAAGAACAACGATAAGCAAAACCACCCACTGCAATACTTTCACTTCTTTCAAAACTCTGCATTGTTGCCTAGAAGCTTTTGTTGCCAGGTAATGCAAAAAACACAGGTGTGCAAAAAGAAGTTAGTGTTTAATGCCCAGCTTGTGATTTGGTACTGAACGTGACATGTTTCATTCGTATTGACCACCCAGCCTCTCACACCTAATTGATTGTTAGTTTAAATGTGATTATTTTCCCTCCTGAAGGCAAGTAGTAAGCCAGCTGTGTGTTCCCCCATCTCCCATTCGCTAGGGAGAGCTGATGCTGAAACCTCTCACAAAGAAAATAAACGCTTACACTAAGAACTGCTTCTTCACGTCCAGTCGTTCTAAAGGGCTGCTGTAGCACCAGTGGAGACACCAGCACCTAAAGGAAGGCAGCAATATCCAGCTGAAGCATTACTTACTGTCTTTTGGTATTATAGGCCAGACATGGAAAATACCTGCTACTCATTCCCTGAGGCTGCCACGGTATTGCTTTATGCAATATACTTTTTAGTACTGTCTTGGTTTAATTTTAAATAGCCTCAGATTTAACAGCTTCTGTTGGGAGCTTGGTCCATGCTCTTGCAGATTTTGCTGCTAGGACGTTTCTGTTGATTTATACAGCCTGTATTTTTATTTTCTTAACTTCATGCCACAGCTAATTATAGCTCAAAGAGTGCAAGTAGAAAAGAGGGTGGGGAAGAAGGAAACCCCAACCAGCCCAGGGAAAATACGGTAGAGAGTGCTTTGAGGTGCACCCACAAAGAGGTAGAAAATAGGCAGAGAGAGCCAGCAAGCAGCAGAGAAGTGAAGAAATAGGAAGTGAGGCAGCAGTCATGAAGAAAGTATGCAAGGGAGCAGTTACCCTGCAGGGAAGGAAAAAGCAGGAAAACTTTCAAGGGCAGAGATTAATGTAACCTGGGGGAGGCTGCAGTGACCGGATTTGGGGAAGAGAAGAGAGGAACCGAACTACCAGGGAGAAATGGCCAGTGGATGTGATAGACAAAGAATCAAGGGGGAAGAAGAAGAGAACAGTAGGTAAATGAGCAGCTTGTGCTTTTGTACCTACCTAAATTGTGCTCTGTGCCTCCTCAAACCGGGGGCAAAATTGCCTCAGGACAAGTCTATGCCATAAAGTTGTGCAGGCCTACTTACGCTTGTCAGAGGCACATTTGCAACTGAGCTTAAAACCGAGCTGTGCTACCAAAAGCAGCAAATGTTCACAGGTATGCAGTCAGAACTATACTTTCAGCAGTGCAGCTCGTGTCATTAAGACAATGATAAGGTAAGCCACACTGGCAAAAGCACAGTTTTGCTGATGTAAATTGTATTGGGGGTGGATGTACCTCCGTGACAGCCTACAGGGGTGTAGCTACACCATTAGAGCTCTTTGCTTGTCAAAAAAGCTAGCCTGTATTAGCAGATTGTCCATAACAGAGGCACGATTAAAACAGGTAAAATGAATTCCTGAGCTGACATAATAAAATGACTTCCACAACAACAGCAAAAACCATCAGCAGCATGTTTCTCCTGATACAAAATTGATAGCTTTGTGGACCGGAGGGGCGTAAGATAGGGACACGTCTTAGATCAGTTCTGGAGTTTTCATATAAGAAAATACTTGCTCCTACAAAAAGAAAACTCAATACTTGCAAAGTGTCTGAATGTTAGGAAAATGTGGATATGACCATTTGATTCCTAATATTGACGCTTTTGCCTTCATCTAATATTCAACAATCACTTATTTCCATTTTTAAATAAAGGATTCTTGAGAAGAAAGTGTTCTCAATATGTTTTTCTGCATTCCTGTCTTCAACTTGTATAATAGATAACATATTCCGTAATCTTTTTTCCTCCTGTGCAATACAAAGAAAGTGAAAACTCTCGTAATGAGCATCTAGAGAGGAAAGATTTGGTAGACAGGGTAGATTTGGTAGATGTGCTAGTAAACTTTTTTTTCTTTTCAATTACTTTGGTGGTCAGATGGGACTGTGCTCTATCTAAAATGAAACTGGAAAAGGAAAAAAAAAAACCAAACCACTATTACTAAAATGAGCGTAAGAGAGCTGTTACCTGAAATGATTCATTGAATGGAAATCTCAACTCTTGAAACAAATGTTTTCTAAGAACAGGGCACAGACATCAGCCTGTTCCTGAAAAGAACTTCAAGTAACTAGAAAGGGCAGAAAACATTTAAACTCCAAATCTGTAGCTTGCAAGCAGTGGCCCATGTGTTTATACCAAAGGCTTAAATCGTTTGGGATTAATGTCTATGAAAACATCCTGAAATTCTAACAGTCATGCAATATTTTTCCTGCAACCTCTTGTGAACTGATAATACATTGCTGTGGCTCCCTAAACTCACCAGTGGAATAATCTCATCTGTATGAATTTTGATTAAATGGCAACTTCAAATAATATTTTCTCTAATAATTTTCTGAGCTCACTTCAGATAGACCTTCTGTGTTTGTTTTGTTAACCTGTCTGTTTTACTCTATGTCTTTCCCCTCTCAGAAGTGGCTAATTCTTAGAGTGCAAATTAGCAGCTTGAATGGTTCAGCAAAATTATTAAAAATTGGTCAAATGCAAATAAACAAAAAAAAAAAAAAAAAGAAAAGGCCTGAGGGCAGAGACTAAGAGTTATACAGAAGGCAATCCAAGAGACGGGCTGAGGAGAATATTGGTAAGGCACCCAGTACCACAGTGGATTTGGAGCACTGGCTTTCTACCTCTAGAGATCTCGATGCAAAGCCTGATTTAAAATACGTATAAAAATAGATGTGATGAATTCACCTTAGAGTCTTCTGAGCAGCGGTCCTCATGTAAAAATACCGTCTGTTGAAAGACACCTATGTCCTCCACAATTACTTAACCCTCTACACACACATACACGCATGCTAAATAAGGCTAGAAAGCTGCAGAAAAGGTCTCTCCAACTGAAAAGTAAGCTTGTTTTTCTTTCTTGTTCATTTTTACCTGGTATTTATAGGAGCTGGGCTATGGCTATAGTTATATGCAATACAAAACTGAGTATAGTCTACTAATAGTTTACTAAGTGACATGAAATTCTGAACTGTTTTTTCTGCTGCTAAGTGGGGATGATCCACCTCAGAAGATCTAGTCTGTCATTCCCTGGGCACAGACTTAGTCAGTAAAAATCCTGCCTGATGTTTTTGTGTTAGCTGTGAAACCCCTGATCCACCAGCCTAATGGATACAATTCACCTCAGTCCGCACACTTTTCTTGGGATAATCTTAAAGACAGATCCGCAGATGATGTTTCTGGTCTAGACTCCAGGTTACTGACCCAGCAAAAGAGAGGAAATATTCCCTGTGCCTACTTGCATGTGGTGATTCAGTAGAGCTGCTATCGTTACTCCTGTCCTTCAATGAACACCACATCACCCAACCATGCTGGAAAAGATTGAGCGGGCTCAGATTTCATATCTGGGAACTGACAGCTCTTGTAAAACTTGGTACTTGGATAATATTGGATGTAAATAGGAACAGCAGCAAAATCTTGTGGCAGCGAATTGGGGCTAACCATAAAAATGGAGAGGTTTGGAGAGCTGGGACAACAGTGGAATGAAGAGAAAGTAAGATGAGAGTGGTGTATAATAGTTCAGTATACAAAAAGTTTGGTAACACAGAAACTAATAGAGACAGTTCCTGGCATGATTTTGCGCTAGTGCTGACTGCAGAGAACTGCTGTACAGCTGGAGTACTCGTGTGAAAATGTTAGCAGCATATGTAATAAAAACCACTGAACTGGAATTATACAGAAATAAGTTATTATTGAAACACAGCTGTACTTTGAACAAAGCGTTGAGGAATTTAAAAGACAACGATTTGCCAAAGGGAACAGCATAAACTTATCTCAGCCAGAGAGCCACAACCAGTTCCTGTGGCTGCTCCCCACCACTGAGTGCGAGCCCCGTTTGCCTGCAGTAATGAAACAGGGACCAAAAGTTTTAATTACATGGCATGCTCCACAACAATTTCTATAAATTGATGTCCTTTCTTCATATGAACTAAAACCACGTCAAGTGTCTTGCAACTTTTTTCATCCTCTTTATCACTGCTATAACTCTTATCATATGAAAGTTGATCACAAGGGAACTGCAATTATTCAGCTAGCAGCTAGTGGCGATAACATCAAAGCAAAAGTATGTTTATAGGGTTAATGCATGATTATTTTAGCATCCCAAAGGCTTTGGACTGCCATACCATCCAATTATCCCAGGGCTATGTGAGAAGAGGGAACTTCATGTAATTAGGAGGGCCTAAACTCAGCTTTCAGGATCAGTAGAATACATCCTGTCACAATTCACGCTGCCAGCTGTTTCTCCCCAAATTTTACAGAACATAACACTACCTTTTTCAGAATTTAGAAAATGAAACAAATATATTGAAAATCAGACTACATAATTAGGAACTGCATTTTAGTTTTTAAATAGAAAAATCACAAAATTTGTCAGACATAATAAATACATGTATCATATTTACCACATCTGACTGAGCAACAGTTCCAATAAGTCGCATGTTCTGCTTCTGCTAGGAACCCATACTTCACTGATAATCAATAAATAAAATAAAAAAAAGGTTTGTTTTTTTTTCCCCCAGTTTGATCCTGTATTTTCTAGGCACCCTGATTTTGAGACATGTTGAGCATCTTCATTGCTTCTATGGCTGCTGAGCAACCCTGAAACTTAAGCATGTGTATGAATTAGGTGCCAAACTACAGTCATTCAATTTTAAAAATTAATAGCATAATGCACATAACTAGTTGTGTGATCTCTGATGAAAATGAATGGAAACACTTTTCTGCATCCCAGGTAACTGCCCAAAATACTGGGATATAGAATGAGGCACCTTTGACTCAATAAACCCTCCCAAGAAGGGTTTAATCAGCAGTCAAACATTTACAGGAAAAATTTGGGATATAAGATTGCATTTCAGAAATTTGTGGAAAAACTCCAGAGCAAATCTACTTACCAATAATCTGTTCTCTGAATAATACCAGGAAGTTAGTTTAAAAGTGAAACTCGGTAAGAAATATTCATTTTGAATTCTCTACAGTTTGTAAAATATGCTGCAGCATGTTGAAACACTTGAAAAACTATTGTGGAGAAAACAAATTAAATTATTCCCAACGAATTCTAAACAGTTGGGAAAAGTGGTGGAGGCCACTGTGTTTAAAGGGAAATAGGAAGGTAGCTATGAACACAAAAGAAAAAGTCTTTCAGGAATACAAACAATATAATGAAGAAGTAGGTTGAACGTTAAAGAAGAGTGGCATAAGTTAAGAGCTGTTTATATTGATCATTTGAAAATGTATAAGATTAGTAAGGTTTTCTTTGATTATCAAGCACCTCATAATAAAGATTTGGAAATGGAATAACAAAATGATCTCCTAAAGAGTTATTCTGCTATAGTCTTTGCGCATGGAAAATGAGAGGATGGAATCAGCTATCTATGAATGGAATACAGTTTCCTAATACAGTGGGAAGGAGTTAGTGTGCAGATAACAGCAAAAAGAGCTGTTAAAAATACTGTGTATAAAAAATGACAGATAATAGATATCCACTTGTAAATGTGACCTGCAAACATCTTTAAACAATCCAGTAATATTAGAAGATGTTTGCCAAATGCTTCTGAATATCACAAGGTTCCATGAATTATTAACTTGAACATTAAATAGCCATGCGTTTTGTGACTTTACAGAATTCTGGTGATCTGCTCCTAGCGATGATCCTGCATGCTCTCTGCTGGTCATGTCTCATCCAGAAACCCTTTCTGCAGACTTCAGAGGGCCCACGGTTAGAAAGATAAATGTTGTCTTATAACAATGCTTTCCATTCTTCAGGGCCTATTTTTCATTTCAGCATTTTATTTATCATTTGGCATTCACATTAACTCTCCAAAGCAAAATTCCTGATCCCATTACGCAGACACACTGCTCCATTGTAGGAATAAAAAGAATTGTAATATCACCCACACAGTGGTTTCTGGGGCATTCCTTGGAAAATGGGTGTCTGACCCTGTGCAAGGCTGTTATGGGATCTGGGACAAAATGGTGTAAGGATGAAAAGGCTCAGCTTCAGATTAATAAAACGTACAACATACAACTATCGCGCAGCTTATATAGCCTGCCACTCTGGTGGAGAATTTTTTATTTTAGGGGATGAGTCAGAGGAGGCTGAAGATGTAATGCAATTACCTTCCCCCCGAGAAGAACCTAACCCTAAATCTGCATGTGCCTTTCAGTTACTTTAAAAACAAAATTAAAAGTATCCGTTAGTAAATTGAAACACCCAGTTAAGGAACAGTGCCTCTGGTATCAAAGTTGTATACATGATTCAGTGCAAGGATTTATTGTTTTTTTTTTTAATTGGACGGATTGTCATTCCAAGTTACTTTGAGTTTCTCATAAAGCAAACTCAATGCCATGCTGGGCATATTCATCAGCAAGAAAGCAAGGTAGTGCAACTGGCAGGTCTAAATGCTTATAAAACTGTTCCTGAATTATCCAATGTTTGCTACATCCTCCAAGACTAGTTTCTAAGGCTTGCTCTTGGAAAAGATGAAGTTACAGAAATGGTGGTATGCCTAACTGTAAGGAACTCCAGAATTGTGTTACTCACCGACTTCAGTTTTCTGTAAAATATTAAGAGATATACAGTAGCACTTAGTAATAAAATAACAACACTTAAATCATTAGAAACAATCCTGATTTCAGAGAACAAAGGAAGAGACACTGTGACACTGTGTGGATGACATTTATTACCTCCTTGTAAGTATAGAATATCTCAAAATTAATAACTGATTAAAAGAGAAATTACCTTCCCCCCCTTATTACAAATAACTTCTGCCAGGATCCTAACAAGATTTTAAGAAGACCACAAACATTTTCATATTTAAGATGCTATTCTACCCTAGCCTGGCTGAAGAGTAGAAGATGCTAACGTTGAAAAATGTTTTGCTGATCTGTGTATACTAATATGATGTTGGAGAACCCCCTGCACAGTGACAGTGGTACATAATACTTCTGCAACAGCTATTGCTGTCTAATTTCATGTCATGTTCTTCATCAAGAATCTTAAATCACTTTATAATAAAAAGGACAGTTTTGTGAGCCCCACAGCACAGCTGAAGGAACTGAGGCAGTGGAAGGGGAGGGTAGCAAGATGTAGAAAGGCCAGGAACAGGAGCCCCCTTCTCGTAGCCCTGGGCCTGCTTATATCAACAGTGCACACTTCAGTGCATGGAATAGAATAGGCTCTCATTAAACAAGGAAGAGAGGTGTCAGCTGTATAACTATGTTTAAAGAAAGAGTTTTAGAAATTGCACAAATCGCATCATTGACCGATACAGTTGTATTTTACAGTTTTTGAATGCAAACCAGCCTGTAGCAGGACCTCTGCTCTACACACACTGGTAATAAAAAAGAAATCTGCTGGTCCTTGACAACTCAGGAACAGGCACAGAAATAAATAGAGGGAATGATGGATTGATGCTTTTAGGAAGGCAAGCTGTGGGTTGAAGAATACAGAGAAAAAAAACAGAGAGTCAGAACACAGAGTAGGAGGCGTGAGGAGGGAAGGTTTAGGGGAAGGATTTTGCCTTGTCCAGTGCTTTTCTGTGAGGCCACTTCTGACCCTAACTTTTAGGGTGAAAAGGCCTTGTGACACAGCAGAGCTGGTGTGCATTTGTCACGCAGAGAAATAATTTGAGGAGGGTGTACAGGTGTTTCCTGTGTTGCAAAAATCATCTCTACAGAGACTCTTGTTTGCTATTACCCAAGACTTCAAAGAAATTACCAAGACGGATGTGTAAATGGTCCTGCCATTACCAGGATCCACCATCTATTCTCTACTTACCAAAGCAGACACAGTCACAGCTCCTGGGAATGAATGCCTGGGAGCACCATCGACAGCAGCTCTTCAAAACAGCCCTGGATGTGAAAAAGTTTCTTCCTTTACCATTCCCTGCTGGGTAGCATCCCCAGTGACTCATATACATTCCTAGCATTGGGGCCTACATTTTTGTAGCACAACATGTACATTTCTCTCAATATCCTGATTTTTCTTAAATTCTTATGCTGCTGACCAGCTCTACTGGAAAGCCCTTCCCCTTCAGCAAAATTTGTTTTTTAGTCTGAGCTGTTGTGCTTCAAATCCAGTTTCCCTTGCTCTAACGTGATGCTACTATTTTTTGCATTGTCTTTTGTGTTAGGAAGCATATCCTGAAAAATGACATTTACAATTTCTTCTTCATTTTTGTGCCACTCAGATTTTTCAGAGCAAGCTGCATGTAATGAGACTGTTTTTCAGAGGTACTGAATAATCCATTCTGACGTGAAACACTTTTTGGTACACATTAAAAAAAGGGATGCTGAGAAGTACTGAGAAATTTTTGGTTGGAAAGGGGGGACTAAATAGGAAGATAGTGTGCTTTGCAAATCCTTATCCATGTCTTTCCTCCTGGGACCTCCAGTGCAGAGCAAGCACTGCCAGGTGGCTGCAGAGGAGCTGATCTGTCAGGCACTCTAACTATGCCCTGGGCTTGGGTGGGAGGACCCATGCACACCCCTGTGACCTGAAGCACGCCCTTTAGCAGGAGAGAAAAGAGTACTGCCTTGGGCAATGAAACCTAATTTCACTCCAAGGAGTTCTAGTTAATGGGAACTCAGAGAAAGCAGGATTATACCACAGCGACTATTTCCAGTGAAGTACAAAACGCCTGCATCTCTCATGGTCCAGTCACCGCATAGCCTCTCCCGTGGGTGTTGGCTGAATTACAGTAAATTAAGATAAGGGGAGCTGGGTGGGTAATTAAGACTTCTATATGCATGTTTTGAAACAGGATCCAGTAAATTCACTGCTAAAATTTTGAAAAAAATCGGATAGGTTAAGCATTTTAAGTCCACCGTGTTCTTACTTGCAAGATGCAAATCTTTTGAGCTCCTTCTGAAGCATCTCACTGGAAAAGGGGCTATAAATCATGAGATACCTGACTTTTGTTGTTTGGGACGCTACAAAAACTAGGGAAATGTGTTTAATGAACATTCTTCTTGTTCAAAGCATTTCAGTAGTTCGGCTCTGATATTGTTTCAAAACTGTTTTCTCAAGGCCCTCCAGCACATGGCGTTACGAAAAAAGTTGTCAGACTGGTTTTAACACATCTCTTCAGTACTGATAAGCAAAAGTTCACTGAAATAATTCCCAATAAGATACATGTGGAATATACCTTTCTTAAGGCTTTCTTGTTGAATTCAAACTTTGAGGAGACCTGTTGCATTCTAAGCTTAAGCAGCCTCTTTCAAAGTTATTAGAAAAGTACAGGGATGTGTCACATACTGTGCTAAAGAGAGTCTATGTCACATCCTGTTAACCGTGTCTGCTTTTAAACCTGTTTTGTAAGTACAGTGAGTGGCTGACAGTCTCCAGCTGCAAAGAGCTTTGAAACTACACTAGCGAGTTTCAAAAGAAAGCCAGACACTACCGTATTTTGGTTGCTAAAGGTAAAACACAATAGCATGTTTTTCTTAATGAAGTAAACGATTTAATCTTCAGACTGCTTTGCTTAACAATGCCATCATTAAAATGGTAATGGGCTTTGAGGTCTCTATTCAGCATGGTACAGCATCATACCTTTGCTGCTATTGTTTCATCCTGTTTACACAGAAGTTTCTGCAATTTGGTCTGGTAAGAACAAGATATTAACCAAGGAAATAAATCTCCAAAATAGCATTGGCTAAATCTTTAAATTTATCTTAATAAGGCCCAATCTATCCTCTCCATGAAGCCAGTCAGCAATTTTAGTAGGATGCAAAGTAGTTCCCCTCAAGATAGAAACAAGATGAGCTGTAATTTTTATAAAATTATTATCTATGTTGGAAATGATGGTATTAAAAGCCAAACCAGTCTAAAATTACTCAGAAAATAAGTATTTTACTAAACCATGCACACTAACCTGTTAAAATGATTTGGTAAAACTTTATGCATCTTTCTGCTTTCTAATAACCAGGGGGCTTGACTGAACACAGCTAGAAAAAGCCCTATTTAAATAGTTTTTTTTTTCTCCTAATTCTCCAGTGTACAAGTTAAAGCAAAAACAAAGCAAAAATACCTTTGCAGATGGGCTCAAGTATCAGACCAGGAACTTTTCTATGTTTCCTCTTCCATACTTTTGTATTAACTAGCCTTTCACTGCAGACCAGGCCCCATGCCCAAAGCTTGGCAGTGAAGGACTAGTCTGGGATGCCACAATCAACTCCTGTTCAAAGCAGCCACGGGTTGTAGGTCTAATTCTCCGTTATACCTAAGCTGTGCCTTGTGGCTTGTCATATTATCTGGTCCTTATGGGGACCTCTAAGACATCAATACAGATTTAGAGCAGCATCAAGGTCCCTGCCATTTACCCTTGAATAGAAAGGCCTTTGCCAGAGCCAAAAATAACTAGAAAGCAGCAACTTTCTGGCCACACCTCCTTCCTCACATCATCCCTACAGAAAGGGGCGGGAGGAATAGATAGGAAGCACCACCGGGCATAGGAGGATTTTGTTTTGACTGTTTCCATGAGGTTTAAAGTGCCTTTTTTTTTTTCTTTTTTGTCTAGAGGGGCATAAAAAGGGCTCAGCCTAACACGGAAATCAGAGCCTCCCTGCCAGTAAGCGAAGGAATGGTTGTTAACACAAGTGTTTCTTGTCCATAATGTTTAGTTTTCCCATCTCACTGGGTTGCCTCAAAACACATGGAAACATGCTGATAATAGGTGGGACCATCAGGGCTTTCTGTGCCAGTCCCGGAAGAGGAAGCTTTCTGACCTGGCATTTTCACCTGATAATGAGAGACTTGTGGAATCTCCCTGTTCACATCTGCAAGATTGCATGGCAGCGAAGGCCTGTGCAAGCAGATGGCATGAAAGACTGTGTCCACTGAGCGTTCTGCATTGCCAGGAGAGCTGACTAAACCAAGACATGTTGTTCCACATAAAATAAGGATGACATACCTCAGCAATTATTGATCTTAAAATTGTGGATAAAGACTGTCTAAATGTTTTCCAGGACTAGAGGCAATGGGTTACATTCATCTATGAGGTATCACCGAGGCCCTCCCCGGAGTTCTTTTTAAGAAAAGCTTTGTGGCCCAGCATTTTACCCATTATTGGTTTCTACTTTTTTTGTAAAACAGGAGTAATGGTACAATAGATGAGTTCTATTTCACCACAATTTGCTTACATCCATGTAACTTTTATTATTAAATTTAGTTTTTAGTAGCCAGTGATTTGGGAAATCAACTTGACAAATTATCCCACATAAAAAGTAGAAACAGTAACATTCATTGTGCACCCTTGAATGTCCTTGAATTAAAGGGCATGGATTCTTTTAAACACTGAGGAGCTTTCAGAGATGAAATAAGTTAAAGGGATGTTTATTTATAGCAGTACCTCCTTGACAAATAATTCAAAGGAGTAAAAGGAATAGCTGCATGGTTTGCTCCAGTGACTTTTGTTCCCTTAATGAAATGTACACATATACCCTCAACCCTTGCCTGGATGCATACCTATCTGCTGCGTGGCCTGCACTGACACACTCGTGTCCCCTTACTCCTGATGCATCTGTGAGCTTGATGGCTCAGTCCTCCTGTCAATCCTCAGGCTGGGAGCAGAATCGGTCCCATGTACAGCAACCTTTTTTTTTTCCCCAGAACACCGGTGCTTTAGAAAAAACAGGACTCTGGAAGAAAACTAAAGAAGAAACAGATATATCATGGTATCTGTCTTCTGTGGGCTTTTTTTCGTTCTTCATTCTAACTCTGAAAAGTGATTCCCCATCCTGTGAATAGAGGTCTATTTCTCTATAAGAGGAAGATGAAAATCAGATTATAAGAACTGGAGGGAATAGGGACAAATGATGCATGACTGAGCCTCAAGTTGAATATTTTTTGATTGTTCTTTTAGTTTGTTTTCCACTTTGAAAGTATTTAGTTTGGGGATTTCCAATAGAAGCGGGGTTGATGAGTTCTCTCTTTTAATTTAAGTAACAATATTGAAAATTGTTCATCTAAAGCAACAATGCTGAAAAGAAGATGGATGCAAACTTAAGGCTTTGAGTCAGTGTTCACCTTCTTTGACACCCCTAAACTTTCAGAAATTCAGGCCACCAAACAAAAATTACTCGCATGCAAAAGAGCTGCACAGGGCTACTACAGCTTGTGGGTGAGCTCTGCACCTCATGCTACATCAGTAAGGCAGTTTATTTCTATCTCTGTTTTCTTAGTAGTTTACAATAGATAGGGGATAAATTCTGAGAGTTTTATTGCATCAGGAAACGTAAAAGTCGTGTACTTAACTAATACACTTTGTTGGGACGTTTTTTAAAACACTTCCTGATCTGACTGCAAGAGTTATCCAGCCTATACAGTTTCAGCTTCCTCCTTCTCCATTAGCAAGGCTCACCTATGATATTCACTGCATCATTGCATCCAAGCCAAACTTGGTTACTGCGGCAACTAAGTTTTTCTTCTCAGAGGGTCACAGGGAAACACATCTTTCAGGATCCCCTAGTAACCGTCAGCTGGTAGGACTGGGGAACATCAACAGTGAAATGCCTGCTTTCCATTGCTAAGGCAGCGCCGCCTGTGCCTGCAACAAGGGGGGCAGAGTCTAGTTACATTCCTGACCCACTTTCACATCACTCCCTCCTCCTCCTCCTCCATCTCCTCCTCCCTCCCTGAGCACAGCAGCAACCAGCAGGGCAGCAGGAGCCTCCATTTAGCAAGCCTCACACACCCGCAGCCACCAAGCTGTGTGCCGTCTCCTAGTAAGCAGCAGAAGCGCAGGTTTCCCCAGCAGCGTGTGGGGAATGGGAAGGGGAACCGCAAACCTGGGAAGGAGGTCTTCCCTCTCACCACCCTGTATGTGCAGTGTTGGTGCTTCTGTCTTTTTTTCTAGCCCTTTCATGCACCCACATCGAAGCATGCACCCGCACCAAATGCGGCGTAAGGGCTGTCCCCCTTCCCTCCACTCCCAAGCTGGCCAGCCGTGCTTGGACGAGCATTTAGTTTCCTCTCCCAACACCCCGTCTGCCATCTCCTTGTCTCCAGATTTGCCTGGGTGCATGCATCTGACTGTCCTGCTCCCCTCCTCACCCACCTGCTTTATGTAACCCTGCCATTCCCTTTCCCCAGATGTTGCAAAACCTCCTCCCGCCTCCCAACGTGGCGGGCAGGTCGGTGAGTAAGAGGAGGGAGCTCCTGACTGGTTTTGCATCGCTCACAGCATCTGTCTGTTACCCTATGAGGGACGCTGCCTTCCCCTCAGGCAGCTGAGAGGGATTTCACCCCACGCTGGGGACAGACATTAAAGCCCCACGCCTCTCCTCACCTCGCCTCTCCACCGGTGCTGCCCATGGATCCTGGGCCTTGCACCACAGGCAGCCGCGGGCCTCGACAGGCCACGGGAGGCCATGGCTTCCTGGGAGGGGACATGCAGAAAAGCCTGGGGAAGAAACTGCTGCTTGAGGGGTGTGGAGACAGCTTGAGGGTGCATGTGCCACCCTGGGGGTACCAACATTTGGAGTGTGGCTGGGCCTTATGAGGCCTAGGAGGATGGCTGCCACCCGGGGGTGCAGGCAAGGCCCGGCTCCAGGCCTCGGCCT
>JAOXJM010000012.1:68925390-68958833 GCA_026413425.1 Tringa solitaria
GGCCCCGCCGGGCGGGGGGGGGGGAGGGAGTGGGAGTGGGCGTGGCCGCAGCGCGGGGGGCGTGGCCAGAGCGGTCTGACCACGGGGGGTGTGTCCAGCGATGGGCACGCCCATTGAGGGGGCGTGGCCAGAGCGCGGCCCGGCCATACAGGGCTCTGCCCGCGGCGGGGGGGGCGTGGTCTGGATGGAGGCGTGGTCGGAGGGAGGGGGCGTGGCCAGAAGGGGCGGAGCCGCGGGCGGCCCAGGATGGCGGCGCGGCCGTGGCCGCTGCTGCTGCTGGCGCTGGCGGCGGGACCGGGCCCGGGGCCGGGGCCGCCTCATGGTCCCGTCGCCGCCGGCCCCGCGGCTGGGCCCGCTCCCCGCCCCGCAGCTCGGCCTGCAGGCCGGCCCTCTCCCGGGGGTGCGCCTGGGCTACCCGTGGGGAAAACGCGGGTGGCGGTGTGGCTCCGCCCAGGGGAAAAACATCGTGGAGGAGGAGGCGGTTGTGGCATCCCGGGGACGTGCGTGTCGGGAATAACGTCCCCGGCTGTTTGGCGGGATCAGTTTATGAACTTTGCTCTCCTCGGCGGAGTCGCCGGGCATCGTTTAGAAGGTGTTTAGGGCAGCAGAAAGGGGTTTAGTACGAAAGCAGGGAGAGCACCGGTCTGGGAACGGCGTCCCCTCGCTCATCTCCCGTGCTCCCCGGCGTTTGGCCGTTCCTCCTCGCCCCGTGGGCTGCACGCCGGTGTCCCGCGGGTCGTTGCGTGGAACATTCCTTATAAAGACATCCCTTGGCACAAAGGCTGTCCCTGGGAGCAAGGATCCTAGGTTGAAATGGAAGCCTTCTTGGAATAAGTAAACACCAGGGGTTTATTTCCTATTGAGCTAGCAGATAGGTTTCGCTCCTTTTGCCGCAGTTCTCAGCGGCCGACCAGATAGGGGTGGATACTTCTTGCCTGCCTTCCTCCTCGTTATACTTGCAGTCTGGGAAACAGCAAAAAAAAAAAAAGTTAGTGAAAAGAGTAACATCTGTGAGAGAGAGAGAGAGAGAGAAAAGGATGAGGCGGGCCGGCCAGGCAGCCAGCCTCAGGAGATGGTAACACAGAAGAGCTATTCATTCCGAGAGCCAGTTGCTCCTCGCCCTGCTAGATTATAAATTGGACACCTTATTAAGAGCTGATCCTCCAGCAGCCCCACCCAGGGCTGTGCTCACGCTCTAACCCGGCGGAACGTCATCCCAATCCCACTACGGATGCCGGTCGCTGGATGAGCGCACGTGCAAGCGGGGCAAAGCCTACGAGGCAGAAAGCGGCAGCATCCTGGCTGTTTTCTGAACCGTCAGTTGAAAAAGGCAGAGTTTTGGGAGAGAATGGGGAGGAGGGGTGGTTTGCACTAAAATTTGGGCACTTTTACGATGATGCTAGCTGCCTTGCCAAATAATTAAACTTTTTTTTTTTTTTTTTTTGCGCTTGTTTTCTCAGTTGTAACTTAAAAATGCTGACTCACTGGCACGTTGTGCCAACCCAAATGTTGCTGTGGGAATCAACCACTGGAAAAGGCTGATGAGATGTAACCCTGCCACGGCATAGGCTTCGAGTGGGCCTCTTTGGTGATTCCAAGTTTCTCTTCTGATGGCTTGCTTGGTCGCTTATTTCTTGTCCCATTAGCCCAAAGGTCTGGACAGATTTAGGCAGATGTCAAGTTGAGTGGTTGTTGCGGTGAAAATTTCATGAGAACATAAGTTTAACAAATTCAGCAAAGTTTTATCATCCTTGGCAAGACTGCCAGGCTTTTTGACCTTCATGCATCTTTCAATCATTTGAAAAGTTCTCTAACTGGCATTTGAAATGCACAACGTTATTGCCAGTTGTTGTCAGAAATAAATATCTGACATGTATTCTTCAGGGCTTATTTTTGTGCTGAAGAAAACAGGATGGAGTATTATAAACCTGTTCCAGTGTCTGTGAACAGTTATACACAGATGTTTTTCCTTCCAGGCAAAAACCATCTGAAGGGTTCATGCAATGCTAGATGCATTGTGAGGATTCTGCATCCTCAGAACATTTATTCTGAATATTGTATAGATACATGGCTTGTTGGTTTCCCTATTGAGGTACTCTATCTTACTTTACTTGGCAGACAATTTAAACATAGATACATTGTAAATGAGCAGTGGTCAGGAAATTCAAAAGTAACGTGGAAATGCAGCCTTTAAGGCCACCTCCTTGTGTAGCGGTGAGTTATGGCCATAGATTCAGGTGTTTTCCAATGATATTTTCTAGACTTGTTGTCTTGTTTTGCATCTCATCCACTTTTGTGTTTAGTTTAGGAGGAAATAAATTTCTTTCAGATCTGATTATCATTAGTGACTCATTTGTCATTTGAAAATGTTTGTGTGATTTCTCTCCAGGTTTTGAGTCCCTGACTGTCAGTGGTGTGTTGGAAAGCAATGACTCCTCAGATGTTCCTGGTTACCTTTATCTGCCTCCAGTTGCTTTATGAGCTCATGAAAATGAACACAAGGCATCTTCGACATTTCTCTCTCTCTTTTCCTCTCCTAGTTTTTACATAGGACACTTTTGCCAGTGACTATTTCCCAGTAAATCAATGCCTCTGAATTCATGCTGCGTGTGTTTGTCTGTCTGTATGTGATTCCATGTGCCCTACCTCCCCACCTCCCCAAAAGTGTGGGCCTGTTGGTCTGTTAACTTGGCAAAAGAATACAGATCTGAAAGTGAAGTTCCAGTAAGGTTAAAAGAGAGGCAGATGGGTACACGAGAGAGCCCTTTTGTGCTAGAAGCATCATGGTGCTGTCAGCTCAGCTTGCCTTTTATCAGGCACCAGAGAACTCCCACTGGAGTGTGCCCTTGGAAATCAGACTTCATCCTGTCTGTAAATCATGGGCTGTTTGTTCATACTGGTGGTTTTGGTACGGTTAGAATAGAAAGGCTGGGATGAAAAACTGGAGTTTCTCTTTTGACATTTATGGTTGTCTTCCGCAGGTGATCAGGAGTCCGTAGTTGTGTCCAAGGCACTGGGAAATCTCTGGTGCACACAGCTTCAAATTGGGTATTTATTTTATTGCAGAGCAATATAACTTTCAGATTTAATGTAATGCTAGAAGTGTGGATGCCCTCAAACCAATTTTTACTAAGCCTCTGATGGCTTTGAAAATAAGGGCAAAACTTTGGATATAAGCTGGGACGGAGCGGTCAGCAGAGCAAAGAGCAGAGCTCAGGCTTGTTTGGTGGTCTTGTGCTGCTGAGAGAATGGACCGAAGCATTCCTATTAGGGACATCATTTTTTAACCTGCCAGGTTGTAGAGATCAGGCATGAGGGCCAAGTTCAATCTAGCAAATCATCTGATCAGAAATAGTGCTGAAGAACTGAGTTTTTTTGCAGAAACAATCGTTGGGGTTTCTGGGATGCATGAGTTCAGGTGAACCTTAAATCTTCCATTAATCTTAATGCCAGTGATGGAGAATGGATGACATTATGGAAATGTAAAATACTTTCCTATACCATCATCAGCCCAGGCTCTTGCGACGATTCAGCTTCTGCCAACTTCTCTTCATTCATTTGCTGATCTCAGCCAAGTCCTTGAAGAGCTGGGTAATAGTGTTATTTGCACGGGAGGTGAAGATGATGTAGAGATGGGTGTCGTATGTGTACTGCTGACAAGTCAGTCCGTGGTGCCACCAAATCTTCTCTAGAGGCTTTATATAGATATTGAACAGGCTGGGCGAGGGGAAAGAATCTTGTGTTATTCAGCAGGTGGAAAAGGTTTTGGAGGTTAAGGAAAGAGCAAGTGTTTACCATAAATCTCTTAAGCGTACAAGAGATTTATGTAGGGGATGTCTGAAGATGTACCAGCTCAGTTCCGTAAGGCTGCGGACAGACATTTATTTTCAAACAGCTGAGCTGCTTGGAGAGCCAACAGCCATTCCAGATGCTTGCTACCAATCCTCTGCTGATGGTGCCTGTACCACTTGCCCTGCTATTAGAAAAGGTGGTCCAAGGTCTTCCTAATCTATCAGGTGAAGCCTCTCAGATAGTTTTAAGTGCTGACAAAGGTGGTGTTAGTTAACCCAGCTGACGTTGCTTTGCCTTTAATAGAGAGCTGTTTACTAGCACAGCCTTACCCTCGGTTTTAGAAAGGAGGGAGAGGAGAAGGCTGCAGCATTTCCCACAGAACGTGTCTGAAGCCCTAGACAGTTACTGTATTGTCTCCTACAGGTCTGGAGATGGGTAAGACACAGGTGTGGGACTGGGTACACCTACTGGAACAGACCATGTTACTCCTGTTTTGGTGAATATGTAGCTGGGTGTTTTGTGCCAGGCGTATGTGTGAAGTACTCGTTTGTTACATGAGTGACTAAAATGGTGTGTTTGGAGCTATGTGAGCCTCTTATGCAAACGAGAGCTGTAGGATGGGTATGCAGTGTGGTAGAAGCCCAGGTAACAAAGAGATCATTAGTATCCAAGTTTAAAAGAGCATTTACAAGAAATTTGTTTTAATTACAATGTTAGTACCACTGTGGTTAAAGCTGAACCAACAAGTTATAATAAAATGTTTAAGACTGTCCAGTTAGGGGCAAAGAAAGCTCCTGTGCTCAAAGTACCATTAAGAAATGGGAGGAAGAAGGAAAAAAAACGTGCAAGTGGTTTTTAAGAGGTCCCTGGTGTTCTTACAGGGTTTCCAGATCCAAAAATAGAGAACTGGTGAAGAATCCTTGATAGGTGCACAGGCAAAATGGAACGAGCTGTGTGTGGCCCCCTTGTCAACGTGTCTGTGTGCCGGTAGTGCTTTAACCCGGAGAGCTGGCAGTACCCACTGCTGTGACTTTCAGGTAGTGAAACGTTATCAAATGGTCGCCTCTGAGGACTGGTGAGACTCAGGAGTCTTCCCAGCATCCCAGAAACAACCTGCAGCCTTTCTGAAACATGGAAGTGAGCACGCAGTTTTTAAATTCTCCCTTCATCAAGAAACAAACCTGCCCTTCCGTGTAAAGCTGCTGATTTATTGTATGACAACAAACCTGCAAAAATGGATCACCCTAATGCCTGAGCCTGGCTCTAAATGAGTTCCCTAACTTACTGGTCATCCTGTTTCTGAACTGGGCCAGGATGGAGCATCCTACCTTAACAACAGTCTGAAACTCTGGTGGAATTTGGACTCTGATCCAAACTCAAGGCACAGGCTCTTCTCTAAATAAAAATAACTAGATCACAAGCTATTTTGAGGTGGTGACTTTTAGACAAGAAACGTAGGGCTTACATAGGTTTTTACTCCTGTTAAATACATCTGGACGCTATCTTCCTTCCAGCCAATATTCTGAAAGTGCTTTCATCAGCTCAGAGCCAAATTACTCCAACTGGAAGGTGGAAACTATAGTAAAACTGACATTATTCATGGTAAACACTGATGGTTTTTTTGGTTGGTGTTTTTTTTTTGTTGTTGTTTGGTTTTGGTTGTTTTTTTTTTTGCCATGCAGAATATTCTGCTACTCTGGTTGCTGTTGATGCTGATATAGTTTCTGTCGTGGCCTGTGACGAATAGCATACGCAATGCTGGGTCGAGATAAGAGCCAACAGCATGTTGGAAAGCCTTCTCTAAATATGAATCCCCACGGTTCTGCCTTTCTTGACAAGGAGGTGGTTAACAAAATTGTCACTCCTGGCATGATATACATAGCTGCCAAAGCTGCTGCTCACCATTACCTCTTCCCTTCCCACAGCTCCTGCTGGCAAATCTTGTTGGTTTTTTTTCTTGTTTACTTGGCTATACCTAGTATAATGATATGAATAGTTTCCATTCAAGAAGAATGTGGTGGGATATAACTGATTATAAAGGATGGGAGACAAAGGAAGTGGCATGATGGGACCTTTATTGTCAATGGCACTAAGTAGGAAGCGCTAAAGCATGTGCTGCATCAGTGGGAGCTGGCTGCGTGTGGTACCCGAGTAGGAGAGTTCTTACTGGGCTCAGCAGATGAATGGCAGGAGGATTTTGTTCTGTGTTTTAAGGTGAGAGCCCTTTTCACCTCAGGAGCTCCAAGCAGTCTACGAACTTCAGTTAATTTAAAGCTCTGGACTGTGTAAGTTATTATCCTGTTGTATCGAGCAGCAAACTGGTTTACTTAGAATGTCACAGGAAGTTTTCGTCTTTGCCAAGGGTATAAACTAGATCTTCTGACTCATAGGTCTGGGCTATAATCGAAGGAGTTTTCTTCCTCTTAACATAACTCTTAACCTACCTTCTCTTTGATATTATCCCATCTTCCCCTAATCACCGGGCGACATCTGATCTCTGTGACTTTTGTACAGCATCCAAGATCTATTGTACTCGGTCCAAGATCTTGCCTTTCATTTCTGGCTCTTCCAATTCCATCTCAGTCTCTGGTGACTCCAGGAGGCTCACCCCAAGCCCGGCTGCCGAGCCCTTGAAGAGCAGGGTGCACCTTGGTGGTGTAATTCGCCACAGCACAGAGATTTCCCTGGACCAACCACAGGAATGGTCGCAGTGTCCTCCATTAAACTCTAGCGTGGAGGATGGCTATTGCCACCCACACGCTTCCTGCAATTTCTGCTTAAACACAGTGTTCTTTACTTGCTGCCTGTGGTTGGTATGTAAAGCTGCTTTCTGTAGTTTTAAAGCTGCTGCCCCCTCCAAAGTGGCTTTATTTTAGTGTTCCGTTCAGTGATTTCGACAGAGTACTTACTAGCTGGTATCTAAGGCTTTTTTTAGGGTAAAGTTAACATATAGCATTGCTTTTGTCAACATTATTATTTTTCTTTTGTCTCTAATCTCATTAATTGTCTTAGGGCTATTGTCTCCTCCCCTCCCCCCTTAAAGGATTTGCAATTGCTCTTTTGGGCTATGAATGCCATGGACTAAATCCTGGCCTAATTTATACCTGTAAGACTGATGGAGCTGTATACGTGCACATGAGGACACAGTTAATAGGATGTTAAAGTTGTTTCTCTGTTTTGAAAAATCGTATAGTCTAGAGGACTGATGCTGGGAATTGTCATCTGGGAATTCCTAAATCTGTAAAACCTGATGTACAGCTGGCTTCTCCCCTGACTGTATAGTTTTACTGGTGATAAAAAATATTTATTTTTTTTAAAATTTTAGATGCTGTACTGGTAGAACCCATTACTGGAGTTATAAAACTTTTGTAACAGCTTTTTGCACAATACAGCACTTTTCCCATTCTACATAGTATTAAAGGCTTGCCTACACCAGGGGATTTCCCAGATGGAGAATTGTATTCAAATAAATTTAACATTGATACAGGGGGTGAAAATTGAAATTTAGGTTCAGTTTTGTAGAGGATTTTTACTTTTCAGAATTTGATCTGGCAATCTTTAAAATCTTCTGGTTCTTTTACTCCCAACTCCTTTGTTTTTTGTGGGTTTTTGGGGTTGGTGTGTTTGTTGGTTTTTTGTTGTTGTTTTGGATCAATTGGAAGCTTTGATTTTGAGTTTTGCAGTTTACCTAAAGCAATACAGAGGCAAAATTGGAGTGAAAGTAGTTTTGAAATAAAATAATAAAATAAAAAAGCAGCTATGTTGCGTTTCATACACGCTGAAAAATGTTTCAACACCGCTGGAACTCCTGGTTTTCCTGACTTTCTTCTTAAGGGAAATCCTGGCAAAACCGGCTGGGTTTTGTCATGTGTTTTGATTCCAGCAGAGGCTTTTTTTTCCTGGTGGATGGAGGAGAGCTGGACCAGCAGAGCTCCCTGTGCAGAGGGTGTTGTTCCAGCAGAAGAGCACTCCCTCACCCGCAGAGAGGAGTGATCCAATTCGCCTTCTGTCCGGGGGAAGGAGGGAGGAGAGGGGGAGTAAGGATGCTTCCTTCCCAGCGCTCGGGGCTGCCGGCCAAGAATGTAAGTCTAAATTCAAGCCCGGTGAGTGCTGTGCCAGATCCAGAGAGTTTGGAGTCCCTTTGTCCAGAAGCTTGCAATACTTGAGGGAGTTGCCAAATGGGATGTGTGGCATCCATGTAATATATCTGATGCGTGAAAACTGGTTCCTACTGAGCTTACCGTGGTGCCTGAGGCAAAAGTGCTTCTGATTCCCCACATGATGCAGCGATCACCAGAGCACTTCTGTTCTCTGGCTACAATGGCAGTTCAGGACAACCTCCTGCCTCGGGTCAGGCTGAGGCAGATGGCACGCACAGGGAGAGGAGAGGTGGTGCTGCCTTTGACCCTGTTCTCCCTCTCTGGGAAGGGAGGACCTGATGCCGTTTGCATTTCTCCCTAGGCTGAACCATTAAGTCTGATGACAGAAATGAACCTTTCCCCCTGGACGTGGGCCAAAAGACTTCTTGGTTTTTTTTTTTTTTCTCCCCCCCCCCCTTCCCCTCCTGTCTCTTTCATAACCGTCATTTTCACATATCTCTGGAACATATCACGTACTACTGTCATGTGCTGTAGGTGCGCTCCCCTTTTTTCTTCAGCTGCGTCCTGCTTCCCATCTGCCAGATAAGAGCCTCTCCTTGTGTGGCTGATGCTTGTTTGCCACAGGTGACAGGGTGGACCGAAGCCATCGCTTCTGCCCCAAGGGAGAGCCTCTGCATCTAGGAGAGAGGGAAATCTGCTCTGGAAACGCCACCTAGCAGCCTTCCTGACAACAGGGCTGTAGCAATTCCTGTGGGATGAGAGTGCCTGTGTTCTTCTGCCTCATCGGAAAGTTCAGCCAGTTGTGCTTGTGCAAACCCCTCTGAGGTTGAGCAGGTGTCAGCGAGGACACAGCCTGGGTTGCAGAACTCCTACGACAGGCTGTGCCGGACAGAGAGAGAACTTGTCTTGGGAGGAATTGTTGTTGTGTTTCATAGGGATGCTGATGGAGGAGAGTAGGGAGGGGGAATCCCGTGATGATTCTTCCCAAGACAGCAGTACCCAAGGTGGGTTTCCCATTTCTGTACTAATGGTCTCCACATCAAATGCCAAGGGGTTGCTGAGGGCTGCCTGTGGAGCAGCTCTGATATGGGGCATGCCATTGCAGAGCCCTATGCAAGGGCATCGGGTCAGCCAGAGGTGGAGCAGAAGCAATGTGGTTTGCTGTGGCCTGGTTCTCTTGGGCTTGAATTCCCACTAACCCGGGTCTGAAAGGGCGTGCTTGGATGTGTGATTTATAAGGTTTATAACCCAGGTCCGTACTTGGATCCAGGCTAGAGAGACTAAAGGAGATGTGATCCCTCCATCCCTCATCCTCCTAACATCAGTCATGATCCTGGCACACGTTCCTCCAGCTTTCTGGGGCTTCTGGTCAAAGCCGCACTGAGAGCAAGAGCTCTGGACCAGAAAATGAGAGCTAAAGCTTTTTTCTTGGGGCTATCCCAGCCCGGGCAGCTGTGCTGTCTCCTGGGCCACAGCTCAGCTGCTCTGGCTCCACAGGCAGCAGCCCTGCTTGTCCCCTGTAGTCTGTGCCAGGAGGTGGGTTTCAGCTGTGAAACAGAGCACAGTCTCTTTTGCTCTCCCTGGGTTGGGGTCCAGAGAGTGTGCCCTTTCCCTGGCATCTCACTTGCTCCCTCATCTTCTCCTCCATTCACATTGGGGCTGCTTTTTCCCTCTGAGCACAGCGAGCAATCCCCATCTTTTCTGTCCCGTGCTGGCTGGGAGTGAGGATTTCTGTGTCAGCCTCCCAGGCAGCGTGACTTGTTTCCAGCACGCAACAGGCAGACCTCTATCCGGATGAATGTCCCTGTTAAATATGTATGAATCTGATTGACTTGGACTTCCTATTTGCCCAGGTTTTATTCATTTTTATTCAGTCGTGGGTCCCTCCTGCTAAACAGGGAGTTGTAACCGCATCTCAGTGAGTTTTGACTTGTTTGAGAGGCTGCCCGCAATCTCTTGTCTTTTAAAGTTTCCTCCCCTCCTCCTCTGCTCCATCTCCCTCTGGCTCCTTCCTCCCCCCCTCCTCTCTCTCTGCAGCTGCTGGACAGCTTTGTGACCACCAGTTAGGATGGCTGTTTGCCACTCTCCCATGATTGCTGCCATGTGCTGTTTTCCTTATGCCTGTTCCCTGTTTTCTTCCCCGGTCAAAGAGGAATTCTCTTCCACGGAGAGAGAAGCTGGCGCAGTTGTCTCTGGGCTGAAGTGGGAGCTCCTGCTTAGCTCATGCTCCATGGAAAGCCTAGCACTATTTTTTTTTTTTAATTTTTTTTTTTTTTATGGCAACCAGTGATTTTTGCCTTGTGCATCTCAGTACACCGCGAGGGTTTTATTTGCGTTCAACTGGCTGATCCTTTGGCTTTCCTACCTGAGCTTTGTGTTTACGTACCAGCGCGAGGGCTTTGACTCCCGTACCCTGGGTGGCGGGGCGGAGGGTTGCTCAACCCAGCTGTTTACTGCTTCCCTGCCACAGGCTACCAGCCAGCAGGCTAGCAAACCGCGTGCTGGCATCCTAGCCGGAGGAGTCGCTTTTGGGGGCAGGATGGCCTTTCTCTCCTGCCGCCTCCTGGCTCGTGGAGGCTGCGAGCACCGGTGGCGGAGCTGGAGCAGGAAGCTGGTGCTTTATAAATAGGCTTATTGTTGTGAATGGGGCAAAAGTCCTAGGGAGAAGGGTGCCTCCACGGGGGCCGGTGAGCTTGTATAGCCTGCCTGTGCTGTGCTGGGACTTTGGATGGGATTTTCGGTGGTATCAAAGGAACTTCAGTACCTGACTCCCCATGAGGTTTTTGCCTTTTAAGCTTGTGGGATGTTTCCCTTCCTCCCCAGCCATCAGGGAATCCTCCCAGACAGTCCACGCCTTGTGATGATGTGAAATAACAGCAAATTATGGCAGAGAGATCTCCAAGTGCATGTGCTGGCCCACAAGCTGGAGTGCCACCCACTGAAGCGGTGGGTGCCCAGAAACACCACCTTAAGCCTGGATGAAATCAAGGGCTTGCAGACTTTGCAGTCTGCCCCTGCTGCGCCTGTCCTACGCCTTTGCCTTTCGGGGAAGCTGGTGAGCCAGCTGATGCCTTAGATATTGCAGGCTCAGGAAGGAGAACATCTCCTGCGTCTTGCTGTGCTCCCCGGAGATTTCACACTGGGTGGCAGTCCCCTGCAGGGACCTGCACAGGCCACCTGGCCGGGCATGTGATGTCAGGTCTCCTCGTCCTGCCTAATCCGGGAGGGTGTGAACTGGAGAAGGAAAGGCTTTCCCCTCCTCTGCCACAGAAATCCGCTCCTGCGTTTTCCTGGGAGCACCCGTGGCACCGGCTCTGCCAGCAAGCCTTCTGTGGCTGGCAAACTGCTACAGCCTTTGACCAGGGCGTCGGGTTCCTGTTGAATCCCAGCCAGAGCTGCCAGGGGAATGGTGGTGTGAATCAGGGTGAGCTGGCACCCGGGAATGTGGGGAGAGGGGAGGCCCCTCTGCCTCCTCGGCAGCTGCCCCAGTGTCTGTTGGGTGGTCTTCCTCCAGGGATAAAACCCTCTGAGACCATCCCCCCTTCTTTCATGAGCTGGGATGGGACTGTGCTGTTGAGACAGGACTCAGTGAGAAAGCGGCTACTTCTCCTTCCCCCTCCCCACCACATTTTATTTTACATTTAAAATATATTTATTTTATTTTACTTCATCCCAGTCTATTTATTTTTTTATATTTTTTTTTTGTACTTTGTTCTTTTTTATTTTACCTTGCCCAGCTTGATCTTATTTCATTCCCCCTTGCCACAGAGTGATTTTCAGGCTGATAGCCAGCCCCTCTCCCCTTGCTCTCTGCACCTCCCTCTCTCTCTGCTCGGTGGGAAGGTTGTTCCTCAGGTGCTGGAGCTTGTCCCTGCACGTAATCCACCCACCCGGCTGAGGAGCTGAGGAGGGCTGTCCCGCCGAGCCTGATCCTCCCTGTGTGTCACCCGGGTGCCCCGCGCTCCTGTGGCCACTCGCTCCCACGTGCTCTCTGACCTTTCCCTGCCAGGTCTGAGATGGGGCCACAGGCCACCTCTCCCGCAACCCTGTCCCTCTTTAAAGATACAATGCGATTCCTTTATCTCCCGGCGCCAGGCGAGCCTGGGATGCTCAGAGGTGCAGATAACGCTGCCGCTGGGCACGCCAGGCAGGCGAGTGGGGACCTCTCTCCCCCTGCGCTCAGCAGATGGCTGCCTGCTCATCTCCCTGCCCTTGCTTTTACTTCTGGTGGCCACAGATGGATCCAGCTGCCGTTTCCCACCCGTTGTGTCTCTTCGAGGTGCAGGGTGGCTGGGCAAGGCTCTCGGGAGCAATTGGGCAGTGGGGGCCGGCTGCTGCCCCACGGGCAGTGGAAGCTTGGGGGGAACGGATGGGTTCAGGCTGTAGTGCAGAAGCCGGAGGGCAAACCAGGCCACGCACAAAAAAGCAGTTTATGGCTTGGCCAAGGGAGTTGGGGAGAAACTTGATCCCTCCCTATACCGCAAGTGGATATTCGGGGTTCTTGTTTCTTCAGGTCGGCTCGCCCAGTGGCACAGTGTATCTTGCCCCGTGGATGCTTATAAATACCCAGTTACTTACGTGCTGATGCATAAACTCAAAGCTACTCTTGGTAAAATCACAGATGAAAGGGCAAAATTTTAGTCCCTGTTAGCACAGAATACAGGTGATGCTCCCGTCCAAAACCACAGTTCATTTACCTGTGATGTGTTAGGTGAGGATGTAAAGCCTGGCATCTTGCAGTTTTATAACTGAAACATGTTTACACCAACAGAAATATCTGGGAATTCAATATTGTCCGGGTCACTGGATTGAAAGCCTGTCTATCAACTTACTTACTCCTCTACCTATGGCTTTTACTGCACCTGCTGTCACAAGTGTCAGAGCATTTGTGTTTCGTCGGTCTTTTCTGTGGCCAGATGAAATCATCTTGGAGCATGGGTGTGGTGGTGAAAGATGCACGTAGTGGATTTACGTCTCTGGGATAAAGGGAGAAGCCGAAGAAAGATTCCCCTGTAAGCTGGCTCTTATCGTCGGTGCAAATGTCTTAGTCAGAGCAAGCCCGGACTGCCAAAATCATGCAGCCGGGTGCCGTCAGGGCCACAGCCTCTGCAGCTTCCTGGTTCCCTGGGTCAGCCAGGGATTAAGGCTTCAGGAGCTGGTGCTCCTCTGGCAGGAACTGCTGAGCCCAGGTCAGGTGAGTGGCAGGCATCTGAAGCTTGGCGTGTGACCCTGCTCCTCTGGAATTTGGGAACAGCAGCCTCCTGCTTGATTTTAACAAACCATCCCAAGGCCAGGTCCTGTAGCATATTGACCATCCGTGGACACTGGCAAGAGCTGGGAGGCTGCAGGAGAAACCTGATGTTTTGGACGACTGTCTCCCTAATACAGACATGATACTCAAGTGGGATATTGCGTGTTAAGGTACTCGAGTTTCCAGGAAGCAAGGATGTACAGATACTCTGACTCACTGTAAGAAAAATTACTTCTGGTGACTCAAAGGCTTGGGTGCTGTTCTTTTCTAGTTAATCACCTTGCTCCACCGTGGGTCCAAAATCCTCTTTTGAGGACCAGAGAAAGTTTGTGGCCTTGAGGATTCTTCCTGCTCTGGTGCAGCTCTCTGGGTGGAGAGATTAACCTCTTGCTGCCCATCAGTAATGCTGTCTGCAGACCCAATTCATTTCTGGGCAGTTACCACAAATGACCTGGTAGGCTCTGAAAACCTGATGGTGGCAGCTTTGCCACCGTGGTGGACGTTGCTGGGGTGCGGGACGCTTGGACTTTGCAGGGGTTACCGTGTGATTTGAGGAATCCCCACAAAGGTATCCTGCAGGATGCAGTGATCTCGTGGTCTGTGGATACCAGGGGTGCCTGAGCAGATGGGCAGTTGTTCCTGGGAAGCGAGAGATCCAGAGGCACACTAGAGCTGGGGAACACCACAGCTCTGCCCTGCTTTTGCAAGAGGACAGTACAAGAATCCACCCTTTGCCTTGGTGTGGCGGGTAGACCACAAAACTGTTCCCGTTGGGTAAAAGGTGAAATTTATATCCTTTGTAGCTTTGTGCTTGATTTTTGTGTTCTGTGGTTATTTTGTGCCAAATAGTACAAAACCTGAGTATTATGCATTGAGTCTCCACATAGCTCATCTACTCTGCCCTAAGACCGAAGCGTATGCTGCTGTCAGCACAGGAAAATAGCAAGTCCACAGATGGGAGTAAAGAATATTTATTTTCAAACAGTTTGTGATAATGTTGCACTTAATTGGTATGTAAGAAACCTGGCAAATCATAATTAAAAACTGAGTTTTCCTTTTCCTAAAACTAGGTCTTAAAATGTAACTGTCCTTAAATATCCCAGACGAAAGGCAAGCTTTTGAAAGAGTTGAAGCATGCCCTCATGTGGCAATATTTTTTCCTTATAATACCTGTTTGTTTGTTTTTAATCCCCAAATAATCTATTACAATGAGTTATGTCATTATATCAGAACTGGCATACAGAGTGGATGTCATGATACAAAGCTGGCATACACACAAAATATTTGGAAATAATTATATGTGCCCTAACTCTCTTGTTACTTGAGCCCCTGCATGAGTGCTTTTATTCTAAAATGACAATAGCTCCACGCAGGAATTCTCAAATAAACAAAGGTGTGAATTAAAACTTGTCCTGTCCTCTGCTCTGTATTTGGGAAAGTTGCTTTCCATGACCAAAAGCAAAGTTTAAAATTGTTAAAAAGCCCTGGGTGAACAACTTTCTTTGAAACAGGAATAATTGATCTTGAAGGGAATTTTAAGCTAAACCAAAACAAACTGAAAATGGAATACATGTTCACAGAGCTGGCCTGAATAGTTCATTTTAAAGATCATGTTATTTGTTGAGCTGGTAGAACTTCCTCATGTCTACTTAAGGCTTGCAACTGTGTGGATAAACCTCTGGAAACCTGGCTTTGCTGTAAATTTTACATTTTTGACATGTAGAGATTGGGTTTTAAAACCCCAGCTGATACTGCTCTGATAAATTGGGAAGATCTTGTCTTGCCTGATATAGCATCGTCTGCTTTTACTGTAGATTGATTTTCTTTTTTTCTTCCCTGAATTTAAACAGTAAATGTGATTTATAACAATTACTGGGTCCTAGGAGTTTATTGGGACTTGTTGTAGCATTTTTTGTGTGATTACAGATGGATTGATATCTTTCACCCATAGCACCATAGGGAGAGTAAAGATATAAATGGATGAGGATCATGGGATGTCTGATTTGGGGGATGTGTGGTGGTTGCCATCAAGTTCTAAAAGGTGGGGAAGCACCTGAAACCCCAGGGTTTCCAGTCTGCTGCTGGTTACTGTTTACCTTGGCTCACTCCTTAGTGGATTGTGGGGAACACGGAGGCAAGGAAGATGTACTGCACCCCCCCATGGAGCAGCTCACAACTTGACCTCCTTCTGTGCATGATTTGTCATCTGATGGACCTGCCAAGGGCAAGACTCATCCACGTGGAGCACCTATGACCCCTCTCTGGCAGCTTGTCACCACTGTCACCAGGCAGTCACCTGTGCCACAGGTTCCCTAAGGTTCTCTTCCTTGCAGGGCCTTGCAAAGCTGCTTGGGCTCGCAGGGTGGCCAGGTCAGATGAAGAGCATTTGCTTTCTTCTCTTGTCTTCCTCTCCAGTCCAAGCTCCCTGCTACTGCATGCAGCTTCTTCCTGAGCTGAGGGTAGTTTCCACAGGGTGAGGAAACATGAGAAGGAGAGAAATGGGAAACTTGGGATCCACCGGGCTCCCCGTGACTCTGCTGGCAGGGTGCCTGAATGTGTGTGATAGCTGTGGGTGGTCTGAGTTTTGGGTGCTTGATCTGGAGGCTTTGGATATCAGTGTGGATAGCCAAGTTGCTTTGAGAAGATTTCAGGATGAATGAGAAGTGAATTCCTTAAATCTCTCCCCTAGGGTCTCATTGACTTCAGTGGCAGCAAAATCCTTCCTCAGACATAACTCGGCAATCTTTGTTCATCGCATCCTCGGCAACACTCTGCTATCGAGTTCCCTTTGAAAAGGTTTTTGTGCTGTAATCGGCTGGCTGGGTATTTAACTGGTGCTGCTTACAAACCTCCGCTAGTTGTTGCATGTCTTGTAATATTTAAGGGTTTATTTTAGCGCCTTTGCAAAGCGTAAGGAAATTGATGATTGGTGAAAATCTTCCTAGTATTTTAGAAGCATTAGTAAATATTAAATAAAGGGCAATCACACTGCTGTTTTCACGGGAACTGCGTAAGAAAGTGAAACTGCTAGATTAGATGCCGTCATGCTCACAGCCCTTTCTTATACATTGTTTTTTGTACTTTGGTGCAAAACTTGTGTGAGAGACTGTGTGCTTGTAACCAGCCAAGTAACTCAGCACCGTAGGAATCCCACCAGCTTCATCTCTGAGCCAGTAATGAACACAGGCCTGGACATGTCCACCCAATTTGTTTGCTTGCAGAAACCATCCTGCACTATTTACAGTCAACGACAGCAGTGTCCTTCAAATGTTGGCTTTGATGCAGAAGTACCACTTCTGCTTTGCTGCTGCTTCTTGCTGTGCCCTAGGCTGGTGGTAGCTGTGCTCTGCTTTCTGCTACCCGGCCAAAGGCACCATGTGTCTGGAAAAAGGCGAGCGGGGCAACTCTGGAGAATTTGAGTCAGCCCTCCAGTGGTTAGTCTGTCCCTGTGCCTTGCTGCCCATTTGCACGGCCTCAGTACCTGAGCCAGTGCATTTCTGCTTGGCCGGGGTGATGTTCCTGCAGCAACTCCACAGAGGACCAGAGCAGCCTGGATGAGGTGGAGATGCTTGCTGACGTAGCTGACTAGATGAACTGGTCGACTGGTTAAATATTGGTGGCAAGGGAACTTGCAAAACTGCTTTGAAGAAGTGGGTGGGTCTCGACCACATCCCCACAGGCTTTTGTGTTGCACCCTCAAGCCTGATTACCGTTTTCTGGACACCCTTTGCTTCCTGCTCTCCTGCTTGTTTTGCAGGAGATGCTGGCCAGTGGGTTGTGGTAGGCTGTCAGAAGTGGATGGAGACCTCCACAGGATGAATGAAACCTGCCTGTTTTCTGCTCAGCCCAAAAACCTCACAGAAGGCACGGGACACCCGGTCATGGTGCTGTCCCTCATATTTCAATCTATAGGAGACGAGTGACGGTGGCACCCCACGACATACCACCCTGGAGGCATTGCTGTTAGACTCATAGCAGTGTGACCTGGGATCAGCTGGTGGCTTTTTGGTGGCCAGATGCAGAGCACTTAAGGCTGTGGATGTGAGCAGTCTCTCTAAGCTCCTTTTTTTTCCTCAGGCCCTTCAGCATTTTTTAATGCTTTCTATTCAGATAAATTTGAAATGGGTATTACAGGGGCACGTGGCTCCTGCCACTCTCCTTTGGCAAGGCTGGGAGTGCAGGGCAGGTAGTCATCTCCTCCCTGAGGGGCTTCACCCATGCCTGCTCCCTGCATCGTGAGGGAGGCCAGGCCGTTTGTCAGAGGTGGCACGATGACTGGTTTTTACTTCTCGCCATACACCCGTGAACCCCGGCTGCTTTCCTGCTGACGTAGCCCTCCAGGCCAGCAGGATGTCGAGGGGGCAGGGAGACAGCAGCTGCCAGGGATGGGGGGAAACAGCTGGCTCCTGCCCTAGCCCTGCAGCATGAGGAGATGCTGGCCAGAAAGGTGGGGGACAGGAGGGGAGAAATGCCTCCAAGAAGGAGCTGGGCCACCACGCTTGCTTTCCTCTGAGCCCATCTGCCCCTGCTTGTCAAAGGCGATGTCTGCAACGCCCATCCGAGGCTTTGACACACGTAGGCAGATGCCAGGGAGGTTTAGTCCAGCTGGCTCGGGTGCCGGTAGGCAGGGAAGTGCTGCCCCAACCTTTAATCACCTGAGCGAGTACCACATGCGTCCGAAAAGCTCAGGCTGAAAATGGCAGCCTTACAGCGAAAGGCAGATTTCATCCAGCACCGATCCTGGCTGATGGCTCCCTCATGAGGGACAAGCTGCACTGCAGATGGTCCTCCAGGCTGCTCAGGCCACCCTTGAGGGCAACTAAAGCCATTCCTGCCTTGCAGGAAGAGGACTACTTGTCTGGCCCAGGAGAAATCCTGAGGGCCTTGAGGCATGTGGCCAGACCTGCTCCTCTTCCAGAAGGTCCTACAACAACAGGATTATTGTACAAGGAGATGACTTAGGCAGGACTGTGGGCTTTAGCAGCACATGGGCCCCTACACTCAACTGAAAAGTTGTGTAAAGGCCTTTTTGAGTAATGAGGTTTTCCTCAATGAGACCAAAATAACACAAGAGGCAGGGAGGGGTGTTTATGGGAAAGGCAGGTCTGCTACACTGGGGCCTCGTGTGAGAAATTGGTCTTGTACCATCCACTGAAGTTAGATCGTGAATTTGGAAAGGCCTAATTGAGGAAGCTCCTTAGTGCAGCTGGATAGACCTCGATGTTTTTAACCCGACGAAGTCACTTCATGCCAAGAAGCAGCTGTGGCTGTAGTGGAGAGAAGCCCAGGAGGCCCCATGGCACCTTTTAAGGACACCTCTGTGCTAGCCTAATGGGTCAGTGATGTCCACCTGGTATAAAGAAGGGTGCTGTTGAAAACTGTAACCCCAAAACCCAAGAGCCACCCTCTTTTTGAGCAGGAGTTTGATGAGGTGGGGAAGAGGCAGAGGAGAAACAAGTTCATTTAGAGTTCTCCTCTTACAGTCTTCTCCCCTACTAGCTCAGAGCATTTTCCAGGGAAGGCTGTTAGTGTTACCCTGGTTTTACTCACGGGGAAACTGAGGCACGCAGCAGTAAGGTGACCGATCTGTGGTAAGTGCAAAGCCCAGAGAAGGACCTTGCTTTCTTGGTTTCTAGCCAGGTGCTCACTACAAGTTAAGTAATAAGTGGTACAAAAATAGCCATTCTACTCTTTTTATTTAGAAATCCCCATTTCCATAGGGAAGCAGGTAGAGGAGGAATCATCAAGCCCTGCTACTTTTCCTTACTAGCCCGCCTGTCAGTTCCCTTTTACCATTTTACATATGGTCACTTGATACCAGCAGCTGCTTTGGGACATCTCTATCTGTCACATCCTTCTTTTTATTTCAGTGTCCAAAAGCTTCAGTGTTCCACAAAAAAAAAAAAAAGAAAAAAAAAAAAGAAAAGAGGCATTAAAAAACCTACCCCTGGTAGCTGAGTTTCCTCCCAGGCTTGGTTCTAAACATGTCACTTTAATGATGTCTAAACTACGCAGTGCTTGATGAGCAAAACATTACTATCTTCTAGCCACATTTGTTTTCCCTGTCTCCCAGAGCATTATAGTCACCCGGGGAGAACTGCGTGTTCTACTTCACTGCTGTAAAGCTATTATGGGTATGAAAAGTTCCCATTAATCTGCTCCACACATGGATGTTTCTGGATAAAGTTCAGTAGCCAGATCCCTCTTTCTTTGTGTGCATCAAACGAAGCAGAAAAACGCCTCCAATTTAAAGACACCAAATGAATAACCAAATAGATGAGATTAATTTTTGTTTAATCCACGTGGGCAGCAAAGCCAATGGCCAGTGTTTGTATGTGGACTTCTCCCAGGAGTTCATTACCAGCCGAGTCTGTAATAAGTTAATGCAGAGATTCCATGGAAATAGGGGGTTAATTATATGCAGAGGATGTTGGCCAATGTACAGCTTTGAACAACAAAAATAGCCCAAAGTCTTGTGTTTTGGATGTGGAATCAATTAACGAGGTCCACGACATGTACCAGAATTTGTTAAGATAGTTGTTATACTATAAGGATGCTTTATTATTGTTTTTTCTGTTTTTCTAAAAAGCTAAGAAAATAAGTGGATAATGGAAGGCAAGGGACAGAAAGACATGAGACTGGTAATAAAACACTGGACTTTGGCCTGGGGCCAAAGCAAGCTTTTCAATGGGTTTGAAGTTTGGACGACAGCAGAGTTTGAACTGGTTTTCACTAACTGTCCAAAAGGTTATACCGTAATAGATGGAGAGAAGAGGTTGCTTTTAGTTTACCAACTCCCTTCTCTCTGCTGGCAGGAGCGTTATGCTGCTAATATGCCGTAGTCATTAGACTGACGGGTATCAGCATGTGGTGCGGCGTGCTGCAGATTCAACTCCGAAGCTGAAACATAAAAATTTCTCCTTGATGCTGGTTGGCACAAACCTAATTTTTTCCCCTTTCAACATCTGGTCCTAATATAAAATGTGTCTGCCTTCCCCCCACCCCGCCACATCTTTAGAAATGGCTTCTTTAAAAAATGGAGTGTCCTCCCTTTCCCCTATATTTCTAGGTTTTAGAATTAATTGTATATATGTGTGGTGGTTTAATAGTACAGCTTGGGTACTGAATAGAGCACAGGACTGAGCCTTTGCAGAGGGATGTTGTTTCACAAGAAAAGGAGAGAAAGACGAGATTAATTTACTTCCCTTCAGTGTTCAGAGCTGTGAAACACCCTTGTGGCTGTTACAAGTTTTCAAGAAGCCCCTTAAACAGGTAGAATACAAATTTAAAAGAAAAAGATCTGACCTGTTTTCACCCCCTTTCGTTTTAGCACAAGCTCTGGGCATGCTCCAGGCATTTTGTAAGTCACTCAAGTTCTTACTGCTTTTTTTCTCACCCCCCTTTCCCCAGCTTGATCCCTAAAGCCATTAGTTTGTTCCTAGAAACTATCTACTTGTTTGTTGTGTTGTGTTTTGGTTTGATTTTTGTTTTGCACGCAGAAATCTGCAGGCCAAAGCAAACAGCACTTTAGAAAAATGTTGCAAGACAACCTGGTGTTGAGCCAAGTGCCCCCGACGGTCACTTCTCAGCACCTTTGCTAAAGTGGTGGAGGCTGGGTCTCCATAGAAATCACAGTGGGTAAGATTTGTTTTAACTAATTAGCGGCAGTCCTGAGCAACTCTGTGGGCTATAATTTATGGGGTTTCCACCAGGTTCTATGTACGGCTTCTCATGAAGAGGGTGGGCCCCCAGATGTTTTATCATGTGGACTGCTGGAGCCTGTCTGGCAAGGTCTGGAGATCTCAGAGGAAGCAACCGGGGTGCAGGGACATGGCTTGAGGTCGAGCGCTCCAGCAGCCCCATCACTGGTCATTGTGCTGCAGGTACTCAGGGGAGATTCGGGATGCAGGCTAAGACAGGGGCAGGATGGACGCCTGTCGGCTTTACAACAGTGTGAGGAGGCCAACTGTAGGGAGAGACCCTGGAGGGTCACAATGGAGAAAGGACTCGGTCAGCAGAGGCAACACAGGGAACACCCTGACCTCTCGTCTGCTTGCCTGGCTGCTCGGAGTTAAAGTGTTACCAGCAAAGGTGGCTGCAGCCTTTGAGCTGCAGGTCTGGTGTGCCCATCGCCTCCCAGGGGCACCTGGGGACGAGGTCAGAGCATCGGGGAGGGGAAGGTTATTTCTGTGGCAGCTCTTTAGGTAGACGAGGGGAAAGAGGAGGCAGGGGAGGTCAGGCAGGAGGAGGATGCAATCACTGAGCTGAGGTGACCAGCCTCAGGCCATCAGGTCAAGGAGGAGACACAGAAGCTGTGGGGCTTGTTAGTCAGGGTCCCAGCCTGCCGAAGGAGCTGACAGTAACAAGCGTGGTTTCCTATACATTGCATGAGAATGGGCAATGGTTTTATTTTGCCTGTAATTCCAGGGATGGCTTCAGGCCCTGTGTTACAGGTGCTCTAACAATGAGCGCTGGCAGGCAACTCCTCCAGGCCCCCTGGTACCCACCAGATGTTAGAGCAGGAGCAGGCTACATCTGCTCCCTGGCTCGCCCAAACTTTGAATTGAAAAGGTATATCCCAAGTACCAGAGCTCCACTCAGCTCCCTTGTTTATATCCTGCAACTGATTCAATTAGGGTCATAACCAAGTGGAATGGGAACATCCAGCACCATTTATGCTGTAAGTGTAAAATAAACCAGTGTATTTTTTGTTTTCTGAACAATCTGCGGAGCATCATAAGAGATGAGAGTCATTACTGTGTCTGTTATCTGTCCTGTTTAGTTCTTCCTTGTCTGGGAGTGCTTTAGGATGGGGTGACCTCCTGCAGACACAGCTGAGCAGTGCCATGTCCTGTGCATTCAACTCAGCTGAAACTCCTCACGGACCAAGAATGGATGATGGCAGCCTAACTCCTCTGTTACCAATCTAAGCAAGGAAGTATAATTATGATAGTTATCACTGGGGGATGTTTCAAAGGGAATGCATGCTAGATACTCTGACTAAGCACTTAATTTTTTTTGCCATTAAATTGCTTCCAGTCCAGCAGCTAGCTCTACATACATAATAGCTCTGTTGGCTTCAATGAGGTCCTCCAGCTAAGGTCAGCTAAGCACCTGCCCCTTGAGAATGGGCCATAGAGCAGATGCTAGATGCTGTGGTGTCACCTCATCCATTGCTTTCCCTTCCTGTTGCAGACCCCTGGCCCACTGGCTACTTTTCAGCAAAAATGCCTTATATATATATTCAGCCTTATATAGTTTTAAATGAAGCAGGCTCCATCTGATTTTACTTTTAAACCACTCGATCATTTCCCTTTTAAAATTCAGATTTTTGTTCACACTCAAATAAAAATACATAGCAATATTTTATAATTTCTGCAGTGTATCCCCAGGCACAAATTATATTGTAATAATAAACTGGCTAGCTTGTTTTAATAGTTCCTGGCTTTTAGCTTTATGTAACATTGCAGGTGTGATTCTAGTAGCAATACTGTAGGTGTGAATTATTATGTGAACGTAATAGGCTGTATTTATTGTGCTTTATTGCTTAATTGGCTTGTTCCATAAGGATTCCAGAGTTGTTACTGGGAAATAATGCCAAGCTTTTCCATGAAGAGTGATAGTCTTATTTTTGGTGTTTACTAAGGTCAGTCTGATTTCAGTGCGTGACCGGGTGTGGGAAATGAAGGAAAGATGTCATTAAATGAATTAAGAAAGTGCTTACTAAGTCCTTAATAAAAAGCAGAGCAGGCTAAAAGATGCTCCTTGTTATGAGTAGATACTTGCAGCCCCAAAGAGCCCTTTGGGAAAACAGCTGGCTGAGCTTTCTGGCAAAGTAAGTCCTCTCCCATGTTCGGGGGATTCCCAGGTGGTGGGTGATACCTCTGGCTGCTTACACGCTCTGTGATCTTCTCTGTCCTTCCCACCACCTTACTTTTGCCAGAGGACAGAAGAAGATCAAAGGCATCCTCGCAGCAGCACACAGGCCCTCATCCCCTTGCCAGCGTACCCCTACAGGAACGCACCCCTGACCCATTCTGTGTTGGGGTACCTGCCTCCCCCGGTCAGCCTCAAGCAGTAGGGATGCAGGCAGCCCTTTGGAGCAGTGCAGGGACCCCGTGTGGGGGTCCTGCTGCTGTGCCTGGGAATCGAAGGGGCAGGGAGAATTCCTGAGGCTGCCCCATGGTCATCTCTGCCACTTGGAACCTGAAACACCTCTGGTACACGCAGCCACACTGTGGTACGGGGACCAAGGATGTTTTTTGACGGTTGGAAATTGTTGAACTCCTATGAGTCACTCAAATTCCCACCGCATATTCTTGCTAAATTATTTCCACCTCTACTACTCTCTTCTCAACAGTGAGCCTACTCATGCTGCTGAAGTTCATTGTTGGCCTCTCTGCTTCATTTAAACTTTTTTGTGTTTGTCTGGAACTGCAGGTTTAGCAGGGAGACCTGTATTTGCTTTCAGCTGGGTGAAATGTTTATGCCTGGCATCTTGTTTGCAGGGACAGTGGGGTAGGTGATTTCCTAAGTGGGACTTTCATCATGCAGAATAGGAAACTTCTGATTTGCCCTTCTTCTTGTGATGGTGTTTTCCAAAACTGTTAATGAAAAGCAGGGCTGGGCAAGAACTACAAAATACAGGTGCAGATCTAGATTTTAAAGGTGCAGGATTTTGCTTGGTTCCCCCCAAATGGTGAGGCTGCACGTGTGCTGCATGCTACTTTGTCCTAGGAACTAGGACATGCGCCTTTAGCTAATTCCTGTCATTCCCTGATGCAGTCCCTTCATTTGTGATGGGAGAGGATCTGAAGCCATGGGCAAAGCGGTCAGGAACTTTAAGGCAAAGTTCTGACATGGAAAAAAAGGGAGACTGGGTGAGCTGCAGCACGGAGGATCCCACAAGGAAGTAGCTGGTATGTGCGCACCAGCGCCAGAGTCCTCGGACTCTTTCATCACGGGAACCACAGCTTGACTGCCAGATAAACCACCTCCTTTTGTATTCACAATTGCAAAATATCTCTGCAGCAGCTCTAGAAATGGCTCAGAGAGAAAAGAAATAGAAAAACTTTTCTCACATCCTTAGCATAACAAGTGTTTTTACAGAAATAACAATTGTGCCTTTTCATTTGGCCCTTTGTCGTATCTCTGCTCTGTGTCTGAAGTGTTTTCTTTGCCAGGAGGCAAGCAGAGGCAGTCAGCTCTTTGCAGGCCCCTGACAGTGTTTTTAGGTTTATCAATTTTATGGTTGTTTTGTTGTATATATTTCAGTATTGTTTTTTGGTTTAGATTGCATGAAGTAACTATTTATTTTGCTGCTATGGTGTATTTTGCAGAAAAATTTACGAACTGAGTTTACATTTCTCATTCCTATTTGCTGTGGAGGCCTCAATCTCGGAGTAAATTACAGGAGAAACCTAGAAACAGTTAATCAAATGTTAAGCAAAAAGAATGAGGCTTGTATAGTGTCCTGAAGGTCATTAGACTCCAGGTCTGAGTGGCTGCCAAAGGGAAAGAGCTCCAGGGTGGGAGCACTCATCTGAGAAATCCCCGTTGCTGGACATGGAGGGGTCAAGCCTGGGAGCTGGCTGCAGGCTGAGCTCAGGTGCCATGGCTGGACACAGGGTAGAACCTCATCCCTTCTCATACTCCTGTCCCAAAGAGCTCCGCAAGGGGATGCGAGGGCAAGTCCCATCCCACGAGAGGGCAATAGGGACTTGCCCATGGCCCCAGCTGGCTGGCTGCTTCCTTCACTAGCTGTGGAGCGAGCAGGTAGCTCTAAAATCATAAAGACAGATGGTTACTGAGATTTAGGGCTGATGAACAGGACTGTGGTCAGCTGTGTGTCCTCTGGGCTGCTCTCCATCCCACCCACATCTTTCTTCCCTGTCAGAGTCACTCTGCAGAGTGGCTGCTGGCTTATCTTACACTTCAGTCCTGTCTCTTTCCAACTTGGAGGTGGAAGTTAAACCACAGGATATGGAGGCAAGATGGAAATAGGTAGAGCACTGTGATGTCTGTTCAACTTTGAAGTGTCTTCCAGTGCCTCTTTCTATGTTAGAGAAGAATTTTGACTAAATAAAGTCATTAAGTGAAAACTATTATGAGCAAGGATGAAGATGTATCCAGCTACCCGTGCACTGTTACTCATGATTGTTGAGCAACATGTTAAACCTTCCTATAGATCAGTTTGTGTATCTGTGGGGCAGTCTTGATATTTTATTCCTCATTCATGCCATAATTGCAGGAATCATTTATGCCAGTGTAAACACTGATCTCACTGCATGTTGGAATTACAAAGTATATAAGATGAGGAGCGCTGGAATAACAAGAATGTGTATTTTCAGAAAAAGTAGAAGGTTTCTGGAGGAGGAGTTTTCCCAGAGGGAGATAAGTTTACAGATCTAACTCATTCAGGCCTTTTTCTTCTGAAGCTGACACACACATGCACAAACACACATGGTCCAGTATCTATTTCATGGACGCATTCTTCCCATCTCAGCGTGTAAAGGTCTTGAAAGCAATAGCTACTGGCAGTACCCCAATTCAACATATCTAATAGGTCCTTTCCAGTTACAAAATCACTAAGGACACATGCCCGAGTCAAAGCTGGGCTTAAGCTACCTTGCTGTCAGAAGCAATGAAACAAGCTGTGTGTCCTTGTGGGCTTGATTTGTGGGTTCTTTGTTTTTTAGTCTTGGTTTGCTGACTGCATCTCAAGAATTGTGTTGCTAGAGCAACTTCACGAACGTAACTCCCACAAGTAACTCCAACGGTCTCCAGGACTTTTCAAAATCTAATAATAAACTGCAATGGGTTTTCATTGTTTTCCAAATTTATGGTTTAATACGCTGCAGGTGGAAGGAAAAAGGGTAGATTTGATTCTTTGCGAACTACCTCGGACTCAGTGGATCTGCTCAGATTTAAGAGGACATGCCCTGCCTACATACTTAACGCAGATATTTTGGATCAACATCAAATGGCCTAACTCTACTGACTTAAACGTAGCATTTCCAATTTACATCATCTCAGTGTTTGAACTTGACGTTACGTGTGCAGGCACGTAACCAGAGGAGTGACACCGCCGCCCTTCAGCTCAACATTTGACCTGCTCTGTGTTTGCATGCATTTGCGAGACTAGAGATATGGAAGTACATATGTGAACACAAAATATCTCTGCTTTACCATGTTTTCCTTCTGTTTAGGTGGGAAATCTTAGCTACAGTACTGTCGGAGAAAACTTTTTGATGCAAACAACCATCAGAGGAAAGAAATGCCTCGAAAGCCGTCTTTGTGGTTTGCACCTGGTAAGGACATCCTGATCTCCAACCTAACAGGAACAGAGTTCCTTACAGGCTGACATGCATTTTCCAGGCCTAAATTTCTGTTAGGAGTGTTTTATTTTTCTTTTTACATTGGTGTCCCTCCTAGCAATTGTCATGCTGCCTATTCACGCTTCTCAGCCTAGAGGAACTCTGGCCAGGCTTTATCTTAGTGGTCTGTGTTCCTATGGCCACCAAACAGTTCAGGCTTATTCTTTTGAACAAAATTAATTATCATTAGGTTATCTAGGAGTTTGACTATGACACTGTGTTTCACTAATAAGCATGGTTTTGAAGAGCTTGTGTTTAAAAAGAATTGTTATCTAATGCTTACTGGCAGGTTTTGAATCTTACATCCCTGATGAGATTGATTTCCTGTACATGCCTAATTACTGATGACACAGTAAGATATAAGCTAAAGAGCTATCTTGCAACTGCAAAAAAGAAGCTTTAAGCCAAGTTCCCTTTGGCTTAAACAGAAGGAGGCTTCATTTTTTTTCACTGAGTAAAGTCACCATGGAAGGATCCTCCTCCAAGAACTTGCAGCAATATAAGCAGTGTGTACAAAACAAGTCCAGACATCAAATAGGGCAACTCCCAAAATGTCTCTGCATTTGTAAACATGCTTCACATCTGCTCAGCTTTGCAGTAAGCGTGAAACGTAAAACTTGGGATATCTGTCTTATTCATTTGAATGGATGCTAATTCAGGCTGCAGCTTGATGAGATGGAGGCTGCAGCTGGCTAGAGAAGCTGATTTAAGAAAAAAAAAAAACACCACCCTGTAAAATTAAAGATATTTTCATTTTTTTAAAAAAGCATCAGTTGCCTGATTGGATTTGAAGTGCAGCCCTATGAATAGTTGTTGGAGCAACTGCCTAAGAACTGCAGTCACTGTTAGCCTTTTCCTGGGATCAAACAACAATCTTCCATCTGAAGGAAGTTCACTGATGATGAGAATGTGGAGGGGGAGAGAAAAGCTTCTACTTCATTGAGATTCGTGTCCTTTATTCTGGAGTATGTGTGAAAATGGCAAGGGAGCCTTTATTGGGATGTATATTGAAGTTTTGTGTAACCACTGCAACTGTGGACTAGCCTGCTTCAGCAGGTGTAACTTTTCCAAATACCTAGTAGAAATTCCTGCAGTGAAAATGGGAGTGTAGTGGTTTATATGGATGTAGAGTGGCATGGCTTATCCCCAAATTAGAAAGATTATATACTTCATCGGTAAAAAGCAGTTTCATACTAGTGTAGGGACCTGTACAGAAAGGATAGTACTCTTAGAGACCACATAAATTAAAAAAAATATATATAGTAGCATCAATTTATATTTAGTACATAATTATAACCTGTGGAGTGTGTATGGAGAGCAGCTCTGAGATACATGTGTTGTAAAGTGAGTGGCATGAGATGACCTTAGTTCGTGGCCAGGCACTAAATGAGACTCTTTGTTTTAAATGTTAGTGAATGTTGTAGGCACTACACTACCAGTTAGTATATGTTCTGGACCCAGCTTCTGGAAGGAGTTTCTGCCCACAGTTGCTTATCACTGTCCCTTCTCTGCAAGTTACATCTCTGAGATTTACTGGCAGAGCTGCTGATCCGATTTGCCTTGTGCACTTCAGTTAAAATACCTAGCCGCACAGCTGACTATGAAGAAGGGCATCTGTCCCTAGCCTAAGGCTTTTGGCTTGAGGGAAACCATATTAAGTACAAGAACAAGGGGACCAAGATCTGAGGATCTGAAATTGAAAGAACTGGGTCTAACAGTTTTACAAACTTTTATGCTATTTGAATCCATAAATGCAAGCACCACTAACCATGCCATCATTGGACTACTTTCCCACACTGTTTAGTACAACTATTTTCCCTCAACCCCCAAGCCAATTTCTAGTCAGATGTGTCAGCTGGGCACGCTCATTTCTGTAGGAAATGCTCTTTGTTTAAAGAATTTACACAATTTTCAATGTAGAGACAGTAAGTCTATCACCAGTTAAACACATTAAGCACAGTTTCGGGAGTGCTGTGGCCACCTGGAAAACCTTGGGCGTCACAGTGTAGATATTAAATACCATGCAGTGGGAAATCTATGGGTATGTCAGAGAGGGAGAAAGGGGAAAGTAAGGCACATCCTAACAGGTAAAGTGATGTCTGCTGCTTAAGGACTTGGAAATGGCTTGACCTTCTGTCTTTGGCAGAACTTCACTTTATACGTGCTCTGTGGCTGGTGTCACTTGGCCACGTCCCAACCTTAACTCTAGTGTGGCTACATTTCAGCAATGTGGTGTGTGCAAGTGTTGTGAATTATTATTTCTATGGCAAGCAGTACCTGGAGGCTTAAGTAAGGACTGTAACCCATTGCATTAGGCACAAAGCAAATACACTCCAAAGATCTCATGGTCTAAAAAGACCAGCAAAAGAGCAGGAAGGGGAAGAAAAACAGAGACCTGAAAAAATGCACCGAGGGTTGCCCAGCATGGAAACAAGGCACCACAGGTTCCTGCTAATGGGTGGTGGCTGTCTTTGTGCTTTCACAGCGCATAGTGTTGTGTCACTTAATGCTGCAGAAGGTGACTTTTGAGTTGGATCCACACACGGGTTTTGCAGGGCAGCTCTGGTGGCTTTTCGTGCTGTGACAATTTAAGAGCATATCTCGTCCTGTCTGACTGCTGTGTCTTACTGCCAGTGTGACTGTCCTAATGCCTTAGCCGGTGAATAAAGCTACACGTGTCTGCGTAGTGGTCCTTCCAGAGCAAAGCCCAGCCTTTGAGTTTCAGACTGCTTGTGTGCAGCAGGTCTTTGGTATTGCTGGAGGTGGGCCTTAGGTACCTGGACTCCTAATGCCCACTAGCCTCCACCGTATACTTTGGGCTAAAAGGTGCCGTGCAAAGGATACATCATGTTGTTAATACAGTCACTTTTCCAAGGGAGCTCTGTGTGTGTGAGGTTTTTTTTTTTTGTTCTTGGTTGTTCTCCTAACTCACAAAAATGTGCGATGTTCTCCAGAGTACAATAGACTTCATCCGCACTGCTAATGCTTATTTCTATTCATCTCCTTAATAGGAGTGAGGGAGCAGTGACTGGTAACTCGCCTGCGAAGTCACGACCCGTCCTGAACTTTTTGAGTGACTAGACTGGTAGGAAATGACGGCAGAGTGCTGACGAGATTAGCACTTCTTGATCTTTGCAGTGTAAAAAAAAACCCCAGGACTAACTCATTCTTCAAGCTCCTCAGTGACTAATAGGTGTTTTATCATCCTTTCAATTAGAAAGCATTTATCAGCAATCTTTGCTAGCTTACTGCATGAATTGACCTGTCATTCAGTCTCAGCCCTTGGAGCTGGTAATTAAGTTTAGCAATCTGCCTCAGCAGCTCTGAGTGAGGTATATGGTATGTTTCCATGCGAGTAGGCAGATACTTTGAGTTTTCCTTCCCAAAAGGAAAAGTATTCAATAAAAGTGAAGGAAGGGTCCCAGCAGATGCCTGCTTATGTCAGGTACCTGCAACCATCTAAGCCTGGTGAGCAGGGCGCAGTGAGTGGCCTGGAGCAGCTCCACCACAGCTGGGGATGTGCTGGGGTGGCATGTCACTGTGGCCAACCTGTGGCCCCAGGACTGGAGCAGCTTTACTTTGAGTTGCTCGACGTAAGCTGGGACCAACGCATGGCGTTCTCTAGCCAAGTACCTGCCTCATCCCCGAATTTTCCAAGTTGCCTGCTTTCGGGGCCGTAAAGGAGATCCGTGCTTCCTTCTTTACGTTTAGGTATGTCTGCCTTGAAAATTAGGCACGGATATGAAGCTCTGAAGTCCGGGTCCCTCTTTGTGTTGAGCAAGAGGTAAAGCAAAGCAATGGCAGTGAAGCTTGTTATGTGTGACGAAATCCAGAGATAAAGTACACTGACACGACTCCTATGACTTCTCTGGTACACTTCTCCTGAATGCCAGCAGAGGATATGTTTTATTGACTATGTAAACAACAAAAAAAAAAAAAGGTAAGCTGGTCTGCTGCTGAAGAAAGTCATTTAAGGAGTTAGACCCTGTGGAAAAGTGAACTGCAATGTTACCCCATGATTTGCTGTGTTAACTTGAGGGTAATGCTAACAACGTGACTGGTATTGCTGACACGGAGGCTGCGTGTCTGTTGTTATCTCTTGGCTTTTCCAGGTATCATTTTCTTTTTAAGATGAGAGGAATTTTGCGGATCGCTTATGCTGAGACCATGCTTCTTGTAAGGGAGCTCTTTCGCCTCCTTAATCTTTGGTTGACATAAGTTGATAGAGGCTGATTTTGAGCAGCTAGCCCACTGGTTTTTTAAGCAAACTTTGCTCTGAAAAAACAGACATCTTAAAAAAACACCACCCAACCTTCTTCACAACTGCCAAGGGGTACAGAAATGCCAGTGTCCCCAGAACTCGCTCCAAAGTCAGGTTCAAGTTTCCTGTGTGGGGTTTTGGAGGAAACGCACAATTTGCAGAGTTCACTAAACCTCACAGAAGATTTGGATTTGAATTTGTCTGGAGCTGCCCTGAAATATTCCTTGCCGTTCCTGAAATATTCCTTGCTCTGTTTTACCACAGGAAACATCCTGAGGGGATTTTTCTGCTGCTTCTTTTTTCCCCCCTTTCACTACAACAGGCTCGTCTCCATGCTGTCTTAAGGAGACCACCTACAATTTAAAGAAATAAAGACCTCCGTGAAAAAGTACAGGCAAACCTGGTATTTGAGGGTCAGTTCCCTACAATATTTATCTAGTTGTCTGAGCTGGTCTAACCACAGAGGAGAGAAAAAAAAAAAGCGCATTTTCATGTGATGGTTGGGAGGGTAACCTCTGTTAAAAAACAACAACAAAACCAAAACCCAGCGACCTAAAAGTGATGGGAAAAGTGCCAGGGAGAGGAAAGGAAAAGGACTCAGATATTTATGAGGTATAACAAATAATAGCACTGGGAGGTAGCACTGCTTACAGAGTATGTGCTTGGTGAGGATAAAGCAGCAGACATACTTCTTTAATTTTGGAGCCGAGAGAAAGGCCCCTGCCTAATATAATTTATTTAAGAGGTTTCTCTGTATTTCTAAGTGGAAAAAAATGGTCCTAAAAAAAGAGATGGAGCTTGGGCAACAAAACACGCTTCTTCCTTGAAACCACCCAGAGGTTCCTTACAGCCTCCAGCTCCCTGAAGATCATGTGTGTTAACTTCAGATGAAAAAAAAAAAAAAAAACGGGTAAAGAAATTTGGAGCAAAGGCCGCCTTTCCTCACCGAGGCACTAAGCAGGGACATAAATTACAGGGTATCTGTTTCAGGCCCCTTTCAATATACGGCTCCTATAAGAGCTCCGGAGTAAGATAATCCTCTGGAGATCAGAGGCAGCATGTTATTAGCAGAAGCTCATAGGTTACATTTACTGGTGCCTTGGGTACCTTTATGCTGAAGTGTTAGTATCAGCTAGAGAGCGCATAATCTTTCTCCCGAGTCTAATTATATATTCATTGCACAGGCAACAGAATATTCATATGTATTTAATTAGTAAAAAGATTATGCTTTAAACCCACAAAAGCAAGGCAGTAGGAAGTAAGGTTGAAAATTCAAATAGCCCTTAAATTGGTCTTTTATCTAAAAGCATCGCTGGCTGCCTGGGAGCCCCTCAAGCCCCAGTGTGAACGATACTGCAAAAACATTTAAACTTAAATCCATAGTCGAATAAGCTACAGCCAGAGTGCAAAGCTAGGTCTCTGGTATGCCTAGTGATCAGTTGATTTCTTCCTGATTTCCACCAGTTCATATGGGAATGGAAATGTGTACGGTTCGTGTCTGCTCAGCCCCTCAGTTGGATGGCTTGTAATGTTTGTGGTGCGGGCGAACTGCCTTCTGCCGTTTGTAAAAAGCGGTTTGTTATCTGCTTTGGAAATTTCTCATTTACATTATCCCCTTACAGAACATTAGGTGAAGTTCTTAAGGATTTGCATTGAAGTTAGGTTAATAGCTTAAATAGGGGGTAATATTTAAATATAAACCGTAAAGGTTTCACTGTTGAAAATAATGCCATTGTTTTATCTTCTCATCTGAAGTACCTTATTTTTTTCTGTTTTTTGGTACGGTAAGTTAACTGGGTTTTGCAGGTGCTTTCTGAAATCTAATGGTGACATAATTGTTAGAAAGTTGCAGCAGTTAAGTTTTTATCACAGAGCCTGTGGCTAGAGAGGGGATCTGGGAATGGGGTGGACGGTGGCACCGTTTGTGCTTCTGCCAGTTCGCTCTCTGCCTAGTCCTGGGTGAGCTCTTTCAGCTGAGATTTTCAGGAGCGGTCACTCAGCCCGTTGGCATTGACACTGTTTTTTTAACCCGTTGCTGAGAAACAACAGCCCCAAAGGAGACAGTGTGTCTCCAGCCGGGCAATGTCCCCCTCATTCAGCATCTCCGGGCTCCCAGGGGAGCCTGGTGCCCCAGCCACGATCGGCATCAGCGCAGCTTCACACAGCTTCGGGTCTGCTTCTGCCTGTTCAAGTAGTATAATGCCTCCCTCTCAGAGACATTTTGGGGAGGTTGGAAAGGACCTCTGGAGGGACACCTTCAAAGTAGGGCCATCGTCCAAGTTAGATCAGCTTTTCCCTGGCCATGGGGGGGACCTGCAGATACAGGTTTTCCCAAGCTATGGCCTGCAGTATGTGACTTAGTGCAAAGAGTGTGCAAGACTGAAAGGAAAAAAAACAACCCATGAAGTGAGCTGAAAATCCAGCTCCTGGAATTAGAGGAGTTAAGGGGATTCGGTCCTGCCTTAACAGAATTCAGACAAAATAAGCCATTGCTATCGAACATTAATCAGCTCAGTTGGGATGGGTGATAAATATAATACAAAACAAGGGGCAATGGTTTCAAATTGGAAGAGAAGAGATTTAGATTAGATATAAGGAAGAAATTCTATACTGTGAGGGTGGTGAGGCACTGGAACAGGTTGCCCAGAGAAGCTGTGGATGCC
>JAOXJM010000012.1:68958933-68972178 GCA_026413425.1 Tringa solitaria
GGGGTTGGAACTAGATGGTCTTTAAGGTCCCTTCCAACTCTAACCATTCTATGATATTATGATTATATAACGAATGCTCTTTGGTGGGCTGTCGCTGTGCTGCTGCTGCATCCACGGCCTGTCTTTTGGAAGCTTCAGACCTTCCCCAGAGCAGGGTGTCAGAATAAATCTGCTCAGTATCCCCAAACTGAAAATTTTTGGAGGTTTCATCCTGGAAATATAGGACCTCAGTGAAAGCAGAGTGGAAAACAGAGGGCCTCTTCATGCTAAGCCCTGTCATACAATATAGCTATTGTTTCATTTCATACATCTAGGCCGGGAGCATCGTGCCATATGCAGAGCATACTTTGAGATACAGTTAATTTGTTCCTTTAGCAGTCTTAAAAACCATCGTGCTGTCTACGCAGCATGTGGAATATGTCATGCAAAGACTTCTGTTTTTTTTTAAACACTCTTATAAAGGGTTGGAAAGGGATGTCAAAGATTGCAAGATATTGAGGCACTGATTGCAGATCTCTATGGAGAGCATGGGACCAGGGTACACGGCTCCTGAGCTGTGGTCACTTGCTCTTTCTCCAGGCACTAACTGTGGGAAGTGTAGAGTATCTCCGTGGTCTCCTTCCAGCTCTGCAGGTAAATGCTAGGTAATTTTTTGACTAGCTGGGCAAAGCTGGGTCTTCAGAAGTATTTGGATACCGTGCTCTTGGTACTTTGGTGCAAGTAAATGTCCTCCTGCACTGACTATTTAATAGAGGAGATCTGTTCAAGCTAAACTTCCTTCCTCCTTGCCCCTCTGCAGCTCCCATCATTCCGAGGTGTAGCTGGGGGCAGAGTTCATGCCAGTGTGTCTTTTGATGAACAGCTTGGTTGAGATTTTTTTTTTTTTTTTTTTCTGAGGGTGCGATGATGAGGCTGTGGAAAAAGGGCTGGGGCCATTGTGGCATGGCTGGTCTCTTCCTACCTGGAGCTGGTGGGATATTCAGGAGGAAGGAGTGGGACTGCAGGTGTAATTGGAAGCACCACCCATGAATTTGATCAATTGGATGTTTTCTTGTCCTGAAACACCATCTGCTTGCTACTGTTTGAATTCCACCCCAACCTTTGCACATTCAGGCAAGTCCATGCTACTGGGCCACCAGTGGTCACAGCCATAAAACGGTCAGTCTCAGGAGCCAGGTGTGCCCAAAGTGACTCCCAGGGACTGACAAACCAAAGCAGGCAGAGGTGGGGAAACACTGGCATGTCTTCAACGCCCTGCCTGTTTCAGGCGTGCTTCTGCAGCTTAGGGGCTCGGGCTTTAGGGTTTATTTTCTATCTTTTAAGAATGGGGGGAAAGGAAGGGTCTAAGCAGGCTCTGAGAGGGTTATGCAGGGCCCCGGCTGCGCAGCCTGACTTTCAGGAGCCTTAAGCACACCTCACCAAAGCTTTCCAGCTTGGGAGGAAGGTGGCCTCCATCTTCACAGCCCTTCAGGCTGAATTAACAGAAAACTCTCAGTGGTTCTGGGTATTTTGAGTGTTTATGCCACTTATCTGGTACCTAAAGATGGAGGTTTTGAAGACACTTTTTTTTTTTTTTCTTTCAGCTGCTAATCTTAAAGTGGCAGGAGCCTGCACTCATGGGAAATTGCAGCAAGTTACCTCCAGGGGTTTTAAATTGTCGTGAATGGTGTGGGATGCCTTTTGCATCACGTTGGCAAAGCTAAAGTTCAACTGGTGCATCTTTCTCACAAAGATAACAAACTGTTGTCTTGATGAGAAAATAAAAAGTAACATTTGTGATAAATAAGAAAAAAAAAAGAAAAGAGGAAAGCCTGTGAACCGGGAAGATAGCGTTACAAGTGAAGTGTGACCCTGCAACTTCCAGTCGTGCTCTTTCACTTCGCTTTTCCAGCTGGTCACGAGAGCTGGAGCAGAAGGCAGCGGCCGACTCTCCCCGTCTCACGTCGCCCTTGCAGGGTGGGTGCCGTGCATCCCGCCCCAGGGATGCCATCCCTGCCGTGAGTTTTGCTCCCAGACAGGCAGGTGTGAGAGCTGGTGGTGGCCCGGGCAGCAGACCCGCCACTGGATGGGCTAGGCAGCTGAGTCACAAAAGCTGGGTTTCTGCCCTGCTGGCAGGCAGCAAGGAGAGCAGCGATGCTGCTGGTCCTCTGCGGGGTGATGTGAGCCCCCTCGAGGCAGCTCTTCATCCCTTGGTGGGAGGATGAGGAGGAGGTGTGAATTGTGGCCAGGTTTCCACACGGTAACCTGCAGGCCTTTTAGCTCTGCACAATGTTTCGCAACCAGCATGGCGGGCCAAGAGATGACTTTTGTGCTCCTACTTGTTTTCCCACCCAGGCTGGCTCGGTCGCTCACAAAAGTCATTGGGCAGCGGATTTCTTGGGTAACCACTGCTGGGTGATACAACATGAGAAAAAAAAAATGAATTGGAAAAGATGGGCTGTTGGCTTTTGTCTCGCTCATCCTTAAGGGCTGCGTGCAAGTGTGAAGCACCAGACGTGAAAATCTCAGCTAATGCCAATGACTTCAGCTTTTGTCCCCTTAATTTTTTATTTCCACCATTGCTGGATAGGATGGGTTCGGCCCTCAGACACCCGTATCCCACTGCTCTTTCACGGGATGCTTCCCAGTGTCTTTGTTGGGATGAGGACGAGGGCTTCCTATGGAAACCAGGTGCGGCTCAGCCCACAGGACTCGTTACCTCCTCTGGCATCGTTAGCGTGCCGAGGGATGCGCGAGGAGGCTCTTGCAGGAGGAGCGCTGGGGGCTTGCAACTGCAAAAATCCCAAAGCGAAACAGCGGAAAGCTGGCTGGATAAATGCGGAAAGCGCTTGGAAATAAACACCCCCACGGAGGCGCAGCCAACCTTTCCGAAATCGGTTTAAAGCAACCGGTGGCTGAGTCCTTCTCCACATGGTTTGAGGCAGAGTTGGGGGGGCTGGCACCCTTCCGTGAGGGGTGCAGGGGGCACAGCGGGTCCCTCTCCCAGCCAGGAGCCCCCTGGGGCTGTCACGTGGAGACGTGACGTTGGTACCCGCCAGCCAGCCGGTGGTGCTGGTGGCCAAAAGCCTCCCTTCCTTGGGGGCTGGAGCAAAGTTGAGGGCGTTGAGCAAGATGGGGGGCCGAGCCCAGCGTCCCCCCGCGGATGGCAGGGGAGGGCGAGGGCACGGCGGGGTTGTGCCAGATGTCGTCCCTCCTGCGTGCGTCTGCCTCGCAACGCTTTTAAAGTGCTAACATGTTTTACGACGCGGTGTGAGCAAAACAAAATAGTGGCTCCTGGCTCCTGTTAACTTGTGTAAATTCCAGATGTGACAATCCTTTTACTGGCAATCGGAGCTGTTTATCCCCGCGCTCTCCTCGCGTTGAATTAGCTCCTGCTAGGAAGAGCTTGCTGAAAATGTGCCTGCCTTGCTGCTAAGCGGCTGCATAATTGTCCCTCTGCCCCTTCCCGGAGCTGCACGTAAAAAGTGCAATCCAAATTCCTGGGCAAACCATGCAGGGCCCTGGAGAGCACTTCACCCCCCACCCCCCCCCTTCCCTTCAGGAATTGAACGTCATTCCTAAAGGATAATGCAGGATTAGGGCAAGGGGAAAACGAGTGGCTTAAACAGATCCGAACTGCAGCGAGGCTCAGCAAAACGTGTCCTTCTTCCCACCCCTGGCCCTCTCTTTGGTTTTTGTTGGTTTTGTGTTTTTTTTTTTTTAAAGCAAAACTTTTCTTTCTTGCAATGGGAAGGAGGAAAGAGGGCCTCCAGATTGTGAAATGTGCAGAAGAGGAACAGTGTTAGTTTCCCGAAAACCCCCAGCCCCGGTGGCAGGGCAGCCCTGCCCGCCGCCACATGGCAACCCCCATGGGAAACGCTTCCCAGCCCTTCCCCGCTCGTCCTCCCCCACCTCCTCCTCTCCCTGAACACACAGGCGCTAGTTATTAGGGATTAGGTGGAACAGATGCATGTAAGATGCTTATGGCCTTTTCCAGACACAAGGCCACTTTCCAATCAGCTCAGAGGAAACAGGGTAATTAGATGGAGTCGCGGCCAGGGAGCAGGGGGGAATTAGCCTGTTACCCAACCAGAGACTGTAAGCCCACCTCTTTCAACCTCCCCTGTTCCCACCCTCCATTCCTCTGCTCGTTCTGTCATTTCAAAGCTTTTCTTTTTTTTTTTTTTTTTTATTTTTTCTTTTCTTTCCCTTTTCCAGGAGGCAGCTGATGTGGGCTGGCTGCTGCCAAACAGGTCAGGCCTCCCCAGCTGAAACTGCCCGTGATGCTTGAGCAGGACCATGCACCAGCCGTGTTCTTTGGAAAAGGCATCCTCTCTAGGACATGCTGCTGGGGGCTTTGCCTCCCCCCACCTCTCTGTGGCTGTGCTCAGAGCTGCTGGCCCATGATAGTGGGTGGGTTGATGAGTTTGGGTTAGCTCTTTCCCCTCCCCCTCATAAACCAGCTTCACCTGCTGGTGAAGTTATTGCCCCTTAAGCTGATGATAGCAGTTACAGATGTCTGAGAAGAGGAGGAGGAGGAGTGCTGGGCTTTGAAGGGAAAGATGCTTTCCTTGTCATTTGCCTGCCTTTAAGAGTATATTAAGGCAGCTTTGGCTTGAGTGCCCTGTAGGCAGAAATTCTGAATGGGGACAGGCTGGTCCCAAAAAAGCCTCGGCAGTTGGGATTGCTGCCTCCCACCCACTAGAGCGCAACTGCTGCAGACTGGGGGCTGCTGTTCCTGGCTGCATCGTGCCTGATGGCTCTCTGTTGGAGCAAAGGATTTTGCTTTTCTGATTTTTTTTTTTTAAAGTTACCCAGGTGTGATTACATTTCAGTTCATCTTTGGAGAGATTTTGCTGGGTAAAGTCCTCCAAACATGGAGATGTGCCCAGTGCACAGGGCAGCTGCGACAAGGTAATGGTGATCAGGCGCTAGGGGTGGTGATTAAGAGGCTGGCTATTGCATTTATTACCATCTCCTCCCACAAATGCCTGCCTCCCTTGTTTAGCTTCTGTGGGCTGTCTGTACTGCTGTTTATTGGGAGACCAATGATCATCTCTGACATGCTTAGTTTTAAAACCATCAAGATGCCCCCAGGGTGTTTGAAAGGGGACATGCTGTGTCATGAAAGCCAGTGTTCCACATGGAAGGCTTTTTTCCGAGTGACAGGTCAGTTGGGCAGTAAACACGTGAAGGAGGATTGCCATCCCAGCTGTAATCGAGCAGAGAGGAGCTGACCCCAGTTTTGAGGGAAAGAAACTGGCTGGTGTCTGAACTTCTCCAAGCGAAGGCGCTGCTCCTCACTGGTGGTACCCTTTTGCACGTCCTGTAGATAATTTTCTGAGATGGACATTAACCTCCTCTCATAAGTATGCACAAGGACTGAGTGTTGAAATCCACTCAAGAGCTGGATGGAAAGTTTGTGACAATGGTTTGCTGTCAGGAAATGCTGGTTCAGCAAGAGGAAAAGATGTCAACTTCAACAGCAAAAAAAAAAAAGGATCAGAAAGAAGCAGGAAAAAAATTGATACTATTGAAGATACTCCCCCTGAGGGCTTTTTGAAGCAGTGGGTTTTATTTTTGCTGTTTGTTGGCACATGGAATGGACACAGGCAGAGCAGGGGCTGCACCGTCTTTTTCCCCCGTGGTTTTGCTCAGTAGGTGGCAGGTAATGGCTTCTGCACACCCAGCACATCCTCCCCAAGGCATATAGTATCAGGGACTTTAATGGTGCAGGTGGAGGGAGAGGAAATCTCTTTGATGTCCCCTCTTCCTCAAGGGAGAGGAAAGTTCTTCTGTCGAGTGCAAAACTCCCGTGGAGGCATGCTGGGGTCTGTCCTGGAGCCGGTTTATCTCCTTCAGAGATACCCTGTGCTCCTGGCTGTGTGGGTTAGTTGACGGTCTAGAAAAGCCATCATCTCCCCCTGGTTCTCAGCATACTGTTCATTTATGTACCTCCTTAGGTCCAGTAATTCCAAACCCCCAGCATCTTTTCTGAGCATCCAAGTCCTCGCAGGAGTACAAAAATAAATACCCAGGACAGGAACAAGACATGGGTGCTCTGGAAGAATAAACCCGTGTTGCGTGGTAAGTATGTGTAGCATCAGCTACTGCTCTACATCTTTTTCTGTCCCCCAAATACACGACACTGAAAAGTCAACAGACAAAAATATATATGTTGCAGTAAAAACCTAAGCAAAACAGTAGTCTAGGGCAGTTCTGGAAAAAGCCAACCAAAAAAATCCCCCAAAATACACGGCTTTGCTACCCAGGGCGGTTGTTTGGGTCAGGACCGCCCCAATTAGAGTTAAAAACAGACAGTAGTGATTTTAGCATACATTGCATGAATAGCTTATTACTGTTAGATGGCGATTAAAATGATTGACTAGTCCAATTTATGTCCTGGTGTAGTGCCAGGTATCAGAGCACTGCTTTATGCGCTTCCCCTTCCTCCCCATGTTGTTTCTGAAACAGGACGGTGTTTAGATGGGGTTGTGGGGAAGCCTGGTAGCACCCAGGACAGGACTTCCCTCGCTGGCATTGGGCCACTGGTGCCCTGAATTCTCCTCCGGGAAGGGGCTTGGTGAGAGAAGAAGGGGCCAGGAGCTTCCCATCCCCACCGGTGACTGGGGCCAGGCCTGCGTTGGGCTGCGGGTGAAGGTACCAGCCCAGATGCTCACACATGGCCCCACGTCTGCTTGTTTCTAGGAAGGAAAGCTAGAAGATTTCTGAGGTTTTCTTTGTTGTTTCACGTTATGATGAGGTTCCTGTCTTGGAAGTAACGCTTGTATTTTATTCTCCTTTTTCAGCACTGTCCCCTGAGGTGGAGGATACAGGAGGGGAACATCATTTTTATGACAACAAGGATGTGTCCTTTGAAATGGTGACTCCCCTTGGCTGGCATACGGGATACCGTCACCGGCCTACCGTGTTTTCCGTCTTTCTCTGGGACCGCTGAAGTGAATGCTGCAGTGCTAACATGTGACAGGTAGCTTCGTGATGGATGTGCTGGCAGTACCAACGTGTTTTACGCAGGTTAATATGAGTTTTGTAGCTGTTATTTATTACCAGGACAGGGACCGCCTACATGTGTCCCTATGGCTTATTGCAGTAGCAACGCTTGTCTTGAAAACCTGCTCATCTGCTTTCCCCCAGGCTCTCGTCTGCTTTCCCCCTCTTTACAGTTTCTCCGGGCCATGCTGCCCATTTAGCATTTCCCTGAGCTACAGGGGACAGACTGAGTGTCTGGGAATGTGTGCACACCTCAGATGACCCGAAACAGCCTGCTTTTTATGTTTTTTTTTTCCTGTTACTGGATCGCTCAGGTGTTCTTGCTTTGAATCTCCCTCTTTGTTAGCCACCGGGGCATTTTTAGCTGGAAGCGTGTCAGGACAGGGACAGTTTGACACAAGCGTGTCGGGCTCGGAGGAGCAGTCTGACCTGCTCGCTTGCAGGCTCCGTGCGCTGCTGCTCTAACGACGACGGTGATTTTTCATGCGTGTTATTAGAAGAAGGAAGTAACCATTTGCAGCAAGCCGCGTATTCATCGGCAGCTGGAATTTTGGGGACCCTTTGCCTTTTTGCTTTCCTCTCCGAGTGACTTGCCTCTAAGCGGGACGCTTCGCAGCCCTGAGCCTTTTTTCAGCCCTGCTGGGGTCTGGCATTTGTCACTCACTCGGAAGATGGGAGCTCAAGCGAGAGCTTTTCCCGGTTGCCAAACGCGGTCCATATTTAGGGAGGCTTTTGGTCCCAGCCTCAGAGGAGCTGTTGGTGTTCTTGCTGCTGGGCGATGCTCCTGCCAGCCTGGGGGCGAAAGAGGAGAGACAGGGATGTCCAAGTCTCTTGGCTAGATGACGCCTGGATTTCACTTCCAGCGTGTGGTGCAGCTGTTTTGCAGGTTGTGCATGCAAACGCTGCTGGAAACCGAAGGGGCATGGGAGAAGAGGAAGAAACATTTAGTTTATTCTCTCCCCTCCTCTGCCTGCTCTTGACATGCTGCTGTTCTCCTCCTGCCCCGCTCCTCAGCTATTTGGCAGAATCGCTGCCATTGCAAATGTACGTGACTAATCTGTTACTTGAGGAACGGGGAGGCAGATTCACAGGCACGAATGATCCAGGCTGTCAGGGAGCTGATGGGATTCTCTGCTGGGAAAAGTTGTGGGTTTTTTTTTTTTTTTTTTTTTCAGAGGGCTGCTCCACTTGTTGAAGGATGGAAGAGACGCTCATCTGACTATTAGATGGGATGGATGGGGGGTTTCTGCTAGAGAGGTGGCCATCTTCTTCCCAGCCCCAGAGGCAGATGTGCTGCAGCAGGACGGCACGTCCCCCTCCTTTCCCCCCAGACATGTGGATGCCGTTCCCTTGCTGTGGCACGGTGCCATTAGCCGCGACGTGCTCGCTGGAGGAGGGAGCGCAGAGGCTCTGGAAGGTCTGGGTGTGAGATTAGGGCAGATCCCTACTCGTTCACCTCCTAACCAGCTCACGCAGAGGCCCGAGGTTGTGGGACCTGAGTGCTCCGACCTGAATACGGCCAGGCGCCTGCACTGGTCCTGGTCCTCTGCCTGGTCCTCGCCTCCCTCCGCCGCTTTGCCTTGCTCTGTTTCAGCTGTGCATCCTTAAGTGATTCAGGGGCTCAGGGCCAGAGAGGGCTCTCCGCCTGGCTGAGCTGATCCCGAAGAGAAGGGGTGATGTGCCAGGAGGTCTGGGAGGCGAATGTCATTTCATCACTGTTCTCCTGGGAGAGGTAGAGGGATCTAGCATGGGAACAACGGGGGTGGGGGGCAAGGGTTAATGAGGAGAAATGGGATAAATTAAAGCAGGGAAAATGTAGGCTAAGTATTGGGGGAAAACATATGTTTTATAATAAATATTACATGTTTAAGTGCTTGAAAGCCAAGAATTATTTGCTCAAAAAAAGAAAATAAGTAAATTCCAGAGAATGACTAAATTATTGGACACAGTTCCTAACTAGGTACCTAGAAAATGTGTTGAATCAGGCTGTCAGTGTGAATTACCAGCCCAGCTCTGGAAAATATACCCTAGGGAACACCAGCTTTCCTGATTTTCCACTGATCATAAAGTCAAAGTGAAATCTCCTGAGGCAAAGGGCTTGCACATTAACTAACTTACAGTGCCATCTAGCCCCGTCTCAGACATAAGACGTTTATGAGTGGTTGCTAATTTTGTTCCTGTAACCGGGAGGCTGAGTCACTTTAGTTCGAACCCACCTCTTAGGTCATGTGGATGTAAGTGTATCTTGGAGTACACCCGTACGTTCACTGGGATGTATTTTTAAAGACTCGTCCACGAGTCACAAACGTAAATGCCTGACTGGGAGCCATCCCAGCTGGACAAATCCTACGTGTTTTCACGGCCAGTTGATGTGGGGAGGGCAGCTCAGTGTTGCTTAAGCCTGCCTGACGCTTCCCATTGATAAAGACCTCACTTTGGGTGGCTTAGAAATTTTCCAGCCTGCCACTGCTGGGGCTGGGGTGTCGGTGGGGGGGGGAGCGTTGGGTGCTGGATGCTCGCTGCGGGCTATTTCTAGGAAGCTTCCCCCAGAGCAGTGTTTGTGCCGTTTCTGAGGGTGGACTACGGACTGATGCTTGGGTTTGCTCCTTCTGAGAAAAAAAAAACCCACAAAAACCAAACAACAAAACCGAGGCAAATACAAAAGCGATTGTGCTGCTGCTACCCTTCGTCTTGCGAAACACGGTGGGGGAAGAGGGTGGTGGTGGCTCCGGTTCCCCACGATGTGCTGCATCTGCACCCGCATCCCTGCGCCCTTTACCACTGCAATGCACCCTCCCCTGAGAGATGGGACCATGCGGCAAGCTCCGGTGGCCTGCCAAAGGCCAGGGAGTGGAGAAAGATGCTGTGGGTGCCCCGGTTCCAGGGTTCAGCCCCCCTGAGGTCTGGGAGACTCTTCGTCTAAAGATGCTTTGTGCATGTGCTTTCCGTCCACACGGAGCCTGGAGGGCTTCAGGGAAGCTGTGGGTTTGGTACAATGTCGTGTTTTTGAACCTGCTAAACTGGTGTCAGCCTTTCTTTTGTGTCTTGCAAAAGATTCATGCAGGGAAGCTGCCAGACTGCCAAAGGTAGCAAAGTAACCTTTTCCTATAGAGGAAAACACCCGTTATCCTAACTGGGCTTGGATTACAGAGTGTTGTTTTGCACTTTCTCCTGTATGTTTTTTTTTTTTCCCCTTTTTTCCTTGTGTGCTCGCAGTAATGGCCGTAGCCAGACATATGCTCACGGCCTGGAATGAAGTCGACTGCAATTACATCCTAAGGGAGTCGCTCAAGGGGGGTTTTGTGAAGGCAGGACGCAGGCTTCGGGGGAGCCTGTCGCTGCTGCACATGTGCTGCTAGACCTCCGAGCGCACTCACCCGGCCCTCAGCTCTGTGGGAACGAGGAGCAGAAGGCTCAGAAACACAGCCAGTCTGGTGCACATCTGGAGGCAGTAACGTGAGGCAAAAGGATACACCTCCTCTGCTCCGGTGAGGTGTTTTCCTGCCTGAGCGATCTCGGCGCATTGGCACCCTAAGTGCTGCCCTTTAAAACGTGCTCGCCCCGCATCCCCGGTGCTCCCTGCCCCTCCGAACCTTCTCCAAGGTGTAAAGGTGCTTGGAGCTGGCTTGCAGGGTCAGGCCTCTCTCTGGGGTGCTTTCGCCTGACTTCCTTTATCTCCCAAAGCAGCGAGAAGCACATGCTGCGGCAACGTAATCATTTAATCCAGGCTGGTGAAACCTGTTCTCCAGATGAACAACTGACAGATCATTTGCTCCGTGGCTCTGCATATGAATGCAGTGTTTGTTGGGGCGGCTGGATGTCGGTGCCAGCTTTCCACTCTTGTTTCCAGCACAAGCCAAACAGCAGCCTGACTGTGAATCCGCTTCCAGCTCTTTTCTCTGCTCCCTGCAACAGTGCTCGCTGCGGCCACCTTGGACCTGGGGCTCTCCCTCCTGGGCTGCTGTTGTGGATGCTGTAGGTGCGCAGGTACCTGCCAGGAGAAAGTGGTCCTCGTAGGAGAGCTGCAGGCTTGGGGAGCTCGGGATGGGAAGGTGTTTGCCTGGGGAGGCAGGTGATACCTGGAAGGGCACAGCCAAAACTAACAAAGGTGTGTGCACAGATAGACAGGGTTTGATCTTTAGCCCCTGATACAAACCTTCCTTTGGCTGGGGAGGCTGCTCTGCCCAGCCTGTCCGTAAGGGCGTAACAGCCTGGCAGAGAGCTGGGGATGGATGTGCCAGACGTGGCTTGGAGGGCAGGGTTGGGCGGGGGGGGGCATTTGCAGTGGTCTCCCTTGCAACTGCTGTGAGTCAGCAGGGGCAGGACAGAGGTGCATCCCGTATTTTAGGCCTTGGAAAGTCCTTGCCTTGGAGTGCCAGGTGCGAGGGGCCGGTACGTGTGTCCAGAGCCTGTGGTTCGTGGTGCAGATGCATGTGCTCACGTAGGTTTTCTGAGTGTCCAGCACTGAAAATCTGTCTTCTTCCAAGCACCAGAGTTACTCCTGGTGGACAGCTTGTCCTGCCCTACTGCGGGAGGCTGCTAGCCCTTGTCTGCAGCTTCTCTGGTTTCAGCTTCCATCTCTCTTCCAGATTTTGTAATGCAAGTAGCCTGGGCTGCTGAGTAACAGCTGACAATCTCATGGCTCAGCCCGTGGCACGGTGGTGGCACACTACCAGGGAGAAGACTATGGTGTGTTCCTGGTGGCAGCCACTGCTCTGGCAAACAGTGTTAGTAACTTTCCAGGTGAATGTGCAACGAGTTTGCTGCCATCATCTTCTTTCTTTATGGCAACCTAGACACTGGGCTGAAGCTCTTCCAGGGCCAGTTGATGCCCCTTGAACTGCATGGCTTCTGAGGATGGAGGGCAGAAAGAAACTGCTTGCATTCTGGTTACAATCCAGATTTCTTTAAAATGCCTTTTTCAAGAAGGGCACGTGTTGAATATTTTCACTGTGGGGCTGGCTCAGCCTCCAGAAACACTTTCCAAAGCTTGTTGTCCAGAATAGTGTGCTCTAAAATGCATTGCATCCCCCTGCACTAGTTGCCCCAACCTCCTCCTGTGGCCATACAACAGGGTTTTTCTTTAAGCTCGGATGAGAGTGGGCTCATGCAGATGGCTGCAGAAGACTCCCTTGCAAGCGCAGCTCTCCTTCCAAGCTTGGTTAGCTTTGGCATCATCTGAACTGTTCGAGGCAAGGAGATTTGAGGCCTCTAGCTCCAACTTTATGGTAGCCCTGTTTGCCCTCTGTTTTGGTCTGTCTCCCATCAGTAGCTCTGGCTGGTGTAGGTGGTTCTTAATGGACACATTTTATTGCTTACAGATGATGTCAGATTAACAAGCTTGGACATGTGAAGTATCCTGGTCACCTACCGACTGGTAGGGTGTGGGAGAACAAGCACCCTTCTCCCACCCCCACGGCTTTGCTAGTGTGGCTGTCCTGGCGCAACCATCCCTGGAGATGAAATCAGTGTTCAGTTCAGGGTTTGACCCATCAGCTGGGACTCTACAATCTGTTCCTGCTGCCATCATACTTACTACTGGTTTTACTGTTTTCAGCTGAAGCGTAGTGAAGGCATTGGACACCCGCGCTGATTGATTTGAATGGACTTAGGATCCTTTTTTTTTTGTTTTTTTTTATGATCCTGAGATCCATATTAGGATCTGTGTTTGTTGCACATTGCAGAGTTCAGTTCAGTTCTTTTTTGCTCCCTCTTACGCACCTCTGGTGCCTGGCTCCGTGCTAGCCGAAAGCCCGTGGGGCATTCAGGGAGTGCAGGTCTGGGCCGTGTATCACCCTGTCGCCAGGACGGAGCTGGGAGAGGTCAGTACATGTGCACAGCTCAGAGCAACGCGTGCTCGGGGTAGGGGGATGGGAAGTTTAAAAGGATCACTGGTATTTTATCTGCAGTTTAGCACGGCTCAGGTTTGTCAGCAAGACACCACAGTCCTGAAATTTCAAGCCTGAGGTGGGGCTGGGAAGGAAATCCTCAAGCTCCTGGGTCTCTGTCTCAGGCTTTGGACACAGCTTCCATCAAAGAGTCCCTGTCCCTAAAAGCAGAGAGATGCTGAAGTGTCATGTTTGCTTTTGTTACGTGGCGTCCATTTCTATCTATTCACCCCCTTGCCTTTGCAACATTTTTTTTGTGCAAGCATTAACTAATAAGGAAGTGAGCAAATCTTGCTTGATTTTTTTTTTTTTTTTTTTTCTTGCTCTCCCCCCTGTCCCACCCCCAGGCTCCCCATGGCAGGTGCTA
>JAOXJM010000012.1:68982325-68992739 GCA_026413425.1 Tringa solitaria
GTTGGACTAGATGATCTTAAAAGGTCCCTTCCAACCTAGGTGATTCTGTAATTCTGTGAAGTGGCCTTTTTGTTCCCACATGATGCTTTCGGGAGGGCAGAAGTGCTGTGCTGGATCAAGGCAGCAGCACTGCGTACCCAGGGCTTTCGGGCCAAGGCAAAATGCTTCACACGAGACAATTGAAGGTTAAGCTGTTTGGAGAGGGACCTTCTTCCCAACCATCAGTCAGTGACTAGCACCACTGAATGACACACACATCATATATTATGAACCCGGAGGGCTCATTTCCTTCTCAGAGCTCACTGGCAAAGCTATGGCTGGCCTGTGCGGGACTCTGCGCTGAGCCCTAAGCCAGGCAGGAGGTGTGCCTTGGGGCGGGTTAGCCCTGCAAGGTGAGAAAACCAGTTTAAGAGAGTGAGGTTGCCCCTGGGGCAGAAGCGATGGGAGTGGGCAAATAGAAATATTTCTCTAGCCTTTTCTGTGCAACTGGCTGGTTTGGCTTCCTCTAGGGAGGGGGGACTAGTTGAGGGGGATAAACCTTACCTAACAAGCCAGAGAAACATATGTGGTAAAAGATTTTTCTACATGTCTTTTCCATCTCTTTCAGTACCATTTTTGTCATCTCTCTCTGTAATGTTTTCTTTCTCTTTCAGTAAACATCCTTTGAGGTGGGTGCAGCAGCAACATGCGAGCACAGGTGAGGGTATAGAAGCATTTATAATGTTAAATAACATCCTTCCTATTATTTCCTCCCTAATTATTTTTACCCTGTGTGATGACCACTTATAATGTAAACATTATTTCCATATGAAGTAGTGGTAGCAACAAAGGTGAAGATACCCGTTTTTGACGTTACTTGCTTCTAAGCAGGCCTTTTTCATACCATCCTTACTACTTATCTGACCATTAAATCTGCAAATACATGCAAGCAGTATTTACTGTGTTGTTACACGTACCTCCAAGCAGATGGTGAGCCAGCACCAAAGCTCACATTTTCACACCTTTATGCAACATCTGGGGAGCTGGATTAAATTTCTGCCTGGTTTGGGGCTTCACACAGACCTCTGCCACTGTGGCAAGGGCCTCACATCTGCTGCCAATCCCAACCGCATTATTTCGGGGTATTTTCCTTATACAGTATTAATAAAGGAATGTTGACAACACTTCCTCCACCTCCCTGACCCCCCTCAAGTGATATTTCCCAAGAGGCATGCCAAGGTTTTGAGCCAGCGCTTGTGTGCATTGCCGGTGTCTCAGTCACCTGGGTGTCCTCCTGCTTTTTCCACGCGAGGTGGCCTGGTTCAGCTGCTCTTGCAGCATCCCCCCGTGCTGTGCGTGGGCTGGCGGATGCGGGGAGCTGGGGGTGCCGCAGGACCCAGCCCAGGGCAGAGGGCTGAGCCCCCTTCGCTCACTGACGTGGGAAAAGGAGTGGGATGCAGAGCTCACGGCTCTCGGATGTGAGCCAAGCCTGTATGTAGACAGGCTCCTTGTGACATTAAACCATCTGAAGGGCCGTTGCTAATCACCGTAAGGAGATCAGGCAGGTCTGTCTTTTACCGGGGCTAGCAGCAGGCTGTGTGGGACTCGGGTGACACTGAGGACACCAGGAGCTGCTTTGACTCATCCACAGGCAGAGCAGGAAGGAGAGGGCGATGGCAGAAGGGCTTCCCAAGCCAGGGCCTGAACCGCAGCCTGTTTGAGAGATGTGGAAGCCGGCTTGCCATGGCCACACAGGGGCAGTGCCTAATCCTGTGGGCATCCCTGCTGTGCCGTAGCCACTGCCAGGGCAAGGGTCCGTGTCAACCCACAGGCTGTGCTGCTGACCCTCGTGGTTTGTCCTGCAGGCTCACCCACTCCTCCCAGACCTAGGAATTGCTTACCAGCCCTCTATGCATCCCCTGCTCAAAGCCTGTGGGGTTAAACTTGTGAGATGGGTGTTGCCAGCAAAAGTGAAACCCACCTGTGGAGTTTCCTTGGGAGAGTCCTCCCTGCTGACGAGTTCAGGAGTGAAACAGCACTGAAACCTACTCCTGTTTCCTTGGGCAACACCCAGGCCCGGGGAAAATCTCCCAGGAGATCACCCTCAAACACACACACACGCAGCCCTCATCCCAAAGCTCTGCCCTTCTGCTTGCCACCCAAGAGCAGAGGATTATTAGGCATAAAAGGAGTCATTCACTGAAATTTGACCTGTGTGGTGTGGATGTCTTCTTCTGGCATCGTTGCTGTAGGTCCCCTTTTCAGAGTGATCCACAATGTATCTGACATTTGCTTTGGGATGAGACAAATTTCACCTTCAATACATCCGTTTCTTGAATGGATCTGACGTCTTTGTATGGCCAGATGAATTCCTTCACCCCACAAAGCCACCTTTCTTATCTCTGCAGCCTTCGTTGCCGTTCCTCCCCTGCAGCACCCACACTCATTTTCATCATCTTTCCTCTCTTTTTATCGCTTTATTTTCAGAGGCCTTAGTTATGGCTCACTCCTTCCCATCCGTGTGGGCTTCTTTCTCCTGCACAGCACCTCATGGTGTCACTCTCCCCTCTCCCCTCCTTGGAGCCTGTGCTTCTCCACGATACTGTATCTTTCTGCCTGTTTTTCTCTGGCGTAACGTATTGCAATTCCCAGTCTTCCTATGCACGGATCCTCACAGGCTCTCCTCCCCACATCCTCTCTTTATCCTTCTTTCATCCCCTGGGCAATAGCTTGCTGTCTCTTTGGTGAACGTGGTCCTTTGGGCAACACCGGTGCTGGTTCCCCCAAGCTCTGCCTGTGCAGCAGGCTCCAGCACAACATGCCATCACCCAGCGTATCTCCAGCCAGCCAGCCAGCAGCCAAGCGCTGGTGGACAGACCTTCATGAGCAGAAGGAGCTTTATTGGAAAGATCCTTAGCTGATGTAACTTGTCATTCTAAAGGGGAAAGCAGGCTTTGGGATGCGCAGTCCTGACACTCTGCAGTCAATGCACCTCCCTGGGATTCACCAGGCTTCCTTCTCTCTACGTTCCCCACTGCGGCCAAGGCCGGGCACAGAAGTAACCGTTGCATGTCTCCCGTGTCCTCGACCAAGCACAGGACTCCTCAGGGCCCTTTATCCAGCAGCTGCTGACTGCAGAGATGCTTTTATAACCTTATATCCATCACACAGGGGTGGCATGGAGGGTAGGTAAGCTGAAACCCTGTTCTGAAACCCTGGAGCCTGACGCAGAGCTGTGAGCTCAGCTGGGAAGCTCAGCAAATTTGAGGCCCATTCTCCCATCTAGTGTTGGACTTGTTCAGCTGGAGGCGGACCTTCTTTTAAAGTAGTCCCCAGCCCTCAGCAAGCCCTTTCTCTTCTGCTGCTTCAGACCCAGCGATGGGAACTGCTGGGGAGAGAACAACTTCAGGCCACTGGCTGTTTTCCCTTGTGGCTGAGGAGATTCTGTGTTTATTACCTCTTTCCTTGAGAAAACACAATTCCCCAGGGTGACTGCACTCTGACACTGTCCCACTATTATAACAGCAGCTGACAGATGCTCTTTCAGCTCTTGGGCAACACTCAGGCCATTTTGGTAGTGAGACACAGCAGACCAAAGAGCCTTACAGGTCACAGCTGTCTGGTGAAGACAGCGGTGTTTGGAGAGAGGGTGTTTCCCCAGACGCCACCTCAGAGATGTCTGTCATTTATTTCAGATTTAATCAGGGTACCACTGGCAGCCCTGACGTCCCAGTTCAAAAAAACCACGTGACTCCACCCAGGGCACCCGAGTTTGAAGGCGTGGACATCCGCTGGGTTGCCTCCAGATCAGAAAAAGCAGTGCCTGTCATTTCTTCCTGCCGCGGGAGATGCTGCGAAGGGCTGCAAACAGCCTTTGCACAGCCTGAGCACCCGGTGAGCCCGCTCCGGATGTTGGTCCCGTGGCTCTCAGCGGGTGGTTCTGGAAGCACGGTGGTGGTTCTGGAAGCCTGGCTCCCCATTGCCCTGATTTACCACTGTCCTGCTCTCAAACGCACCCAGGCGCCTGCGGGAGAGGGGAGATACCCCTCCGGCTCCAGCATCGGCTGGATGATGGTGTGGGATCGACCAGGGAGGGGAGAGGAATGCAGCATCCCCTGGTGATGGAGAAATCTTGGGGTGGTTTCGCGCATAGGAAGCTCCTTTAAAATGTGTTTCCTCCCCGCCGCCTGGCCTTTTGTTTTCCAGCCGCGCTCGACGCTGGCGTTGGAAAGCTGAACTCCCCAAAAGTGAACTTCCTCTCCTTCTATAAACTGACCCTCGGGGGTTGCCATAGTGACCGCGGGGCGGCCAGAGGAGCTGTGTAAACACCCCCATTCCCTCCCGCTTCCCAGCGCCCCAGAGGCCGAGCCACGGGATGCGGTGCAGCAACCTGGATGGGGAGGGCGGTTGTGAAACGCAAACCCAACGATTTCTCTGCTTCCTCCCCGCTTCCCCCCCCAGCGGGGCAGGCAAAGGCAGCAGGCTGCTGCTGGCAGGCACCAGCACGCCCCGGCCCTGCTCCCGAATCGCGGGAGCCAAACCCAGAGACTCACCTGGGGGAGCCTGAGGAAGACGTGGAAGCCTGTGGTGCAACTGGGTCCTCTGCAAGGACGCCTGATTCCTGAAGGCCTCGCGAGCTGTTGAGCTTCCAGCTGTGCCGGGGGGGAACAGTTTGAACAGTTCGGTGTGCTCGCTCTCACAGCTCCTCGCCGGTAATTAATTCAAACAATCAACCGAGTGTGAAATCCATCCGTTTCTGTTGCTCACTTTGATGTCAGTTCTTCACCTTTCATTTTCTTCTTCCTTTTCTTCAAGTCTGTAGCTGACTTTCTGAGTCACCTCCCAAAGACTGATGCCTGTTGGTGACTGCATCCATCCCCGCAGAACCGGGTCAGACATTTCAGCAGCAGTAGCCTGGGCGACACACCGAAGCACACAGGGAGGTGTTTCCCAAGCAGAGCAGGGTGAGCATCCCCTAGGGCTACTGCAGATGTTCTTCCAAAACGGCAAGGATTTGGTGAGAGGTGAATCAAACCACCCTGCCAGGAGGAGGTAATCACCTCTGCCCCCACCACTTCTGATTTCCAGCACCACCAGCCATTCAGACTAACGCAGTTACCGACCCTGACCCATCAATGAGGCCTCCCCTTCCCACTGTCCCCACGCCAGCGCCCTGCAGTGCGTGCTGCCCTGCCGTTGTCCACAGCACTGCCCGGTGGTGGCTCTCCTGGAACCCCTTCCCTCTCCCCACGCCTGCAGCCGGGGCTGGCATAGGCAGGCAAGGAGGGCACCGCACTGAGACGCATCTTGCTGGGTTCACGGCACGAGCGATGCCTTCAAGAGAAAAAGTTGCCATCTCACAGACATGTGACTGCTTCAAAAAGTGCATAGCGTGTTGTCTCAAAGGTTCATAAAATGAATGCCCCTGCTCTGTGCCATCAGGAGGGTCTGCTCAGAAGTGCCAGGCATCCCACAAAACACCCGCCTACACCAACTGCCAATGCATACTTTTGTAAGAGACTTCCTGACGCGAGGAAGGATGGATTTATGCCATTCCATCTTGATGTGCCTGGATGTCACCCACCAACCTGATCGATAGGTACCTTTGACCAGACACCTGGCTGCACAGTCACAGGCTGTCTGGGAGTTCCCTGAATTCCAATCCTTTCTGTCACATCCGAGAGCGTACACAACCTCTGTTAGCAAAGATACTGGCAGAGATGGGAGAGAAGGAGGTTTCTGGAAGAGTGTAATCCTAATCATATCCCTATAATCCCAGCCTGTGACTCGAGCTGGAGGGATGCAGAGGGTAAGTGAGGCCCGTTCATCCACCAAACCAGTTATTATGCCCCAAAGAGAAAAGGAGCCTTAAAGCCTCACTCTGTTCTCTGTGAACGATGGCAATGGGACATGTCACACAAAGTACACAAAATCAAAGGCAATTCTGTTCTGCAATACGTTACAATACCCGCTCCCTATAGTGTCTCACTTAACAGATGGCAGGACCTGAGTCTGATTAACCAGGGTTTTCTGGATCGCTTGCAGAGACAACTGAGAGGCAGGCAGAGGTATAAAGCAACACACAGCTTGGAGCGCCTTCTAGATCTCAGTGGGTTTGTGCTTCTCCATTCATACTGTGCCTGCCTTGAGATTGCATTTAAAAATAAATCTGAAAAGCTGAATCAGTCAGCATGAGTACGTGGCCTTTCCTGATCCTGTCAAAGGAGCTGCTGGACTCTCCACTGCCAGCTCCGAGAGCATCCCAGTGTCCAGCGTGCTGCCAGCCTGCCTGGGCTCTATGCAGAAAATGTGGTGAAACCGGTAATGTGGTAACGACACCCATGCTCCCTTTTTCCCTGGAATTAACGTCACAGAAATAAACGGCCTGCAAATCCCTTATTCATATAAGGGCTTAGAAAGTGTGAAGTAGTGGGGGAAGGGAGGCAGGAGGACAGGCAAAGCAGATCTGCTTTGGCAACTCTGGGAGTTCAAAGATTGCCGCTCAGGTGAGTTTATTGTTTTCTTCACATGAAATCTTAAACCAGCTTGGCCCTGATGAGGCACGGGACAGCCTCAAATGATGTGGCATCTGAATTATGTCCATAGAAGCAGTTAACAACCTGGATGCTTTACAAGCTATCGAAACCTCTGCAGACCTCAAGAGGTTGGGGTTCTTTTGTGTAGTTTTCGGTAATTCTGCTTTGGGAGGCCAAATTTGGGGCCTCCCACAGAAAACAGGTCCAGTTAGTTCTCCAAGCCTGGGTCCCCAGTGCCAGGGGCATCTCAGCCCAATGCTTGGCGTGCCACGGGGGCACGAGTAGGGACCACCTGCAGTCGCCTGCAGTCTCGATGTGAGCACAGCATGTGTGCTCTTAAGGAAGCCTGAAGGAAGACAGTGCGAGGGAGGTTTCAAGCTTTTCCTGCATCTGGCTCTGATCCAGCTGCAAATAGTCCAGGGATGCCCTTTCCAGATGCGGACTGACACCCTGGCTGTCCAGGGAAGCTGGAAATTGCCGGGGGAGGGAAGGGGAGAGGAAGGGATGTTAGCACCGTTCATCTTAAAAATGAAGGGAGGCTCGGGAGGCTTCTGCAAGGTGTCCCTGCTGCAGGGAGCATGTTTTTAGAGGTGCCTCTGGCTGTGGATTGCGAGTGGCCGGTCGGCGCTGCGGTCGGCTGCTGCCGCCTCCCAAAGCCGCCGCAGCAGCACTGTCAGGCTGCAGACGTGCAGAACAGCTCACACCAAGGCCGCTCGCTCGCAGGTGATCTTTCGGGCTGTACATTTTCCAGCGGAGCTGGCAGCTGCTCCTGCGGCGTGCATGCTTCGTCGGCTGTCCAAAGAAGGAACTGGGCGGGCGTTGATCCAGTCGAGGCAGTTTCGAGGAGCGAAGGCAGGAAGGAAAATTACCAACTTTTGACATATGTTGCTCCCTGCAGGTCTCTCTTATTATAGCCTGGCGGCACGTCAAGGTGCACAGACACGACCCAGAGCTGTAATACTTGATGGCTGCTTCGCCTCCCGTCCCACCCCTTTCGCACAGGCAGGAGTGGCAAAGCCATTTCTGGCATACCAGGAAATCCTGGTTCTCGCTATTATCAAGGAGGGACCGCGGGGTTATACAACCTCGGGCTGCCATCGGCGGGACCCGCGGGAGGGAGGGGGGGAAGAGTTCACTTGGAAAGGAATGCTGCAGTGTAGGGCAGTGGTTTTGACATGCTGGAGTGAAACTTGGCACAGGGGAGCAGAGGGAATTCGTTTGCCCGGTAGACGTGGCACTTGAAGGAGAGATTAAATGAAATGGCAGTGGAAATCTTGAGAGATCTTAAGAGGCGGCCAGTTAGCACAGGGGATGTGTCTGCAGCCCTTAATGCAGGTTTCACCGTGCTGGGTGTCTGTAGCTTTCTAACAACTATTCTTTATCTGACTCTCTAACTCTTTTGTCCCTCTAGCACACATGAGAAGCCAGCTGTGTGCACAGTCGTACCCGGGGCAGGGCCCTCCAACTTGACAAGAAGAAATGAAGACCCCGGGTTCAGCAACCTGAAGTGTTTGTCAGCCGTTTGCAGTGATGGCAGAAATCTACTTACTTTTCCGAGAATATTTATCCACTCTAGTGTGCCAGGAATAGTGTAGTGTGGCATAGCAGCCATCCAGAATGATGGTAAATATTTGCTCCTGGTAAAAACCTTCTTGCCACATTTATTAATTTGCAGCATATCCCCTGTCTTCAAGCAGATGGGGGAGTCTAGGGTGTCCTTCTGTAATGCCACTCATTAAGGATTGAGTCTTAAAGAGAGCACTTATGTGGAAAGGCTGGGAGAAATACACATGTGCATCAAGAAGCATTAGGTGTGCCTTGGATTAATACCTTTCATTCTCCCTCCTGACAGGCCTTTGCCAAGGGCTTGACATCTAAACACAACACATTAAACTTTCCTCTTCATGGATTCTTTCTTCTGGGGCAAGTTCCCCATCGCTTGCTTTCATGCTGTGCTTTCAGCCGTTGTTTTTGTAGCCTGTCAGCACAACCTTGAGAGAAAGGACTTTGGCTGAGAGCTGAGAACACAGTACCAGCTGTACTGATTTCCATCTCCTGGTATGAAGCAGTGGACTTTCGCACTGTGCCTTCTTTGCCTCCCCCAGCTAGGCTGAAATCTCTCCCCAAAGTTTTTGCTCATTTGCATGGCTGAATCGACTCGGACACTAGTAACAGTGGATTTAGGCTCCTGCAGCCCCGCTGTCAGGACAGGAGCCCCTTGGCAGAGCGCAGGCAGCCACGTGGGGTGAGAGGCTGAAGGCATCGGAGGAATGTTGATGTTCCAACAAAGTTTGGGATGAGCGAGGGAAGCTGGAATGCACAAGTGGATCAGAGAAGAAAAGGAAGCGAGCGGAAAAGGGAGATACCGTGTGATAGATGGGAAGGAGAGCAAAAGGGCAGTGTGGAATCACACAAGGGATGGGCAGGATTTGAAGAATAAGGGCAATAAAAGATGAGGGAGTGTTATAAGTGCTTAACTCTCTGGGGAACTGGTAAGAAACTGGAGTCATACCCCCCCATCTCTGACTTGGACTGTGTTTCGAAAAGAAAAAAACCTTAAAAGATATTTTAGTGACTATCTTTTTTTTGTTGTGAAATAGCGTCTTGCAGTATGATTTTTCTTCTTTGCTTTCTTCTCATTATAGCAGTGAAGTAGATTAAGAACAAAAGCACCATATTTTGCACTTTGTCACATGCTTTGGTGCACTGGCTTTTTCTGCTTTCTCTGGCTCTGGCAAGGAGAAGTGCAGTGCAAAGCACAGACTTCTCCTTAGCAGGGGTTTTACATTAACATCGTCACCTGCACAATGCAATGATGTTGTCACCTGGCAGTTATGATGCTCTTTAGCCTTAAACAAAGGTTTGTATGAAACACAGGCCCTTTGTGTGAAAAGAGGGAAATAGGATGAAGAAATCAGGTAACGCCAGAATAGCAGCATGCCTGGAACAAAGGTTTTCAAGGGTAATGTAGGAAGGGGGACACTCCAGTCTCCTCCTCAAACATTCTCCTGGCACTGGGACATGATCCGGAAAGTCCGCATTGTCTTAGTGTCACTCAACTGTAAGGTCTCTTCATCCCATCACGTGGCATGCAGATACTGGTGATCAGCTCCTTCCGCTTTGCATGCCTTGAAAAAGGGTGTAAAATTTTATTTCTACCCTGTCTCCTGTCTTGCTGCTGTTTGTCCTTCCAAAGCATACCTAGCACACCTATTTTCTCTGGCAGTATGTTGATGAACTTTTATTTGTATCCCAGGGGACTTAACAAGAATTAGGGTCAGCTTGACATGAGTGGAGTACTGTACAGAGATATTTACAGCTGTTTGCAACGCTTGTGTTGAGTATGAGACCAGCAGCAATTAGGATCCAGGCCAGTGCCTTCAGTGAATAATGGTCTTGGTTACTTGGAAATATCAGATGGCTTCAGCTTTATGCAGTTGCTATGAGGAAAAAAAGTTAAGTAAACAAAGAAAAAGAATAAGAGGAGGGAGTGGTGTTTTTTTATTGGCATAGTCAAGAAGGGCAGTCAAAAAGAGAGAAAGAAACTGGAAAACAATACTCTGGGTCTCCTCTTGCAGCCCACAGCACAGAACAGACATTTTCTTCGTGCGCCTTGATGTTCAATACCCTTCTCCATGAACACTTTTGGTTCCTGTCCCTCAGAGACCTTCCTTGGAGGCCAATTTCGTTATTTGGGTGCCCCACTGTTAAAATTTGTTTCTAATGCTTAACATACGGTCTTCATCGCCATGCACCCCTGGGACCTCGTCCCTGCAAAGCACCCTCACATCTCATGGCCTCCATAGCAGCTGGTGGTACTCAACAGCACATCCTTGGGGCCAGCATGCTGAAATGGGAGACTGAGAGGAAGATTGTTTCTGGAGGTTTTCCAGAGCTGC
>JAOXJM010000012.1:68993818-69076032 GCA_026413425.1 Tringa solitaria
GAGGCCATAAAAATGTCATAACCCTTGATCCCTGAGGCTCAGCCTTATACTCTGCAAAAGCCAGTGCCGTAAATCCGCACCTCTGCCTCGGCAGCCACGGATCCTGACGGGGCGAGACCGTTGCGATAGCCGGGGGGTGGAAGAGCCTTTGCGTTTGTCAGCATAAACTGGAGGAAAAATGCCTTCTGGAAGTTAACACCGATAGGCTACTTTTATGGAATCAGTTATTTTTTCAGATTTCTCTGGGGACGCATCAGTGCCGAGTCCTGATGGCTGACCGGCAGGCTTAGAAATTTGGGATGTGTCTACACTGCAATCAATCTACCCGCAGGCTGCGCCGATGGAGCAGAGTTAACTTTATCCTCCCCAGCCTGGGCTTGCCTGTCAGCCCAGCCAGGGCAGCGCAGCGCTGGGGTCAGGGCTCGCCCCCAAAACTTTCGTCGAAGTTTCCCGGTGGGGTTCTTCCAGCCCTCGCTGCACCTCAGGCACCCAGATGCCCCACCGCAGCCCCCCCAGTGCCGGCAGCCGTGTAGAAGCAGTTCTGGTCAGAGGGTCCATCTGGCACCAGAGGAGATCTGCTAGGAAAAGTCCGATTCCAGTCATCTCTTTTTTTTTTTTTTGGTATCGGAAAGGCTGCTTGTTGTAGTCAGAAAACAACCCTGAGGTGTGCCAGGCAGCCCCCTTCCAGGGAAATGTGTGCTTGGGTGAACACAGGGATGGAGGAGAGGAAATAGAAGTTGTGTACACATGTGTCTCAAGCCAAACAAGGATTTAGACAGAAAGCAGCTAGGCCTCTTCTGCCCTGTACAACAAGGACTGTGATAACCGGACATTTTTTTTCTTGGTATTTCTTGGTGTTTCCATGCTCGGTTTCTGCCTACATGTCAGCAGCGAGGAAAGGCTTTCCCTAATCTGATGCAGACTGCATGGGTGCGCATCTGCCTTGCAGGGGCTGGAGTGGGAGGTGGCTTCGGCTGCCAGCCCAGATTCTGAGTCTGAATTTCCCTGCAAAGGTCCAAAGTGACTAGGATTAGCCCTATTTTGGAGGAATAAGCTGTGTTACTTCCCATAGGATTCAGGTAGTTTGCTCTGCTGGGCAATATATAGTTACAGGGCTAATAAGTGAACAGGATGAAAGGCGGGGAGTGCATGGAGAGGGCAGTGGGCTTCAACTCAGAAGATTTCATTTTGGATCTCAGTTCAGCCAAAGACTCCTGTGGTTTCTGTGGTCAGATCATGTAAACCAACTTTTGGAGCCTTCTGCAATTTTGCAAAAGAAGTGAGATGCCCTTGGTAGAATCTGCTGGGCCCTGAGATTGCACATTGCTCAGGTATTACAGCAGCGTGGCCCAATTGGTTAGAATAATTCTTAAAAGTATCTTCATAAGGGGGTTAGTCATCCTGTAAAAGAATTTAATTGAATGACTGTAGTTTTCTTTGACTTTGTGACATGTTTTACTCACAAAGTAATTAAAATTTTAGTCTCTTTGTGAAAGGAATTGCAGACATTTTACCTCACTGCTTGATTTGCACTTCTCCATCGTGACACCAAGTGATGGAAGGTGGGAGACATTTGCAAGGTGCCTGGCGTTGCCGTCGCACTACTTGCGTGAATGCTGGCACCTTGGGCATCCTGGTGCACAGCAGCTATCAAAAATAGATTATTCTGTGGGTGACTGTGTTTCCACCAACTTTGTGTTGCGTGGGATGTTCTCAGACAGATGCAGTTCTTCTCGTCCTTCATCACTGATCATGTTTTCTAGATCTCCGGTCTATCTCATGCCTCTCCTCTGGACTCTTTCCAGCTGGTTGATGTTGAAGTGTTGTGTCCAAAACTGGAGAGCAGTCCAGCTCCAGCCTAGCTAGTTCTGGGTGGAAGGATTACTTCATTTGTCCTGAGGGCTTTTCTCCTGTTTATACATCCAGCACGTTGTTTGCCTTTTTCTTAACGGTGTTGCACTGTTGACTGACATTCAGCGTATGACCTGATCCTCCCCTGCAGAACCTGTATACCGAGACGGTGGCGTCTCCATCCTGGATCTGGGAACTGACTTATTTCTCCTGGAGTATAGTTCCTTGTGCTTGGGCTACTTGAAATGCACTGTCTTCCTCTATGACCATTTCTTCAGTTTTCCTGTGGTTAATGGAAAGAAACTTTTATGATTGATTCACGCAATCAACGTTCATCTGGGGGAGGTCGGCTTGGACGATGGAGTTGTGGCAGGTCAGAGCACTGGGAGACAGAGGCAGATGTTATGGGCAAGACTGAAATGTAATGGCTGATGTTACAATGCTCAGTTGTGAAAATACTAGTTAGCTCTGTCAAGGGATGGGTGTTGCTGACTGGCTTTAGAAGTAATTACAAAAGATTGCCTGGTTGTGGAAATAAACATAAGAATAGTTTTGCATCTCCCTCTGAGTTAGGGAGTTAGTAATAGCCAGAGGGTGACCATTTCATGCGCATACCTATTATTTCCTGGCATTTTACAAAATGACTGAAAACTTCAGCCAGTTTGTGAAATGGCTGGCTCCACAGTATGAGAACACAATGTATGTGCCTTAAAAGGCTACTGTAACTGCAACTGAGCAGTAACTCACCAACACTGTTTGGGTGTTCAGTGAGAGATTAAACTTGTCAGAGGAGAGAGGAGTTTGTCAGACACTCTCCTTGTCCCTGTTGCAGCTGAGCACTTTGCAGCCATTAGAAAGGACAGGATGGCTTAAAAGCCAAGATTTCTATTAACCTGGAAACTCCCCTAGTACTGTAGGGTTTTTGCTGCTATCGAAAAACTCTTCCCCTTGCACCCAGCTGCTTCTCCCTCCTCCTTTTGCTTTACTTCAGCACAGCAGAACGTCTCTGGGATTAAAAACTGCTCCTTCTGCCATGCAAGTGCTGGGAGAGGAGAGTGATTGCTGGGCAACTGATGAGCTGGGGTGAAACAGTGTGGGGAAAGAGAGCACAATGTTCTTTTCTTTTTATGGAAAGTGATATATTACTATAGACCACAGTAATCCAAGGTCTGCTCTTAGCTACTTCACGATTAGCGAACAGGCCCCACTTGTGCTTTACCAACCATTTGTGCAGCTGTGGTAGGCACGAGGATGTCAATTAATCTTGATTTGTGCTATAGGATTACTTCATACAAGAGGAAATTTATCATGGGGTTTGGTTTCAGTGTATGTAGACGGACATCACGCTATCCTTGCAGGGAAGGCACAGGCACTCGCCTGCTGTGCCAGGCGAGTCATTGGTCCTCACTGGAACTTCCCTGGCAAATTCCCTCTCTTCTTGGGAGCCCTAACTCAGTCTAAAAGATGGAGCAATCAGCACACAGTACAAAATGTTTCGCAAACTTTGCCAGTCTGTCCCTGTGTCACACCCATCTTAGGGAAAAGAAAAATAAGGCTTTTGCTCAGCCGTATAAATGGTTGTAATTATTATTTGCATGGCAGCTCAAACTTGGTGAGATGCAGGATAAACACAGAAACAGGTGAAGCCTTGGTTCTGCACCGGAGAGCACGAAGTCTGCATAGATAAAAAACCTGCAAAAGACAGAAGAGGTGTAAGAGAGCACACGCTCTGAGCACAGACATGTGTTGTCTTTTAATATTCCTTCTACCACCATCCTGAATCAGAAAAAAATGAATTTACCTTCAAAAGTGCAAGGCTCAGAGAAATAAATAAACAGCAAACCACAAATGTGGTATTCTTCTCACTGGCTTCTGTTGCAGGGTGATGTTTGTGCGGAAGAATGAGGCTCTTGTCTCTGAGGTGTGATGAAAAAATATGGAGTAACGTGACTTGTGACAAAATCATGAGACCTGCCAAAGTGTTTCTCGGTCCAGTGCCCAAGTGTACCTCCTTCTCTGCCCAACATACCAGCCCCTGCTGCATGAAGCCATCCTCCCCAGGGACCAGGCAGCTCTGAAATGGGTGCAAGGCAGCACGTGCTGGCTGATCGAGTCGGTACAGGTCAAAGCAGGGAAGAGGGAGCAGCACGGACTTCAGCAATAAAAAAAAAAAAAAAAAAAAAAAGCAGTTCAGGGACTTAGAGAACTGGCTGCCTCTGTGAGCCGGGGCTGAAGTCCTCGCTGCTGTGCCTCTGCTGCTATTGCTCCCTGCCTGACCCCGCTGGGCTGCAGCGAGCTCAAGTATGCCAGCCACGCTGATTGTAATGTGGAGATCACTGTGCGCGAGCCAGAGGAGAAAATAGCTGGGCAGATGGTGCTATATTAAGGAGAGCGTCTCAGAATTGTCTGCTGGGATTCTCTGGGGGCAAGGGCCCATCTTGGCCTCGCTTGCTCTCTCTGCCTTGCCCAGCGCCTCCTTCCCTGCAGCCCCTTTTCTCCCGTATAGACCCTCCTTCGCTGAGGAAGCCATGGGGTGATGCGCAGTCCAAGGGGTGCCTCCTCCAGCTGGAATTTGGGGAAAGATGAAACCTGGGCGTATGAGGCCTGTGCCCCATCTGTGTTCAAGCAAGCTGGAGGCCCCTTCGTTCCCACGCCCCGGTCCAGCTCTCTGCTCTGCCACAGGTCCCAGGGCAGGACCCAAGTGGCAGTCTTCTGCAGGGATGGGCTGGCACGGGTGAGGGAGGGCCTCCTAATCTTCCTTGTCAGCAATCAGCTTTCTTCTCTTCAGACTCCATGGGGGAAGGACTTGCAGCAGCATGTTTTTCTTCCTCCTCTCCCAGCCTCAGCTCCTTCTCCTTTCCCTCCTCCCACCGCTCCCGGCCAGTACCAGCCCTGCTCCTCATCCCTGCCAGTTGTCTCTGCCTCCCTCCCAGCTCTCCCCTCCGGTTCCCAGCTAAGCTCCAGCGAGCAGGGCAGCGGGCAGGGGCAGGAGGGGAGGACAGTGATAAGACACAGCTGCTGACTGCTCTTAGCAGCTCTGAGAGTGGCCCCTAGTGACCAGCAGCAGAGCAGGCTGGGCATGGACAGCCCCATGGCAGGATGGAAGGCACTGGTGTCCCCTCGGGAGGTCAGCGTGCACTCCCCCGGGGTCACCTTTTCTAAGCAACCAAGACCTATCTAGTACGGAAAACAAATGGGAGAAGAAAAACGCTTGGGCTGATGATGCAACTGAGGGGCCTGAAGATTTGTGGCTTTGCACTGCTACCCTTAAACCTTTTTGGCAGCACTAAGACCATTTCGTCGGGCAGGGAGGTCTCAAGGAGGCTGGGCAGAAGTCCCCTTGCCCCATCTCCTCCCCAGCTTTGCTGGAAAACAGAGGGCATGTGTTGCATGAGTTTTCCAGCCCTTTGAAACATCCTAATGAATAGTATAAAGACGGTAGCTGAAAGCACATGGAACGGTCATCCTCCTTTATCAGTGCAGGCATCTGGTGTTTGGGGGGCTCCGAAAGGAACGGAGCAGTCTGGTCAGATGTGATATGAGCTCCAGTGCGGTATGTCTGGGCTGTGCCTGGGATCCCTAGCTGGTCACTGTAGAAAACAGGAGTACAGAGAAGCTCTGGAATTGCTCTAAGTAATGACGTCCAGGATCTTGCACATACAGAGAGAAAACCGGCTCCTTTCACCGATCAGAGTGTGAAATGATCAAAGATGGAAATACCAGGATTGATCGTGGTGGGTGTTGAAAGGGATGCTGGAAGATAAAGGAGGACAGTAACCACATGGGAACAGTAGTGTGGTCACTCAGAGATGCTGCAAAAGGCATATGGGACAGTGGCCATCACTTGCTTTTTATAGCACACATCTTCCTTGGTTAGCTCTTCTGTTGTAAGAGTAATTTTACCGTCTGTGAACAGTTTTGATGACACTCCTTTTCCACACAGCCCTTTCACAATGTTTTTTCTGTATTAAACTTGACAGGTTTTTTAGTGTAAGATTGCCACAGAAAAATAATTTTGATTTTTTTCTGGCTCTTGAACACTTAAAAAATCTTGTCTGCAGCATTGTCCCCCAAAAAATTTTTCAGTAGTTAAAATAAGGTGCCTCTGGGCGTTTAGATCGTGTGCTTCTTCATATCACTGTTATTGAGTGGTAGTTGGCTCCAGCACGTTGTGGTCTTGTCAGGACCCAAGACTGATTCTAAGTCGGCAAGGAAAGAGGCAGGCGAGGTCCCTGGCTGCCTGATGTGAAGAGCCGGTGTTTGAGAGACGGAAATACTAATTCTGTTGTAGAAAGCGATGTGACATGCCATCTGCACAATGCAGGGCAGTTCTGGTCATTCACGTTCGAAAAAGATTGATTCACGCTGGAACAGGTGCAAAGAAAGGCAGCGGGAGGATTAGGGCAGTGGAGACCTGAGGTTATAAAAGTAGACTAAAAGAGCTTGGCTTATTTAGTCCAGCTCCACAAAGGCTGAGAGAGGGATATGATCGCTCTCTATAAATACATCCTGGAGGTTAATGCTAAGGAGGAAGAGGAGCTATTTCAGTCAAAGGACAATGATGACACAAAAGCGGGCATCATAAACCTGGCAAGCAGAAACTGAAGTGGCAAGTTAGGTAGATGTTGGGCATTGCTGGCAGGGCAAAGGCAGAGGGCTTGGGCATCTCACTGGAAGGCTGTATTGCTGTGGCTACCTGGGCCACGGGCTGGGCATAGCGGCCATGGGCTCATGGGACCCTGGCAGGAGACATCTGCCTGAGCCTGTTCAGTGGAGTGCTGGGGAGGTGGCACAGCAGACCTGCAGCTCCCACCCTCCCTGGTCCCCTGAGGCTCCCCCATGGCTCCCAGGACCCCATGTCAGTTCCTGGGGCCATCAGACCTTGCCCCACTGATGCCACAGCAGGGCCAGTCTCTAGGTCCCCACAGCCCTGCCCTGCTGGGGCACCCACTGGTCATGTTAGCTCCTCTGCCAGGGACGAGCAGCGCAGGGCCATGCTGATCTTCGTGCAGGGCCATGCTGGTCTTCATGCAGGACTTTCACCAGCCCTTCAGTTACAATGGCCACAGTAGTCCCAGTTTGCCAGCCTGGAGAGGGAGGAAACACCATTGAGATGGGGAGTGCTGTCGCCCCTGTTTCCTGGCCAGGGGAGGAGATGTTCCCCTGTAAGGGCTTTGATTTTGGGTTTGGAAGGAGGTGGCTGCCCTGGCCTGCTGCTGGCTGTGGGTCTGGGGCTCAGGAGCACAGCCGGCTCTCCGGGGCTGGTACTGCAGCAGCGTAGGGCATCCCCAGGAGGCCACGGACATTTTGTTCCTGGCGCAGAGTGGGGTTGGCCACTGGAGTTAGCCCATGGCCAAGAAGCTCTCTCTGGCTGTGTCTGTCACTTGAATTCACTCGCAGCACCTTGTGCTTTGATCCTCTGACTTGGGCTTTAGGTCTCACTGCCTGAAAACGTTGGCAACGCAAACGCTCTCGGTGGTGGGAGCAGAGTGGCTGCCGGCTGCCAGTCTGGTTTTATTTCCACCCTGTGCCATACACTCGCTGAGAGACCTCACCTTCGGATCAGCGGGATGGAGAGGAGCTGCCAGAGAAGCTATGCCTCCTGCCGAAGGGTGTTTGGCCAGGGCAGGAGCCCTGCCTTCCCTCCCCAGGACGATGCTACTGCTTGCTCTCGGGATGCTTTGCTGGCACAGTGCTCTGAGCACACCTCACTTGCAGCATCCAGGCCACCTGCCTGAGGACAGGGTGACAAAAGGCAATGGAGACTGTACCCGCAGGGCTTGCTTTTATTGCTCTTTGCAAAACAAATAATGTCGCAGTCACAAGTATCCCAGCTCTTGTGTTTTGGGGCTTTTCCCTCCTCTCTTTTCTATTTTCATTGCTTGAGGCTGAGCGCAGCCCATGGGATGGATATTTCACTCCGGACTTCCATTCAGCTGTTAAGTCAGGATGATTGCCAGAAATATAATTCTTTCTTATATCTCCAGGATAATAGCTGGGCAGGACAGCGGATGGCTCATTCAGGAGGAGACATTACAACACTTTTATTCCTGGCGTAGGATGGCATGTGGCTGTACCGCCCCTGGGTAGGTGCTCAGCTGCATGGCTGACACTGCTTCTTTAAGGGGAGTTGTTTTTTTTTAAAATTTATTTATTTATAAATGTCCCTTTTGCTTTTCCTGGTGAGTTCTGCTGGTTGGGGCATCCTGTGTCAGAAAGGGACCCATCAATCCATGCGTTAGATACCTGCTGCCCTCTAATGGCTGCCTGTCCCTGCGAGCCTTGGGACAGCACAGGTTTTGTGCACTCAGGGAAACAAATCTGCTTAGCTCAGAGCTTTTCCTGGCGATTTCATAGCATGGAACAAATCTCTGGAGAGAGAGTGTGGAGAGATCTGTTCATTACTCTTCATGCTATAATGTGCCTCTTCCTTTTCCCCACACTGAGTGCAAACCCCCATCTTCTGCTCCTTGCTTCTGCCACATCCCATCCTGCTTCGAATCCTATTAGGGAAGTACTTGCCTTTCCTAACGGCTTTAGATGTGGCTTAGAGGGTGGACAAAGAAGAAAAATAACAGCGCAGCCCTTGAACTCCATCAGCTTTCTGCAGACCACAGGAGACCTGCAGAACATGGTCGGAGAGACAGTGCTGTGGACTTGCCAAACGCTTGGAGAGACTTCAGACAGCTCTATTTGTGAAACCCTTTACTGTGGTAACGGAGACACACAGTGTCAACTTCTGCTAGTCCACTACCAGATGTGTAATAATGTCTCCTCTGTTCTGAGAAAGCTATCTGTGCCCTGCCTGCCTTGTTGACTTAGAGGGATTACCTTTCTTCCCGAGCAGGGACCATACAGTTCCCTGCTGAATGACTTGCTGCTGCTTATCTGTGGGCAAGGTACAGCCTGTTGCTCCCTCAGGAGCATTTCCTGAACCGGCATGGGCTCCCTGGAAAGCCTGGTGCTCATCAAGTGTTGTGGAGTTCTGGTTTTCTCCCCCAAACCCAAATCTTTAAGACTGTCTGGAGGTACACTGCTGTATTGGAGCAGCACAAGGGAAGCAGTAAGATACCTGGAAGGAATTTTGCAGATGAGTTAATGATCAGTGGAGTATGAAGAATGGTACCGACGCAGCCTGCATCTCTTTGCCAAGGAATCTAGCATCCTACTGAGGACTGGAGGCTGTAAGCGACAGGGGAAAACGAAAGATGAATTGCCGTTAAGCAGACAAACAAGCACTCCGAGAGCTCTTGGAGGAAAGTTCCAGGGGCTGGAGCTTAACCTCATTCACAGCTTTCTCCCTCTTTGACTTAACTACTTTTGCTAATTTTGATAACAATCTCAATTGAGAGCACGGGATCACGACTGTTGTTTCATCACAGTTAGCCAGCCTCGGTGAAAGTTTAATGAAAACAGCAAGGCTGCAATCTTTGATGTTCCCTCTTCTACCCAGCCTGGAAAGAACAGTTTTAGTGCTCTATTTATAAAATGTATTTTAAATCTGGGTTTGTACATTTTGGAAGGTGGGGGGCGGTTGGGGGTGAAAGCCTGGCTTCATTCAGATCAGTGGGAGTTTTGCCATGATTTGCACGGGCCAGGTTTTCATCCTTGTTTATGTAGTTTTGCAGCCAGGCTGAAGAACTATTAGGATGCCTGGGCCAAAAAAAGAAATCTTGAATCTCAACATTTATTTTTTTTCAGTGCTGCAAAAAGTTGGGGTAAAAAGGCTGGGAAAGTCCCAAGGAAATTGAACTGGCATAGAAGTCGTGTGTTTAGCTGGCCGTGTTTTAGATGCTTTTTTTGTGCTCCCCATCTCCTCTCTCGCTGCCTGAACCGAGAATGATGTGCTGCAGACCAACCTGATCTGCAGAGAGCTGCAATTCTGACACGCAGCCATCTGCAATGCCTTCACCGGCAGGGGAATGCTGGCTAGCTTTTTAAGATCAGATAATAGGTGGGTGCAAGACAACCAGAAGTCTGAACATACTTAGTAAGCAATGTTCCTGACTACTGTAGGCAGCAGTCGGTTTAATAGCAATCCGCATTCGGTAGCCAAGGTGCTATGGGATGTGCTTGGATCAGGTTTGGGCATGCACCAGGTGAAAAAACTGCTCTGTTGGATGGGTTGCTTTTTCTAAGCAACACGCTGAACCATGTGTGAAAAGGATTTCTAGGTCACATCCCTGTGACTGTGAATTTGCACCCGTGGGGTTTTCAGGTGGTCTGTGTATATCTAGTAGCACTCACCAGCTTCTAAATTCCCCGGTCTGTGTCTGGACAGCAAAGAGCATGTGCAGCTGTTCATTTCATTTGACAAATCCTGCACCTCATATTCCAGAATAACAGTCAACATACTTAAAATTTCTATTTTGGGTAGAACAGTGAAACCAGTAAGTTGCAGTGTGGTTTTTAACCCAGAAGCTGCACTGATTTTAAAAATGGCTACATCTGTGCAGCTTTGTCCACTAAAACACTGGGATACAAGGTGCCAGGCAAACTAACCTGAGCATTTACACATCTGCAAGATTTTAAACCAGATGCATGATTTTAAACTCATTTAGTTTAATATTTTACCACCCAAGCACAAAACCTTATGTAAGAAAAGTTTCACGGGTACCACCAAGGGCTGTGCTGGACTGTTAGAACAGGCAACTCTTAAGGTAGAGCTTTGAGCTAAAAATAAGACACTCAGTCTAAGTGCCCACATAAGGTTGTGCTATGCTCCATAGCTTATCTGGTAGCAGTGACTTCAGAGGAACTCTACTGAAGAAGGCAAAAGGAAGATTTGGTTCCAGGCTCTGACCTCAGAACCTCCTGTAGGCCTCAGAAGCTTGTAAAGCAAATGCTGATGCTTGTTTGGGGCAACACTGTCCCTTCTTTCCATAGAATTCCCCTCAGAAGAAGGAGGATCTGGTCAAGTACAAACTAATCCTGGACTCAAACATGATGGCTGAAGACTTGCTGGATGGGATCCTACGGGCCTTGTTGAAAACAAAGCAAAAGAAAACTAAGAAGACAAACCCAACAGTTCTGCTGACACGGGTTGGGTTTTTGCCTGAGGGAGATCTACCAGGTTTGACACTTGGTGAATGAAAAGTGAAATTGTTGGGGTGACTTTCCCGTTTCCTTCAAACAAACACGCCAGCACTCCTATCAAAAGCAACGCTCCAAACAGAACCAGTTTGGTTTCCTCTCCCAGGCAGGCCCCACCAGAGAGAATTTTGTCGAATCTTGCCAAGATGCTGGTGGCTGTAACAAGCTGGATATAAACAGGGCAAAGGGACAGCCCGCCGGCCTTCCATTGCCCCTACCAGCGGAAATGGGATAGGTGAGGTTTCCCTGCTGTTGTTCAGCTGCTGGTTAACAGAAGAAGCTGTTTTCTATTTGGGCTTGCGCTGGTTGAGCAGCCCCGTCTGCAGCTGTATCATGTTACCCGCTGTTATGCAACCCCATCCTCTCTTGCAAACAATGACAGAAGCAACCTAAATCATGAAACATAAAGACTATAATTAAAGAGGGGAAAGTGCTTATTTTGCATTCGGATACCCGCAGCCAATTCAGATTAGCTGAACTAGCAAATCTCCTGGCGCAGGCTTAATGAGGATAACATTTGCACTGGACTAGATGATGGTTGTTTTACCCCGCTGTTGGCCAAGACAGTAGAGTAACCTGACTAATGCTGCCACGGCTCGGGCAGTTCTCTCCCTTCTTAACAGACAGCAAGATTTACGCCGCAAACAGGAGGAGCCTTGCAGTTAAAGGCTCTGCCTTCAGGTTTTGAAACTGTTCGCACTGGTCCAGGATGATGCTTCAGGTCCATTTCTTGTCATTGGAAGTTTGCAGGACTACAAATCTGAAAGTATCCACTGAAACTATGCCCTGCATTTCCCTGCTGGGCTTACCCCCATGATCCTGGTTGGGGGGTTTATGCATCCATGCAGCTCGCTGCTGCAGTTGGCTGTGAAGAGGGGAAGCCCCAGCCAGGAACTCTAAATTTCAAGACAGTGTATGACTGTGCAAAACCCCTAAAAGCTTTGGAAAAGAAAGTGTTTCTGAGCCCCCTGCTCCCTCCCTCCCACCGCTTAAAGAAAAAAGAGCCATGGTTTTTAAGATCTGGTATTTCTTTCAGATTTTTCTTGCTGGAGGTCTTCCTTGGGGAACCCAGATTAGTAGCTTACACAGGCATTAATGGAACAGCAGCTGTTTAATGTTAAACAAAGAGACATTTTCATCCAACTGATTGCTAGATATTAGAGTTAAATAAGAATTAATTAAGAATAAAGGCCTTGCTTCCTTTTTAGCTTGCAACTTTTACTCTGTTGAACATCTCCATGGGACTCAGTTGAGTTTTCTGATTTGTGCCACGGTCATCAGGACTCCAAAAGTTCCAAGTAAGCTGAAAAGAAATGGGGAATATTTTTATGTTGCAGCTTTGGGGACGATGAAACTATATACCTGCTGGATCTTCAGTTGACCCTAGGGATATCTAGTGGGGGGAGGAAAAGAGCTTAACTGTAAAATGTAAAATATAGGGAAGATGAGTCAGCACTATTGTGATGCTGGTGGCTCCACCCACCTGTTTTAATCGTGCATCTTCCCCTTTTTCCTATTGTAATCATTCTCTGCATGTAGTTAGAATTATTTTACAGATCACCGAATGCCAGAAATGATGCAAGTTACACTGTCCCAGTATCAGTGACACCCACATCTTGCTAATTTATATTGGATATGAAGATAATTACCCATGACTGTGGGCAAGTAGGTCAACAGTTTACTTTATGGAGAGTTCTGCAAAATACTGATGACAAAACACTGCAGCATCTGTACTGCTGGTTGCATACTGAACACTTTTCTGTCCCACTGCTGTCCAAAACCTTGCATTATCCCTTCCCACAGCCATCCCATCATAGCCAAAAGCCTATCTATCTGAACAGTCAGGCAGCTCTTCAAATGGGAAGACGTTGCACGATACTGAATAACAATTCTGTTTCTCCATATGCATACATTTTTCGCAGTTAATCTCTCATTCCTTTGCCTCAGTCTCCAAGAGGAAAAGTTTAGACATCTTAGCCTTGAAAACTGTCAGACTGTTAGCTAAATTTGAGATGCAACAGGTTATTCCACAGTTGCATCGTTAAGGTTGGGGGCTGTGTTTACCAGAAGGGCACAGTATCCCATTTTATTGACTGCAGTATTGGTGAGATACGAGACACCACTTCTGCTGACACAGTGGGCCAGTTCTCCAACTCAGGTGTACCTATACACCAAATTCCTCTCAGAGCTCCACGTCCAGAGACATCTTGTAACCTCCTCCAGGTTTTAGCCCCCTCATTTTTGTGTACATCCTGGGATAAGAACCTCAGCAGCCCTGGGCCAATCTTGCTCTGCTTTTGCTTAGCTTTGCTATAGGCTTTGGGTGGGAACCACGATGATTTTGCATGCTAACGAGTCCTTAATTGCACCTGCATTTAGATGCCTCCTCCCCTTAGCTAAGTTTAGCTGAGCTCACAGCCTGTGGTTCATCATGTGCCTGAATGTACAGCAGGTGACCAGTCTTACACGCTGATAGAGAGGTGCTTATTTACAGCTGGGATCACTTCCAAGCTATAAGGCCTAACAGAGCCTGGGCAGGAGATTTGGCTGTGGAGGCAGGGGGGAGATTTGCAAAGTGGAGCTAATGGGGTTAATTCAGCACTCCCTTGCTTTAGGGCTGTCCCAAGTTGCTCACCTGCTTTTAAGTCAAGTGATGAAGCAGCAGCTGGTGCAATCCACCATTTTCATGGCCTTTATATTTGGCCCTTGCTAGTAGTTCTTGTTTTCCCTTTAGAAAGGATGGAGGTGGAAGATGAGGTATCTGGAAATAGTGCTCCTAGTGCAGGTTCCTGCTCTCTCCTTCATGGAGATACAAGCTGACCTGATATTCCCTCTACCTACAGGAGCTCCTTTGATTCTGAAGGTACTGTTGCCAGGCAATTTTTAGATAAGGGTGTTGTTTACTTTTAATTCTCTAAACATGGGCTTAAGCTCATAGACAATTAGTTTTGGTTTGTTTTTATTTTTTTTAAAAAAAAGGTACTTTAGGAATGCTTAGACCTAGGCTGATGCTCAGTATGGGAACTTGGCTCTATGATGCTGTAAGGAGTGCAGGGAGAAACAGCTGCCTATGGATTGCAGAAGAAAGGCTCTTTGGCAGCCAATGGTGTCACTACTGCAAAGATCCCGGGAAAACTGTTTCTATGGGTCACAGTGCCTTGTTGGATGGAGGAGTGGTTGGGTATTTGATACTTCTTCAGAAGTCATATATTTACAAAGTCAGATCCTGATATCAAACACTTGGTAACTTAAGAAGGGGGAATTGTATGTTACACTGGTGTATTCTTCTTTTTCATCCGTGTGTCCCTTCTTCTAAACTACTAGTCTGTTTTCTGCCTTAACTCTGTAATGCTAAAAGCTATTTGTAATAGGCTGGTCTCTTTTTCAGCTTTCAGTGACACTAGTCAAATGCAAAGAGTTCATTTCTTGTACATATGTTAAACACAAAGGTTCTCTTCTGGCTCAAGTGCTGCTTTGCTGAAGTCTGTCCTTTCTTTTCTCTATTTTTTTGGAATCAAATTTATGGTTGCCTCTCCACAGAGTATGAAAGTTTCTTTTTTATTATTATTTTAAGTAAAAAAAATAACTGCCATGGTGTCCCACTTCCTGGATGACATTGGCAACTTTACGTGTGGCTACTGACATTTCAAGAGAACCATCTTATACAGGCAGTCTGTGTTTGGCTAAATTTAGCAAGCCACGGATCAAGTGGCAAGTATGTTCCACCCTGAAACCTATTTTAGGGAGGAACTCGGCATAGGCACCAAGAGGTTAAAAAGCTGTGTGGTGGGGGAGAAGGGAGGGGGAGACGGACAAGACAAGAAGCAAAATATTTTGCAAGAATCGTTGCTATGTTCTGAGCTTCAGCTCTTGAATGCTGCGGCTCTGAATCACGTTCACTGGGGAAACAGCTGCAGCTGTTTAAGATGCTACTGCTCCTCAGCTGTTTGTTACCTTCCCTTTGCAGGCTGGGGTCTGAGCACAAACCTTCCTCAACACCTTAGGCTTAATGTACCGGCTTCTGACCTGTAGCAAGTAAGACCCGGGCATGTACGCCTTTCCCCCAGCATCCCTGGGAATGTGCAGCAGCCCCTGCGAGAGGGCTGGGGTGGGAATGGATATTGTAAGCAGCTCCAGCAAGTTTCTCCGGATGGGTTTTGGAAGGGCTGCGTTTTATGTGCACTGTGTGCCTGAGAGTCCTGACTGTTCTCTGCTGTCCCGGATCATGAAATATGTTTCTACGTATTCAGTTGTGACTGGGTTAGTTAAAATTGTTTTGGAAAATTGACTTGGCTAAATCACAGAGAAACCGTGGTGTGGACATGCTGGTCTGTAATTAATTGATGAGCGCTAACCAGATAAAAACCGGTTGTCAGCTCGCGTAAGTGCATTCATATGGGTTTGTGCGTGTTTCGCCAAACACTTCAAACCCTGTTTTGATTCAGCTGCTTCTAGACCCTGTCCATTCCCGCCTATAAAATTGCATGTTAGCGAAAAGGAGGTGTAACGCGGTCCCGGAGGAGAGGTGTACCACACCGCGTGCCCATCCTCTCCCTGCTGCCAGGGCTGCCCTGCGCTGGAAGATGCCGAGCGGGCTGCCTCCCCGGGAGCCCTGCCAGCGGCTGACTCAAAGCAAAGTATCTCGGGGACTGGCTGGGATGGATAAGAGCCGCACCCGGGCTGGCTAAGCAGCACACCTGGTGCTGTCTGCTCCGGCGGCGATTGGGAAAGACACGGGTGTTTGCTGGCATAGCCCCCATGATGGTGTGCCCGTGGCTCACCTGGGCTCCAGCAGCAAGCGGGCCTGCCAGCTCCCACAGCTTCCAGCTCTGGTGTTGTCCCAGCCTGCACCGGTGGGGAGCCAGCACAGCTCCTCTCCGTCCCTGCTGCAGGAGGGAGATGGATGAAACCAGGCTGGGGGCAGCTGAGTCACAGGCTGGCTCCTCGCGCGCTCTTGGGACAACTTCTCGGTTGAGGATCCAGAGTTATGTCAGGAACAGGAAAGGGAGAGCTAGTTCCTAGTGGGGATGCTGGGCTGGTGGTCTGGAAGTACTGGAGATTCCCAGCTGTGCTACTGGCCTCAGCTTCCCCGTAATTACGCTATCACAAAGTTCAAGCTCTGGCATATTGAATGTTACTTAAGGGAGTATTCATGGGACTAACACTTGTTTTGTGTTTTTATTAGCAACACTGGCACTTATTAAAATGGGAAGTATCTGGGCATCTAACTTCATTGTGTAGTTTGCTTGCCTATATTCTTTTACTGAGCTCAGGTCAATTGACAAAATAGTCCAGAGTCTTCTGTGTCAGCTGTTAGTGCAGTGTGAGGGATAAGCATGATCAAGATTTTTTTTTTAAGTTTTCATAGTTGCAGGAAAAAAGAAGGGGGTGTTTCCTTTTTTTTTTTTTTTTTGTTAGGATGCACTAAACATCCTTAAAGGTCCTTATTAAATCTTAACACTGAGGTTTTTGACCAGCCTGAAAGATATTCTGGAAATGAGGAAATTAATGCAGCTTTTAGTGCCCAAGAGTTTAGGAGAGATTCTTTCCTAAGCATTCAGTACTCTTTCACAAAAGTCACAAGAGCACTCTGTACTCAGCCCGGAAAACGTCTTGATCTCTGCAAAGCCAGATCAGGCTATGCTTATCTTTCTTGGTATTCCTAAAGCTGGAGGAGAGAGGGAAAGAAATCCCACTCCAGACCTGAAAGGAAGCACGTTTAATCCCCCTGCCCCCAAAACAATCAAGTATTTCTCAAGCCCCAAGAAACTCCCCTGAAAAAGCGTGGAACCCCAATTTAATAATGATGTTTTTGCAAGCAACTTGCAATTTTAAAATCTCAACAAAAGATGACCGAATTAAACCTCTTGAAAATATCACCTTGACCTTATCTGGGGCAAAACACGTTGGGGTGGGGGTTTTCAGATCAGACTTGTTCTCCCCAATTTTCACTTCTGCTCACTTTCACAGAAGTAGAAGGGGTCATTTCAGCCCCTGCGTGCAGGATGCAGTGGTGTTGAAGAGCAGAAAGGAATACTTCAAGGCTGCTTGGAAAGAGAAGGAATCTAATTCCCACTTTAATCAGTGAAACAGGGTTCTTTCCTATTGATTTCAGCGGGGGCTGCTGAAGACATTAATAGACTGAGCTGAAATTGCAAATGGACTAAACCTTGCTGAAACTGGTGGTGGAGGAAGAATCTGTGCCCCCTGTTTATGGCAGAAGTAGGAAACAGATAAGGTCCCTAATGGAACTTGAAAGGTGGAAATACTGGAGCCTCTGCCCCAAACACACGCTCATGATAGGCAGCAGAGGCCTTAGCTGGCTATTGACTTGTGAAATACAAAAGGATTGAGAAGATCATGGGGAAAAATAATGGTGTCCTTTTAATGGCAGAGGAAGGCTGTCCTAATGTTTAACTGCTGCTGAACACACTATCTAGCTCTCCCCTTTCCTCTGACTCTGAAGCGAGCTACGTGGGGGAGACAGAAGCAAGCCCAGCACCGCTCACCCTCCCAACAGTGATTTTAATCTTTTTTTTGGTAGGATCAGCTTGCTGTGGGATGGCAGGGATGGTCATGCTGGCCTGAGGAACAGCACAGCTGCAGATGGGGGTTGTAAGGAGGTAATAGGCAGAGATCTGAGGCTGATTCTCAGGGGGGAAAAAAAAATCTGCTGAGTCTTGTGCTGGCAGCTGAAACTGTTAATGAATTGGCTGTGGATCTGCTTGCAGAGGATGGGGAGCTATATTAATGCCTGGTATTGACAGGTTTGCTAGTGCACCAGGCTGTTACTGGAGGTCACTCGGGAGCAGGTACAAACCATGCTGGTCTGTCCCCTCTGCAGGGTGGTAAGCTCTGGCAGAGAAGGGATTGGTGGCCCACAGCTGGCACTGCCCTCGAGTTCTGCAGCTGGAATAGACAGAGCCGCTGTCAAGGTTTGAAGAGGCTTTTTAACAGAGTATGAAAGTCAAAAGGTGGCATGAAAACATTAGCAAATACATCCCTTTGTATTGTTTGATTGCCACCGTGTTCACGGGGTGGGAGAAAAAAAAGGATTTGTGCATTCTTTGCAAGAGATGGAGGGAACACCTCATTCAGTTACCAAATCCACTTGTAACGGAAACTTGCCGCTCCCTGCATTTTTGGCTGGCTGCTGAGGTCAGGCGGGATAACAGGAGCACTGTGCTGGGGTTAGTGTTACTCCTAGTTATGAGGAGGGAGCTCTGTCTTGTCAGCAATGGCTGAAGTCATCTCGTACTGGGGACACAGATGATATTTAAGTCATTAACACTTCAGTGATAAATACCTCCTCACAGGCTGAAGTCCTAGGAAAGTGGCTTTGATAAAAATTGAGGTGATTGCATAACTGGAAACTTTCTATTTTCAAGGCACTTGCACTGTGTTGGTGCACGACACTAGACTTGCTCCAACAAGTAAGGGCCCAGCGGGGCAATTCATAAGGTTTATGGCCTGGTCCTTGTCGCCTGTTTGGAGGGCCCTTCAAAGCAGGCAGCGGGCCATTCTTAAGCTGCTGGTGATGGCAGAGGTAGCAGCTGAGGCACTGCAGCCTCATCTGTGTTTCATGACTATCTTTCCTGTATCAGGAGGCCAGGCGTGAGCTCTCTCTGTGGGAGAGGAGGGGCTGCCAGGTCCTCAGGAAAGCCGGCAATTGGGTTGGTTTCCAGACAAATTGGTGCTTGTGGATAGCTCTTCTAATGAGTCCCAGGAGCTCTTAGAAAATGGTTTGTTCTGGTGCCATCAGCCCAGAACCGTTTTCCTGATGGCCCTGGTGGAAAGCAGGGTGGGTACAAGCTTACGTGAAGGCCTGCGGAAAAGGCAGTGTTTCTGAGAGATGTTGAGCTGAATGCATGTACACAGGCCAGCTCTTCCACCTGTGTGTGATATGTGATGTTCAGGAAAGGCCAGGCGTGTAGTAGTCACATGGTGAGAAGAACTTGTGGCCCGTCTCTAGATAGAAAGTTGAGCATTGCTGTCCCAGAGCATGTAGCTTGCAAAGCCTCATTTGCTGGTAGTTTCTGCAGTTGTGGTAGAGAAAGGCTAAGTTTCAGGGAGGAAAAAAGTGGCCATGAGAACTTTTAAATCACTAAAAAAAGACACAGACACTGCAATCTTTGCTATGACTCATCTGGGCTGTTGTTTGAAAAAGGCAGGCTCTGAGCAGTTGTGGACCTCGTTGCTCAAGGGAGCAGCACTCATTTGTGAACTTGCTGAAGCCCTGAAAGCAGAATTGGTGTAGGTGAGCGGTTCCCATGCTGAGCCTCCGACCACTGATTTCCCTCCAGCCATGGCCAGATGCAGCTCAGGGAGAGCTAACAGGTCATGGCTGGCTAGTTTCTTCCCACCTGTTGTTTCCACTGCTGCTAAACAAGTTTGAGAAGTAAAAATCCAGCAAATAAGTTCTTGTCACCATCTTTCTCCTGAAAACAAACAATGAAATAGTTCTGGGAACATCAGTAATTCCTGGATGGTGGGGCTTTGAGTGTTGCAAATGGAGGGTGGGGAGAGTCTGTCAGGAAAGGTGGTGTCTACATTACCAAAGTGTGAGTGGCAATAACTTCAGGACATTTTGGCAGTGTTTTTCCCACTTTGAATTTTGTTCTGGATTCACAGAGAGTCAAAGTACCGCTGTGAACTGCAGCAGCTTGTTCAGTCACCTCCCTTCAGTGAACAAGCCATGCTCCTGTGGGGCCTTGCTGGGACATGAAAGTGCCGACAGATGAGTCCTGGCAAACCTCGCAGCCTCACTGCCCCCTCCCTGGGGATTAGAGACCCGTCGAACCCCAGCAGGAAGGAGCATGACCCCCTCAGATCAGCAAATCTTGGTGCACACTGCTGAGGATGGTAGGTCTGTGCCGTTTCACTGTCCGGCAGCCTGGGACACCCTGGCTGTCCCTAGCCACCGCTGCTGTTTGCTCAGGGAGCGGGAGTCGGGGCGATAACGTGTCCCTTGTGATAAAAGTGCTTTTGTTGTTTGCCTGCTGGGTCGGAGCTGGGTAGGTGTTCTGCATTGCTGTGCGTTAAGGGTGTAGGCTGTTTGAAAGAAATTAAAAAAGGGACTTTGAATGGGCTGGGTCCAGGTGTCAGAGGGTTAAAAGGGAACAGTTCCGGCAATCGCTGGAGGGAGAAAGTTGTGTAACAACACCTTACACGGAGTAAACATCTCCATCTTAGCTACCCAGCCCTTTAAAACCTTGATGCGAGAGAAATACTCGTGCAATTATAAAGCCATCTTCTGTTTAAGGAGATTTTTTTTTTTTTTGGCCAAGTTTTTTTCAATGGTATACTGCCATCCTCAAGGCAGGAAAAAAGATTGCTGGGGCGAGGTAGGAGGCAGGGCTCCGTAGTTTAACAGTGCCACCTCCTGGATGGCTGTGCGAGCCAGGCAGGGATGTCCCAGTTTTGGACTGACGTGTCCCACGGTCATTAGCTGCCAGCAGCAGCCGTTGAGTCCCACACACGGACTTCTTGCCAAGTGCTGGGCTGTGTGGGGCTGCAATGGGGAAAATCAGCTGCAGCTTACACCTAGGCACTGCAGCGGCCAGGAACGGCCTCTGGTGTGCAAAGGCTGGCCCCAGCGGGAGTTTTCCACTTCATGCAAAACCCACAAGTCTTCAGTGTTATTATTATATTTTTTTTTTCATCTGTATGGGCTTGAAAAGAAGTCCTGATCTTCCCTCGTCTCCCAGGGCTCAGAAAATAAAAGGTTTTGATTCGTAGGGGGACAGGAGAGATCCTCTTTGGTAAGGTCAGATCAATTGTCCAAATGCTGCTACTTAAATTTCATAAAATGTGAATTAAAGGCAACAGTTGAAAAGGTGTTTTGAAATGAAAAGCCCCCTCATATAGCACTGGTGTAAAGCTTTCCCCTTAGGAACAGGCTGGGATTTCCCAGTGTGAGGTGGGGGTATCCATTGCCCCATCCTCTAGGCCCCTGATCTATTAACACCAATTAGCACGGGACATGGGCTGCTGCACAGGGCAGTGTGGATGCAGCCAGGTAGCTCTGCACTGGATGCTGCTGCAAACACCTCCTGAGCCAGGATGATGTGAGGGTGGCATGGCTGGGCTTCTCAAGATAGTGTGTTAGCTGGAGAGTGAGAATTTGCCTGAGACCGAGGAGCTTGAGCTTGGAGTCCTGTGGAAAAGGCTGTCCCTAGGGAAGACAGTGGAACAGAATCACAGAGTAGTTAGAGCTGGAAGGGACCCCTAGTTCCAATGCCCCTTCCATGGGCAAGGACACCTTCCACTAGACTAGGTTGCTCAAAGCCCCATCCAACCTGCCTGTGAACACTTAGGGTCTTAGCTTTGGAAAAAACCTTGGTTTCCCCAAAGGACTGGGTTTACAGCCTTATTTTTACTGCTGCATTTGAGTTTCCATGAAGCTGAGCAGGATCTCGGACTGTCTGGCATGTGGGTGTCAGTCTCGCAGCAGTTTAGGCAGCTCTTAACCTCCTGCCTCGTTTCCCTGATCCTGGCTACTCCTATGAGCCCTGCAGAGATGTTTCAAGAAGTTAAACCAGCAGAAAGCACAAAGCAGAGGTAACCAGCTTTCTGCTGGTGTGGTTCTGTGAACAGGCACACATGCAGCAAGGCAAGGTGAACCTAATGTGGGTATGAGGAAGGGGATGGGAATGCTTAGCTGAGGTGCCATGGGCATGAATGCAGCTCTGGTGGCCTCTGTGCTTGGCTTTGCCCTGGATGCTTTGTTTGTGATGGCCCCCAGTGCAGCTGGAGCAGGCCTTCAGCAGCAGGGTGCACTTCCTGAGGGACCTCAATCAGCTGCTTTGGTGTACTCAAGAGCACTTAGAGATGCTCGGGATCTTATAGGCAGCATTTTCCTTCTCTAAGGAAACAATTTATCTGTGCAGAGGTTCCAGTAACAGCATGGTTTTATATTTTGTACCACCTAGAGAGGAAAAAAAATAAATCACTTACATAATACAGTAGACCAGTTTTCTAATCTTCCCTCTGTTGTACCAATTTGGCAAGTTCTTTGGATTTATATCTGTATTTCACGGTGTTCCCCATCCTTCTCACTTCCATCTCATCCTACGGTGTTTCCTGTGGGTGTAGTTACTGTTAAGGAAGCAGAAGTGGCAGGAATGTCTTGAAATGGCTGTGATGGAAAAACCTGGTAGTGTGGTAGTGCCTCCTGAGCAGCACTTCAGCCTGTGGTGGGGCACTGCAGAAACATCACTAACGCTTTTAATGTGAGGAACGCTGCATCCTGGGACCTTGACCCTTCAACTGGGCTGAAGGATTTGTAGTATGAGCCAGGACAGAGAACTGGCTAAACCTAAAATAGGTAAATAAATCTACAGTGCAAGTCCGGTGTGTTGACACAACAGGAATTTCTTCAGCCAATCTTGCTGCTGAAGCCCCCATATCATCAAGATACAGCTTACTAGGTTTGGACTTTCTCCCAAATAGCTCATGATGAGTCTTCTTCCTTCCAGTCTTTTCTGCTCTGTCACCCCAGTCTGCATCTGGAAGGTTCCACCATTTAATCCATCCTTTAGCCACCACCCTTTCCAGACAAATTGCTTGCTTGTTCTGGCTGCATCACCTGACATTGAGAAGAAGATCTTCAAATTTTAATATTTCTGTTAGCTCTGTCTCATATGTGTTTAGGGCTTCATCCTAAGTGGAAGGTAAAACACAGAAAATTTGCCTAGAAAATACCTCTCAATCCTGATGACAATATCAGTAGTGTGAAGGTCTGCACAGAGAGATTATTTCAGTCAACCTGTCATAGTAAAATTTCCCTAAAGCATTGTCACAGGTGGACTAGGATTATTGTTTGGGTTTTTTTTTGCCACAGAATACTTTGATGTGCTGAAATCCACAAATACCTAAGAGTCTACTTGAGTCTAACTTTCTTACCTTGGCTGTACTTAGAGTTTGTGTTCACATAGCTCTTTTTGGCTGGCCAGTGGGAGCAGTTTGCTATTGTAAACGCTACTGTATGAGAGAACTGTGTGAGTGAGCAGCAGTGACTGGGAGGTGAAAAAATCCTGCATCGTTGTTTGCTTGCCACCTTCTGCAATTGCAGTACCGAAGCTTATTGTGGTAGTGGCTCTAGGCCTGTTTGTTTATTTGTACTCATCATCTACAAGGTACTGATGTATTTTTGAACTCTCATCTCTCTTGTTGTGTGTTTACCCTTGGAGATGTTGATGAAAGAATTAGTAATAGAGAAGCATTGTGTATTCCTCATCTGGATCTGCAGTTCCCTAACACCCAAGGAGACCTTGAATTTGATGCTACTTTCCTGTTTCTTAGGGAACAAACCAAGCTATGAATAATAAATGCAAGCTCTGGGGCAAAACTGTTTTCCATTCATAAAATTAAACAGTAAAGACTGAGTAGTAATTTCTCACCCTGCTGCAAAGCAATAAGAACTCAATGTTGGGACTAGAAAGCTACTGACAGCTTCTTCAGCTTTTGCTGTGCCACAGTTAATAAATTGGTTCAGCTTTGTTTGTTTTTTTCTAGATACAACAAAGGTGTCTCCAGCTAAGTGATGCAGATTAGTGTAGTTTCCAATCTGAGTTTGAACTTGAAAAAATAAAGGTAAAATGAAGCCCCTTCCTTCTGTTGACTTCTCTCTTGGCTTTCAGAATAGGAAATAGCTGGGGCATAACTTGAATAAATCAAGTAGAAAGAACAGAGGAAAGCTATGGCATTGTGTTTTGGGCTGAAAGAAAACCTGTTGTGCAGACACTGAAGTTTCTGCGTCAGTGTTGATGGGCTGAGAAATCAAATCATAGGATGCCAGTGATTTTCTGTGGTCCTGTAGTTATTTGTGTTTCATCACCTGAGAGGTCCTGCGGGAGCCCAGGCAGAGCACTGCTGGGAGGGAGGCAGGGAGGAGGGGGTAAATCACTGTCAGCACAGTGGTGCAAAGATTGAGGAGGATGTTTGATGTGGGTGCTCTAGTAAAGAGCCTATCGAGCATTCAGTAGGGAAATCTGATTATGACTTGCTCTCCTCTTGCCCTGGAGCAGCCTGTTGTTTTCCGAACTGATGTTTGTCAGGTAGTAGAAGCAGGTAAAGTTTTGCAAGGGGCAAGAGAGCATCCTGGATCAAAGTACTTGGTTTTTCAAGGTAAAGCTGCATTAAATTGGGGAGAAGCAAATCAGCAACAGCGAAGAATAATCTGTGCATTTTATCACTCTGCTAACCCCAGCTGTAAAATTTACCATAGGAAAGCTAATAAAATGGGAGCCACACAAGCAAACAGAGGGCACGGGATTATCGGCAAACATTTATTTTGGCTCTGGTGGAGCCACTCTCCTGATCAAAGCAGTTGGAATTTGAACCTCTTTTAAGTTGTTCCTTGCTCAGTCTGGGAGTGCCCTGCTCTTGCATTGATGGCATCAGTATCCTCTGTGCAGCTGAGCAGAAGGAGGAAAGTATCAGTAGGGAGAAGGAAAGTATGTGTGAGGCTGCTTTGCTGCAGTGTGAGACAACAGTAGCTTATTTTAGCTTTGCCAGCCACTGCCTCGTTTAGGAAAACAACCTAAGGCTTATTGTATAACTAGATAGTACAGGCATTATCACAGGGCCAACAGGGAATGCTTCACCATCTTGGAGGCTCATGCCTGGCAGACGGAGTAGCTCTGCAACCCTTATCAACAAAATGCCCTGCTGGCAAATAACCCCTCAAGCCTCAGGCTGGGCCCTTTGGGAGCCTCTTCTCTGTTTGATCTCTTTGTTCATGGTTCCCCCTTTCTCCCTCAACTAGAGATGGTTGAATCCCTCTTGGCAATTTGTCTCCTGGCTGAATCGAATTGTTCCTCTCTGATCCTTTCAGGCCCTATGGTTGGTGTCTGGTGGGGGGGCTCATTTGGTGAATGTGGTGTTCTCTTTCAGTCTCACTTGTGGGGGAAATACTTAAAGAGCTTCTGGGAGCAGGTAACATAGGTAAGGACACACACAGTAGTGTCATGGAGAGGCAGTGGGAGGAAAAAGTTTCAAGACCTCATGAGCAGAATCTTTCTGTGCAAACATCTTGCATATCACTTTATACGTTAAGAGCAGAACAAAGGCAGCTTTATTTCTGACTTTCTTTCCAGGGTTTCTTCTCTCACCATTTTTGTCCTTTCTGTATTTTCCTTTTTTTTTTTTTTTTTTTTTTTATTTTTCTACTCTGGGGAAATTCTTGTAGATGCCAGCGTGCTTGAGTTCAGATCTAGTTTAAGGCCAGTTCCTAATGTATTTACACTGGAGAGGTCTGAGAGACAAGCCGTGAGCTGGGCTTGAATGTACTTGCTAATGCACTGGCTCTCCTTGCTGGGCCAGGGCAGTGCTGAAGAACCACCTCTCCCAAAGGAGAGGCCAGGCTGAGCAGTGAGAGGAGAGAGCAGACAGTGGGGTGGGAAGTTCACTCTGTCAATGTTAGTCTGCAGAGAATTGCTTCATAATAATTTTTTTTTCATAATTCTTATTTTCAAATGACTCCTAGAGCCTAGCTCTGGCTAGGTAATGTGTACTTGGTTTTGGGGGCCTCCCTGGGGGTGTGGGTCTTGAGGGGAAACTGGAGTCAGCAGAGCAATCCAAGCAATTCTTTCCCTGTCCCACGGGACCATATGTGACTTTCTGTCCTCATATCTGACACAACCAGCTCTCTTGCACTGTGTGAAGAAAGTATTGTGTCTGTCATACGAGGCCCAGGAAGGTTTTCCTGTGGTGTGTGCCACATTAGCCTTAGAGCTTCCCTCCAGGGCAGCCTGATCCCACTATTGCAGAGAAACAAGTGTCTCTGCAGCGAACAGTCACATAACGAGCGTGGGTGAGCAAGAGCTGGATTTGTGGGTGGACCTTCATGCTGATTTAGGGCTGTGCTTGCTGGTGTAAAGGAGGGGTGGGAGCTCTGGCTCAGGGATTGTCTGGCAATCTTGGATTTTGCCTGCTGAAATACAGAAGTCTCTGCCTAGGCTGTACATGACTTGGTAGAAACATCGTAGTAGCTGTTTTGTCTCAGCTTTAACTGATTATTGAGTGTATTTGTAGCATTGTGTTTGCTTGAGCCATGTGGGAGCTCCTAGGGACCAGACTCCCATCCCATCTGTCTCACTGAGGCATTTGTCAGTCCTGGGAAGGTTAGTTCCGAACAATCCTTTAAAGAGATGAGGGTCTGTATTCTAGGTAGATCCTTCATCGTAGTCCATTTCATGAGAGCTGAGGGTAAAGATAACTTCATGGCTTACCTTCCCAGTGTCGTCTGGGACAAAATGATGATTTTTGTTGGAGTAACACTCTTCAGATGTCCTATTCCCTTCACTCCCCTTTCTCATCCTGCAGAGCACTGTCAGAAGAATAAAAAAATGGAGCTGCCCTGGGATTATTTTAGGGCTACACTGGAGACTGTAGAAGATAATGCGTGAGAAATTTAAACAATGGATCATTATGGAAAGAGTAGCATCTTTCAACGTAACAGAGGTAACAGCATAAAGACACTTTCAATTCAGGCAATCTTGCCAGGAAGAACCGAGAGCTCAGCATCTGGCTGTGGGGTTCACTTGTGCCTCATCCCCCTGACTTCAAGGACAGCTGGCTGGAGATATGCAGATCCTTTTTTTTACTGCAAAACCCAACCGCCTCCTTGCTCAGGCTGCAAATCTCTGGAGGATATTGCTCTCACCCTTGTGTAGCTGAGCTATCCTCAGCTGGGTGTTGCTACAGTTGCCCTTACTAAGCTTTTTGAGGCTATTTTGGAAAGACAACTGCAGTAGCTGCCAAATGCATTTGAATTCTGATGTGATAGTGTGAATACACCACAGATCTTCTGGACAGCAAGGGATTCATTAGCTGTGCTGGGATCAGTGAAGATGAGCCCTGTCTTTATTGCTTGACCATGCTCAATAGTGTCTGATTAGAAATAGGAATTCAAGGAAGAAACAGGGGTATTTCTTAGGCTGAAGGGGCAGACCCCTTTTTAATTTAGAGAGCAGCTGAGATCTTGAGCTGCTAAGCCCTGAATGATTTTCAGACAGGGAAGCTCCATGGCTCTGTGGTACAGCAAGCATACCTTTCTCCTGCTATGGAGAAAGGTCCAGTTTAGGCCTTGGAGTGTGGGTTTAAGATTTAGTCTTGGTTCTTCAGCTTAATTCTGAGAGAAAAAGGGCAAGCAACTTTTGTGATAAGAAGCCAAATGTTGTTCAGCTGGTGTGTGCTGGGAGCAAGGCTCTGCAATGTCTGTGTGTGAGCTGGGCAGTGAAATGTCAGTGATGGAAGATCTTGAGGGCCAGAAGTCTGATGCTTTGGAGATTAAATTCCCACTTTTTTTTAGGCAGCTGAGACCTGCAGCAGCAGCTTCTGCTACAGATGCTCTAGGGGAACCCCCAAACTATGCAGAGGCAAAGGCTGGCTTGTTTGCTGTGGTGGGCCTGGGGGCCCCTTCAGGTGTGGCCCAGAGTGTAATGAGCCTCCTGAATTTAGCTAAGAGGATCTCTGCTATTATGGGATTGATTTCAAGTAGAAGTGCTTAAACTAGCACTGACATTGTTTTTCATCTGATAACAGACCAAGAAACTTGGTGGAAGGAATTTGGGTTTTAGTCATTCTTTTGTTGTGTGGTTGTGGTGGAACAGAGCTGAGCAAGTGGACTCGTGCTAGTGCTACCACTGAATGCAGACTTTTAGCTTCTCCTCAAGGTCTGGCTCTTCCGAAATCTTACGGGAATCACAAGGAGAGAGGTGAATCTAAAGAGCTACTGATGCGAGAAGAAAACACTGAGCTTGTGTCTGTATAGTGATACTTTTTTTTATTAGTTAAGAAGACCTAAAACACAGCAGTGGTGGTGACTTGGATGAACTGCTTCCAGGACAGTAGACCTGACACTTTAGAGCTGTACCCTGACCTGAAGAGTGGTGGCCAGAGCTGTGATGAACCCCTTGTGACCTTTTCTTTTTTTTTTTTCCAAATCAGGGTGTAATAGAAATTATGTGAAACTGCAGTGTGTTAAACATGCTCTATCCCATTTTGGGGTGCTTGCTGGTTCATGTCCAACAGTAGTCATCCTCCCTACTGCGAGTCAGGCCTCAAAGACTTGCTCAGTTTTGCTGGGATGGCAGGTGAGAATTTCACTGCATGGGAGGGAAGCAAGGGACTATCCCTTGCCAGTAGCACTTGGCTGCTCTGTGGCATTGGTCATCTGTGCAGCAGGGATGTTCTTGCTGCTCAGGAATTTGTTTGAGCCACAGTATGTGGATGTGTAGGATGGAGGCCATGTGTCAGAGCTTCTGTGTTGCTAGCTGTGAGCCACAGCTGCCCTAGCCATACATGCTGAACCTTTCTAAGATGAGGCTTGTAGCCCAATGCTCACCACCATCCTTCATAAGCCTGAACTCAGCTCCGGGACCTTCCCATGGCTCTGATTCCTGCCCATGCCTTTCCAAATCGGAACTCAGGCCTACGCTTATCCTTCCAAATCAGGTCCTTCCCTTATGCTTCCAATCCCTCAAACAGGTCTCTGCACTCTCCAACCCAACAGCCTAATCCCCTAAACCCTAAGCTTGGTTATCTACCTACCCATCAGCTATGCCAGCTGGTGCAAAGGCTCCTGGAATGAGAGGGTTTGGGGATGTGCCACACCTGAAAGTGTAATTTGTGTTTACTTCTCCTGGGGCTTCATGCTCAAAGCAAGGAACAGTTTGTCCTCTTCTAACATAAAATGTGTGTCAACATGACTGATATTTCGTATTAAACAAAAGTGCTCATTTAACTTGCTTCCCTCAGTCTTCTTTCCCCTCCCTTTCCCGCCCCAATTTAAGCTTTGGAAAGATCCTAGAATCATTAAGAAAAATGATGAAAAAATTTCCTTTCATTATGAATTTATTGAGAAGCAAGAAGAGAACATAGCTTAGTTACAGAGTGATTCACATATCACTTCAAAGAGATTAAAGAACAGAAAATACCAGGTACACTCCAGAAGATTTGAGTGATCTGAATCCAGTGACAGGGCATGGATTGCTAAAAAAAAGGCACTTTCATTCTATTTGGTCTTTGTTCTGTGGTTATAACAAAATCTATACTAGTGGAGGCTCCAGATACGCCCCAGGGAAGACTGAAAATTTTGAGTGCTGTAACTGCATAATATATGATATGTATGAAAGTCTTCTTTAGCCTGTGTTAGAAATGGATACCTTCATAACTTACTGCAAAGAAATGTTTAGGCTCTCGCCTGTTCTGCTTCATGCTATTTTCATCCTAAGATGAGAATGTTGATATCAGATGCTTTCTACTTGCAGCTGTATATATTAGAAGCAAAAAATGGGCTACAGCGTGCATTTAGAGATAAAATTACCACTAGAGGGTCTAGTGACTTTTTGAAAATAGTGAATTATAAAGAGGAATAGCATCAGAACCATGTGGGGATTATTTCCTTCAGAATCATTGTAGCACACAAGCAGCTTACTTGGCTTGAATAGCTTTGGTAGTATGTAGCTTTCATGAAACTGGTTTGTTGCTAATAATAGTCTAAATAATTTTTCACAGTAAAATCAGCACAAGCGACAGTGACATGATCCTCATTAGTCAACTTCGCTGAAACAGTGTAATCTCCCTGTATGAGACAAACACAAAGCAAGAAATTAGCCCATCAGTAGTATATAACCGCTTCTGATTCTATGACAGAGTCCTCCTCCTAGAAACAGAATAATGCTTTTCCCGTCAAGTTCCTCAAAAACCTTTCCTGTCCAAATGCAATTCAGAACTGGTAAAGGACTTGCCTATATCTTCTGCCAAAATACTCTCATCAGGGATATCAATGCTGACAGCACAAGTTCAAAATTAAAACAGTGCAAGGGGAACAAAATGTTTTGATGCATAAAAATTCCTTTCAAATATATATAACTCCTCATGTTTCTTATGAACAAGCACAGTATGGCCTGTGCAGTTTAGTAACTGGAAGGGGAAGAGGTGCTCAGTTGTCTGGCACTTCTCTTCCCTGGATCTTGTTCTAAAGTGTGTACACTGTTATTGATATAAATTTTTGTAAGAGAGCACCTTGGGGGATGTGTGTGACTCAATCTGTGATGAATTCCTATATAATGAAACAAGAGGTACTTTAATTTCAAAATGTGTAGTTAAAACTACTAATAATTGAGGCTTTGGGGAGAACTTATATTGTTGCATTGCACAAAATCTCAACCTTAAAGAAGTCATGGCTTTTTTTCTGTTGGTCAAAACTGCTCTCTCCAGACACTTGGAGGAGAAGCACTAGGCAGGAGAGGTGACAAGGCTTGTTTAATAGATTTAGAGGAAGAGGTGAACTAGATTTCATTCACTCTAGGTTGCTGGCACTGCAGTATTTCTTTTGGGGCTTTTCTGGAGTGTGGAGGGGAGCAAAACTTGGGGTAGGAGAGCTTGGCAGCAGTGGCCGTCCTGGCTTTGAACCATAGAAAGCTTTTGCCCTGCTCAGAACTCTTCTGGAAGTGGAGTAGAAGGAGACACAGCTAGAATGAGTCAGGCTTCTTGGCATTTGCCTTTTACCATGGGATTTCTAAAGCAATAACTGGCCTGTGTCCTCACAGAGAGGTTCAAGTTAAGTGTAACATCCAAATTTAGAGAGGCCCAATGGCAACGCGCTCATGAGAATACAGCCTTGTTGTAATTGCTGTGCAGACTGCACAAATGTCCTTCAGGCTGCTCAGATGAGGTTGTTCTTTGTAATGAGAAGGTGATGATTGCTGCATGGAATAACACCATCTTTCCATGCTGGCAATAAGGAGTTATTTGCCTGATTGATTAATTAACAAAGAAGGCTTCCTATTCCCTTTCTCACAAGCATATTAATTCTCCAAAAGCTTATAGTTTCATTCATACAAGGGAGTTTATAATAACTCATTTCCATTGCTCGTTGGTGATTAGATATTTTTTTTCCTCCTCTAGAATAATTTTTTTGCTCATGGGTAAAAATTCTTATTAAAAGAGGATTGTGAACAGTGTTAGAATTTCTGGCTCCAAATTCAGCTAATTTGCCCAGAACTGGAGTTTTACTGCTCTGTGTGGATGTTTCTAGGGTTTCCTCTTTGTCTAAAGACCTGTTACTCAGTTTCTCTAGAGCCTTTATTACAGAAGTGTCCTCAGTATGTCCGTAAAGCTGCTGCTGGAGCAGGATGCTGACTGATATGAGCTTGGGCATGCCAGTGTGAGAGAACAAATGGCTCAATATGGTATCACTCTCTAGGCATAGCCTTTCGGGAAGCAGGCTGGTAAGGGTGGGATAACAGCCTGCACAAGGGGGCCTAGCACCCTGTGTGAAAACCTCTCTGCTATCCTCAGAAAACCTGTCTGTCTCTAGATAATGGTGGCTTTCAAATGCTCTAAGCAAAGCCATTTAATTTCATGTTGAAAAGGATTAGTCACATAAACACTATCAGATCCAATGTGCCAGCTGGGGGAGCTGGGAATATGCTGATGTGATTGCAGGTAGTCCTCTGGACATACCTCACCCAGAAAGCCTTTCTGCTTGGGAGCACAGCTGTGACCAACTTACCTGTGGGATTTCTTTGATTCCCAGTGTGACTGGTCCCTCATAGTAGAGGTGTTCTGAAAAGCAAAAATGGTGATGGGTGGTTAGACATGCAGCACATGAAGGAAACAAGAAGCCAATCGTAAATGCTTTTTTTGTAATAACACTTCAAAGCGCTCCAGTGACAAGTGTTATGAAACTGCAAAGTGCTCTGTACACAGTCTTGCAACAGCCCTCCTGAGAGAAATGTCAGGATGTGTACTGCCTTACAGGAAAAGCAGGGCAGAGCCTGGGCTCAAGGGGGACCTGCGGTCCCTGCCTGAGTGGAAGAGGGGGACATTGAAGTTACATGATGTGCTAAAGCCATCACAAGTTGTGTTGGTGACTGGAATAGAGCCCAGGAGTTCCACCTTCCAATCCTGATTTCCCTAATTGCAAGGCATGCTTACTTTTTGCTGTTGAAAAAAGGGCGACTTTGGCATTAATGGACAGAATTAGCAAGCTGTTCTGCAGTTCCTCCTACTTTTTCATAGCTTACTGGGCCAAACTGTGCAGATTTGACTGAAAATAAAACTTGTAGATGTTTCAGTATCTCAGAATTTCTTGCACAACTTGCCCTCCACAAGTCGTGGAAAAGTCTAAGAACTGTTTAAAAATTCGCTTTTGTAGGTGTCATGAAATATCCTTTACTTTGACAGTGACAGAGGAGTAAGTGTTTCATCATATTTATATGAGTATGTGCTGGTATCTTGATGCTTGTCACTTCTAAAGAGTTGTTTTAGTCCAGTCTCCCTGTGCTGTTTTAAACTGTTTCTTGTGAAAGGTTGGATGAAAGGTTTTTAACATGTTTATGCTGTATGGTCCATCCCACCATGTAGTAGGTATCTGACTTGGAAAAGAGTCCACAGAAGGTCTTGCCCACGCATGCTATGAAATGTTAGTCAATGCCTTGTAATAAACTTACATTAAAAAGTCATGACTATAAGATAAACTAGGAAAAGAGTAGGAGAAACCTGAGACATCACTGATGTTCAAAACCTTTGCATTAACAAAGTTTGTTAAACATAATGACCTGATGATCCTGGGAGGTGGAGAAGATGCACAACTTGTCAATTCTGCAAAAAAGTTGAATACCAAACTGAATACCTGAAAAACCTAATACCAAAACAGGCTTGTCACTCAAACTGATCAACTATTCTGGAGCACTTGTACTGTGCGTCCCTGGCTACTTCACCTGGACACCAAGAAGTCTTCTCCTTTTCAAAGAGCAGTCACCATCGCTGCTTGCTTCTGTGCACGAAGCAAGAGCCCTGAAGTCTGACACATCTCTGCTGCAGAGAGTGGTGACTCAAGAATTTTAAAAATACAGTACAGCCCACTTCTCAGTTCACAACTTTACTAGAATCTAAACAGGAGTTAAAGGCACTGCAGACTGCGTGACTTGAGTGATGAGTGACTTGGGGCTTGAGATGTGTGTTGATGTATGCTAACCCATATTGTGAGCTGCCTCCTCGGGGTGGTGTGGACCGTGCAATGGTGTGGTTCATGGTTTGTGTGTCCTTTCATTCAGTAGAGAGCCGTGTTTGACTGTCTTTCCTTCAGTCAGCTCTGAGCCTCACAAATCTTGCATGGCAGCAGAGGAGAGCGGAGAGGAAACTGGGCTGTGAACAATCACCCTTCCCAAAAGTCCTTCTCCCACGGAGCCATGGAAATCTCCTCTTGGATCATGTGGCTCATTAGGGTCCTGCCTAGGCTGTCAGAAAGCCGTCCAGAATCTAAACATACAGATGCAGCATTCAAGATCTGGAAAGCCTGTATTTTAAAATGAAGTAGGAGTTATCAGGCCATAAATTTGTTTCTGAAATGATGGCAATGCTAATCTCTCCTTCAGTGTAGGTAGAAGCTATTTTTTTGCCCAGACTCTGCTGTGACAAAGTAATGATTACATCGGAGCTCGATGAATGCAGTCTTAGGGCTCTGCCTCAGTTCTGAGTTTTCCATAATCGCTCTGCGTGGTAGCTATGCCTTTGCTTGGTGATCAATGGAGCCACTTTCATGGGCTGTACTGTGTGTGTCTGGTTTGAGGCTCACATTTACTGCTCTGTGCTTCAGCACTGCTCTTATTTAGCTTTTTCTAACCAGGGGTCCTGCAGTGGTTCACAATTATTAATTACATGGAGCTACAGGAGCGAGTCCAGTCAAGGGCAATTGATATGACTGAAACATCTCTCCAATGAGGAGAGGCTGAGGGAGCTGGGACTGCTCAGCCTAGAGAACAGAAAGATTTGGTAAGAGCACATCAACAGGCACAAACACCAGACAGGAAGGTGCAACGAAGAGGGACCTAAGCTCTTTCCAGTGATGCCTGGTGACAGGACAAGAGTCAGTGGGTACAAACTGAAATACAGGAGGTTCTTCTGAATGTCAGGAATGACATTTTTTTAGGTCACCCAGAGAGGTTGTGTAGCCTCCACCCTTGGATATATTCAAAAACCTGTCCTAGGCAACAAGCTGTAGGTGTCCCTGATTAAGTAGAAGGACTAACTGACCTTCCAAGGTCCTCTCCAACCTCACCTATTCTGTGGTTCTGTAACCAGGCCTCTAGAAGACTCTTGTGATCGTCCTTGCTTCAATGATGAGGCAGAGGGGAAGGACTATGCTGCTTTGAAAGTATGTCTTGGCAGGAAAGCAAGGGCAGCCTTCATTTTCAGCTAGTTGAGACATGCCAGGAAATAATATGGATATGTAGAACTGCTGAATTTTACCATTCATACTCTGTTTGGATCATGGCAACATCCTCTGTACCTCTGCTGGCTGGATCAGGCATTTCAAAGCTCATTCAATGTTCTTCTCACATGAGGATCTCTGCTATAATTCTAGAAGTGTAAACATCCTCTGAGGCTTTAAGAGCTGTAGTTTATCACAGCATCCTTCATATACCCATACATTTTTCTCCATATATTCATACATTTGTACATTCCTCCATTGAAAGAGGATGAACACATCTGCTGCAGTATGTGTAACTGTCACAAACATTGAGCCTAGCTCATTGAAAGAATTCTGTGGTCTTTTTAGAGCAAGCCCAGATGTAGTTGCAAAAAATGTATGAATATTGGGAACAGCATAAATCATAAATGTATTTTTCCAATTAAAACTTCACCTATGTTTTTATTGGTCTGCTGGTAAGTTATGGTATATGTCAAGCATGTTGTCATCAGTGATGTGCTTTCAGTTCACCTTCTGTTTTCAGCCCTTTTCCTTCAAGACTTAACTGAAGGTGATTTTTGTAGAGCATCCTGGAAAACATTACTAATGTACCACTGATTTAAGGTAATATTATTGTATTTGTTGTAGCAGCTTTTCCTTGCTTTTTCTACCAAAAGTAACTTAGTCCTTTTCCCTGCAAATGAGCAGGCCTTTAGTAGCTTCCAGTCTGAAGCACAGCTTTCAAATGTGCAAGTAAGAACTTCCCAAGGATTACTTCACGATAAATGATAACTAGTAACTTGAAGATGCCTCTCATTTCTGACAAAACACCTATAATGAAATTCTCACTCCTCTTTCTCAAATCTTCCTTGCACTGAAAATCTTTAAACGTTCTCACACTCTTATACTATATAAAGGCCCTGTACATCTGCACCCACCTCTTCCTTTTTCTGTTTTAAATCTTTTTAGAACTGAAATGCTCCATGTTTGAGTTCTTCTAGGACACGATCTTGTACCCATGCAACTGACACACAACTTCTGTGAGTTTTAGGGATGCAGGAATGATCCGAATAACTGCCAGCTATGGATGTGTAGTTAAGTGAGAAAAATGTATATAAATACATAGCTGGGTGAGAAACATCTACTCTCTTTACTGGGGAGGAAAAAGTGAGATGAAGGGGCTAAACAAGATGACATTGTATATCAGCTCAAAGACCTAGCTTTGTGGTGTAGCTGCTTTCTCAGAAACACGTTCCTAAACTCTCAATGTGATACCCAGTTCTGTAATTCATGTTATGTTCTCTACTTTTATTCACAAATATTATTTTAGAAACTTGCTTGCTGTAACACCTACTGAAAGCAGCAATATTGTAAAGAATGGAGGTCTGAAGCAAGACGGGGTGTTCCTCTCGGCTTTGGGACTGTGCACAAGGAATCGTGCAAGTGCTCTGATGGTGCCTTTATCAATTGGGCCTGAAATAAAAGTTGCAGAGGATGTAACTATCTTTTGTCAGTAAGCTTTGTTTAAGCCTGCAAGTTGTGGTTGGCACATTGCTAAATATTACCCTGTTAGGTCTTTTTCTCCGATTTTAGTGATTGCGTTGGGAAGTCTATTAATCTTATGTAACAGTTTGGTTTTTTATTTTTTTTTTGTGTGTGTGGTGTGGTTTTTTTTTGAGGAAATGGGGAATAACTAGCACTTTCTACCAAAAAAAAAGGAAGAACTGAGTTCATGTTATGCCACAAAGAATTTAGCAGTTTTGCTGCTATTGCTCTTAAATGGACAATGGCCCATTTCCTTGGAACCTTTGAGCTAACAACTTCACAACAGGCATATAGCTCAAAGAAAAATATCTTGGAATTTTCTTTAGGAGTTCCAGTGAGCAGTGCCAGATGTCGCCTTTGCTAAATGCAAATACCAAATACTATATGATTATAATGAGCATGAGAGCTGCAGCTATATTAAGTGTCCTAAAGTATTTCCAGTCATGGAAAAACTGTAGCATTACAGGAGAGCAAAGAAAAACAAAACAACAACTTTGACACATCTGGCTCTTATAAGTCTCTTTTCCTTGTAATTTTGGCTCTGTTTGTCTACATGAGTGAGTGGACCAACAAAGCCTGTAGCAGAACTACATCCTGTCTCATTTTGGGAGAAGGAGGGACAGGCAATTTTTGTCCTCCTTGTGGAAGGTAAGCAAATTCTGTGTGGAACTATATTTAAACTCAGGTCAGGTCTGGCCATATGTTGGAAATATTGCCTGTAAAACAGGGAAAAAGGGGCTCCACATGGAAAGCTTCAGTTGAAAGAGCTACCTGCTCCTCTGTACGTTTGCTAGGCTGCATACTTGGCCATTCACAATGTTGTCCTTTCTGAGTATGTATTAAGTCAGATTTACAACGGTGCTAATATGGTAAACTATGGCTGTGCTGAAGTGCCTCAAATTGGTCTTCAGCTCAATTCTGTGTCCTAAAACAAGGGTTAGAAGCAAATGTCAACTAATTAAGAAATACCACGCTTTCAGTTTGAACCTTAGTCTGAGGAAGTTCACTTCTTTCCCACTGTGATTTAATTACTAAATAAAAACAGCTACTGAATAAGAGAGCGTGTATTAAAAAGTGTGTGGTAGAGGTCCTTGTACTAACTTAGGGATGATTCTAAATGAAGATATATAGTATTATTTGAACAACCACCTATGTTTTTATATCACAAAGTACTTCAATTAGTAGAAACAATCACCTGTCAGTTTAAGATTAAGGGATTTGTAAACCCCAGGAGGCTTTGGCTTTGTGGCTTAATGTGTGAATAGCAGTTTGTGCCCAGCTCAGGACTGACTCTACTTTTCCATAATGTATTCTCTAAAGGATGTTATTTAGTACTTCATCAGAATAAGATAGGTTTTCAGTAGGTCTGTGGGTGGTTTTTTTTCCCTCTTGTAATTCAATACACAATTGAAGAAACCTCCGAATTTAATTTTTTTGTCTCTCTGGCTTACAGGATTTACATAATTGGTTGCTCATGCAGCATTTCTCTATTACTCTTTGTGATATTTCTATGCTGTGTGAAATGTCTTAGTAATTTTCCAGGACCCATCTTAGCAGTAGTGCTTGCTGTGCATGGTCTTTAAACTCAAACCCCTTGCACATGAATTATTGCAGTGTTATCAGGATGGAGATGCAGGTGAATGGAAGGAAAACAGAGCTTTCAAAACTAACTGGTGCTCTGACAACTCTGAAACTTCCCTACAGCTTTACCTGCTTATTTTAAAATCAGCCTAAAGACATAATCATGATGTAAGAGGGACTTGAAAATAACCATTTAAGATATGTGGATATTACAGTCCAGAGGCATGACTGTTGCTCTTCCAGACATACCATGGCTAGCTTTACATTACCTGGCCTGTGTTGTGGCAGAAGGGACCTTGAGGTGCCAGGCTTACCTGGGACCAAAGATGCCTGCTTTCTGGGGACAACTAATGCCACTGTAAAGCAACTAGTGCAAGTCAGCACCAGTGGGCAGTTTGACTGGCATGAACTGAAATCATCTGACAGCTGTGTAGGCATGTGTTGAGTAGAAAAAAGATGCAAACCACAGATGGTATTAAATAGTACCTTGGTCCCAATATCCTTATTCAATTCCTCTTAAAGTGAATTGGGAACTGCTTTTAAGGACAGGAAGTGTTACTTGCTTAATAGTGAAGAACATGTTCAGAACGACTTGTTTGTTTGCTCAGCCATTTCTTTTACAGAACTGGCCTTTATTTTTGTCATACTTTTTGCTCACATGACAGCCATGTGGCTATAAATAGCGTTTATGAACCTTTCTGTTGTTGCATGGGGTCACATTACCACAGTTATTTTTTTATGGACTTGAAATCCCATGTCCATGCAATATTCTGTGATTAAAAACAAAGCAAGCAAATAGGTTAGGAGAAAAAGCAGGCTCTGAAATTAAAACATCTCTGTCCTACTGTGTTTCTGTCATCCATTAACAGGCTGTTGAAGTAAACAGAATATTACAATGTATTGGTGCGTTCAACAGCACAGCGGGTGCATCCTGCTTGGAGTATTCAGTAGCCATCAAACACTTAGAGTGCTACCTAAATTACCTCCTTTCTTCTTTCCACAGAAAATAAGCTTAGAATGTCCCGGCTCGCAAAGCGCCTCTGAGTAGCTTAAGACGGTCTTTCCATTTATGATCAGGTCAACCTTGACGTATAGTTCCTTGATGCTGTGTCCTACACACAAAGCAGAAGGAGAGATCAGAGAAAGTGCAAGGGTAAACAGGTTTATTATTTTATTTTTAAAAAGATTCTATTTTTTCCCCTGCTGCTAAAGCTATTCAGTGTTTTCACTGAGAGCTCCCAACACATAGAAATCCATGCTTCAGGAACAGGTCTCTAAGTCCCCTAAGGTATATAGCAAAGAACACAATAGCATATATCTTTATTATTAAATAAACTATGCCTGTTACCATTCTCTGCCTCTGAGGCCAACTGGCATAGTAAATCTTGTGTCCTTATGTTTAAACTTTCTTCCCCACTGTACCTAGCTATATCCAATGGGTCCTGGGGAGCAGCCTGTGGCCGCTGCCTGGGAAAACAGTAGCTGGCCTGAGCCAAACCTGTGCCGGGGACCCGCATAGCAGCGTGGCAGTGCTGGGAGGTTGTCTGCTTGTGCCTGGCTGGCTCACATAGGTACAGCCAGCGAGGCTACTGGATTTAGAGGGAACTCTGAGTTGTTGGGAAAATATTTGCAAATGCCTGTAATGTGATTTTGCGGGCTTGTTTAACTTTACAGCCACCTGAAAACTGGTGCTCCCCAGGCAAAAGGACAGTGTGTCTCACAAGAGGGAGAACTTTCGCATGCGAGGAAGCATTCCCAAGTGCTAGAAGACTTGGAACACACAGTGATTTTCAGCACCAGGAGCGTACAGCAGCATACTCGTATCTATCCTCTGGTAACAGAGGTTCTAGGTGAGCTTGAGGGTTGCAAGAAGGTGGCTTTCCTGTGCAAAGATCATAAAACAAGCTATGGCTAATATTAACTAGTTCACCCAGCCCATTAGCTCGACTGCAGTTCTGCTTTTTAGCCTTATATTGCTCATCAGTCAAGTGCTGAAGGGTATAATTTCAGCTAGCACAGGTGGTGAGCTGGTGATGTGACTGTTGCTTCAGGCTAGCCCTTCCCCAGAATTTCCCCAGCACTCCCTCAGCATGCTTCTCTGCATGCCTAGGAGGGGCAGAGAGGTGTCCCCCACCTTGGTCTGTGGGAGCCCCTTCAGTTTCCTATCTGCAAGGGTCAGCCTTGGCAATTTGCTGAGCGCCGCTGGTGCTGACACAGAGTGTGGATGCTGTAGCTGTCTCATTCAACAAGACTCTCCCCAGAAGGCTTAGCTGCGAAGACAAGCTCTACAACAGCCCCCAGCTTGGCTATCCATATGTACAAACGAAGGGTAGGAAAGGAATAGGGGCTGAGGGCTGATATGACCTGCATAGTCTAAGCCGAGCTGATAAGAGAACTGATATGTCTGTAGCCCCATGCAGGTTTTGAAATTTCTCAGAAACTAAGCCCATTCATATTTCATAGGAGGTTGTCACCCTTGCTTACTCCTTAATACCATCACTCACACATGAATTACCTGTTTATGGCATGAGAAAACAGCAATTCACTTACTTAGGACCATAGCAGCTCGGATGTTAAAGGTGTGGGTTGCGACATCAGAACAACGGTCTATACTGAAAGCGAAGTCTTGCTGGGGATCTGTTTGGAGACAGAAAACAGTGGGTCACAAGTTGTATTTTTAATGAGACACTGCAGAGAAGAAAACAAAATATGGAAGTGTTATAAAAAACAGATTACACACTCCTTAAAAATTCTCCAAGATGTGCTTAAAGCTCCCATACCTTTTGATTAATAGCTACTTCTGTCCATTCTGCCACTTCAATATGGAGCACATTCAGATGATGCCCATATGTGGCTAAAACCTATTGTGTGGGAAAATGAGCCAAGTTCAGGGAAAGCAAGTTCCCTGTGATGGTGGGTAGTCAATACTTTTTCAACAGTGAAGTCTTAGTAAGCTGCTCTTCCCAGGCTCTGGACATCACCATTCTTTTGTCAGCACTCTTTGGTTATGATGACATTTTTAATTTGTTTGTATCACAAGATGGCTTGGCAAGGCTGATTGGAAAATAGAATCCTGAAGTGGGATGAAAAGTCCAAAAATTAAAATAAAGTTCTGTAGCTGAGATCCTGCAGTATTTCATGCTGGGTCCACCATCATAGGATCTTTCTAACCCAGGAAATATTCTATGTTTCTCTCTCTGGGAGACTTTAGCAGACCTGAGGTCAAAAGGAGCCCTACAGCTGATGACTAACATATGGCTCTTACCAGTTCCTACAATAACACTTTCTCTGCATCAAGCTCCAAAGCTTTTATACAAGCATAATTGCTTCCCCCTCCTCACTTCCACCTTCTTCCTTGCTAGCCTCCATGAGACTCTGTGCTATGCCTGAAGGCTTGCCAACGTGTCACTCTGGTGACAGCTGGCAGCAACAACTGACAGCTCATCTGCCACAACCAACAGCACGTGTAAGAGTTTCCCAGAGTTGTGGCTGGAGGCGAAAGATTTGGCCAGTTTGGAAGGGTATCATCTTGGGCCTCAAGGCTTGCTTTAACCATAGGTTTGTCCCTTATGGTGGCTTTCCAGCCAGCCTGTGCATCCACCTTCCTTCTCTGCAGGAACGAGGGAAGTGACTGCAGCATGTGCAGAAGCAGCCGTAGGCTCCCTGGTTTATATAGAGCTGGTGGTGATGAACTATAGACTTGGGAATTGAATTCTGTTTCTAAGATATTGTTGCTTGAGGTAATCTTCTCACTGAATTGAAAATAATGGGTTGGGGGAGTTTTCCTTTCACGCTGTGGTGAAACTTGAGTCATGAGTGTCCTCTGTGAGGCTGAGTTGGCATCTCCATAGTCTGACCCCATTTTTTGCAGCAGTGCCCCACAGCTGTAGCAGCTGGCAGGGAGCAAGCCTGGGTGATCAGAGCCTGATTACTTAGAGGCATGCATGAAACAAATGAAAGTGCTGTGAGGAGCTGGGGGCTCTAAGACAGGCTCTGCAAACACACAGATTGTCAGTGTTGTCCAAAAGGAGCTCCCAAGTTCTGGTAAAGTAAAACAACTGTTTAAAGGAGGGACATAAGTCACTGGTATTTTCCACAGCTCTGTGTCCCTGTGCTGGATTTTGTCCTCCACACCACTAAAGAAGTCTCTGCAATTGCATGATCTGCTTGGGACAAAAAGTTAGGACCTGGGGTTGTTTATCTGCTCAAGCGTGACAGGAGTCAGAGGGCGTCTTTCCTCCCTTTCCATATTCCTGTCGGTTCTCACTTTGTTATTGCAACTTCAGAAGCTGTTGCAATCTGGTAGGAGGGCAGTTTCCTGCTCCAGCGGGAAAGTGTGTCAAACTTCTCTTTTCCCCAGGACCGTTATGCCTGCTTCCCCTCTGGGCTCTGCCACCTCTCAGGGCTTGGTTTCCGCTTTCCTCTGGACTTCTGCAAGAGCCCCTCTCATTTCTGTTTTCTGTGCAGTGTGATGATAAGGTTCAGGAAGCAGATGCTCAGATCAGAGCAACTTGGGCATTGATGCCTACAAACGGTGCTAGACTAAAATTGTCGGCTCTGTAATTTCCAGAGGGAGCTATGGTTAAAAATGGCACTGGAATATACATGATGCTCTTCTCTTTTCAAAGAGACCAGACTGTGCTTTAGTCAACAAATTAAATCATGGTATTAGGGCTGGAAGTTGAATTTTTAGTTCAAAATTTCTCATCAGTAACTGTTCGGGTAGAAAGGGGATGTTCATAAAACCAAGTTTATCTGGAAAGTATAGGCTTCTCACAATGAACCTGACCTTCAGGTTGTTCTAGTCTGGACGTTTCATGCCTGTTTGTTTTTTTTTTTTTTTTTCTATGCTCTTTTGCTAGATGACATATTTCATGGTGTTTTATGCTCATGGGTGTATTTTACTGCACTGCTAGGGGTGCAGCATAGGGCTCTGGGCTATACAGAGAAGTGCTGTCTGGTCTCCAGAGGAAGAGTGCATGGAAGCAGCCACATGAGAAATTCCAGCAAAACTTGTGAATTAGAGAGCTTGGATTTTTTTGTTGTTGCTTTCTTGCTGAGAAATGTAAACTTTTCCACTGGCAAAAGAACCCCAATTAATTTTCTGACTGTCTCTCTGTGGAAATTAGGCTATGACTTTGCAATCCAACATCTTAGATATTGTGGTGTATGTGGGGGCCTCCTGCTGGAATCAATTGAAAGGATGGCTGTGTTGCTAAAGCTATGGTGCCAGGGAGTCCGGATTCCAAAACATGTAGGCAGAAAGGTTGCTGCTAAAAGGAAATTAAAGAAAACAGTGGTTTTCAACCATTTGATAAGTGAAGATGTCTGTAAATTCAGCTGTGCACTGTGAACTAAGGTAGTGTGCCATACCCCTCTTTCTTTAAATGTTGAGGAGTCCCTCATGTGGCAAAGGCAACTCAAGGCAATTGCCATTTTTGTTTCATCTCAGATGCACAACTGTGAGTCACTGTGTGTCTGTTATGGAGGTTTAATACTTATTCTTCCTTGTTTGCCTCAATCTGAAGTGAGCTGGTTAGACTGAAAAAAATACATGTTATGTCTTTCACATGTGCAGAGCAATAACATTTACCGTTAAATCTCTAAAATACGTGGGGCTGCCCTTCAGCCTTCCACTTCCCTGCAACATTTCATAGTGCAGTACTGTATGTTCCCAGACTTCCCTCCACCCACTCCCTTCAATCTGCTCCCTCTTCCATAATTAAAGCTAGAAACTCTTCAACTGGTTGCAGAGTTTTGCTTTACCAGTTCAGCCTTGATATACTACCAACAGTTAAAATGTTGCTGGAAATTTTGTAAGCATGTTGAGGTTTATCAGTGAAATTCTGCTTACTGGGGGGGGAAAATGGGCATTTTTTTGTGTGTGTCTAGCTAGTGAGAGGGGCTTGGGCTGCAACGTATTTACAGCTAGCATGAAGGTGCCTGGGAGCAGGATTTTGACTGAAGTTTCTCTCTAGACACTTCTGAAGCTTTCAGGCAACTGCTCTGAGAAAGAGACAAGTCTTTGGGTTTTGTAAACAATCAATGCACTGTAAGATCTCTTAGACCTGTTATTTCAACTTGATGCTGTGGCTGCATCTAGTACTGAACGTACGGCTCTTGCTGAAGACTGGCTTCTGCAGTACAATCCTGCTTTGTGAGAGGTAAATTTGGGGCGTACCCGGCATCTTGCTGCTGATCACCCCTTACATGGCATAGTGCCAGCCACCCCCTGCATCCCACCTCCTATTTCACCCTTACCCAAGTTACCCTAGTGGAGGCTTATTGCTATATTGGCTTGGTATATGGTTTGCCTTGCATAGGACCTGTAGTGGCACCATGGTACAAGATTTCAGCCTGGCTTAGCTCATAGCAATGAATTTGGCTGGGCTTTTCTAGAAGACTGCACAGACATGCGTAGTACAGCCTAGAAGCTCATGCGACTTAATGAACTTCTCTTCCCAGAGTTTCTTTTCCTGTTCTTGGCAGAAGGTTCATAGGTAAATTAACTCAGACATATTTACAGTGATGTTCCTAAGTGACCCTCCTGGCTGCAAGCATTGTACCTTTGATGGAGATTATTACCTCAGTAACAGGGGCAACGGGTGGGAACACCTTCATGCCTCAGTTACTACAGTTGTGGGGCCACCAGCTCATGCTGCTGCTGAGCATGGGTGTGCACCAAGCCACAGGGCTTTGATCTGGGGCTGCACTGACACCTCACAGCCTCCTGTGCTCTGGGAGGTGATCTCCAGCAGGAAAATTAAGCAGACAGCCATGGTGAGATAGCATATCATCATTCCCAGCTATGTCCCTCAAAGCCTGAGCTGCTAGATGACTAACTGGGCTTTACAGAAACTGCATGGCCAGATGGGAAGCACCTGTTATAGGAATTTTGATGGACTGGTATACAACAGCCTCTGTCTTTTACTCTTCTCTTTCCCTCCCCTCCATCTTGTTAACTATCCTCCACTGGCTTTACTCTCAACTGGATCTGGTCTAAAATCACATTGTTTCCATACAAGCATAAAGACTGGTGGTATGAATGAATGGGAGCAGCGAGCAGGCAAGGTTTGCTTGTAAGACTCAGCATCTGTGAGTCTTGCAGTGGTGAGAAGACTCTCCAAATTGGTAAGCTTTGGGTCTTTCAAAATAACACTTTTAGGAGCAGATAAGCCACAGAATTGAATGGAATGACATAGCTGCGCTTGGCTAGGGTCATACAAGGACAGCCTGGTGCCAGAGGAGCTGGAAATTAGCACAAGAAAGAAACATATTTAGTAATTACCCAACACTCCTCACCTTCAAAGCTCTTAATAAAATTAAATCATTAGTCCTTACAACATTCAAGGTGATGAAAGGAGAGGGAAAGAATGAGGAACTGTTTGGGATCTCAGACTTTATGTATTCACTCAACATTTTCTTTTTAATGTGTATTTAAATAAATTAACCTGAATGCTCAAGGTTATATTTGACACTGGAATCTACTTAAAAGGTACTGAGGAAGAAGCATCAGGTGAATTAGCAGCTCTCTAGTTGTGCATCTAGATTTCCCTGAGCACCTTCAGTTTAATGAACTTCCCTTTGGGCCTGCCTTTGCTACATGTCACTGTCGTGTCCAGACATGGCTGGGAGGAGCAGATCAACCCTCTGCTCAGAGGGGAGCAGAATAAATTGTGAGGCTCATGTTGGCTGTGTCTAGTTTATTATGAGGGTGCTTCATCCCAAGAAGCTCACCTCAGATGTGACCAGCTCCCGGCTTTTGCCTAGCTCTGACAGGTACTCTGGCCTCCTTTGCAGAAGTCATGGTATGTTTTATCTCCTGTACTTCTCTGGGTTGCTTCAGCAGCATGGAAGTGAAGGAATAGGGAAGATTACAGTTCATGTATCCTTAATGTCCTGGGGGGTACAGCCCATGGGAATTTCCCTTTATAAACAGCAATATCAGCCTGTGGTCTCTGAGGCCTGCTTAAACATGGAGCTCTTGAAGATGCCTAATAGAGTTTATGATTCTTCTTCCTTTCTTATGAAACTCACATGGCTGTAGAGGGAAGGCTGAAAATTTGGTCTCAGGATAGTCTATAAGCTAAAAAAACCCCCAGAACAGTAGCAAGTGAAACTTAAAACACTTTTTTTAAGTCATATTTTATGCAATGTTTCAATCATTTCCACTCCTCGCTCAAGAATACTGAACACTGGTAATGCAAAGAGCTTGGTTAGATTAAGGCACAGGCATCACTGGCCAATGTTTATGGTGCTAGTTTTAAAGCAAGGCGATTTGTGTCTTATGAAATCAGCTTAAATAAAGAATGAAGACTTTTTCTCTTTGTATTTTAAATAAAACCCATTGTTGAATAAACTGATGTCCAAATTTGCAAATATTCAGAAACAGTAACTCAGAAGGCCACTAGCTTTCTCCAAACCTGTTGGGCACTGACTTCAATAGTAGCAGCATTTGGGGTGTGAGGAACAGATGTGGGATGGAGGGCTCAGCCCATGAGCAAAGGGCTTGAAATGTGGCAGACGGAGAAGAGATTTGCCTGGTACCAAGCTGAGGTCACTCAGCTGCCACCTGTGGCCATGGAGCTGCTGGTGGCCTGGGTGAGGAGCTGTGTGGAAGCCAGCAGGCATGAGGGGCTCTCTACAGCTGGAGGGCTGTGTTTGGGTATGAGAATGTCATCACTAAGCATAAAGCAGCCCTGCCAAAAACTTGACCTGAGTCTTCCTGCCTGAACCACCTTTCTTGACAGCAGGCTTGTTAGAGCTGTTTGCCAGGGCTTGAGGGGAGGTCCAGTGCCTGAAGGGCTTTCTTTTGCCAGCAGTGGTATTTGGAAAGGGGGGTTTCTGTGCTTTGTGTGGTATGACAAAGCTTTATCTAAACCTTTTTGAGAAGCCAAAACTGAAAGATGCTAGTTTTGAGAGATGGCACATACAGATCTGTATTTGTATTTGGTAATCCTGATTTGTCCTAGTTACCTTGAGAGAGAAAGGGAGGCAGGGCAGGCTTCAGCTACAGCAGTGTAACAAGAAAATACTGCATTAATTTGAGCCCAGCAGGGAATGTATTAGAGAGAAAAAGTCTTTGTTCTTCTGATCTGTTGGTAAGAAAACACTCATGCGCTGCATGAGTGAGATGCATACAGTAACTGCCTGTATTTCCTAATAGGATCTGTCTCTTCTCTCTTCATGTGGGTTTTGGGTTTTGTTTTTTTTTTTTCTTCATTCTTTATACTGCTTTACTTGAGACAGATCTCTGGACATCAGTGCTTGCCAGTATGATTGGGGATTCACAACAGACTTGCAGACTTGTGTCAGAAATAGAAGCAAACATGACTAGTAACTGCCCTGCTGCTAGACACATGCCATGCTCGGGGATAGCAGGCTTTACCGCTGATTATACAGAAGAGTAATCAGCAGCATATAAATGGGCTAAGTGTTCCCATTTTCCCAGGATGGGTTGAAATCCACTGCAGGAGCGTGGCAGTAGGCTATAATTGGAATGGCATGCTCCCTCTGCTGAGGAAACTAGCTGGGTTCCTGCCTGCCTGATCACTGCTGGATCATTTGACAGGACTCATCCATCTTCAGGTGAAGAGGAAACTGGTGCATTGAATTAATTTGTGGTAGCTTTCAAGATCCTAGCTTTTGGCAACTGGAAGCTCTCCCGAGTCTAAAAGCAGCATCTGGGACAGATCAAAGGTTTTGGATTCAGTATGTGGTGGTTTGTTCTGTACAGGGTATTTGGACATCTTATTTCTGATAGCCACTGTTCCTCCCTAGTTTTAGGTTGCCATAAGTCTCCTTGAAGTTGGTGCAGTGACACCAATGCATAATAATGCTTGAGTCCTTTTTGCATTTTTCTGAGGTGTGTTAATTTTTCCTAGATTATTTTGGATATTTTTGCTGACAGATGTTAAATTGCTGCAAGAACCTAATCTGTTGCCTCTCTTTGGTAAACTGTAGCATTGTAGGGTCCAGACCTGTTTTGAGGCCTTGATGACAGCTCAAGATGAGATGATGTGGCAATGTAAAGAAAGCCTAGCAATGCTTCATATGCTTACGCAGAAAGCTTTACCCTGGAGCACTTAAGAGCAACCGTGGTTTGTTCTTCCTCCTGACTTTATGCCATGAATGTGCCTTTTGATAATTTCTACTTTAATAGAGGAGGCAATCTCTAATTTTTATCAAGCTGTTGATACAGCTGTGACTCACCTGTTTAGTATATTAGCCTGCTCCCTTCCTAAAGACTCAAATTCAGCATGCAGCCGCAAATGACGGTTCTGCCTTGCCCACAGTACTTCTTGACTGTAATGCAACACACTATTTTCTAGGTATGTTTGTCCTATTTGTTTCCAAAGGAGAGAACACCTTTTCCTATGGCTTGCCTTGCAGGCTGTTACCCCTCCTGCTTGTGACACCTTAGTGGCTCAGTGACTACAGCAACTGAAGACATGGCAAAAGTCAATAGGTAGAAAACACGTCTACTCTTTTAGATTTAGCAGCCGAAGATAAGCAGGAGGGCCTGTCACACATAAACAGCCCTCTTTTGTAGTCCATGATGCAGGACCTCCATTGATTTGGTGAAGAAATGGGCACTGTGAGGAAGCCTCTGAGAACAAATTAGATGGGAAAATTTAAAGCATGGTGGGAAAAGTTCAGCTGAGGTTAATTCTCTCCACTACTAGTCTCAGTGAAAGTACTAATATTGATTTTGCTAAATGGTTCAAAGTCTAGATGCTGAACCTAATGTTTTTGCCAGCGTACCTTGGAGGTATGAAATTGTCTTCTGTGCCTCCTTAGCATTTACATTTTAAAAGTTACTAAATGCTCTCCCCTCTATGAAAGAAGTGGTAAAATGAAATCAGAACCACCTTAAGAGGTCACATAGGAGAAGAAAGTTCTAATCCTCTCTAATGAAGTGGAGAATGAAAGAGATGAGGTATTTTTAATAATACATGGAGGGACCAAAATTTTAAAAGAGGATTTGCATGTGCACTCATATCTATGCTGACTTGATTCTGATGATAGCTTCAGTTTGTTAGGATCTGGTGCCAGAAATATGCATGTCAACATCTGGCCTTCCCCCTGGAATAAGTAAGCTATACCAGATGAGTATAGCAGCAAGGCTATGACACTAAGATTGCTTGGACGAAGCAAACAAACAGAAAGAATGTTTCAAGTGAAATTCTTAAGTTCTTTGATTGTTTGCCCATTAGCGATCTATGCAACAAAAGATCAGAGGGGAGTTGGTGTCGTGTGGCTTTAAATAATTTAGAAGCAGAAGCAATTGCTGGAGACTGCTTGAGGGAAATAAATAAATAATTAAGTCCAAGAGAAGCATCTGGCTCAATCTGTCTGCCAAAAACCAAAAGAATAATGGAAAAAGAACCTTCTTTTACCAAGTGTCTAGGAGAACATTTGCCCTGAAGATGCATGAGGTGAGAATTTTTTGCAGACTTTTCTCTGCCAGCTGAAGCTATCGGATTACTTATATACTTTAACTAAAGGATTTAAGTGTGTGACCAGGGAGGAAAAAGGACATTGGCTGATGGAGAAAACAGAAAGTGATGTGGTGTAAAATTAGTGCTGTGATAATGATTGTTTACAAGTTGGTATTACTGATTGAACAGTGATGGATGTTACAGCTCTATTTTTAAAAAAGGCAAAAGAGAATTTTAAGACAAATAGTATATTTGACCTCTTGGTATGTAGGAGAAAGGATATGATGGGCTGAGTGTGTAAGACTGAAACTATTCAGCACAGACTGATAAGTCATCAGAAAATTGTAATCTAACTAGTCTCTCAGTCTCCACTTCTTTTTTTTTTTTTTTAAAAGCACTGAAAAGTTCTCTCAAAGCAGAGTTTGACAGGAGGGCATCTGTATTGCACTATCTGACCAGAGCAGGTTCTATACCAGAATAACCTTGTTGAATTCAAGGAGCCATTTTAGCAGAGATCCAAATCTGAGCTCACATATTTAAAGAAAAGCCATATAAATGAGAATTTCTCTCTCTGTAAATGAAATCCAGTGCAAGCTCATATTGAAGTGGGCAGTGCTGCTCTCTACTTCTGTACCAATGTAGGGCAGGAAAAAGCTTTCTAGAAATGACCCTGCTGGAAGTGTGACATAGAGCTATGCAAGCAGTCATGGAGATCAGTGAACCCAAGTTCAGTCTGACTTTACTCTGTTTAGGAAGAGGCATTGGGATGTAAAAATAGTTGTCTAGATGACCAGAGAGCCCTGCTTTTTTGTCTAGCTGAAGATATTAATTAAAGCAAATGGTACAGATGTTTTAGTATTTTTAAATCTGTAGATATGCAGATATAAAGCTTGTAAAAGGTGAAACCAGTTTCATATTTAGGTTCTGGAGCTTGAAATGTATACTGATTGATTGCTCCTTCTCCTGAAAATTCAGCTGTTGGCTATTAACCTTGCTTCAGATGAAATAAAGAAGAAAAAGCAAACTAAGTCAGACATTAATTGGGAAATGTTTTTCTGTGGCAGTAAAAAAAATAAATAATAAAATGCCATGTAGTCTGAACAGTGTTTTATAAAGCGTAGGGAATATTTTTCAAGAGGTCATCCTGAAATACCACTACTTTGACTCTCCTGAAGATCTCCCTGAAACTCCCTGTTATTTACTTCCCTGCACAGAAAACAAAGTCCTTAATGGTTGATGCTCTCCAGACCCTTCCTAAGAACCTTCTGCCTTATCTGTAACCTTTCCTGCTCTGTCAAGAAATTTACAGTTTCAAGCAGCAGGCAGCTTTGAAATCTCACAGGTTCTAATCTAAACGTAGACCTTTATTAATCACCGAGCATACTAGTCTGGGTAACACAGGCATTCTGAAACACTGATTTGTTGATGTAGGCTCAACTAACATTTCAAGAGAGAGCTGTAAAAATAGTTGGAAAATGTTTTTCATATGTCTGCAGTGGCAATCACCTGCTTCACCCTATGAAGAGGGCCCCATTTGAACACTGCATTGTAAGAATGTTTTCATGGCTAATTAAGACAATTGGGCTTACATGAATGGTCTAGAAGCGGGTGGTGGTAGATGTGTTGAGGAGTTATATTTTGTAGTCTCTGACTCCATTGCACTTTCAGGTGGATACTTGACACTGGAATCTGCTCAGGGCACTTTGCTATCATTGCCTTCCTGCCTTTCCCTTCCCAGGCAATTGCCTTTTAAAATGTAGCTGGAAAGATCAAAAGCATTATTACTGTAAAAATCACTGTGAAATTAAAAGGGATAGGAATCAGCCATTTGTGTAGCTGGTTCTTTTCATGTCTCTGCATAGACTTGCCAATTAGGGTTCTCTTTTCTCAGTTGGAGAGGTTAACCTCTGCTGCTTTTATCTCAGGATCCCTGCCCAGGTTTCTAAAGTGATTTGTGGTCACTTGAGATCTTCCTTCGTTTTTGTCACTTGTTCCTGTGAGGAAGAGTGCCACTGATGGGAAATGTCTTGCTATAAATAGACTGTCTCGGAGTTATGTCTCCTGTGGTTATACAGAGGAGGCAGCATACTGTCTATTTACTTCACTTTTAGACCACCCGTGTCTCAGCCCAAGTTTCTCACCATGGACTTGCTGCTGAGAATTTTTGTAAGACTACTTTTAGATGCCCTTTTTTTTTTTTTTTTTTCACAAGTGCATTATATTGATCACTAGGGTCTTGTCTAGGCCTTTCTTTTGATGCATGCCTTGGGGTCCTTGGTTACTGAATGTTTAATCTGATGTGAGTGGGTGGGGATGGGGATCCTTTATATAGAATCCAGAATACGGAGTGAGGCTGGGGGCTGCTTGATGCGTGCCTTACCCCAGCTGCATCCTATATCTATAATGGGTAAGTGCCTGGAACAGAGAACTGGGACTTGCTCCTGGATACAGAAGTTTGCTAAGTTTTGCCTGTCTTCACTTATCCACCTAAGTGTCTCTGCTATGTTTTTCGTGGTTATATTAGCCCGAACATTCACTCCATTATAGGAGAGGATCTGATAAACTTCAATGAAAAAATGGACACTTAGTTCCTTTTTAAATGTTCAGACTGAAGTCTATTAATTTGTTGATAGAGGACATTCAGCTCCAGAAATAAAGTTGTGAAGTTCTTGGCAAAAATTCTGTCAACTTCCTTAATTTTTTTCTTGGTTCAACTCTGATTCTCTGGTAACAACCTAGAGTTTATAGTAACAATAGTAAAGGTGATATCCTGACCTTTTTGAAGCTAACAAGGAATCCTTTATCCTAGATTTCATACAGGTGTATGAAATCACTGTGGCCACTGTATCTCCCAAAATGTGTCATCCTCTGGCATTTTCAGTGGACCAGGAAGTGCTATGGGGTACTCAGACTAGAGGAAGATGTAGGGCAATCGTCCCCTGAAATAGCTAAAGAGTATGGGCAGTTGCCTATCATTGACTCTGTGCCTGCTGACATTTCAAAGTCGCCCTGAGAAGGTTTGTTGGGAAAGGGTCTTGTCAAACCTAGGCACTAGCATGTCTGTTCTCTCCTGGGCGAGAACAGTTGGTGGGATACAGCTAAAGAACCAACTGTGTCTTGCCCATCTAGTTGTGGTTTACAGTGAAGTGCAGTGGGGACAAAGCTTCCCCTTTCCTGAAAGGGTGATGGGTACCTATGGCACTGTTGTGAGCTTGCCAGTGAGCTCACTGAGGGCAGTGCCTTCTCTGAAGGGAATGTAGACTAGTGTATTCAGATTTATCTTCCCCACCTGTAGATATTTGAGTTCAGCTCAAAACACCTTATATTTTTCTGCTTTATGCAAGATACCAGACTATGAGCTGGGCAGTAGAGATGCAGATGGTGCATCCTGGTCTGATGCTACAGGTGTGGTAGCCCCTGGAAAAAGATAGGGCAGAACATTGTGACAGCAGCTGTGACCGTTGCCACAATTGAATTTTCCAGGGCTGTAAGGGAGTGTTTATATTGGGCTTCAAACAACGAATCTGATTTAATTCTTGCATTGTTTCCATGTCTGTGTAATCTTCTCATCGCCCTGCCTGTGCCCGAGAGAACAGAAAATGACTCTGTGGTGGTACCTGACCTGTACGATCTCTGGCTCGGGCTTCTGAAGCTACGAATTTCTCCTGAATGAATGTACCTCTTACTTTCCTGTGTGTGTCTAACCAAAATAAATGACACATAAGCTCAAAACAAATGCATTTTTTTTAGTTAGGCCATTGGTGTGCATAATAAGAAGCAATACCTGACTGACACATGCCCAGCAGATAAATTTTGTCATCATTTGAATTGACTCAAACTGTAGCCTGTGCCTCTGTGACAAGGCATCTCGTGCTAACTGAGACCTGTTGAGGGCACAGAATTAACTTACACAATGATTTCTTACAAGCTTTGGTATTACCTTTATTTTAGTATTCAATATGTAATTAAATATTTTCCTAATGCAGTACACCCATTTATATGTGAAGCCTGACTTTAGTCTCCTAGGAGCAGGTCGGTAAAGAATAGTATTACAAATATTTATTTACTTTTCTTGTCCCTTTCTGGCTTTATTTTAATGGGTGTGCAAAACCACATGAAAGCTACGGGGTAGAAAAAGCCCCCCCCCCCCCGGGAAACCCTTTGTATCAGGATGAATTGGAAAAACAAACTCTAGGGTGCTCATTTGCCGTGAATCGCTTTTCACATCACGTGCGGAAAATGAATGAGGCGTCTGTGAATCTAATTCCCTTTGTCCCAGTTGTAAAGCAGATCAGCACAATAGGTGAGGCACACGGCCAGCAAAGCAAGAGGTGGAAAGCAGGCACCGTTCAGTGAATTCATTTTCAGTCATTCCAGTGCCACTTGCTCCTTTCCTTCTCTACAGATTTAAAGAACAAATAAACCCCGTGGTCCCTGGGAAAAGCCTCTGTTAAGTGCTGCTGCTGAAGCGTCACTGTGCCGCGGTGGCAACGGCGGAGAACAGGAATCCTTCCTACTGTCACACTGGGTCCCTTGTCACTCCAAGTGGGAGGACAGAAAGCACTGCACCACAGCCTCACTGCGCGTTAGGGAAACAGTGGATCAGCACATTGAAGAGTCTGTGTCATCCCAGGAGTAAAATAGATAAAGATCTAGGGTCTTCCTCTTTTTTTTTAACCGAACTTCATGATAAAAATCCTAGTATTCTCTTTCATGCTGAACTGGATTTTTGACAGCTGTTTGTTATTCTGAATTAGGTTACATTATTTCCTCTTTACTATCTTCTATCTAAATACAGTTAGATTTGAGTGCGTGTATCAACCAAACTAGCTATATTTGAAAGACTAAAAATATTCTAGCTGCAAAGTCCAGTGCTGGCTTGGGATTGTAACCCTTCCATTCATCGCCTGGTTTATAAACCTCTCTCAACTGAGTAAGAACAACTTTTCTGCCCAGCTAAAAGGAAAATGGAAATTTTAAAAATCTCACCACAGCTTTTGTAATGTATTTCCAAGTTGTCCTCTTTGCAGACTGTGTGCGTAGGCCATTCTGTGCTGCCACTGATGTAAAGCAGGACTAAGATGAGAACAGAAACATTTGATGTCTTCATGGTGGTAGTTTGCGGGATTACTGCTCTGTCTCTTGCTAACCCTCTGTGGAGGGAGGTGTTCTTGCCTTTCTCCACGGGAGACAGGAGTTACTACACTCGTGCCTGCAGAAGGGTTAAGTGAGCCAATGCAGCCTTAGCTTACCACAACGTGGTATAAACAAGAGGCTAATCAGAATTGGAGGGTGCTGTTTCCGTGTGCTTAGACTTCTGCTTTCTGCTTCAGTTTAAACTAATGACAAATGAGCTAATCACACCTACTCACTGCACGGCGCCTCGGTGCTGGCTGAAACAATGCAGCAAACTGTCTAGTTTTCCTCTCGCTGCCAGTTTCTTCTCTTGAAGTCAAAGCATTTGGTGTAAGACTTCAGGCAGGCTTATTTAGCCCTTCTGCCTGCAAAACATTGCAATTCAAATCGCCCCATCTTAATCACACAAAGTCAGATCAAATTTTGCAAGACGGACAGTTTGGTTTCTATGTTCTTCTTAGTAACAAATCTGTCTGCTGGAGTGAAGGGAGGAGTGTCTGATGAAGCTGACAACCAAATAAGCAAGCCTTGAAACTTTTAGGAATGAATCCTTTCTGCTTGCCTATGTTAAATACAGCATTTACGTTCATTTTCTTCAATGGTTCTTAGGAATGTACTATTTAACCATATACCAAATCGGGTAAACCTAGACTTAATTCTTCTTCCATCTTCCTGGTTATTGAACTACCCATTTGTGATACTGTGGACTTGTTAGTCACCCTAGGTTTTTTTTTAAGCTGTGCTTTATGCAAAAAGTAGTGGCTGTTGCAGGTGGCAGGGAATGATTAGTAAGGAAAGGAGGGAGGGTTGCTGCATCTCCAGTAAACTTCTCCACTTTAAGATCCAGGAATGGAATAGAATTTCAAACTGCAGTTGCCAAAAAGGTCTTTCCTGGACAGAGCACCAACTGGAAAAATGCTACAGGCTAAATTCAACCCTAAAGCAAATGTCTGCAAATAGTCTTTGAGATGGAGACAAGGAATAATTGGCTCTGTAGCATGGCAGAGTTGGATAAAAGGTCACTTTGGCCATCTCAGTCTTTCTTGCTCTGAGGGCTGCGGGTATCACTTGCTCTGTTACTGAGTAAAGTTGAAGAGGGGAAAGCCTGTGTATTCTAGCAAACAGGAGAGCACCTAACAAGATAATTATGAAATAACGCTAAACAGTACAGCTGCTCCTCAGGCAAAACTCTGGCCTGAATGAAAGTAATAGAAGTAATCCCATATATTAAAGAGGGGGCCAAGATTTCAATCTTGATGTATTAAATTTAAAGGCTAATCCAATGCAAGCCAAGAGACCTTGCTTTGAATAATTAGGCTCAGGCCTGCTTCATGTTTTTGGATACCATCATAATGGTAAATTTTATGTCCAGGGCCAGGCTGAGAATCCAGGCAACTCTCCTTAGGTATGGAGCACGTATCAGTCATGTAAAGAGATTTGGGTTAAAGTCTGTTTGACTGGACTTTGGTTGTACCCAGCTGATAGCTGATGAAAGCAAGCACAATTGCAAAGGGCATAGTAAGGAGAGACAATGTCTAGGATTACTGTAATACATTTAAACTAGAATCACATAAAGTGAAAGTCCCTTCCCACTAAGGTCTACAAAGACAGTGAAAATTGGATATAGCAATTTATTACAAAACCCAAAGTACTTCAGATCAGGGCTGTGAGAATATAACCTCCAGATTTTTTTTTTTCAGGAATGATACCATCATGGTCTTTTATTTAAAATGTCAGCTTAATGCTCAATAGCAATGAACAAAGCATATCAAATGACAGGGAAAATGCTTCAAAGAGATACCCACTGGGGATCACTAAATAAACCAAATCAGGCTCTCTGATCAGACCTCTCCTGAGATGGAAATCATTGGAAGCTGGGAAAATACGTGGCAGAAATACCATCATGTTTGCCCTGCATGCCTGCTTGTTCATGCTGCTGGGAACAGGTTACTGGGTTAAATGGAGCCTTGGTCTAGACTGGAAGAGTTTACCTGGACACTGGGCTTGCTCTTCACCTCCCATTCCCTGTGCCCACCCCATCCTTTTGGAACGGTGTTGCTGGTGCTTGTAGTTTTTGAAGTGCTGACTCCAAGCAGTCTTTTGTCTTTGCAAAAACCTTATGGTAGCTGCTCTGCAGATATCCAGGAGTCTGGGCCTTGCCTTGTCAAGATTTCAGTCTAAGCACAAGCAGACAGCCTGGGAAAGGGGATCCACACTGGACTTTTGGGATGCAAGTCTTCCTGCTTCTCTGAAAGCAGGATGGCTGGGGTAGATCTCCTAGCAGAAACCAAATACAACTGTGTAGATGAACTCAGGACCTCTGCTATACACAAGCAAGTGCTTGCACCCCTTGTCTGATGCATAGGCTCTCTTTTGCTCTTTTGAGACAGCTACTTCATCCTTTTTTTTTGGCAGTGCTTCTGACACTGACTCAAAATGACAAGTCACAAGATATTTTTTTTGTGGGTGTGAGGTTGGAACGTGTATCTCAAGTAGGTTTTGGGTAGGCAATGTTCTGAGGGGAAACATCCACAAGAGCTAATGTTTTGGAAAGCTCCGCTGTCACTTCCACTTTGCCCCACTATGTTGTTCTCAGTGGGAAGGGAATTTTACTTTGAATGGTTCAAGTTCACAACATGTACTCTAGACACTGTTTCGCCATTTTATTCCCTGTGTAATCCTTGTGTCTCCTAGAAAGAGCTTTATTACCAACTCCATCTGTTCCGAGAACTGCTTTCCCTTCAAACAGCCGAAGCCTGTGGGATGAGAAACTACATCTAAACGAAGTGGTATCAGTGCTGGCAGTGGGAATTCTGTTTTGGCAGGTTGTTTAGCTGGCCAACAAGCATGTTTCTTTATCTGTCTGATTGAAGGCTTTGACCATGGAGATAAGCAGCTCAAAAATTACTATAAAGCAAGTGAGTTACTTAAAGAGGGGCAGTGATTTGTGTATCTAGAACACTCTTCCCCTTGTTTGGATGCTTCTGCAGTATTGAAGAGTGGGAAAGCCTCTTGTTCCTTATCAAGAAGATTTTTATATCTGTAATATAATTGGGAAGAGTAGAAGGTACAAAGATAGCAGACTAGTAAGCAGTTAAATCTTACATCCATCTCTGTAACTTCTTGGGTTGGCTAATACAGCTGTATCAGCAGTCTTGTATCAGCAAATCACACACATACACATCCCCCAAGTAGCTTATACTACTAGCATCTCATACCTATAACCAACAGCCAGAACCAACTTCTTGGAGGAAGTATAGCAATAAAGATGTTTTTTGGGTTGATCAGTTGAGGTTTTTTTTGTTGTTGTTCCTTGTTACTTAAGGGTCCAATTTTCCCCTTTTAGATTGCAGCCAATATTGAGTCATAACTGATTTAATAGACAGCAACATCTATTGATTAAAGTCTAATTATAGCTATACTATTAATAGATACACCATTACCATTAATTTACAATTGTGTCATTTTGCAGAGTTACAACCAAATATAAAACTAATTCTCAGATCTTCTAAATCACACCAAACTATTTTTTTATAATTCTATCACCCTTCCCACGACTTGGTGCCAGAGTTGCAAGCCTGCCCATCTTTACTCGCCCCCACTCTTTCAGGCATGGACCTGATGGAGGGTTGCATGGGTTGCCCACAGGGGTTCCCTTCAGCATCCTGGTGGGCTTGGGGGGCACAGGTATCTTCGATGCTGTTTGTAGGTGCCTGCAAGCCTATTGTCAGAAGGTCCCACCCTCTGTTTACTTTACCTGATTTTATGTCTTGTTTCCGCCCCCCTTTTTTTTTCTGTTGGAGGACCCATCCTTTTTCTCCAGCCTTTACCACCTCCCTTTTTTTAGCCCAACTCTATGCAAGCAAGCAATTCACCTTCCCGCCCCCTTATTGTTTTCAATACTGCTACATTTGTGCTCAAATTTGATGTTTCCAACATCTTTACTCTGGCAATGTTGGCCTTAGGGGTATTACCGATACAGATTCTGAGGCATAGGCAGCCTCCTAAGACTACATCCCAAAACCACCCTGCAATTATCTGGTTCATACTGGCATTGCTTTTTTTTATTATTATTTTTATTTCATACACTCTAAAGCAAATTATTCTACTTTAGCCTTGATTCCTCTACCTACCTCCAATTAATGCAAGTAGTTTCATATCTGAGGTGCAATCTGCATACCAGAGCAACAAAGGTATGTGGTTTTCATACTCTTGTGCTCACACAGCATCCTTGCCCTTGAACTGTTTTGATTGCTCTCTGGGTTCCCTGCAGAGGTTTAGCTAGTCATGAGGTCCAGTGCTCTTGCTCACATTCATATGACTGCACCTACACTATTTTGCCAAAATAGCTATGGGTATGTTGTTTTTCCTATGCTCCTAGCCAAGTAGTTGTGTTTGCAAAACTTTTTCAAACAAAGACCTGGATAACGCTTCACCTGATCTCAGCAATGGGGTTTCCTCTTAGGAGTTTCTTTTATTTAAAGATATTTCCCTCCCCCCTCTATTGTGCAAGTCCAGTATAAGGTGAGTCCTAACAAAAGTTTAAGTTCTTTCTTTCAAGCCAAAATCTCTTTTCTTGCCTTTGGCATCTTTGTGTATGCTTATATCATAAAATGGACGCTTCCACAGGGATGGCTTCACATTAAAAGCTTCACTGATTTATCTTCTTTTTCTTTTTGCAATTCTGTCTGAACAAAAGCTTTCTGCTTCATGTTTCTCAGTGTGGATCTCCTGCTAGTGAAAAGCAGTGAGTAAAAATTTCTCAGCAAAAGGATAAGACTTTTCAGAGGAGATACCTTCGCTCTCCATAAAAGTCAACTTTTCCTACAGTGCTTGTAATAGTGTATTTAGTATTTTAGCTAAAAACCAGCAAGGCCTAGAAATGCAATACAAGCTAATGCGCCACACAACACCACCAGCTCCTCCCACTTTCCAACTGCACCTGAGAGAAGGTGAGTTTTATTTTCTGAGATTTCTGGGGTGTTTGAAGTGCTGTGCTGTCGGCAGTGTGCCTGAGGGAGCTGGTGCACAGACTAAGCCCTGCAGGAGCAGAGAATAGAAGGCCCTGGAGCTCTTGAGGCTTCTCCATTCCATGGGGTGGGAAAGTTTCTGGGACCCACCAGCCCAGTTGGCTGCCAATGCAGCACCTGCTTGATGGGCACCTGGCTCCTGGGCTTCTGTAGTCTGCTCCTTGTCCTTGCCAGTGCTCCAGGACCGAACCAAGCACTGGGGCTGAGACTGCTGCAAAGTGATAAAATCCGATGCAAGCAGGACTTGCAGATGGGGCTGCTGTTTTGTGCTTTCTCTGAGCACCACAAAGCTGAGCTTTGCTGAGCCCTGCCCCAAAGAAATAACTAGGCTATCTCCTGTATGGTTCTTCTGTTTGGCACCTTCTTTCTATAGGGGGAAAAATATCAGAGACACAGAAAACATTTGATCATGCTAGGTTTGGAGCAGGAAAGTGATTTTTATGGACTATCCCTCTGCCATTTGTTTACATGCAGGAAGAAAATATAGGATGAGTTTCTTCTGGTGCTCTCTGTAAAGGATAGTCATATTTGTGATGTGGCTAAGGTATGACATATGTCCATGTACAGAGTGAATGACTGAGAGTTTAGGATGTTATTCTTGGACAAGCGTTGCTGCATTTCTCAACTCGTCCACAGTGTGCACTTTTGAATAAGGGAACAGGAAGGAGGAAAGCAGATTTAGCACGACTCGGAGCAGAGGCAATGATACATGCATACATTTATTTGTTGTTTGTGTGGCATGTTTATGTCCACGAGCATAAGGCTGAAAAGGGTTTCTGGCTGTGGAGTCATGTGGCCTTTCAAGGAGTAGTAGGGGTGGAAGCGACAAAACCAGCTTTGGTGCAAAGAGAAAAGGATTCACCGGCTTCTGCATCTCTCCTCCTCCGTTCCACCAACCAATCTCAATAGCTGTGAGGAGTTATTACCGTGTGTCATGGTTTAGGTCGAATTGGCCAGTGACGGGCGACAGATGCTCTACCCACACTGTGGCAGTCGGGTTTTGAGGTGGCGGGTGGGAATTTTCCAGTGAATACTGTTCTTCTCAGAAAATAGCACTTTATTGATTCCAAAGCTTCTTATGGAAATGCTGATAATACGTGGTGGGAATGTGTGCACCAGCAGGGGAGTTCTCTCAGCACCAGGAGCAAGCACTGCAGGTAGCAGAAAGCTCCCCTTCCAGAATACCCCGTATAGGTTGAACTTTTTTATTTTTTGTGAGGCTGGAGTTCAAAGCAGGGACTTGTATGGGAACTTCTCCTGGGCTAACAGACTCTGAGCTGCCATGGGGATGGCCTCTTTCCGTTCAGGTGAAGTTCAGAATGGGAGAAGCTTTGAAACCTCAAGCTTCAAAGGTGTGAGAAAGGATGTTTGACACCGCTGTGCTGTCCCTTTGGTACACTGCCTCTCCAGGCATGGCAGCCACAGCAATATGGTGAGGAGCTGCTCTGGTGAGCAACCTTTCATGATCTGTCAGGAGACAGTCTCTGGCTTAACAGGAACTTGGCAGGTCTCATTATGACAGGAGTCAATCTCTCCTGTGTTATTGCATTTCTATGCTGGTGAGTAGCTCTTCGGCCAGGCAATATGTTTAATTTGGTGGTCAATTTGGAACGCAGTGGATCAACGACCTCTATTAAAACCCTGTGCCCCTCCCTGGATGGACTGAAATATTTTTCCACCATTGCAGTGTTGGTGTGCAACTTTGGATCCATGCGGATTGGTGCTGGTCAGGCAGTAAGGAACTACGCACCAGGACTGTTGAACTGAGGCATGATGTTGGCTTTTGTAACTCTGGTGGAGACGGGTGTTTCTCCATCCTGGTTAATGGAGTTTCCTCTGTTCATGGGGAAGTGTCTCTCTCTGCAGAATGATCTCAGTTCACTGCCTGGGAAACGCTCAGGGGTGTCCAGGCTCTCCTTTCATAATACACCCTGGGACCTTGTGACCGAGCAGATTCAGCGAAGGACTAGTTAATGTTTGATGTAAGGAACAGAGTTTCTGGCCCTACAAATAAATTCTGTTTACAGGTGACTCAACAGGGCAGGAAGTGATATCTATAGATATTAAGTATCTATAGGCAAATGCATGCAGTGGAATGGTGTGAAATTTCATAGTTGCGCAAGTGTTGTGTTGGGGAACTTGGCAACTCAGCAGGGTTTTGGATTGAATAATCATTCAGAAGCAGGGATGAATGTCCAAAATAGCTGCCTTTGTGCATCTGGATCACCTACCTACCACTGATAGTCTTTTTCCCCTAAAATGATCCAGTTGACCTGTACACAGGCATGACATAGAATCTTTAAAGAAGTTCTTGTAATCACATGCCGGTAGGTATGTAAAGAAGCGTCTGTTCACTGAGATCACTGTAAAAGGGAGAGCAATTGAAAGTGGAGGTTTCTTACCAGCAACAGACATTGTGAATGAACAGCTCAGCCCTTCCAGGCAAGAAAGCAGGGCTTAAATTAGGCAAGAATTTTGCATTTCGTTGACCTACTTTGCCATTTGCTCCCTTTTTCTACCTGAGTCCTCCCTAACCTATATTTCTTCTCTCTGACTGATGGGTGGTGAGGTTGGATTTGTTTTGATGCATGGAAAAAAGGAGGTGAAAGAACTACAGCTGAAGGAAGACTAAGTTTAAACTGGATTCTGATGGATTTTTAGGAGTGAATTTGAGACTGGTCAGCCTACTGCCAAAAAGTTCTGAGTCTGATGCAAATGAATTTCATAGCTGCTGCTGACGTTCTCTCAGCTACGTTCTTCCAGCAGAAGCGAGTCTGCTAAGGGAGTTTGCGGTTGCTCCTGGTGAAGTTATTCCTGAGTGTATGCTGCTGTTCTTAGGCTGTAGAAACACAAGAGTTTTTGAGTGTCCCCTTGTAATCAGCACAATGCCAGCGACGAAAATGCAGGGAGGTCACTTTCTCAGTGGCTTGTGCTATTGTTTCAAATGCTGCTTTGATGGAAGATATCACTCTGCATTGAGCATTGTTGTAATTGTGCAGGCAGAGCTCATCTCCTGCAACCGAAAGTAAGGAGGGAGGCAGAGCCTGGTATAGGCTTCTCCTTCCTAGATGAGAGGGGAAGGATGTGCTACCTCCATCCCTTCCTCAGGGGACAGAGCTGCTACAGGGATGGCTTCAGCTGAGGGGGGGATGTTCAGGCTTGGCGAAATCGGAGTTTTCTGCTCAGTCTCCCAAGAGTGCCAGTGCAGAGAGCTCTTCTCCACCACACTACCTCAGCCAGGCGCTCCAGCAGGCACAGGTTGGTGTGGATTGCATCTGATGTGAGGGTGGGATAGAGCTGAGTGCAATCTGTGACGGGGATTTGCCAACAAGGCAGCAATTATAGATATGGGATTATATGTGTGAAGGACCATTGCCACTTCTCTAACATTTCTAGAGAGAATGACAGGAGCCATTTTAGGATGAGACTGCTACTCCCTGCTCTGTGTCAGGGGTGGGACAGCAGGGATCCTTCCTTAGTGGTATGACAACATTAAGACATTCAGGAGCAGACAACTGTAATCTGTGCATTATCCCTGGTTGCTGCTGAGACAAAACAGCAAGAAAAGCATCATCTGGTCCTGGTCATCATAGGTCCTGGCCTAATATCACATCACAATGCCATTGTGCCTCTTCAGGAAGCCAAACTTGCATTCTTTAATGAGAGATTCATAGGGATGGGGCAAGTCATATATTAGGGTAGGCTGCTTTTTCTCAATGGATATTCAGAGAGCATCATCTGGGAGAGCTTCCAGCTCATTCTAGCTTCTGTTTCCTTAATAGAAGTCAGTATGGATCAGAGCCACAAGGTATTTCTAGTATGCAGATTGTCAGAGATCTAAAATTAATGTACAGACCTTCTTGTCCAAAGGGACGAGTGTGGCTATGGATAGCTTTCTTTCAAAAAGCCTGTCTGCCTTTGTGTGATAGCTTTCCCTCCCAGGTAGGCAAATATAGGCTTTCTGACTTAGCAAGGACATGACAGTTTGGACTAGCTAAGCCCAATTTGGATATTGCCGAGATGAAAAAGTGGGATTTTTTAAGAGTTTCCTCTGGCAGAGAAAAAGTTTCACTAGCAGTCTCGGTCAAAGCCTGTCTGAATCCGTTTCCTAGCAGAAACGTGCTCATCTTTCCTCCTACTTCTGTCACAATCTCTTCCAGAGGATTGGTGATGGTGGGAGCGAGCAGTTGCATTGGTTTTGAGGAACTCAGTTTGCTGTGAGCACCCCAGCCCAAGCTCTGTGCTGGCTGGAAAGAATGACGTGAGGAAATAGGATCGCAGAGCCTGGGGAGAAGCTTTGCAGACCACCTGGCCTCCGAATTCCTGGCACTGCTCAAACTTGTCTCTGTAGGAAATCCATGTTCCAAGTCAAGCTCAGGTCACATGAGAAAATGAATTTGGCAGGAATATTATGAGTCCCTACTGATCTGCCAACAAATCCACCCCAAGCATCTTGCTCCATGGCTCTACACTTAGAATAGAGCAGCACAACTGACAGCCCAGCATAGAAAAAATGTACTTACAGAAGTGCCTGGAGGTGGCTTCTGCAGGCTTTCCCATGAACCAATGCTGCTGCAAGCTGACTTTCCTTAGCGCTACGTTCTCCTTTTACAGAAAAAATAAAAGGCAAGGGCTGAGGAAAGGCTTGAAAGCAAAGAGAATTAAGGTGCCAGGAAAAAAGACATTCCTCCTTCTTAGTTTTCTGTGTTCCTGCTGTCCTAGGAAGACTTCAGTTCTCCTGGGTGCTGTTTAGTCACTCAAAAATGTACAAATGTAGGGACAATTCATACTTCTGTGCCCACCTGACCTCCTCTGACATCATTAGTAGCAACTGGTGAAACGTTGCCATGTGCATTTAAGTGCCATTTTGTGCATTGTTTTTCCCAAAATATCTCTGCTTCAGAGCAAGGTGCATAAAGAAAACGAAATTCAAAATGACTCTGGCACAATCGTAGTAGAAATAAGCAGCTATCAAGCTTAATGCAGATGCCATGATGGGAAATATAATCTCATTTCCGCTTCTTTTTTTTTTTTTTCATCTTTTGTGTTAGGTGCTCTGTTATCATCTTTATGTGGGATGTTCAGAAATTTTATTGCATTGAGCGTATCTGGGAATTGGGAGGTCTCTTTATTACAGAAGGCAGAGATTTTTGAGATGGGCTGTCAACAACTTGTGGTGCTTTAACATCCCTTCAAGGTGACTGGATGACGTGCTTTGTATAGAAGTGCCTCTTGGGGCAGTATAACTGGAAACACAGGACTTCCTGTTCAGGCCACAATTTTTTGAAAATTAGAGGACTGAAATTAAATATGTAAATCAACCTTTCTATAGGCACAAGCACAAAAATAACTATGAAAGGTCCTGATTTTCAGGGTTGCTGCTGTAAGATCTAAATGTGGGCAGTCAAGGCTGAAACTCTGAGCTGTGGCGTTTCCTAAAGGAACCGAGTAACCACAAGTTTGAATAGCTATCCTTTAGATTTGCGCACATGACCGTACATGTGTTTATTTGCGTATTTATTTCTATGTCTTATATAAGACATATAATATTTATTTTCTATAAATAAATATGTAGAAACAAGTAAATTATATATAAATGCTTATTTATATGCATTTCTAGTTAAATTACCTAAGTTCTGCTAGGAGACTATTAGAAATACTTAATTATTCACTGGAGCGGAGACCATGAAGAAAAATCTTTAAAAACATAGGTATAAGAAAAACAACTGAGACTGATGCGATAGGTTCCTCCCTTGGTAGTCATGCAAATAGCTTGGGTATGGCTGTGGTCACTGCAACACTCTGGGTGAAACTGTTTTGTTTTCCTTCAGGTTGTCTCATCCAACGCTTTCCTGTCTTTAAGAGTATAGGTAAGGATGACGGGCATGAAACTAAGGGCAGAGGTTGTGACATGCCTGAGGTCTGGAATCCGGGAGCTGAATTCCCATCCGCTATCTTTACGCTCATCCGGCTTATAAACACTGCATGTGTTGGGACTGTATCTACTTTGTGGCTCTTGGGGAATGGAAGAGGCTCTGGCTCATTAGTGGGAAGCGCTTCTGCTCCCAGTTTGCACTAACCAAGTATGCGAACAGCAAGAGAAGGCAGCAAAGATGCTGAAGGAGCCAAGCTACTTTAAAGGCAGTCTTTGGTGAAAGAGCACCTGCTTGAGGCTGGATGAGGCATCCTCCTTCTTCCCTGTGCAGGCAGGGGAGGTGGGTGCCAGCAATGGCTCAAAGCAAGTTTGTACATTGGGGATAGTTTTCAAGGGGAAAACACTAATTTGCTGTTGCCCCCAAAATTTGAAGAGACTGTGGGAGGAACCAAGTCTTCTACGCTGCTCAGACCAGCACTCTGGATGCCAGAGAAGGTAGCCTGTTAACGAGTCAGTTAAACTATGTAGTTAAAGCTGAGATATGTAGCCGTCAGCAGTGGGAAGGACGAGACATTAGACTTGCTCAGCAGGGGAAAGTGCATATTGCAAGTTTTCCTTAAGGCTCTGCCTGGCTGTGCCTTGCTGCCACTGAAGCTTTTCCTTACAATTTTGGACTTGGATTTTCCCAGGAGAGGCTGTGAGCTCTTCTGGTTTGGAGGGGTGGAAGAAGAGAGCAGAGGGATGGCCAGGTCCAGCTGGAGATGGCCCGGGTGACTCTGCACGTCTATTTCCAGGCGAGCCACCTGATGGTGCTGTTTGTTCAAGTTCCTGCCTGCGGTGGATGCTCCTCGCCTGCAGAGCTGTGGACCTGCATCTAGATCTGCCTCATCACAGGGCGTTTAATTAATAAATAAATGACAAAAAAAGATTTGCGTCGCCCACCTGGCTCTGGCAGTGGGAGCTCACCTTTCTGTGAGGCCCCGGGGCAAAAACAGATGGTTTTTGTTTTTTTTAAGCTGGATTTCAAGAAAGCGCCTTCGAAAAGGTCTGGGGGAGGCCAGGCCTGGGTACTGCTGCATTTTGTGGAGGCTGACGATGCCTTGCTAGGTTTTCCTAATTTATTTTGCATTCACCTCACAATTTCCATTGTGGAGCTTTCCCGTACGAGGATTAACCATCACAAGCGGTGCAGTGCAGCGCTGGCAACCTCCCTGGAAATCACGCATCCTGAATAATGATGAGAGCTGAAAGCAGGACAGAAAATCCACCCTTCTGCTCCCTAAATCAGCATCAAGTAACGCCACCCCAGACAAAAAGCAACATTTGGCGGCACCCCGCATTCCGACAGCCGGCCCCCCTCCCAAACCTGGCTCCCTCTCTGAAGGGGCTCACAACAAAATATGCAGGCAAGGCAAGAAATGCAAACTGTGGGGATGCTCCTGCGCATCACCGGGTGTCTATTGGGAGGGCCAGGCTCCCCATCTGCTCTGGAGAGTGCAGGCTTGTGTTTGCCATCTTAGGGACCAAGCCTCTCTGTCAAGGACTAGCGGTGCAGTGCTTTGCGGTGTAGGTGCAGGGATGGGGGGTGACCGGTGCAAACAACCAGGGCCAACATGTGGGGAAAGCAAACCAGCTCACCCTCCTGCCTTCCTGGTTCATTTTCTGATAAGTGACAGAAGTCAGGGAGCATAATTTAGCCCAGGTTGCCCCACTCCTGCCATGGGCAGCACTGCCAGTGGGTCCCTCTGAAGTGATCAGGCTGGCTCCTCATTTGTTTCTCACTGTCAGAATGATGAGTCCAACTAGATTTCTTTCTGTTTGTGTTTGCTGCTTGTCTGTGCTGACAAAACATGCGTAGTTTGTAGCTCCCTCGCTTCAGCTGGCTGCTGTTCCATTTTAATGCGAGATGCTTCGTCGGAGGTCATTTACTCGGTATGTTGCTGGGCCATTTACAAATATAAGCTGATGAATATTTCATCGTCGTTCACCAGGAATTCTGTTGAAGTGTAGAACTTCATGGCAGTGAGTCACTACGTGAGGCACTCAACCTGAAATTGTTTCCTTGCTGCATCTCTCATCAGATGTGCTAATTGCTGACATTAAGGATGTAAAGTTAGTGGAAGGAGGAAGAATACACATATGTATTAATATAACAATTCTCTTTATCTCACCTTGATTCAACTTAAATATCACTGGAATCAGCACTGTTCGGGGAAGGGGATCTTTCGATGAAATAGCAAGAGCAGCCATCTCTTCCCGTTCTCTCTAAGAGCAATTCCCAGGGCTGGCTTTCCTTCCCGCAGTGCCACACCTCCAGGAGGGAGTCTCTGCTGGACTCGGAGACTCCCTCTTCAGTGCCAAGAAGAGTGAGTACTTGCAGCGGAGTAGGTGGTGAGACTGATCTATCTCACTGCAAAGCATCCCTGTGGAAGCAGGGCACAGTGTGCAGGGGACACATGCCGCTGTTAATGCCCGCTTGAGACTGCGAAGAGCCTAGAGCACTAGTTCTGCAGAGGGAGACCCAAACCGTTTGTTTCGGAGTCAAATGATGATTCAGGCACCAGCATCATTAGTTGTTTTATTGCTGAGCCAATTAAGGAAAACGGAGACTGGGATAGAGTATCAAGGCAGGGGTCTATAAAGGTAGTTTATCCATCAGCTGCCAGCTGAGAAGGGAGGAGGTTGCTGTACCACGGCAGTTGGAGTGGCAGCAGGAAGCCCCAGCTGGATGATGCAGATGTGCTGGTGGCAGTGCCCCCCACCTCACCCTCTGTCTGGGGAAAAGCCAGTGGGAAGGTGTTCTCCTGTTACGGTGTTGTTTATGCCACTGTAAAACAGTTTTGTGTTGCGCTGCTGGATTTTCTGGACAGCGCAGCTTTCATGGCGAATGATGTTGCCCTCTGATAACTAGGGCTACAGAGAGCATAAGGGCACACTGTGCTTCGTGAGCAAGAAAATGATCCAACCAAAGAGATCCTTTAACCACACAAGCTTCTTCAGCCCTTGGTGGTGCTGAAGTTGAGCTATGGGGGGGTCTGCCAGTAACATAGGTAATTGTAACCGTTTCAAACACCATGGGGATGTGCTGCAAAATGTGCCTGTTCTTGATTTACTGCTGGCTGGTCATAAGGTGCTTCAGAGCTAGAGCAATGGAGAGAAACTGTGAATGTATCAAATTTGATAGCTGTGTGGGAAGTAGGGGGTAATCCCGTCACTTGCAGAAGAGAAAGGTTGGTAGTTCGGAAGGTAGTTACAACTCTTCTGAGGGCAGAAAATGAGACAGTCTCCTCTTCTTTTCACTTTTCCATCCCAGCTTGGTCAGGTTATGCAGTTCACACAGCTCTCAGTATTGCAATTTGTCTGGTATGACCCGTCCTTATGCAACAGGCTGTCCTGTGCTGTGCTGTAGGTAAGACCCTGCAGACCCAGCTGGGTGCCCCACTTTGTGGGAAGCCCTTGCCATGCACAGTGCAGAACAGAGGCTGGATCTGGAAACTGGGCAGATGTTCCCCAGTCTGCTGGCTTTATTGGGACAGCAGGAGTTTTGTGCTGGAAGTTTGGTCTATGGGAATTTGGTGCCAATATTCATGAAATGTAATAAAAGCAGGCAGTGTGGGGAAAAAAAAACATTTGAGGGCGTCCTAGACTCCATCATAGTCTTTATTGGGCTTCTTGGTGGATTTTTTTTTTTTAAATATAATTGGATTTTTAATTTGACCGATTGTAATGACAGAATTAAACTGATTCTGTAGCCATTTCTTCCAAAACAGTTCAATTAACCTGTAGATCTTTAAAATATAATTAATAACTTTTTGTAGAGTGAGACTTCTTTTCTGTGGGGGTGCAGGCATATGTGGGTGGTTGCTGAGAATACATGGTACTCTAATCACTTCTCACTGTCTCTCTTCCACTCTCTCTTTCTGATGCACACAGATATTATGGGCTCAAATTTGCCACTTCTGTCATCCCAGAAATAAACAGGACTAGTCATAGGGCAAAACATGACTTAAAAGTGACACAAACTGTACCTGAAGAAGGAACAAAAATGGTCATTTTTAATAATGCTTGGTTACTTTCCAAAGTGGAGAGCAAACGAAGGAACGTATATTATGCTCTAAGAGAAGAAAGAAGTGTTAGCATTCTAGAGAAACTTGGTGAAGGGAGGGCAGTTACACTGGAAATTGCTATTTGAGGAAGAGTGTCTAAATTTTGATTTAGGGTAGGTTTTCTCAGCAGTGTAGCTGACATTTCGCAATCTTTCACAGTATAACTTTACTTCAGCCATGAGTTAAGTAAGTTCAGATAATGCACAAAAGAGTAAATATAGCAGATTTTACTTTTTTAGTAAAAAAGTAGATGATGCTCCTGTCCGTGTCCTCCATTAGTCACTTTTCTCACCAGGTGTGGATGCTCTGTGCTTTGTCAGTCTATCTGCCAGCTGATGTCTTTGCTTGTCCACCTCTTAAGGAAACCTGGGCTGTGAGAACCATCAAATGTGTTTCAGACCTCAGTGTAAACTCATCTGAGCCTTCCTACTGTTCTCCACGGTTTCCAGGGCAGTGGTTGGGCAGGCAGAGGTGATAGTAAGAACCCCAAAGAAACATGGAGGGGGGAAAAAAAAAATAATCCCTCTGTTTTTCTTCCTGTTACCAGCCCATGCAGAACTGTTTGGTTGCTTCCATCTCTGGCAGCCCTCTTTTTGGTGATACTAAAAAACAATTGCAGACTGAGTTGAGTTAGCAGTTGTGTCCATTGTGTGGCACTTGTTAGGCCATGTCTGATGTACTGTGCCCAGTTCTGGGTCCCTAGCACTGGAGGGATATTGGCAAGTTGGAGTGAGTCTACTAAGACTTGTACAGGGCTGGAGCATATGATATACAAGGAGAAACAGAGGAAGGATGAGATGCAACAGACACAAGTTGCAGGATGAGAAATTACAGCTAGATATAAGGAAGAAAATCTTTGCAGGTAGGGTAGTCAAACACTGGAAAAGGTTGCCTAGAAACACTGTAGGATCTCATCTTTGGAGGTATTCAACTTTGGAAGTTGGACTAGTTGGAGCTCTGGAGGTCCTTTTGTACGTATTATTCTGTGGTTTCATGACTTTGTGCAAGAGTTTGAGCAAGTGTCTTACACAATATGTATTGCCTCTCTAATGTACCAGAAAGACTTCCAAGCAAGCATCTTTGTACTCCCTTTCAGAAACAAAACTCCCTCAGGACTCTCCATACCACGAGCAGCTTTGACACAACTTTGCAGGGTGCCACTCCTCACCCCATGTGCAATCAACTTTGGTTTTGCCCATATTTTCCTGTATGTGAAAATGGCTATTAGACCCATTTCCAGCTGAAAACATCTGCTTTAATGAAGAACCTGAAATGTTAGAAAATACACATGAAAATTAGGCCTGCTTCAGCCTGGTTCTTTCCATGTGTTTCGCCGTGCTCCTCAACAAATTCTCATGGAAACCTTCTTCCTCTGGCAAGTCTTACTAAGGGACTTGTGAAGGAGGGTTCTTTTTATTTTTCACCAACAGATATCATTGATGACATTGATGATCTCCTCTTTTTTCCCTAAAGTTTCAGGCCATCAGGTTTAAACAGACTGGAAATAACCATTATGTTGACATTTAAAATAAACCGGAGAACTTGTCTTGGGTCTCAAGAGGTTGAAATGAAGATCCATGGTTTGGATCAGCCAAATGCTGTTTAGTCCATACCAGTGTATCTGAATAAGACACAGGACAAATAGGAATTTTTCTTGAGATTGTTTTTTTCAAAACTTAAATTAATCTCTTATTACAAGAGAGAAAAAAATTACAGAAGACTGTTTATCCACAAATCTTCCATGTATTCACAGGATCATAGGATAATTCTGATTGGAATTGATCTTGGGAAGTCTGTAGTCCTACCTCTTGCTCAAAGTAGGATAGGCAGTGAGATTAGACCAGGTCACTCAGGAGTTTATTCAGCTGGGTCCTTAAAACCTCCAAGGAGAAAAACTGTACAACCTCCTTGGGTTATGACTCCTCCAAAGGGGTCAGTTGTTCCAAATTTTCTGGAAAAACGTTAGTAAGCTGAAGCCCTAGTTCAAAGGAATATGTCGCATTGTCAGCAGAGAACTGTGGGCAACCTGTCTCTGGCTTGAATAAGTCATTAAAATGTCCTCCAGCTTTCCCTTTGTAAGGTGGATCCAGTAGCGCTGGAGGTGCCAGAAAGACTGTATCCTAGTTCGAGTTGCAGCTGAGCTTCAGTGCAAACACAGGTGCTGGCACTCTCCTTGCCTTCAGCCCTGGAACTCATCCAGTTCTGGACAAAGTCACACTGGCCTTGCCTCCAGAATTCAGCTCTGGATTTTAACATAGGGTTTTTTTGTTAATTTGGAGCAAATGAGACAAACAATTGCTGAAGGGTACTCTCTTGTTAGCGATCAGTAAAGTTAGAAAATTCAGGATTTCTGTTTGAGATTGCATGCAAAGATATGTTAATTGTGAACTTTCTTTGCAGAAGCTGCTGTGAGCTGGGAACATTGCGGTGTATGCCAGTTTAGCAGAAAGATGCCACAAATTACTGAGTTTGACCCAGGAATTTCTGGTTGAAAGATTACGGCCTGTGCTCTGTGGGAAGCCAGACAACTGCCAGGGTTTTGGACCAGCAAAGTTTCTGAGCAGTGCATAAACATTTGCAGAGACCCCAAAGTCCCCTTTGCAGAACTTTTTGTGGTTTCAGTATTAGCACTACTTTCACGAGTGAATGGATTTGAGATGAGAGTGTAGAACAATGTGATTAACTGTGTCTGAGCTAAAACCAGTCGCAGAAGCTTTTCTGAAGCATCTGCTCTGAACACTTGACAAAGGCTAGCTAGTTTTTTGATAGGCTGGAAAAGTTTCTGGCTTCTTTATCCCCGTCTCCTTTACTATGCATTTGAACTTGATGAAGCACCTTTTCCGGGTCAGCTTCAACGGGATAGATTAATTTCTGGCATTTATCTTGATGCCCAATGCCAGAAGAAGAAAAAAAAAATCAATATTTAATAATTTCTCCTTAATACAGCCTTCCTGTGTCCATGCTCAGAATATTCAAGGTCACCAAGGGCTGTTCAAAAGCATGGGAAGAGTAAAAGTTGTGCTCTGAATGCTGTCGAATACTGCGTGCTGCTAAGCTCATAGGTTGCTTTCAAGGACTCGCCATGACAGCATGTAAGAGTAATCATCACCTGACATACTCAAATGGCTTCCTTGTTAACCAAGTAAGTATGAGAAACAGCTTGTTTGAACTGGCACACGTTTCCTTTTGATAATGATGCCCCCCATCAGCCTATTAATAGTAGAAGCAATGTTTAATTAACAGCTTTCCTGCAGCCCTTGTCCACTTCCGGTCTGGCTCTGAGCTCAGTCGTGGTGGCTTTCTCTTGTTTGTCCCTTGCCATAGAGGTTTCTGTCTACTGGTTTACTTCCCAAAGGTAAAAATCATCAGAAGTATGTAAATGACACAGGCTCCAAAGGTAAGGAGACTGGAATAATTCGAAACCCAGATTTCACTGGCAGTTAACGAGAACTAGACAGATTATTTTTTTTTCAGGATGCTGTACTCAAAAGTAGATGTTTCCCCTGTCACAGGACAAAACAGACAAGCTTCACTTGTCTTCCACAAGGTGCAAAGCCCTTTTGAGCAGTGGTTTAGTTTCATGGTGTAGACTGAATATTCTGTTTATTTTCTCCTATTTCCCCCTTTCAAACTGTGCTGTTATATATCCTTTGTGGTTCTGATATTCCATCTAGTGGCTGAATCCTTACGGGAGGAACTCATTTGCAGTCACTGATCCTCAGCTCCCTGTAAGATTCATGCAGTTTAGTGCATACATGGTCATATTTTACCTCCAGTTTGGATCAACTTTTCCACTTTTTACTTTCTGGATTGTGCTCCAGGGATATTTGTATCTTTGCTGGCCCAACTTTTAACTTAATTTTGTATTGCTTCTTTTTTCATTACCTCTTCCAGACAATCCGCTAGCCAAGTTGTGATTGATAATGAGATAAAAACTCTCATGCTATAGGGTAAGCATAGGCCTTTATTTATGGTTTTATATACGGAGAGTTGTGTTTTAGAGCCACCAGTTTCCATGATAAGCAACTTTTTCCATGTTGACACTGCAAGTAACAATTGAAAAAGTTTGGAGACCTCATTCTCTGCCTATAAATACACCAAATGAATCTTTCTTAGCCTCTGCTGAGGTCTTGTAACAAACTATGTGGTAAAATCCAATCACTGAGGATTTATGAAGGTAGGGTAATGGTAATTTATTGACTTCGGTGTTTTTGCTCATTTACAAAGACAGTCAGCTGAAGGAGAAGCATTCATACTTTATTACTTTTCCTTGAACACTGACATTTTTATTTCTCAAGAATTGTTTTTCTTTTTCATTTTAATTTAAAGACAAAACACAGTTTCCCTTAATTTGACACATAACAGAAGATTGGCCTGAGACGCTTTGAATTCCTTTTTTTAATAATTACAGAATTCACTGTCTAATCTTACTTTCTAATAACTGTAGGATTACAAGCTGAAAAACAGACTGCTTAAGAATAAAAGTCATTGCTGAGATGTCATAATTGCATTTTTTTCTACAATAAAATAGATATTTTTGACCACTTCTTCATAAATCATCCTAGTTTCAGTGGATGCTCTGCTATTACCAATACCTCAACAAAATAATAGAAACTGTTATGAGAATAGGAGAACTAATTAATCTTGGATGCCTATGAGTTTGTGCCCTAAACACATAGGTTTACACTAGTGCAAAACTACCAGCTTGTCTCTGTGTCCTTCTTAACTCTTTTGTGCAAGAGAGAACACCAGCGATGCTAGTCTGCTGCTGAATGTGTACGGGTTTGTTTGCTGTCTCAGGCTTGCTAGAATATATAGAGGCTGAGTTTTGCCTGCCTTCCCTTAATGGAAAGCACTAATTTTGGTCTTTCTTCTCTCTCCAGCTGCCAGATCCCTGAAACTTATAAAAATATAATTATCTGTGAGACTCCAGCCCTTCTTTTAAATTTGGTTAAAATTAGCTAAGGAGAAAATTCACTAAAGGGAGCTGACAGACAGGAATCAGGCCAAAAATACATCATCCATCATGTCAGTTGTGTGTGTCATGGGTAGCTGTTAATTTAATACTACATTTCTTCCACACCAGCCTGTGGGGTTAGCTACTCTGGTGTCCAGGAGGTGCAATTATTCTCTGCCTGTTTCAGTGAAGAGCTCCTCGGAAATGTTTGGGTCCATCCCCTCTAAGCAACGCTCAGCGCTGGGTGTCATTGCATGCTCCGGGAGGCTTTCTGTTCCTGGTGTATTCAGGAGCACACCAGACAGCTCCACACAAGGCAGGCAGGGCTGCCCCTACGGGCTTTCATGTGGCAAAGGGCTTTGGGTAGGAGTAGCAACCAAGCTGTAACAGTGTGGGAATCCTCTCCAGAGGAAGACCTGGGCCCTCAGTGAGCACCACATCCTCTGTGCACGAGTTGGTGTTGTTCTGCCTGTTGTTATGGGCAAACATAACTTTTCTCTCTAGATCAGAGCTAACACAGTAAGTCCTCCTTTTGCAGCTGCATTTTTGACTATGCAAGACTCAGTCCAGCTCTTATGTTTTGAGACTGTGTAGAGTAAGGCACCTTCAAGTGTGCAGTAAGTGCTGTATCCAAGGTACAACACCCACCTGTGTTTGGCACTGTCACTCCAATACCATAGTATCTTGCACAGGCTCTGTTGAAGAGCTAGTTTTCATTGCATGGGGAGGCTTACCAATTTTAGGCCCTGCTACTGCAGAAGACCCATATGCCTGAATTTAACTTTGTGCCTAAGAGCACTTCTGTTGAAATTTGTAGGCATGTTCAGCTATGCGCAGTTAACTTGCATAGGTTGTCCTGGTTGGGGTCTTTCTGCAGGGTACCTTTGTCTGCACGGGTACCACAGCCACTATTCCACTGATGTAAAGGAGTTGGTAGTGTGTTACTTGCCTTTTCAAGGTGCTCTGCAGAGCTGAAAGCTAAAAAAAAAAAAAGTATTTCTCCATTGCACAGTATAATTTGGTGAAGAGATTTCAGAGAGAACTCTAAACTAGTTAGCTGTAAGTACTGTAAGCAATATAGCTGCATTAGCACAGAGCTCAGCTGGGTAAATTAGCATTGCGCAGCATAGACATACCCTAAATTTCTGGTATGGTTTCCTCAGTGACACTTTTTCAAACCACAACTCGAAAATAAAATATGTGGGTTTTTTTCACCCCTCCAAAATAGTATGCTAGGAAAGCTTGCATACATTTTTCTTTTTTATTATTGCACGATCTCCTCTCTTAAAATAAATTCTAACCTGACTGCCTCATTTTATTTCATTTTAATTTTTTTTTGCTTTTATTGGTGGCATCCTCTCATTCATCTGAGCCTGGATCCCCTGTTACCAAATCTGTTTCAGCTGGAGCACAGAAGATACCGCTTCTGCATTGTAAAAGCTATTGTTCCAGTTCCCTCATGACCTCATGATGGAAAGCAAGACATGATCAGAAAAGGAACAGAGATCTAACATCATTATGTCCCTATATAAATCCATGCAGTTCTGATTATACCATCTCAAATAGGATGCAGTAGGACTGGAAAATCCTCAGAAAAGGGCAAGATGGATGATAGATGTTGTAGCTTTTATAGTGTGAGAGTAAGTCACATTCTCATGTCCGTGGGGAAAAAAAGTGGCTGCGAGTCAAGAGCTGAGGGGTGCCATGGAGGTCTGCCATGATGACTGGCAAGGAGAAAGTGAGTAAGGAGCTGCTATGGGCTACCACAATGAAGAATGCCTGGTGAAAATCACTGGGGTAGCAGGTTTAAATGTCTTCAAGGGAGAACTCTCCTTGCAGTGGTTGATAAGCAGTGAAATGCATTGCTGCAGCATGTGGGCAAGACCAAATGTTTAAAAGGAGTTAAAATGATGACATGGATAAAGGTAATTACCTTGACGGTAGATCCGCAATGATTAAGGGATTTAGTAGGTGGAAATAAGAAAGGTAAAGATGGGTTATTCATCTCAAAGGGAGAATAAGAAATTATTATCCTTTGTCCTTCTAGGAGTGGTTGCTGGCATCACTGTGTAATCCACTAGGTTATTCTAGGCACTAAGCTGGCTCTGCCTGTGACAGCAAAACTACCATTTTACACAGCATAGCTTAAGCTAAAGCATTGAAGAACAAGGGAGAAAGACCAAAAAACACTACAGGTTGAGGTGTATTTGCTCACTCAGTCTCCCAGAGGAAGAATAGCATCATAACCGTACCTGTTTGAAAAGGCTGTAAGAAAACGAAAACTGCCACAGTGTGTCAGAGATTGATGCCTACCCTGACATACCTCCTCTGCATCCCACAGTCAGGTGCTTAAGGAATTCCCAAGATTAAAGTTACATCGTGATCACTCTGTTTAATCAATTACAGTGGCTGTTTCAGACCCCTGTAAATTGGAAATAAGGCTAGGGAAAAATGAGATATAGCCAAGATCATAAGAACCTATGAGGCTTCAGTTCTGCAGCTGTTTAAACATCCTGTATAAGTTCTCTTTCAAGCAACTTTCTAAGGAGCAGGTGTTTTTGCAAGGAGAATCTTCGCTCAGTAGGGAACGGACTATATTCAGCATTTGTGAAATGTTATATAGCTAGCTTTCCTAACAGCTTGTATTTTTCTGTGGCATTTGTTTAATGGCTATGTGGTGAATTTCTTCTTCTTAGCTCCACCATCCCAAGAATTTGATGAACGAATGGAGTGAGAATCGTGGACCATTGGCCTTTCTCCATCCTCCAAAGTGGTAGGAGACAAAATTTTAAATATATGATTGATAGTATGGATTTTGGAGTTGGTTTCATGTTTGGGGGAGTAAATACAGATGTTCTGGGATCAGATAATTTCTGCCTATCTGAACACTCATTGTGGGGCAGTATGATTACCAGAAACTGGACTGTAGGCAGCAAAATACAGGTTTCAATACACAGAATCTGGAGTTAGCTAAAAAGATAGCATGACTGACATAAGAAATGTGATCCCTGATCTTGGTTATGTGCGAGCAGTCGAAAAGTGTTATTTTTGCTAGAAGAGTTTGTTCTGTCTCTGTCTTTATACCTGGCAGAGAGGCAGTAACTCCAAGGCACAAATCAGGAACTCCCACGCACAGCCCTTGATTGCTTCTTTTTCAACTCACCATGCAATTGCCATATGTGAATCTAGCAAGTGACACTTCCTAATGTAAAGCACTATCACTTTCCTAAAAGTACAAGCTGAAATAGTCTGTATGATTGTGTAAACGAAATCAATACTAAGCCTAGAATGTGAAGAATGATGGAATTCTAATAGGACAAGTGCTGTCTTCTAATAACAAATAGTAGTTATTGATACTGGTGGCCAAAAGCCAAGAATTTGGATGTCACAGAAACACGGATTTCTGTGTGCATGTGAAATAAAACCTAGTGAATGTAGGGTGTATTCAAACCCTGCTATGGTGGTCAGGTGGTCCCCATCCTTTTCTGTTTTCATCCTCTGCCTGTTCTGCTACTGAGGTAGTCAAAGCACAGATCAGGGCAGAGCAGCAGGTAATCCTGTGTGATCTTTCTCTTAGAGCATCTTTTCCGGTATCAAAGACCCATCTTCACAGATTCTCTGTGCATCCCAGCAATATGCATACAACATATAGAGGCTATTTGCAGAGAAAAAAAGTGAGACAGCCTGGGAAATGTCTGTCTTCATCTCCTCCACGTTGAAACAACAGTGCTTCTTCAGAAAGGATCCAGAGCCAGCGTGTGCAGGCATCGCAGGGGTGAGTAAGATGGATTTGGGTCTGGATCTCCGAAGCACCGACGGGTAAATTACAAAGGGCCGAATCTTCATTACTGGTGATTTAGGAGGCATAAAGAGACACAACTTGATTTGTGGATCCCAAGTGGAGTTTTCAAGGCTGACAATTAATAATACAAAATCGACTTGTAAACTGAATGAATCTGACACAGGGTCATGGAGAGAAAATTAAATTTGGAAGCACTAGTGCCATTTTTCTAGTCACTTGTGAGAAGAGTGTGGAACTGTGTTTGCAGATGTCTTTCTGCTTTTCTCCTACTGTGCTTTTCTCCTGCCCTCCCACCCTTAAATTCAAGCCTTTCTTTGGAGATTTAAGTATTTAACTTCTTAATCTTGTAATTTGAAGTAACAAGACAGTTGGGTGACATTTTACAAGACGAAAACCATTGAGTCAGCCTCTTATAACTACACAACTGTTAAAATCCCCATATGACTAATCTCTAATTCCCAGCAGTCTACTGCAAATAAAATCATATATTGAACTGTGCTACTTTAATATCCCAAATAAAGCTCCCACACGACTTCCAGTTCGGCTCAGTGCTTGGTTAGCCTAATACCATGGTGATGTTTATACAGATCACAGACTGCATTAAACAAAACTCTCCCCATAAATGTTTGTGGGAGATAATATTAAGATAAACAGTCCATGAAATCTCCTTAAAAATGCAGGGTGCCTGGCCTCCTGCGAAATGGTATATAGGAAGATTAAGCCACAACAGTACTTCTGAAAGTGTATCTTCAGTACTTCACAACCGAAGGACTATTCTGAGAAAAGGATTCCTTTGCCTATGCTGGTTTTTCAGCCCCATCCTTTTACACATGCATGCAAAGGGTCCTTTGGGAAGCAGCTTGCTTGGTTTGCTCTCCTGACGCAGGTTCCCGGGCCCAGGAGATCTCATTTGCTGATTCCTTTCCAACTAGCTGCTGACAGGTGATATTAGGGGATGTACGATATTTGTAGTTTCTCACAGTTTCTCTGTTGGCTTTCAAAGCAATGGGACGATTTCTGAGTTGGAGGCAAATGGAAAGATCACAAGAATCAAACCTGTGCGTTTGCAGAGAAAAGACGGGGCATGGTCCATGCCTATTTCTAATGACATCCAACCCAGAGGTGGACAAGAAGCTGCTTCTGGGCCTCCTGGGGATTGCAAATCATTGAAGCGCAGCTCTTCTGCACAGCACAGGAGGTTTCTTCTGTGTGAGAGAGCAAAGCACGTCTCCTCTGCCTGCTTTTGGAGGGGCAGGCAGCACCCCAGTAAGATCTGTGGCTGAGTTTGGGTTCTTCCAGGCCCCCAGATGCAGAGAAGTCTGAGGATGGATCCAGACTCTCAGACACGGAGGTGTTTGAGGATGAGGTACTGGCTGGGGGAGGCAGACCAAGCAGTAGGAGGCTGGTAGATGGTAAATGAAGATTTTGCTATGTGGCTGGCTTGCTAGATCAGGAAGTCAGACCTTTCCTTTACGTAACCTTCAAAGAAGAGGGTGGTGGTACAATTGCAGTATATTCTGGCTCTGTAGTATATACTGTATTTTCAAAAATTAATTATATCTTTGCTGGCAGATGTGTTTCACTTAAACTGCAGTTTCAACAATTTGTAAAAAAAACATGAAATGTTACTAGTTACTGCACTGAGGAAGCTTCCAGCATGCTGACAGGGCTGCACTGGATGCTACGACCTTGCATGTTTCTCTTCACTTAGCAAATACTGTGACTTGGAGGAGGATGACCTATGCCACTCTGGATATTTGTAGTATTTTTTTTTTTGTGAAACGCACAAAAGGAGATCTCAGAAGTGCTGTTTGTTGTACAGCCTTGTGCGATTGCTGTCAGTGGTACGTTCCCATTACCCAAGATGGGAAAGGGAAATGCAAATAAAGCATTCGTCTCCTCAGAAAAGGCTCTGAACTGCTTGAATCGGAGGGGACAGGCTAAGGCTGCCTGCTGGAGAGCATCCAGGTCAGACCAGAGCTCTCCTCTACCCATGCAGTCGAGAGCAGAGCCTGCCTTTGCACTACTTGACTGTTGGTACAAATTCGTGGTGCCTGCTTGCCAGCTGGTGACATGAGGTGGCGGCTCCTGCCCTTGCCCCGGGGGGGGGAGACCCTGCATAAAATTAATTGATGGTTGCAAACCTGGCATCTTTCAGCAGAGAAGCCATACAGGCACTGGCTCAGAGTCCAGCTCCCTCCCCAGGCTGTGGTCCCTTTGCGTGGGGCTGTGGCAGGGGGGACGTGCTGCTCTGAGCTGCAGCAACCTGCTGCTTTGGGGGTTGTTGGTCCAGCAGCTGTCACGGACCCCGCGCGGATGGAGACTTTTAAAAGGACCTGCAAACTGTCAGGGATTTTTATCCGTGTGACCTGCCCCTGCTGTGCAGACCAGAGAATATGCACAGCACAGAAATTCAGGTAAGACGATGCAAATAAGCACACAGACACACACACACACACACACACACAAGAAGTTTTGCTGGGTTTAATTATAAGAGGGGATTTATTTTTTTGCATATATGTTTATTTCTGATGGCTATGTGCGTGCCTGCATGCAGTGGGCTTTCACCTCCTTGTGACAGACAAGACCTCTGATCTATCTAGGGTAGCAGCAGGGTTTTCATTTATTCCTCTACTTTGGGCTACTATTTTAGTATTTTTGTCATAGCACCCCACCTGGTTACAGTGCCCAGCTGGAATTGCCTTCTCTTGTGAGCTGTCTTGTCACTGCTGTTCTGCAAACAAACAAGGCAGGCAGCAGGACGACAGCCTGGTCCCCATTAGACCTGGAGAATAGCACTTCTTCTTTGAAGGCTAAAGTGACATAAACATTTTGATTCTAGTCCTCTGAGTCTTTTCAAGTTTTTGCTTTGTTTTTGTCACTCACATTTTTCTGAGACTATTCATGTTGCCAGTGAAAATCTAACTTGATCTTTCTCTTGGAAGTAAATATAGTCAAGTTTGATCAACATTGGTCAGATATTTCTAGTTAGAAGGGGAATGGAAAAGGAAAACTCTTTTTTGTTATATAAAACAAGTTTTGGTGTCCCCTACCCTCTGGCTTTTTAACAGCTAAAATGGCTTAGAGCAGGAATAGGTTGTTTGGTGTGAATATATCCTTGGAAGAATAGCACCCTGCAGTTTCCCAAGATCTGACATTTGTTTTTATTTGGTAGAGTTTTACTACCTGTGCATTTGGGGCATTTTGTAGGACACCAGGATTTAGATCTTTGTGCACATTTTCATTTCCTAGGCTCAAAAGATAACAATCAACATTTTGTCCCTCACTTACAGCCTTCTCACTATTACTTCTGGTTTCATTGCAGTTGAAATTTAGGGACCAAGTGTATTTCTGATTGACCTCATGCTATAGCTGCACAAGGCACTGCTTGTCCCCTATACCTTGGTGGGGTGCTTGTGCGAAGAGTTTTGGTTCTGCTCTTACCTGCTGCTTTCCCTACTCCCAAGGGCAAGCACCTCTCACCCCACTGCTGCTTCTTGTGCCTCCAAAAACCAAGGACTACCTAGGTCCGGTCCTGACATTTTGCACTAAATTGTCTACAGAGCTTGTGAAGTTAACAAATAAGCAAAGCTATCAAGCTCCATAGGTTTATTTTGACTACATAGCATGGTCTTCTAGTGCAATGTTATTTTGTATGTCTATTTCAAGTGTCTATTTTTATGAAGCAAGATTCTGATGTTGGTGGCTACAAAGAAGAGCTTGAGAACCAAAACTCATCAATGTCAAAAATCTGAAGACAAATACATCGCCTCACAGTTCATAATTGTTTAAAAAACTGTTCTATTTCTAAAGCAGTCTGATGAGGAATTGAGTCATTAATTTTGAATGCTAATGGCTGGTGAGTGCTGGTGAGAAGGCTGGGTACGCACTCAGATGAATCAGACATGGCTGAGTTTAATACTGATCAGAAGATCTAGCAACGTTAAGGAAAACTGCTGCACATTTGGGTTTTATTGTAGGAAACCCTGCCATTATCTATTGAGAAGCTTTTCAGCTAATTAAGTGCGTAGGATGTTTTAATGGCATCTAGCCCAATGTGTAAAATCCTATATGAGAGAGCAGGGTACAGGTAGGTAAAGACCCAGAAGTTGTTAGTCTTGTATTTATGTTTCCTGGGGCAGCTTAAAAGGTAGGTGAGAGATCCCCATTTGTTCTTGCCTGTGACTATGTTTAGGCTAAGGCATATGCCTAAACAGTTCTCGGTTTCTGGAATTTTTGAGCATTGCTTTTTAAAATTCTTTTTATAGTTTGTACATTCTTTTACATGATTCTTTGCAAGCACATGGGGCCTCAAAGGCATGTGAACTAAAGCTCCATCAAGTTTTTCATGTTTTTCATCATTTTTTCTTCAGAATAACAATAGGAAATAGCACAAGGAAATCCCACCTTGTGAAGTCTTTGCTTCAGCCCATTTGCTGTTTGCTGATATGCTTGGTGAGGAACTACTATGAAGAATCTGATCACATCAAAGTGTGTTTTCCAGCAACATTCGTGCAAAGGATCCTGAGCAGAGATAAGTGTCCCGGTTTGAAGTAAAACCGAACCAATTTTGTGTTCTGTAGTTTTACAT
>JAOXJM010000012.1:69076132-69094626 GCA_026413425.1 Tringa solitaria
TCCTCTTTTGGGGGGGGGGGGAAGGGCCATCTGTCGGTCTGGTTGCGGTGATTTCAGCTGATACCACGACAATAAGTGTGCCTGATTTTCTGTGCTAAGATTAACAGTGTGGAATCACAGCCACTCCACAGCAAAAGACTCTTCTGCATTTTTCCCCACGTTTTCCCACACGTCTTTGAAATGTGGAAAGTCATACTTTTGAACATGTTGAGAACCAACAGGTGTTGTAACTCAGATGTTTGAGGTAAGTGCTATTAGAAGCAGTGACCTACCGGAGTTTCAATGAGGTACTTACTGTACACGGGTTCCACAAAGTTACCCTTCAATTTTAGGGTAAGTTTTGTAGCATGGATGTAATACGGATCCAGTCTTTGGATTGATGGACTTAGTCCAGATAGGAAGAAAAGGTAGTATTAAGGCCTCAGTTGAGGGCCTCCAAAATCTTCCAGCATACGAAGACTGAGTCAAGCACAGGGCAGAGGGATAAAAACCCTGGAGGGAGATCCACTGTGGTAAATCTGGCAGAATAAAAGCAGAAAAAGAAGGGTTTTGGAGATCAAGTGCTCGTAAGGAGTGTGTGTGTGTGGGGTTTATATAGATATTATCCCCTAACTTGGTTCCTGGGCAGAAGGCCGAGCATGCAGTACTTTTTGCAATCTGTTCTCCTCGAGAATGGTCTTGGCAGAGATGCCATATGCACAGCATTGTATTAAATGTAGGTTTGGTTATTTCTCATGACAGTAGTAGAGCAGTAGATGTGGCAGCAGGAAGAGAAACAGTAAAATGAGTGCAAATGGAAGCTCATTTCAGTGCATGTTCCTATTCCGCGGCTGCATCTGCTGCTGGAAGAAAGGTGGCTGAGAGATAATGCAGACAGCACAGCAGCCTGTCAGCTACCTTTCTTCATTAACTTAGACCGCAATAAAACACAGCTTTTAAAAATAAAGTTCAAGTAGCCAGAGCCTCTCTGTGGAAATTAATTTCCTCTGGAAGCCAGTTTCACGTAACTCATCACCTACTTCACTGAACATTATTCAGCCCTGTCACTGGTGACAGAAGTGCTTGACAGAGCTGCTGGAAACTGGGTCATGTGGAGGATAAAACATAGCCCTCTTTCCCAGGCTGCTTTTAGCGTGGACCTCCTGAGATCGCAGTAAATAATAAATACCTGCAGGCCACCGCGGGCACTTTGTGCAGTGTTGCAGAGCTCATCTTTGGTCCATGAGAGGAGGAGATCTTGTAACGACATAAACCCATGAAGTAGGCATGCAGAGAGAAACCTTTGGCTGCCCGTCTCTCTTTCTGAGCTGTTACTAAGCTGATATTTTTCCTGAGCGTGGGTTGGCGTATACTGTTGGATGATGCAACTTCATCCCTCACAGGCTAGCTTCCCAGGTTGGGGACGACTTCTGAGGACTTTGTTGGTGTGGTGGTAACAGCTCCTGGTCACCGATGCCTCACCAGTCATGCTGACAAGAGGAGTCCTGTGGGCACTGCTCCTGGCTAAGCACCCAGCAATGCCTGGTTACAGGGGGAGATGTTTGGCTGCAAGAGCAGCAGTGGCTGATAGAACAGCCATTTCATGTGTCCCCCATAGGAAAAGGCTGTGGGCCACATGGAAGTTAATGTCTTTAAGAAGTCTTTATTAAAAGTGCAAAGCAGTGCTGTTACAGGCTTTTTAAAAGTCATGTCCTTTACTTGAAAAGGAACCTGCAAAGAACTAAAAAAAATGAAATTTGTGATCTATTTTTGTGCTGTGTAATGATCTATTGCTTCTCTTCCCTTTCCCTCTTCCCTTCCCTTTCCCTTTTCTATTCTTCCCTAGAAGGTTTAGGCATTTTACCAGTTACTATTTAACAGCTTGTTACCCAGCCTGTAAATGCTGGATTTCAGTGTTTCCTCTCACTGGAAGAACCAAGGCACTGAATCATTAACAAGGCTATCCTTTGTGCCAAATGTTTGTTTGTGATAATGTTAAGCAATTTAACAAAAAAAAAAAAAAGGGATTAAAATATCCTCTCTACTAAAATACTCATCCTGCAATTTTCTTCCACAAAAATGTATGTTTGGACAACTCTATTCACACACATTTTTCTTTTTTGTGTCAGACTGTACTCCAAAGAATTTTTACCCTTCCTTCCTCACCACTCTGCATGACTTGCATGCCTTCGCAGGATGGCAGACAACAGCCACGTGATCCCAAAGGTGGAGTTGCCTGTTATGGCTGAGTCTTACAAATAACTTGCATCTGCTGAGGGGGAGAGATCTTCTTCCCCCTTATCTTCCCTACCCCTGCTCTTGCTCTCAGCTGTGCAGCCTTGTGCTGATTCTGCGGCATACAAAACTTTTTATTGAACTAATTTCACCCCTATCCTGGCAGAAAACTCAATTGTTTTTTCCGAGATAATTCGCTACTGGGTTGTATCAATTCCTAGAGGCTCCCAGCAAACAGCAGAGCCAGTGGAATGTAAGCAAGAGAGCATGCCTAAGAGTGACGTAAGGAGTGTAGGACTTCTCCCTTTCAACCATGGCAGAGAAACTTTGGATGGACTCAGCCATCCTGTGCCATTTCTCTGCTGAGGTCACTTGAGCCATAGTAACTCACCATGTGTGGACTATCAGCCTGCCTCAGGAATGAAAGGTAGATGTGTTCACATAGAAATACTGTCCTGAATGTTCAGGCAAGATGAATGTTCCAGCTGTCTGTCAAACCACATTTCACCGGGACGAGGGCTGTTCTTACAGCAGCTGTTCTCTATTAGCAGTGCATCCCCTTGGTGTGGGTGGGAATATTCCTTCAGGGCTTTTCTCAGGGTAGAGGAGAGATGTGGATTTCATCCTTCCACAGTTTTTTTGATAGTGATTGTTCCATGGTTAACATTGAGGTGATGCTAGTCAGAGGAAAAAAATGAAGGGAGCTGCTCATGTTGGAAGCGGAAAATTGGACTAGCAAATATAAATTGCAAAGGACTGCAGAGATATGAAAGACAATGCTAGTGGATCAGCTCCCATTAATCTTGCCATGTTGTCAGAATTTCATCCCTGTTGCTTAGCAGTTACATCCAGGTGTCTCCCAGTTCCCTCAGTATAGATGAGCAAGAAAGAGGAGATCCCTCCTGGGAAATGACAACTTTCTTAGGATTCTGTCTCAGTTGGTGTTACGTAAAAAGCAGGAAAGGCCTTAACAGCAAAATCAAGGGCCCCAGCAGTCTGAGCAGCTTGAACATTATGTTGGTATATGGGCACTGTTGCCTTTAATAGGTTATCTTTTTCCATTAGAAGGCTGTTTAAATTTTTAAGTGGTGCGCAAGCTCATAAGGGCTTTTACTGTGTGGGTTCCGATTTTCATGTGGGTTTTGAATGCGTGGGATAAGCTGATGCATTAAGAACTGCTCATGAATCTCCTCTATTTCCAGTCTTCCCCTGGGAGCTATTGATGGTCATTTCATCTTTCTTATGTGACTTTTAAGATTCTCAAAAAAAAAAAAGGAAATGGTTTTCTGGTTACTTGGTTACTTCCCAGTGGGATCTCTTACAAAGAAATACCAGGGCTGAAATAGAGAAATAGAATTATAAATTCCAAACAGCTTAGATTCAACTAAACCCACAGTCGAGATCCTCAAAATTTATTTTGACATAAGTTCCAAATAAAGTTAAAGCCCTGGAAAAGTCAAGAAAAAAATAACAGAAATAAATGACAATTTTTCTATCACGATTTGACTTAAGAGTGTTTAAATATTTGTGCTGATGCACAATATATCCAGAGATATGACTGGCTTCCAGATGGGAGGTGGGAAACTGTATTTATGAATTATGGGTCTGATGAAAGGTCATATTTTTTCCTATCACATACACTTCAAATCAGTCAGTGTGTCTCACTTGCTCACTCTTCTAATCAGAATGCTGCATATTCCAAAATCTCTTTTCCCTGGTGTTTTACAGCTAAAGTAATTTCTAATTTGCTTTAAAACTTGTTATAGGTACGGAGAGAACCTTACTCATACAGAGAAAATGCTTCTCGCTTTGAAGATCTCATTTGAAGGGCTGAAGGAGAAATGCCCTGAAATTAAAGATATTTTCAGGTTCAGAGAACAAAGAAGGGGAAGCACACAGACCCAAAAAAGAAAGGTAAGCAACTTATCTATTGGAGAAATTGCCTTGAAGTAAGTGAAATTATTTCCCTGGAGATAATTTGGTCTTAGGAGTCAAATTGTCACTAAACAAAAAAGCCAAACAAACAGCAGCAAATTGATTTTGCTTCCAGTGTCTTTCTTCCATTTTTCCACTAATTAAAAAGCGAAGAAGGATGTGATAAATCCAGTTATTTTTTTTTCCTCACTGTTGCACTCCACTCTGAAGAACCTCTTCACTGTATCCATTTTATTGGAGGGGGTGGAATGAAAGCCCCTAGGTTAAATTTTCAGAGGTGAGCATCTACATTTAGTTTAATCAGAAAAGCAATGGTTTTACAGATAGTGAGCATCTGCATCCTCTGCCTATCTTTTGGGAAAGTCGTATGTCCAGCATTTATGAGAAAAGGGTCGTGTACACAGACGTGAGGTGTAAGCACCTCGGGTCTGTGGTTTTGAACTGAGTGATCCAGTCAAACACATACTGAAGCTCGTGGTGGGAAGAGGAAATGAAAATTAACAAAAAAAATATTAATTAAGGCGCTTGAGTCTCTTTATTCTTGAGAAAAGTTTATGCGTGTGTCTTTTGTATTCATCTGCTTCCTCTCCCAATACATACATGCATAGAGACTACATGTTTCTTCCTGCTTTTTGGTCTTGCACAACTTTCCTTCACTGCTCCTGGACACCCAAAGCACTTTGCATAATACTTCCCTTTTGGCTTCTCATTTGCCCATATCTGACGCTAGCATTTTTCACCAGGCTCCTTCTCTCTGTTGTTCATTTGTGAAATGAACACTTTCTCCCCTGAGTTAATTTTGTTTTCCCGTAGAGAATGGATGACAGGGGCGCACAAAACACATCCGAGTGTTGCTTGCATGTTTGGAGACAAGAAAAGCAAGGTGTTAGCTCTAGGGGAAAACTTAGGGTTTGTGCTGTTTAATTTATATTTAGCACTGCAGCAGAATCTGTTTTTTGTGTCTGGCTCTTCAAAGATGTAACTTCTGTGACATGATTTGTGGCTCCTCTTGTGCGTGACAGAGTAAAGGACACTTTGACTCACTTGAGATCCCTAGAAATGTTAAAAAAAGAAAGGGAAGAAAACAGTACAAGAAAATACACTCATGGAACTGCTGAGGTGATGTAACCAGGTGTCTTTTCATGTGTATCCTTTATTTTCCCTTCTATCTCATCAAATTTAAACAAGCTAATCTTGTGAAGGCTTAAAGCTGTATTGTCTGCATGCCCTGTGTCTGTGTTCTGGGCTTTTCTCATGGGTTAGCATTTAAGCTATAATGAGCTTCGAGGTTTGGTGGAAGCAGAGGTAGCAACTCATTTCATTTACTCATGAAATGGTAGAAGGTAGTGCCTTTTCCTTGGTGAAGGGATGTTATTCTTTCTTTAAGTCACAATGAAATCCCTTCAATCAGTTGTATGTCCCCTTAAAGCACGTGGGAAAGGGGAGGTTTGATTTGGGTTCACTGAGACCTGATTTGCTCTTTCTGGCTCGGGGGAAGGAGAACTGATGCTGGAGTAGAGATGGCCTGTATAGAGTCCCTGTTCAGGGTGCTAAAACCGATTCTGCTCTGCAGAGGCAACCTATGCACCTCTGTGTGGTGGCATGCAGAGCTCAGCAGTTACTTCTTTAGGAATGCAGAGGTGCTGGCACAGCTAGTGCTTGGCCTGGGGCAGCTGGGGCTTCCTGCTAACCTTGTCACCAGAAAGTGTGGTGTTTGAGTTCAGTGGGAGCAAGGAAAAGCCTGGAGACAATAAACGAGAAAATTAGTGGACTATTAGAGATGTGAAGAACAGCATGCAGTGACCTGCTCTAGGAGGGAGCAGAAGAAACTCATGCTGATGGAAAAACCAGGAGTTCTGCTACCCTCTGAGGAGAAAAGAGAGTAAGACCAGTATTGAGCAGACAAGCAATGGCACCTGTCTTTTCTGGAGGTGTGAAAGAGTTTGCTGCAGGACTTGATTTTATCCAGGCAAGGAAGTTGGTATCTTCTGGTGGCATCAGAAGCTTCATGTTGTAGCCTTCCTGTTACTATGTGATGAGCTTTATGGTATTTACCTAGGTCTAGCATATCTGGCAAAATAAACACAAAGCCTGTGTGTGGAAGCTCTGGTGCTTTTTGGCAGCCCTGCTTTACGGTGCATCTGACCCCTGCCTCAGTGGTTGCCCAGTTGCTTCTTGGTTTGGCCACGCTAGGTGCCTGGGCAGTGTGCACAGAGCAGTCCAGATTCTTCAGGCTTACACCAGGATGGTGACCAAGGCTGGCTACCTGGTGCCAAAGCCAATGCATCTGGCCAGTGATGTCCCTCCAAGTTTTTTCCAGGCCTGTCATGTCAGCAGGAGAGGAACTGAGGAAACGTGTGTGTTTGCCTATTTTTTTGTCTTGAATAAACACCTCAGGCTGCATCCAAATCACGCTGAAATCAATAGGATTCCTTTCAGTCCGAGGAGCTGGACCTGGCCTGTTTGTAGCCATGTACTATGAAAAACCAAAGAGCCAAATTCAGGGTGTATCTCCCTTGCATTCTAATACTTGTTCCCATTATGAATTTCATTCAGTGTGTCTCTGCCTACAGGCATCATAATTTGGCCTGTGGTGCCTGTTTGAAGCCCTTTGCAATCCAATATTGACTTACTGATTTCCTACTGTGACTAATAGTTCAAAGAAAACACCCTGGGTCTCAATCTGTCCTCCATAACACGCTCTTTTGGGTTTACTCTGGGTTGAGATTGTCCTGAGTGTAAATAGTAGTTGGTCATGAGGAGTCTGAACAATTCTCCATAATGAGAGAGAGGTGGTTACCTCCTGCTCCATATGGTTCGATGATCACATAGGGAAATCCTGGAACTGAAATCCTGTCTTCCTGCAAGTGCATAGCACAGACCCCAGTGTCACAGGCTCCTTAACTGCTCCAAGGGGGAAGAGGTGTTCCCTCCTTGTTCATGGCCCTAATAGAAGCAACTTGCAAAAAGTGACAGCAGGTTCTAACTGTAATGTACCTACACGTCTGCTGTGGAAAGGACTAGCTGCTGAAACTGGCTTTTAAAGGTCTAACTTACTCTTATCTGACCTTCCTACTTATTCGCAAGCACAGTTTGACATTTGGATAATTAAGCACATAATTTATGGCTGAAAAGGGAGTGCAGGTTTTTTTTTTACTGGGATCTGACCTGAGATGTGGATAAGTCACACTAATAGGACTCTTCCCTGATTTCAGTAAACTTACCCTGAATAAGGTTGTAAAACTTACATCAGTAAGTCTTGGCTTGAAGGGATCCGTATCTGCTATATGGACTTCTCCACCAAAGTGAGTTGGTATTGTTGTAGCTAGAGTGCTTCAGGATAGTCTCAAAGGGGTCCCTGATATCCTTTCTTCTACATGAAGATAATACTTGCATTAAATATTTATGTGGGTGAAAATATTTTCTTTGTGGTTGGCATTGTGGTTATACTACAGCAAGACAACCCATGCAGTTCCTGTGAAACCACCGGTCTATCTAACTGACAAAGTATCCGCTGGGGTGAATAATGTTGGTTGGAATCTGAGATGGCTTGACAGGCTTTACTTTATCGGTCACAGCATGAGCACACAGCTGGGATAGGGAGGATCATTTGAGTGTGCAATGGGAACACAACAGTGCAAGCAAACAAGCACCTCTGTCGTCATGAGAAGTAGGGTTTCTGGAGAGAAAGAGCTTTCCACTTGCAGAAAGCCACCTTTTGCTGTATTTCATGTTTCCATGTTTTCTCTAAGTTCAACAAGTATGCACGTGCAAAGACAAAATCAGTCCCTGCTGTAGCTTTATGGGAGTAGAGAAACCTTCCACGAAGCTGCCTCATACACAACTCTCCAACAGAAGCAGTGGCTGGGTGCATGCTGACCCTTTTGTGCTGGCGTAGCGGTCAGTGATTGCAGTGTGACACTTGGCAGCGATATGGGCAAGATATGGTCTCTGAGCACCCCGGGTGGGTGTGAGGGGCTGGCAGCTGTTGTCCTGCTGGAGCTGGATGTAGCATGTTTAAAAAGAAGATATCTACATTACACTTGTCCAGAAAACAGCTTTCTTGCTTACAGTTTTTTTTGGTGAACCCCTTTCATGTAAATTTAGATTACAGTTGTGCTGTGTAACCCATCTTAAATATGATGTGTATGTCTCTGTTGGTGAAGGAGGGACTAGAGTTTGGTCCTAAACTGGACCTCTGGATCCAAACCCCATGAAACTTTGGAAAAAGTCTGAGTCCCCTGTTGAGCTTTAGGGCTTTGGGTCGTGGCTCTCGGTGCGGCTCTAATGTTGGGCTTCAGGATGGATGCACAAAACCAGTTGTGTTGTCAAATTTTGGTTTTAATTAACTAGCTAGTGCCTAATGCAGAGGTCTCTCAGACCAGCTCTATAACGTGCTACAGTCTGCTTATGAAAGGGACCTCGGACCTAGTTCTTGGATTGGGAATGGTCTCTTGAGCTTGTAATACCAGAGCTTGGTTGGGTATCACCTTGTGCTTTTTAGAGCCACTTTTCCCAAACCTTATATATGTTGCACAAAAGGTGTAGATGTACTTGAGCATCCAGATAGTTCACTTTGTGCCCACAGCTCAAAAGCACAGTTTGGTTACCACTTCAAATACAGTAGCTGTTTTTTTCCTGAGACCAAATAAATTTGACATCTAGGAAGGTTTCTTGGTTTAGGTTAGATGGTATGAATAGCCTCATAACGTCCAGTGCTCTGTTTCGTGACACAGCTTTAGGCTGCTGTTATTTTGCAGATTTCCCGTGGTGCAACTGGTTCCCCTTTCTCCGTGTTACAGTGAGGAACTGGTCTTGTAACATTTGCCAACACAGTTTCTGTTTTCTCCCTAGGATTGTTTCAAGCGAAGGAAAAATGGGCTGATTTAGAAGGATGGAGTGTCCTCTGCCACTCTAGAGGCAGAAAAAGTTCCTGCCTTTCATAAGTGATTTTTTTGTAACTCATTTGAAGTCTCCTCTTTCTTGACCTGTCAATGCAGAAGGGTTAAAATGGAAAGAAAAAGTGATGAGAATGAACCTTCTTGGCAGTATCTGTTAAAGCTAGAGCCTGGCCTTCTTGCTAATCTGTGCTTTTCTTTATGGGACCTGAGCCTTTACTAACCTGCTGAACAAAGATGATCAGGTCAAATGAAGACCAGGCTACAGCTCTTCAAAGAGTCATTTGGTCAAATGAAGACCAGGCTACAGCTCTTCAAAGAGTCATTTGTTTTCACAGGGACATTGACTATCTAGGCCTCAGTCGAAAGCTATTTTGAAGCACTCTGGTCTGCAGAAAGCACAAGTTTCTCTCTTTTTTTTCTTTTTTCTTTTTTCTTTTTTTTTTAACTTCTTGGATTTCTCATGACCTGAAAAACGTGCAGCCACCTGAGTGGTACTGAATGTGTTTTAGCTTCTGGAACTGAACACATTCCCTGTAATTGACGGTTTGTTTTAAGACCATGGGAAACTACTTGTCACTATCCATTAATGAGCACTTTGCTAGCTGTTTGCCATCTTAAGAAAAATAGATGATGAAGCAGAAAATCCCACCATACACAGTCTGCTATTTTATCCCTCCGTCAAACTAATACTGAACCAACTCTCCACACAAAACACCATTTTCATTATCTGTGCTCGCTACTTTTTCCATGATTCATTAAAACCTGCCAAAATAAGAAGAAATGAGCTAAATCCACGGTGGGCTTGTTCTGTCTCAGGAGCAGGGAGGCTATTGCCTACCTCCAATGGAGGCTGGGAGTGTGATCGAATCAAGGTTGGACTCTATTTGGCACATCAGTAGGCATCTGTGGTGCAGGTTGAGCTGTTCATCCTAGCTTGTATGGGGAAAAATAGTGGAGAAGACAGAGAAGCTGAGACACTGACCCACATTCACAACCTGAGTGCATAGACAGCATAGCAGCGATCTCATCTCCATCCAATGGGAACATCTGGCTGCAAGTCATGTAAATAATTTAACAGTGAAATTTATGGGCTTCTTTTTCACTGTGCTGCCTTAGATTGTATTTAGTCACATTTACCAGGATAATTGCCCTGAACTCGTGTGCTAATGGCACATTAATGTGTAAGAACAGAGCTGACATCTTCAGGTCACTGATTAAAAGGGAAAACCTTTCTTCCCTTCTTGGAAAAAAAAAAAGTGTGAAAGACTATTTTTCTCTTTTTTTTTTTTTTTAATTTTATTTCTTTGGGCAAGTTTTCAAAGGTACAATGGAATATCTCTCTACAGGTTGGGCTGGCACCTGTTTGAATTCAAGGCTCTTTGGCTGTAAAAGCTCATTGTTTTGCTCATTCTCACAGTAATCAAACCAGTGTGTCAGGTTCAATATGTGTACTTCATACAGAGGAGGAGATAGCAATTGCTTTGAAGGGAGGAAATAGAGCCATTGCTTGCAGATAATCTTTTTAAAAATTGGAAATTTTCCCTTTTTGTTTATTTGCTGCTCTGAATAATTGATGTTTTTCTGTTTTCCACAGCCATTTTCTGACATGTAAATGGTAGTTTATTTTTATGTGGGATAAATCCTTCCTGAGTGCTTCCCACTCTGTGAAGTGGGGTTGAGGGGAAATATGACTTTTTTCATGGAAATAGTAATGACTGAATTAAAGCATGACTCAAGTGGGCACTGTTCTAAGCAATAATATCAAAGTTGTCACAATTGTGTGTGGGATTTAATGTTCCTGGATAGTACTTGCAATTAGTCTGCAGATCCATGAGTCAAGGCAACTGTTAAAATCTCTCTGAACCTTAGGTGGGGCCCAAATGACTTATTTCAAGGTGTTAATAGAGTCATTTGAAGACATAACAGAGAACTGATTGCAAAACAGGGCCAGCTGGGAGCAGAGGTGATGTAGGCTGTTGCCTTGGGCAGCAGCAGCCTGCCAAGGGCACAGCAAATGGTCATCTCTTCATCGCTTGTTCTGCCTCTGCCAGTGCCCAGGGAAATCAGGTTTTCTGCTGCTGCTAGGGCAGGGATCAGGATGTGTGAGACTGGGGCCAGCTGCCTTTGGCAGTTGCTGCTTCTGCCTGGCAATTTACCTTCTGAGAGCAGGAGATGCCTGAGATGGGATGTATGGGGTCGTGATCTAAGGGGATGGTTTTTCCTGGTGTACATAGACACGATCCTTACCAACCTTGGTGGCTTATTCAAATCCTGGAAGATTTGTAGCCTGTGTGAACATGGGTAGAGTCCCTGATAGCAGCCTGTGGTGCAGCCTGGCTGGAGGTCATAACCCTTCTCATCCTCCTCTGTCCTCTGAGCCGGTTTTTGTACGGGTGCCTGGTGTTCCCATGGATGGGTTGTGGCAATACAGTTTGGAGCTCTGGCAGCTCTGCAGTGTATGCAGGGTGGATAAATTTTCAGCACATGGAGGTATGGATGTTGTCAGAACCTTTTACAGTGAATTTCAATGTAAAAGTAAAATCAGTTTTATTAGAGTACATAGAATTTATGTCATGTAAAGAAAAGTTGATTAAAATTTCAAGCCCTCAAATACATGGATCTGAAGTTCTGGAGCCAGTGTTGCTTGTGGTTGTCAGGCTCCTTGTTGCTTTGACTTTCTCCGTCCACACTGATAAATCTCAATAATTAACTAAGTCAACTATTTGACTCCCCTTTACAAAATGGTTGTGTCTTCCATGATCTTTCATAACATTGGGACTGCACAGCAAACTAGAATTAAGGGAAACCTCCTTATGGATCCTGGAGACAGAACCCTCTGTATAGTATAAGCATCAGTTCAGAGTGGCTTTCTAAAGGATGTGTCCAACTTTCACCGTCTTATTTTACTGACTTCTCTCTTCAGTAAGGACTCTTGATCAAACAGAAGTGCGGTCCCAGCAGTCTACTCAGAGGCTGAAGCCGAGAGCTAAACAGAACAAGGCAGAAAATGTCATGTTCCAGCTGGAAAGTTGTCATTTTCTGGTAAGCCTCACACATAGTCTTCAGGCAGTTGTATTAGAAACAGTTGTGGATACCGCAATATTGATTGGTCTAAGGAACAGAATGGAAAGTATTTCTTTGAGAGTTTGAAAGCCAAAAATAATTCTGCACTTGGCTGCATGATAGATGTCATTACTTCTGACAGGACAAGAGGAAATGGGCACAAACTTGAACATTAAAAGTTCCATCTAATCACAAGGAGGAACTTCTTTACTTTGAGGGTGTCACAGCACTGGAACAGGCTTCCTATAGATGTGGTGGGGTCTCCGTCTCTGGAGATGTTCAAAACTGGACAAGTTTCTGTGCAACCTGCTCTAGGTGGACCTGCTTTGGCGGGGGGGGTTGGACAAGAGGATCTCCAGAGGTCCCTTCCAACCCTATATCATTCAGTGATTCTGTGAAAGCTGCAGTGCAGGGCAGTGTGACAGGCTTGGAGAAAACATCCCAGCTGAGGTTTGCTCAGGTGGTGATCTTTCTAAGCACTTCCCTCTTTTTCACGTGGTTATAGATGCATATGGGACAATATGTTGACCAATTTAAACCCAGGTTCCTTTAACTATTATCACAATAGTCATTTGACTTTGCCATAAGAATTTCACTGGCAGAAAGTAGTGTCAGAATACCGGAGACTGGCGAATACAGGGTTATAAGTGAATTTCTTCTCTAGAAGCTAGAAAAGGTAGAGTTTTCTCCTTTGCTGTTCTGAAAGACAACATTTTCTTTAAATGTTTTATGCATCTGTTTTTAGAGATATTTTTGTACAGTTGCAAATTATTAGTTTTTGTGGCTGACCAAGTGAGCTATCATCAGCTAGCTGAGCTGTGGCTGCCAAATGCATGCCGCCTTGTAACCTATCCCAGCTGCTAAGGAAAACACATTAGTGTAAACTGCTCCCTGACTGTCTTCTGTGTAATAATCCCCATACGGCACTTCAGATATGAAGAGAAAAAATCCAGGTCACTGGAGCTCTGCTGTTGACTGTGGTGAGATTTTGGGTGTGACCACTTCAAGTTTCTTGTATTTAAGCACCTGAAGTAAGACCTTGTTCAGTTCTGATCCACAAAATACAGCTCCTTACTTTCATGTATGACTGAGTAAGCCCCACGGGAGAAAAAGGAGAAGCTTTTGAAAAAATCTCTCTGTAGAATAACTAAAACTTGGCAGAAATGTTTCCAGGCCCTCCAGCTACACAGTTAGTTCCAAGTCCAGCACAAAAGCAGTATCTTCCATTGAGACTGTATGAAACATGTATGCATTTACTGGTACTTCAGTAGTGACTGAGGCAGTGTATGTTTTTAACTACATACATTTTTTTTTATACAAAAGGGATCATATTTGATGTGTTACTTTGCAAAATTGGGGATTATGGTATGCAAAGTTGAACCACACTTACTTTTTAATGTGCAACTGTTTTATGGCAGCAGATGAGTATCTGGCTCAAAGTGGCTCCTCAAGAAAGGGGATGCCTCCTCTGAAAAAGTCTGTGTAGCTCTAATGGGCATACACAGTGCCTGCAAACCCTTTGAAGTGTGGCAGATTGAAACTTGACCGATCCTAGGGGTGAGCTAGGTGACTGTAGCATCAAATAGGGTTCAGTACCTGATGGTGAACTTTAGGTCAAAGCGCTGCCTAAAATGAAAATCAAATGATTTTCAAAATATATATTCCTGGTGAATAAGTTCCAGTTTATTGCCTTATTGCAGGCAAAGGTATTTTCAGTAATTCTAAGGCACTAGTACTGCCACTGTGTTGCCTTATGGCAGCAGGAGCAAACCACTGAATGATGAATATTTAATGAAAAGGTTGATGTATATTTACAGTGAATCATTTGCTACAGAATTGTAAATAAAACAGTATTTTTAATTCACTGCCTAGAGCTATTTAAGTATACAATGTATGAGGTATGTCCACAGGGGAGAGAAGCTAAGGTCAGAGTAACCTGGGCTGAAAATTTGGTAGCATATAAATATATATTTTTATCTGGTGGCAGTAGGAGGTGTTTGGATCAATTTTCAACATAGGTATATGTGTGTTTGTATGTCTGTGCACTGAAAGCTAAATGTTTAGATGTGCCTGATCTAAATTCAGCTGTCCAGACCCCTGATTTGTCCCCCTATCCTTTTCCTCTGCTCTGTGTGAGTTTGCATTAAGACAGTCTTAAAGTAGGTGGTCACGCTGTATTTTCTTTGAACTTCTCACCTCAATCAAGATGGATGGTGCTTTTTTATTTCCTTTTATTCTCATTTACATCACTTCATACACATCCTCTGAACTTGAACTGAACACTGACTTTCCTCGAGGACTGAAAATACTCTGAGCATAGTTTCTAAGCTGTTCACAAACACAGGTGGATTTCTGCCTGCAGCTAGCACTCCACAAGGTGAAGTGGTGTTAGCCCCATCTTGTATGTGAACCTCTGAGATGCAGATGTCAAAACCATTACTGCCTGATGTTCCCACTCGTTTTGGATTCTGTATCTGGGATACGAAAAGAGTTCTTAGCATTTTGTTCTCGTTTCGTATTTGCCTTTAAAGTGGGACCTTCAGTGGGAGATGGGAATTCTTATGTGTTATCCATGTACCAAATGTCCCAAACTGGACACCTGGAAAATGAAACATGGGTACATTTGGGATGCTGGCTTAGGAAGAGTCTTGGGGAACTCTGTGATGCAGGAAAGCTGTGCCCAGAGAAAGGTGAATCTCTTGTTTTTCAGGGTGGCACAGGATTGCCAGTATTACAAACCCACCCTTTCAAGGCAGTTTGGGAGACAGCTCAATCCCTCTCAATCAAATCTGCTGTTGGAATTACAGCTCATGCCCATGTCAGGTGTTTTGGCTGTGCCCCTCTCTCCAGTGTTAACCATGTGGGCACCTTATACTGTCAGACCCTCTCTCCGCTGCCCAGTTGGAGGGTGAGGACCTCTGGGCCTGAACAAGAGAAGTTTCTCTGCAAAAACTGAAACATTTCCATTTCTTCCCTGCAGACTCTTTTCACCCTTTTACAGTCAACCCCAGACGTTCCGATCTACGCGACTTGGCACATAGGCAATTTTTTCTTCCTCCTCTGCCACGCTCTCCTAATGACCTTGCAGGAGGGGATTTAGGGCAAGAAGGAGGGGCTCGCTCTTTACACTATGAAGTCTCCAGCTCCTGTGTTGTGGGTATATAGAAGGCAATCCCTGATATCTTTCGTTAGTAAAGCCACTTGATCTCCAGGTTTATCATCAAAGGGAATCACCACATATCTCCCAGCTTCTGAGAATGTAGCCATCAGGCCAGAGTCCCCTTTAATATGCCCACTTTGTGTCCAAAACAGAGTTCATCCTATTCACTGAATGAGGCTGGAAACTGTGAGAAAATACTATATAACTGAACATTGGATCCTGGAGTATTCCATCCTTGGGAATGATACTTCATTCAGGGTTTGCACAAACATCTCCTGACTTTTGGGGGCTAGAATTTGAAACACTTTATTTCTTCAAACACAGGAATATGGACTATGTGCCTGATCTTCCTGAAAGGGAGGGAACTGACTTCTGCGCTCTGCCTGAAAATGGATCTTTGGTTCAGTTTTTTGCTCTCTGCAGTTATGTAATTTCTTAGGACTGCCTTTATGCCTGAACTTGAGCAGCTTCCTTGAAAAGTAGCCTCACAAGTTCAAAGCAATGTGCTACAAAACAAGACTAGTATGGAGATCAGTATCTGGCAAGACTGGCTGTTTTAAGTGCTGTAGAAAAATAGCGAGGAAATAAGCATATGTGTGACCAGAAAGCCATTTATCCTACTAGCAATTCTCATATGTGCTCACTCAAGCTTACTGTGACTTACCCTGGGGACTCAGCTTAATGGCAGAAACATTAAACTTTGGCATTAAGGGAATGGACTGTGTAAGTTGGTTGGAAGGGTACCCAAGAGGTTTTATTATTTTTGCCTATGATATTTATGGTGAAGCAGCTTCAGTTTTCTAGGAATATGTCTTATTTCATTTCCTTCTGAGACCTCTCTGTTATCAGAAGTGTTGGTTTAAAGAAACTATAGAGAAATAAGTAAACAGTCGATTTCTCAGAAATGTTTCCATTATGTTTTCCAAATGCTGTAGGCATTTAAAAACCTCACATTGTTCTGAGAGACGGAATGAAAACAGAGCTGAAGATCAATTTGATGTTTTGGCAAACGTGATATATCGATGGGGCCAAAGACAGTGAGCATAAATTACTATTGTACCAGCCAGGGGTCTTAGTGGGGAACAGAGACACCTGGTTTAAGTCTGTTAGGTGAAGAGGAACCAAATGAGATTCAAAGGCCAGAACTTCAGAGTAGTCTAGCAGGTGAGAAATTATCTTAAGAATATCAAATGCTACTCCTGTTTCATTAGAATTGAGAATCCTGGTCTTCAGTGTCCCAGATGAGTACCTTCATAGTTGGAATTAATGGAAAAAAGTCAGACACACACCGTTCCCTCCTTCTACTTGGTGTGAAGCACATGAGTGAAGAATTCCCCTTCCTCATTTTCAGATTCCTCCTGCTTGGATTCAAACATTAGGTCTGATCCCAGACTGATTCCGTTTTCCTTTCTCCTCAATTTCAAAGCCTTTTTGAGGGGGATCCATCCCAATGTAATTGACTACCACTTCCTCGAGCTGCTGACAGGAGCTGTTTCAGTGCAGTTCCTTGCAGGGCTTGCTGAGCCCTGAGGGGTGACAGTGAGCCACCTTAGACTATGCCACCTTTGAGCTGTTACTGCTTCAGCTCTCAGCCTGACAGAGAAGCAAAATGGAAATTAATCAGGAGCATGGAACAAAGTGGAGATGCTCCTGGTACTGGTGGAAGAGGAACCCAGAGGCCTTTGGCAGAGGATTAGAGATGTCAGCTTTTGTGTTTTCTTGGTGGATGAGTCACGGTGGCCGCGCGTCTTCCCTTTTTAAGCATTCACAACAGCATTTTTCCTCTGTTCATGTGACTCCTTCCAAATACTGACTCTAAATACATCCACGTGGGCTTTTGCAAATCTTTATGAACTCTCTCTGCTTTGCTAGATAGAAGCCAGCTCTGACCCAGCAGTCATTTGGACTGTGTTAGCCTGGTCCGAAACCTGGCCTGATCTCTCTGGCAGGGTTTAAAAGCTCAAGCTCAGATTTTCCTAGCTGGCTTTCCGCTTTTGAGTGGGTTCTTGTGCAGATGGATCAAAATAGAGGCAGACTGAGCTTGCAGTTACTTGCAAAGTAAGGCTGACTTTATCCTATGAATTTGCAGTATAAGAAACAACAAACCTAAATAGCATGTCAGTTCCCGACACCATTTTTCATTGCTTCTTCTGTTCTGAGGGAGCCGCTACCTTGTCAAAACACGATGTGTACGGGAGAAAATACCAAAAAGAAAATCAAGAAACATATGGGATGTTCTTGTGGTATTGAATTTTGTGGTGCAAGATGGGACTGTTCCCTGTGATGCCACGTACTAGAGATCACGCCATGGCATGTAACTTTAATTTGAACTTTCTCACTGCCAGGTTTTTTTTGTGTCAATGTTTGAGTGCTCTGCTGAGTTGGCACTGCCGGATGCAGGTTGTTCCTTATGAAGTGCTGACAGGAAATGTTGCACCAGAAGGGTGGATGCAGAGACCCTGGCTGCTGGACACTTGCAAGGGGAGATAATTTCCCAAGCGGCATGAGACAGCATGGTTTGCTCATCATGTAAAAAGCCCAACTCCTATAGCATTTTCTTCTGATTGCTAAGTCCACTGAAGAAGAGTGAAAACATGACACTTAAAAATAGGATATATCCTGAACCATTACAAATGCCATCTGTTCTCAAAGAAACAACTGGTAGAAAAAAATAACCCTGGGTTGAAACCTTGCATGAAGTTGCCATTTAAGATACGCGGGGTTGGCTTTGTTATTTTTATGTTTTGGAGGTGTGGAAAAAGGGCTGTTTGATGGCAACTGAAAAAAAAAAAAAACAGAAATGTGGAACAAGAGCGTACATGTCACAGACATGTAGAGAAGTCGTGTCGTGAAGACCTGTCAAATAGCAAACTCTGGCATCTAAAATCATAGTGACACTGGAAGGAATGCATGTACTTAAATCAGCTTATGCAGATGACTGCAGTGAGGTGTCTGCCCGTCACCAGAAGGTGGTTTCTAGCAAAGAGGTCAGAAACAGATAAAGCCCTAATTTTGCAGTTGAGCCCTGTTCTCCAGTGAATGGTATGGCTTCCTCACTCATTCAAACCCACCCAGGCTGGCAGTGAGGGGTGGATCAATACCTTAGGGAATACTGACTCCATCCCTGTATGCTGCTCCCAAATTGTAGAATCATAGAATGGTTGGAGTTGGAAGGGATCTTAAAGATCATCGAGTTCCAACCCCCCTGCCATGGGCAGGGA
>JAOXJM010000012.1:69094726-69119191 GCA_026413425.1 Tringa solitaria
CCTCCAGGGATGGGGCATCCACAGCTTCCCTGGGCAACCTGTTCCAGTGCCTCACACCCCTCACAGTAAAGAATTTCTTCCTTATATCTAATCTAAATCTCCCCTCTTTTAAACTGTTGCCCCTTGTCCTATTGCTACACTCCCTGATAAAGAGTCTTTCCCCATCTCTCCTGTAGGCGCCCTTCAGGTACTGGAAGGCTGCTATAAGGTCTCCCTGGAGCCTTCTCTTGTCCAGGCTGAACAACCCCAACTCTCTCAGCCTGTCTTCACAGGAGAGGTGTTCCAGCCCTCTGACTATTTTTGTGGCCTTCCGTTGGACCTGTTCCAACAGGTCCATGGTCCTTCCTATGCTGAGGACTCCAGAAGAGGATGCAGTACTCCAGGTGGGGTCTCATACAAGCATAGTAGAGAGAATCACCTCCCTGAACCTGCTTCTTTTGATGCATCCCAGGATGCAGTTGGCTTTCTTGGCTGCTAGTGTGCATTGCCATCTCATGTTGAGCTTCTCATCTACCAACACTCCCCAGTCCTTCTTCTCAGGGTTGCTTTCAATCCATTCTCCACCCAACCTGTATTTGTGCCTGGGATTGCCGTGGCCCAGGTGCAGGACCTTGTACTTGGCCTGGCTGAACTTCATGAGGTTCACACAGGCTCACTTCTCAAGCCTGTCCGGGTCCCTCTGGATGGCATCCATTTCCCTCCAGTGTGTCAACTGTGTCACACAGCCTGGTGTCATTGGCAAACTTGCTGAGGGTGCGCTCTATCCCACTGTCCATGTTGCTACCAAAGATGTTAAACAGCAGATGTTAATTCACACCCTATGTGAACATGATCAGTCTCTTAGGATTTGGCTGTTCCCAGCAGTCAGCTCTGCTTCTTCTTGCCCCGTTAGGGTGTGAATACATGATTGAAAAGAATTGAATTTTCACAGGTGGGCAAGTTGATCTTTCCCACGGAGCTGCAGAACCAAGCCTGATGCAAAATCCTGAAACCCCATTAGCAGTCTTGGTCACTTGTACTGCTTTGGATACCCTGCTGAGGAGTAAAGCGGGATATCTTTAGTGTATTCCCATGATTTGCTTTGGTACTGGAACAGTCTGAAGGTGAACAGCCACTTACCAAGCCAAGGAGCAACTCACTTGCCTCCTTTTAGGTGAACTCGTGCCTTCAGAGTGGCATGGTATGGTAGCACATGACACTGGCAGGCCACAGTAGGGATATAAAGCAGCCTGTGTCTTGGGAGTCTTACGTTGGTTAGACATCTGAAAATGGTATGGCTCTGTTTCAATGAGTTTACTTATGTTCTACACTGATGTGAAGAACAGCAGACTTGTGTGGAAGTCACATGCCAAGAAACTGTGCATGAGGTGAAGGGAATGAACACTGCTCTGACAGGATAGCTGTGTTCCAAGGGAGTGTCCTGATCCTGCCAACCTCACTGTTTTTCCTTATCCCAAGTAGGACAGTGTGGTGAGGTAAGAATAGGGTGTTTTAATGAATAGGTTTGATAGCGATATTTCTGACTCTCTTTCTTTTTTAACATCTCACAGCCCAGGAATAGATGCAGTGATGTAACGTTTCTATTTAGAATTTTTTCAAAGCGTGTTTTGAGTTTGGTGTCTGTGGGGTGGTTAATAGTTTTGCTTTGGAAATGAGTGCATCTAAGGTAACAGGCTGTATGTGTGCATTTTCAGGCTCTGTCAGCCTATCTGAATGTGGTCTGCCATGCTTCCGATCCTCTTATCTCCAGTCGGAATGTCGGAAGTTTTGAACAGTACTAGCTTGTGCTCAGCCTTTGACAAGCAGCTGTGGGATGACACAAATCTACTGTTCACATTGTCTGCTCTATGGAGGAATAAAGCAATAACCTGCTTGCCAATGTTTGGTCCTAGAAGAGCCAAACTCCTGAGGTTAAGACCTTTTGGTACTTGTCCCAGGGAATGAGCAATTCTTTTGTGTCATGCTGCAAGAGCACATTTCTGCATTCTGGGGATGTGCCTTCACTGTGCTGCAGCAAAACCTGACCACATTGCCCCACAGGAGAGTGTCAAAATTCTGTGACCTTGAGGCAAAAACTCCCTGGAAGCATGAGGAGCGATGTGGCTGGCATAGTTCACAGTGGGTGGGAGAGAGAAAGCTTCTGATTTCATGAGTCACAAGACAAAACCCTCAGTTTTGCAGGAATTATATTTTTTTTTGTTGAAAGTGGTTTCATACTGGAACAGTGCAGCTAACAACCAACCCACAGAGAGAGGTAACGCTGAGCCCTGTTTAAACAAAATACGCCATTCTTGTAACACAGCTTGTATTTCTAGTTTCAAGCCTTGTATGTGGGTCAACTGTAGTTAGTGTTTTAATAATCTAACAATATTTTAAAAAACACTCTCCTTTTGTCTGCCAAATTTTTCCATCTCTTGGCAATGACGGTCTTGATCTCCCATGGCAGAAGTTCTGCACCTCTCTAAAGTTGAGGTAAAATATTCTGTACTCTGAAATGCTAGATCAGCCTCTTTTTTTTCTTTTTTTATTTTTTTTTTTCCCAGCTGTCAAGCTTAATGCATTTTTAAAGGATCCTACTTTAAGGTACAGCTAAAGTTGTGAAAAGTGAATATCTAATGGGCCATATATATTTACTGTACGTGTATCTGTTCGTGAGAGACCTGGACTGAAACCTAAATTCTGCCACCCCAGTTTGGTGAACGTTCAGCCTTGCTCACAGCTTTAGGTCTAGTTGTGAAGTTTGTAGCTTTATGGATCTTTATAATGAGTTAAATGAAAACTCTGGTTTTAGGCAACACTAAATTTTGGCCCAAAACACGTTAAGTTGGCTCGCAGTACGTTCCCACTGTGGGCTTCTGTGTCTGTATCCTATCACATTCTCTTCTGTGATTTCCACCTCATGTGTGCTGTGATGCCTAATATTTAAACAAGTTCATTAGATACATCCGTGTTTTAAAAATATAAACTACATTTTTCAGGCTATGGACCAACATGTTAAAAACCATCTGTGATATCAATTGCTCAACTTATGCTCTCAGAAGAGCCTGCTTTACTTAAGGCGAGTGCTCTGCACTTACAGAAAATTAAGATGGTCATTAAGTACCTCAATTCACTTTTGAATATTTCAGCTGAGACTGTACCATTACAGCTTTTATTGTACCTAACCCTGTGGGCTCTTTTGAAAATGTGGCAGGGTTAAGTGCTTCTGTCATTCATCCCAGTTATTTGTGAGCCCAAATGTGGAGTTAGGTAACTGATTTCAAACCCATAACCTTGAAAACAGGTGATCAAAGTGGTGAGTAGAAACTAAATGAAATTCCACTGCCTGAGGCTTAGGCAAAATGTCCCTTTGGCTGTTCAGGTTAATGTGATTACCAGAGGAGGCTTCTTTTTCCTGAAGCATTTATTACATATATGTTTCTTTAGCCCTCTGCTATGCTTGGCTGGCTCTTTGCAGCCCATCCTTGCTCTTCTGTACTTAAATAAGTTAATTATTAGATGTCAAATAAGAAATTCTCTTCTTCTATCAGAATGGGCTCTAGAGAGGGTAGGAATACTTCTGAGAAGAAAAAATATGTATTTCTAGGTTGGGTTTTGTAAGCCATGCTGGTATGACAATGCTGGAGGTTACCTAAAATTATAGTCCTGTAAAATGCAGCAAAGCTGATATAAAACTACAGGGGGAAATTTATTTTCTGTGTTTACAGAGTGACCTTCTGCATTGCAGGGACACTTTGAAGTGGTACATTAAGGGTTGTAAACCTTAGTTGTAGAGCTCTTCTGAATTTTAGTCCTTTTAAACATCTTTGATGGTCAGTACCTTATGCCATGAGGGAACGGCAAAGGACTCCTCAAAAAAGCAACACCAACACAAACTACTGCCAAGGTGACGTAAAAAATCTCTAACACTTTCTCATTTCTTGCTCAGTGTGTGCTTCTTCTGCCCTCAGCCACTACAGCTGGTGGGTGTCTTGATTTAACCATTCAAGTAGATGGGCTTTCTGCAGGTCACTGGGGGTTTCTACTCTGCTATTTAGTTCAGAGAGAAAAAACTAAAAACCTCCCAACCCCACCTCCAGCCCAGGCTGTGAGGTTTTTAGGCTACTGTGTGGGTGTACCCCTTGGCTAATGTAACCCTACCTTCAGATTGTTCAGTTATGTCTTTTTTTTTTTCTGTCCAGAATCTGAGACTTTTTCAAGGATTCAAAGTGGTTTTGTAGCCTTGTTGGAGCAAAACCAATTACAGCAGCAAAAAGAGCTATAATAGTTCCAACAAGACTGCAGACCATGAGGAAACCAGGTATGTGTCTCCCTGTAGGTGTGTAGACCCTTTGTATAGCACCAGCGCTGTTGCTCGCCGTTCTGCCTGGGTACATCTCTGTGCATCCTGGAAGCGTTGGACTTGCAATGCATGCGTGCCCCATGTATGTACATGTACTTGTACTTCTGCCTGGGGAAGCTTTACCCTCTGTCCAAGCTTCTGAGTACATGGCCAAGAACAGCCACAATCACCTATTATAAATTTGTTTTCTCATATTACAACTGCTACAGTAAAAATTATTAATTCACTGCTGGTCAGGAACCAATACTGACCGTAAAGACCTGTAGACTCAATTCTTATTTATATGCGTAGCCTTTCCTATCCACTTGATGTATGATCATCAACAGACAAGCCCCTTTGCCCTTGCAAGAATGCTACAATGGGTTTTGTTGACATACATAAGAATCGGGAGCTGAGTATCTCAGAGTGCTGAATGATTTATGAACCTACATTTAGTTAAAGGAGAGATGACCATAGCATTCGCAGTTTCTTTAATGCATTATTATTTTTTTTGGCTTCCAGAGAGCAAAATGTTGAATGAAGCAGGATGTCTGAGGGCACACCTACATAAATTAGTGCTGACAGCCTCACCTTCTCTGCCCACTCTGAGAGCTATGTGAATTCCCCACTGCTCCTAGTCCAGCCAATGTGGAACATAGGTAGTGAAAAGTCTGAGTCTGCAACACCCTGAGTACACGTGCCCTTCTGCATATCTCAGTTAACGCTGTGGCTTGGGTCTCTATGGCAAAGCTATTGTCAGCCACTCAGAGTGGCCCATTCTTCCAGTAAATATTTTCAGATGCACAAAATACGTGTATTTTGTTGTTAACTGTGGCTTTTTGCAATTCTGAAGAATTCCAGTATCTTCGTGCAAGACTGTATTGACCATTACAGTTTGCGTAAGACCTGGTGAATCACACTGTACAAACTGTCTTCGGTCACGCACGCGCTTGGCTGCTCATTGAATTTTGCTCAGCCATCGACTTCCACCAGTTTCTTCCCCAGAACTCCTGAGGTCATTACTTTGATCAAATAAGACTCCAGGCTCACTTCTGTACTTCTAGATTTTCCTAGAAATACCTGTTTTCGTGTTTGATTAGTTTCTGGTCAGCTTTCTCTGATTCATTGTTAGTATCTCACCATCTGAGAGACCAGCATTTTTTGGCTCAGTTTGGTCCATTGCCGATAGAATACAAAAATTAACACGCTAATGTGAAGCAGCTCTGTGATGGGAATGGGATGGTCCTCCCACTTCAAGTCAGTATGGTCAGGTTTTATTTTTGTAGAAATATCAGTTGAGAAATTTCATGAGCCTCACCTGTTTTAGTTCTTACTTGCTATGTTTATTTCTAATGTTTTGGTTTGAATCACCTTAAAAATTCCCCTTTCATACTGGGTTCCCAGCTTACCATGTGGGTATATCGGCATCCATAATAAAACACAAAGGCATCATTTACACAATTTTCTTCATAAAATAGTCTCTGATGTACTCTGATGGCATAGTTGATGGGTGAGTTGCCAAGATAGCAAAGTTTCTTTAGAGCAAAGGTCTGCTGCTTTTCTTGGCTGATAAGCTCTCCCATTTTATGACCACATGGTCATAGCTGAAATTAAGAAGCTAAAGGAAAAATTTCTTTCTTCACTTAGTGAGACCTTGTGGTCAAGTAAATCAGCTGCTGGATTTGCTCCCAGAGTTTTGCTGCATGGCATGTAGATGGTGCGTGGGCTTGTTGTTGCCTTTCAGGCCAGTGACTCTGTCGAGGCACAGGACGTTATTGTCAGTCATGCAAAGGTGGTCTGAATTGTATAAGTGGTACTCTGCTTACTGAGAGAAATGCCAAACTGAACAGAAACACAAACCCCCCTTGTATTAGCTGATTAAGTTGCCCAAGGTACCCAGAAGCAAATGGGAATCTGAAAGTCTTACCATAATAAGGAGAAGAAATGCTTTACCCAAGCAGCTATTTCTGTTTCTACTTTAGTGTGTGCTAGAAAAGCAGATTCTGGATAAAGACCTCAATTTTCCAAAGAAATTTTTTTTCCAGTAAAAAAAAATCTGTATCCTTTGAAATTCAGATTTTTTGATAAAAACATTTTTTTAAAAAAATATACAACATCCTTCTTCAATCAGCTTTGTTCTCTTCGAAATATGAAGAATGGAAATCATGTGTTTTTGATGAAGACATGTGAATAGGACATTTGGATGAAGTTGAATATGGTGTGGAAGCCTATTTCAGTAAAAACATAAGAAAAAGTGTATTACAGTCAGCTTCTAGCCAGGAAAGAACATCACTCCAGAGAACCCCCTTTCTTTTCAGCCTGTAGTCTACAGTTTCAGATGGCAATAATGACTCTTTAATATTTCTCTCTGGGAAGTGGAGACATTAATGTTATCCCAGAGAAATCACAGCAGTGACTGTAAATTACATGGTACTCTGGAAATGCAGCGGGATCTGTTTCCTTCCTTGGACAGTTTAATACAGGGCCTTCATCCCGTAGTGTATTACCCATATTTAACTTGTATTTTGAGTAATATCATTGTGTCAAATAACAGTGTTGTGGAAGCTGTAGCACATCTTCTCTTAGATAGAGGGCTGGCAGGAGCGCCTGTGCGTGCAGATGAGCTGTCCCTTATGGTCTGTGGCTTACTCTATGTGACAGCAGTGAGACACAAGGTCTGGGATAAAATTTTCAAAGTCTTCTGAGGGATTTACCTGCTGTTTCTAACGGGATTTATGAGGATTAACTCCTTCTCAGTCTTTAAATATCTACTCTGTTGTCTTTACCCAGGGCCATGTCAAAAGTTTTGAGAAGTCCCTTTTGCTTTATCTGGGGCCATTGTTTTGGCAACGTGGATTTTTTATCTAAATAATCATAGTAAATGTTTTGTGGCCATTAAAGAAGGCCACTGCCCAAATATCCTGGGTTCAATCTAAGAAGAGATCTCTATGTTCAGCTAGAATGTCTGTTTCACTGGGGACCCTTTTAGGTATTTTTTCACCTAATGTGGAATAGGTGAATAGAAACGGCTGTTATGTAATAGGGACAAATAAAGACAGATTTGCATAATGAGGATATATTCAGCTGGAGCCAAGTCATTAAGTGGTGCTTAAATTACTATTAAAGTCTAAACTTTTAGAAGTTTCAAAATAGTTGATGAATGAAGACGCAAGGCAACAAATGTAATTTTTAATTGTTGGGGTTTTTTTATTTTTTTTTCTGTATTTTACATCTCATAACTATTTAGGCCAAATAGTTCTTTTTTACAGCTGTAAAAAGGGAATGATTCACCGTTCGTCAAGGTCCCTCAATTCAGAGGATTTTAGTATATTGTTATTGGCAGGTAAAAATACAACTTACTCATGTGCTTTTTTAAAGTTAAAGGTTTTCCTCTGTCGGCTGGTTTAGTGCACATTCTTGCAGAAGTTTTGGCACAATAACATCGGCTGATGGCAGTCGCCTGGTTACTGCAGGCCTGGGCTATGGCAGTGGGTGGAGGACCCCATGTTCTCAGGTGCTGCCCCGTGCTCAGCACGTGGCCCCAGAAAACAGAATTCCAGCCCCAGAGCGTGTGCTAAAAAGCCAAGCTTCTCACAGCACCAGGGTCTAGACCTGTGGCGATTATATGGATAAGGCCAATAAATAAATGACTTCCAGCTACGCTCTGATGGGCAGCAGCTGGTTTCCTGCATTACTTTGGTTTTCCACCTTGTGGTCTCTCTACTCTGCTGAGTGCTGCTGGTATCAAAGACCATGAGCAGAGCGCAGGTCAGTCTTTCAACTAGTTGTCTTTTAAATGCAGTGTGGAGAGAGGTTTTTATCTGTCTGAATACCTTAACTGCTTCCTGAGCGGGCTCCCTAATTTACCTTGTTTAATGCCCACGGAATGTGGCATGTAGCTTAAAATGGAGATTCCTCTTTCTCCTCAACTGGGACCTCTTTAAAATCTTAGCACACCCACCCGCTGAAGGTTGGGCTCATTTGATGCATACCCAATATCTCCCTGGGTGGTACAACACGTCGCTGCCTCTGCACAGCTCTCCTTTGAATCTGCAGAGCTGGGCTTTCTGGCAGTGAGGCTGCCGCGGTCTCTCAGAAGCACTTTATGCTATTTCTGTAAGAGAAGGGGTGAATTTAAAAAAAGTATGTACTGTCTGTCTTTCTAAACAAATGTGGGATTTTGGGTCTCAATGTGAATCTGTAGCTTTTGCTGAAGAATATGTTGATATAATAGGGGTATGAAGAGAGAGATTTCCCTTTATGAAACATAGTCTGTCTTCTAATTCTCCCCATTATGGTAAGCCTCGAGTCCCTTTCAAATTCCCATTTTCGTTATCCAGCCTACTTACCAAAAATGGCATGATGCTGAAATACAGTAGAGGTAAATTGTTTTATAGCTGTCATAATGGAGGGCACTATTAGTACTGTAATAATACAGTGTTTCCTAGTTAGCAGAGTCAATATTTTTGGGGCTGAATTACAACCTGTCTTGATAATACCTTCCAGAAGTAGATGAAGGATCAGGAAATGCCTTTATTTGGGGTTTTTTCTTGCCAATCCTCTCTGCTGGAGGAGGATGATCTTAGCACCTGTTTTTTGACTCAGTTTCATGGCTCACTTCTCCATAGTGCCATCTCTCTTTTCGTGTCTATTTTGGCACTGTTAGCTGAGATAAATACATTACAGAAGAGAGAAAAGGAAAATGTAGCTGCTAGGGAACTTTGAAAATGCATTGAGTTTTTAAAGCAAGTAAATCGTGGAGAAATAAGTTACAGAAGACGGAAATGAGCAGAATGGAAAAAACATGGTAAATTAAAGGGGGTTTATATTATACCTAGGATCCCCTAGATTTTGACCGCATCGGTTTGTCTTTCTTGGTCCTTCACGAGTCAGAATGAAGTTCAGCCAATGACTAAAAGACTTAAGAGGAGCCTATTAAAATAAAGCCTAAATGATAAAGGTCATGACAAGAGGGATTTCTGTCCTTCTACAGATCAGGATCTCCTTCTTCCCTATCCAGATCTACTTCAGGTTACACCGCTCACAAGTCCACGTCTCATTCTCAAGGTGTCTAATTACTAGGAATCAGTGACGTACATTTCCTCAGTCTGAAACTTTCTTGAAACCTGAGACCTGTGCTAGGTATTCCAAGGTCTTTGCTTTAACCTTTCACAAGAAACCGATTGTACTGGCAGTCTTTGAGTCATATCTGTACTTACACTGATTGAATATTTAAATATGTTTTTGCTGGACAAAAAAAAGGTGTTTTTCACTTCAGTGCCGCTTTTCAGTTCACTTGCACTGGTGATACTTCTCTTGGTGGCAAAGGAGAAACCAGCATCCCTTATCCTCTTCCACAGATAAAGAGTGGCTTGTTGGACTAATGTACTCATGAGGGATACTCATGGTAAAATTCCAGTTTGCCTGTTCTCTTGTGTCTTGGAAGAGTTCTCTGAAAATCAGCAAATAACTGCTGCTCTAGAGGTCAAGAAATCTCACATGAAAAACCTTGACAATGATTTTGTTGGAATTGGCGTTTTCCTCTGAAATAGTTTTTGATGGCCAATTTGGTATATTCAAATAACAGAGCTTGTTCTGGAGAACTTTTTGATAATCTCGCAGATGAATAGCTTGTGTAAAGAGTCCCAGCCATAACTGGAAGGCAACCTATAGTTCAGGGGATGAGAGATGTGAGGATGGATCACAGTGCTTTTGGAACAAGTTAGAGGCAAGTGCCCAGTACTTATTCCAAAACAGACCTTTGCAATCCCAGCATTTTCTCACCTCTGAAGAAAAATAACAATTGCTGTCCTTCTCAAACTCTTGTTCCACCATGGTAGCATATCTCTAAGTAATGCAAACCATGGAAGGTCCGAGTGTATCTTCATGCAATATCATGCAGCATTGCCCCATGGAATAGCTGTGATTCAATGGTAGCTGGTTTCTAATTCAAGTCTCAGATCTTGGCATCGTTGAAGATGAAGGTTATAAATCATTTTGAGAGGAGCAGATTTAAGGTAGAGAAATTTTCTCTGAGGAGACAAATTTAGAAACATAAAATTGATAAACAGCAATAAATGTGTCTGAAATGTCTGAGTGTATCCTGTTCCATTTCTTCTTTTTGTACGAAGCATAATCAAGAGCATTTCTTGTTTTTCCAGAATGCTGTAGCTAGGTTAGAAAGCACTGCTAGGTCAATTTTTAGTCTCATAATACAATAGTGTGAAGACCCAATGCTGACCACTGAAGTGCTGCTTCAAACATCTCTTTTGAACAGTGCTGGCTGTAATGACAATAACAATCACACTGGGAGGCCCATGTGAGGAAAATATGTCTATGTAATAGGTCAAATTGGAGTTTTGTTTCTCACATCTCTTATAAATAAGCATAAGAGCAGTAGTCACTGGGTAAATTTATTATTATGATCTGTTAGTAAAAGCCTCCAGATTATTCATACAAATGGTTCCTTGTCAAGGCCAGCCTTTTAGGGCTAGGTCTCTGGTTGACCAAATGATACTGTGTTAATGGATATAATTGTCTTTAAAGAACTAGCATCTCTTGGCTTCATAGTGAAGAAAATAACAAGCTTCAAAGATTAGACAAAAAAAATGCAACCATCACAATGTGCAACACTTCATTGCTTAATATTAGACTGTTCCACAACTAGAGAAAAATGACTGTGATGGTTTGCTGAAAGAAAAAAAAAAAAAACCAAAACCAGACCTCTACCACCTCTTCTGATCAACAGTCATTTTTATAAAATCTCAGACAGGCAGAAAAGTTGTTTGGCTCTAAAAGCTGAAAGAAAATAAGCAGGTGGTGAAACAAGGTGGTTTAGGTTTTCTGGAATTCTGTGAAAACACTTGTGTCTTAAACGTTAATTTTTAAACACCAATTGGCAAGTCCCCTTGGGCAGCACCCCATTACTGACTCAATAAATGTATTACCGGTGCTGTTACGCCTCTCCAGAGCAAAGGCACCTTCACACCCTTCACATGTCTGTCTGGAGCAGGGATTATGTGATGCTAACCACAGCTGCAGCTGCACCAGGCTTCCCACAACTCTTACTAACAGCATGTGATTCCAAAGGTGTTGGTCTTTCTTCAGAAGCCGCTGCACTTCTAAGAGGAGGTACAACCGTTGTCTAAAAGCTTGAGCTCAGCCAGGTGACACACAGGACTACGTGTTGCCGGTGCTAGTGTAGGCAAAAAGTCTCCACACCTTCTCATATCCATCGTCTTAACACAAGGTGCTACCCAGCTTCTGACCAGTTAGCTTCCTTGGAGGCTCTGTCTCCTTAACTTATACTTTTGGCAGGTTCCAGGCATTGTCCTAAAATGCCCTTCTCAATACAGTATGTCACTGCTTTCCCTCATGTCAATCCATACTCTCAGCATTGATGTGCCACATGTCAGAGCCTTCTTACCTCTCTGTGTTTGTTGCCGCTGAAGCCGAGCAGCGTGTGTTCCGTAGGCTTTAATACTCTTGCTCTCACAGGGCGGAACTTTTGTCTGGCATAGGCTACCAGGAGCCATTAAGGAGCCATTTCCAGTGATGGCCTACATAGAGAATCTTACAAAGAATTTGAAAAAGCATTTGACGGTGCGAAATGAAAACTTTTCATGCTCTTTTGTGCTACATGTTGGATTACAGCTCTATTTAATAAAAAAGATAAGAGGTTATTTTAAAAAGTTTTCCTTTTTATATCTTCATGTATCTCTATTGAGAAGTAGTTCAAAAAATTACGTGTCTCTTAAAAAAAATTAATTTTGAATCTGAAAAAATATCTAAAATCCCATTTTCCGTGACTTTTTTCCTGCTCAGTCCTCTTTATACCTACATATATATAAAAATGAGAAATAGAAAAATAAGCCTGAACCTTTTCTGACCTTTTTTTTTTTTTTTTAAATTTGAAGGAACGATACCCATTTGAAAGGATCTCTACTAAAAAAAGGAACTGGTAAGTAAAAAGAAGTGTTTCACCTTATTAATTCAAGTTTTGCTCATGAGAACATGAACGGAAATACTTTCAGCGTTGAAATTTTTGCAAAAGCTTGTTTTTACTAATTCTAAACAACTGAGTAGCACTAATTTGGTAATAGTTCAGGAAAACTGAACAGTTGAAGGGATAAAAGTGGGTTTATGTTATCTTGGGCTTTTTACTGTTACTTAGAGATTAATATATAAAATTCAGTTACCTTCAAAAGGCCTCACAATCACTATGAATTGTTATATTAACAATTCATTTTGGCAAAATATATTTATTATCATTATTATATATTATTATTATATATATTATTATTATTATTTATTATCTTATCTAAATAGTACCTGATCTTATTAGAAAACAAAGCAAAACAGAGATACAAAACTTAAAGCCTGGGATTTTTGGGAACTGAAATATCAATTTGACACCAAATTTGATTATTTCTAATGCAATTGTTTGAACTTCAAAAGAAAAGCCAAATGTTGTGTATTTCTTGGAAAAACAAAAATCTCTTGGTTTTCAAGTTAAGGGTTTGAAAGTATGACAGACACATCCTTTTATTTTAGTGTTTTTATTTATTCTGTGTGCATTTACTTTTAAATTATAGCAAGATATCAATAACATGAGATATACGTGGTAATGAAATGTCCTAAATTAGGCTCCTTAAAATCAAAATTGACCCACTTCCCCAGTGCACTTTTTTTCAGGATGAGGGTCTTTAGAAGCAGCCTAGTTTGGGACTTGATATCACAGGCACCAGGGGTAGAAAAAGTGTCTTGCACAGACTAATGACATCTGGGAAAAATCTGTGGCTTGTAGCAGGGCAGCGAGCAGGTAGCCACAGCCCTGGAGATCAGGAAGGAATGTATGACCTGCACATGGACTGATAATATGGTATTTAAAATTACATGTTCATCCTGAAGTAAGAGAGAGACATTTCAGTAGTGTGGTAAAGAAATAGTCCCACTTTTCCTGCTGTAGAGTACCTATAAATCAGCACTTTCTTATTTCTATGTGTCTTTTGAAATTTCTCTGTTCAGAACATCCTGCAGTTGGAAAATCACAGGTGTGCCTGCAGCCCTCCGGAGGAGACAGGGGGATTCAAAGGCCCTTCTTAGACTGTGATGGGAAGCAGAGAAGCAGACTTCAGGTGTAAACTGGAGAGGACTTTGCTGCCAGCAAGACATCCTTTGAGGTAGCTGCAGCTCAAAAGATTGTTGAAATGAGCAGAGTCAGAGTTTGACTAGAAGCCAAGAAGAAGAGTAGCTCAGGTCAGTTAATCTACCGCATTGCATGTGGGGGATCTATGATACGACACTGTCTCTGCCTGCTCTGAAATAGTGTAATTGAAGGGATACAGTCTTCAAACGTATCCTTGCCTGAATGGTAGCTGTTAGGACTTGCTAGACACCACTGATGTAGGACTCGGGAAACGAACCCAGAAAATCCATGGAACTGGTGGTAGAAATTCTTGTGTAGCAGCTTGTAGAGCCCACCAGAGGAGTCTTTGGGGGAGGGACAGGAGAAGTATGGAGAGGAAGACCAAGCTGTTCAAAGGTATAAAACAACTTTTGTACAAGCAGCTGAATAGAGTTGGATTCTTCATCCTGTCAGTGATGGAGTGTCATGACAGAGACTGATAAAATCATGAATCTGAGCTGCTTGGTGACTTGAAGGTAACTTCCGATTTTGTTATTGTTCTTAGTCAACATCTAGACACACCAACACCTGAGCAAACCTCCTGTGTTTTATACACAGCTCTCTTGACATCTCAGACGCAGCTGAGTATACTTATTTTGCAAACATTTATAAAATCATGTTAGGCGGGGATGCAGGAAGCAGCAATATTCAAAACTAAATGGATGAAAGGAGCTTGAATAACAAGCATTCAAAGGGGTGAACTGATATCATGGGCAACAAATTCATCATCACCTTTCAGTTCTGAAGAGAATTTCAGTGCCAAAATGGTGATATTTCAGTACTCCACTGATATCACAAAAACAAGCAGAGAGACTGTAACCTATCGGTAAGGAAATATTATGTGAGTTAAGAAAATTTACATCTCTTGCTTCCTTAGAAATTACCTCCTTTGTTTTTTCCTCACTTTCATCACATATACGCACTCATACCTACTCGCAGTCTCCTTCCCCCAAGTTCTAAAAGGCAAAGCCCTCAATGGGTGATGAAGAGGTTAAGAAGTCTTAGCCCCGTTGCACAAGAGGATATTAACTGGTGTCAAAATTCTTGTTTGGCATCCCAACAAGGGTACAGGGTTGGTGTATTTCTGGAAGATACCTCTGTGTTTTTCCTTTAACCTCCTCTGACTTCTGAGAACTCTTGCATAATTGCTCATTTCACAAATCTCTAGCTGTACCCGAAAAAATTGTTGCCCTGAGGTCAAGATTCAGTTGTGTTGTCATTGAAGCATGTTCTCATTTCTGGTACTGCTTCAACGAAGGTGATCTGTGTGAACTCCAGTCTAGATCTGAAGACATAGGCTGAAAATTCACAATGGTGAAACTGGATCATTTGAATGCAAATCTGAACATCGTAAATACATGACTGAAGCTGCTTCCACAGATTTTGGAAATGCGATAGAAATTTCCACTGAAAATTTCAGCTGATTCATAATAGTTACTGCTGTGAATAACCAGGTTTGGAGTGGGTCTGCTGCCTGGATTTGTTGATCCCTTGAGCAATAAGCCTTACAGTAGAAAAAAGCAGAAAGCAGGAGGATTCTAATGGAATTTCCACCTAGAAAATTTAATTTGAGCATAAACAAGGGACACATGCACAGATATGGAGAGCCTGATTACAAACAGCCTACTCCTTGATTCCTTCCATTGTATTTGATGACACCCAACACTTTGTGTAATCAAGTAGTCATGGATTTCCTCATATTAGTAAGAGACAGCACTAGCCAAAATTTTCCTCAAGAAGCAGTAACATAGCTCAGAGGCCAAAATTAATCCCTTAATAACTGATGGTCCAAATGAAGTAACTCTTTCAGTACTGCTGTTATCAGTCCCATGTTGGTGAAACATGCATTTGCTCTGAGCAAATGACTCAACTCCTTCCAGACAAAAAATCTGATCTTTGAAGCTGATCTCTGCCTACTCCTGAGATGCTAGAGTTGTCGTGCTGTCTCAAAGGACCCGGGGAGAAGGTAGAAAGAACTCCTAAATAATTTGGCAATAGGGAAACTGTCCTCTTATCATGAAGTTTTCCTTAGCATTCTAGAACAAGCTCCATCTGTCTGACAAATCATTGACTTCTAGTTTAAGGGTTAAAGGCAGCTTCATATTTATTTTAAATATAAAGCAATTTATATTTCTAGTGTGGAGATAGTTGGCAGAGGTGTCTTGCTTATGAGACATATTTGTCCCGAGTCTCACCCTTGGGGCATGTTAATCACATCTGGATTGAATTCACATGGACTTTTCTCTTCTGGGAGTACTCAACCACATCACACTGAAATGGCAACAGCCGGAATTATATTTTATTTTCATCCAGTATATTTGAATGATCTTTCTTACCTTGGTAACAGTATCAATGGTCCTTGTCAATCCTTCCAAAAGCAGTTTCTCCTATTGTGGCTTCATGGCTCTTTTAATTGCAAATTTGGCTAGGCCAAATTCTTACTCGGCTTTCATTTGGGGGAAAGTGTCACAGAAATGTGTTTGAGAACTTGTGTAAGTGAGGGCTTAGGAAAAATGTAAGCCAAAAGATTTGTTCTACTTTAAGAGCTATAGAAAACTGCATCTTTTCATTGTTCCATTCCTGTGTAATCATTGGTTTCCCCAAATTGCTAGTGTTGAGGGTTTTTTTTGTGTATTTGCTGTTTAAACTCTGCCACCCTTCCCTGAATTCCTTTGTAGGCTGAGTATCAGACTGAAACTTCTCCCATTCACTACCCTTCACTATTACACTGCTGCTGACGTTATTGATCCTGTGTCTCATTAAATACCCTGCTTTGAGCAACACTTCCATCTTCTTCTTGGGTGCTGTATTTGTAGAAGTTTTCTGGGAATTACAGTCCTACTGAAGGGCTGTGTGAGAAGGTGCTGCCTCTTCATGAGTTCATGTCCCTCAAGTCCTCTATCTTTTAACTTGGTGGCTACAATGAGGATATGCAATAGCTCCTTTTTTATGTGTGCAGCAAGAACTTGTGGAATAGGTGGCCATTTGTCAGGATAGGAAGGTCTCTTTGGGTGCTCAGTTCAGGGTGCCCTGAGCTCCTGAGGCACCCTGAGCACCATCACACAGGCATGTCTTCGGAGGGGTCTGAAAGAGAAGCCAAGACGTGGCCGCTGTGGGTTAGTCACCAGCCATGCATTTGTATATGGTCTGTATGGATGGAGTATTGATGCTGGAGTACTTTTGTCCTGTGGGGGTACGTACATGAAACACACTCAGTCACTCAGGGACTGCATGGGGCTGTGGTCGGTGTAGGATTATATGTGTTATTTGAGCTGTAGCTTTGCCAGTTGTACAGCTTATAAACTGTGGATTTTCCTAGAACATAACTCAGTAGAAGTCATCAAGAACTATTTATAGTTTTGGATAATATAGATTTGGAAAATATGTTGGAACTGGTTTTATCTGTTCAAAAATACAAATGCTAATTCAGAAGTTCAAATTTTTAGAGTTAAAAGGTGACCATAATATCCCAGAAAAAATTAAATAACCTTATGACACTAAACTGAAGGCCCTGAACTTTCCAGGGCTTCCATTAAGTTATTTCTGTTCCCTGGAAATACTGAAAATTCCCCATATCCTTTGCCACAGAGCTCTTATTTCAGTGTTGGTTGGATGGGAGAAGAGGAAACTATGAAAAAGTCCCCATTCTTGAACAGGAGGGTGGGCGGCTCATTTAAAGTAAGGAAAGCAGCTTTACCTTGTCTTACCTAGGTTGATCTTTAAATTGCTATTTGGAATTACCTGTAGGATTGGGATGTGTTATCGTATAAATCACGGAGAGATGAATAACTAGACAGAGGATGGGGAAGCCGCAGGAAAGATTTACTTATTAGAAATCTCTGCTACATATCGTGTTGTGATCCCAGCTAACCTGATAGACGTCACCTTCACACAGTAACAAGGGTCATGTAATATACAACTAAAAGGTTCCTAGAAATCTGCAAGTGACTGTCACTGGTAATTTTCCTCTCTAATTTACAAACATTTGCCCAAAAAAAGGAAGTAAATCTCTTGTGAAGTGAAGCTCTTTTATCTATAGCAAAATATTTTCAGAAAACATGTTGGGGGCAATTCTAAATCTCCCTGGGTAATTTTCTTTCTTGTTTTGTGAGATGACTTTGTTATCTACTTTGTTTTTCAGTATAGTGGTTGGGGTTAATGTGAGGGAAGGGCCTTATGGTTAATATTTTATTCTGGCAAAGGTCAGATCAATACTCAGTGCTCTCTCCTTTTTAAATGTAATTTCATATAGGCTGCATCTTTTCCAGGGTTGGCAATTTCCTTCACAACCTTTCCATCTCTAGGTCTTTGAAACCGATGTGAATTTGTCTCTCATAAATTTTGCCTTAATTGTGATGCTGTGACTTGGAACAAGAGCTCCAGGAGAGGGCAAGAAAAGGTGTCCAGCCTTTATTTGTTGTGCAGCCTTTTTGGCCTGTGAATCTCAGCTATCATAAAGTATGTGGACTCGGGTTTGACTCCAGCATGTCAGGACAACTGTAACCTTCCTGCACCCCCTTATCCCCTCAAAGAATACTCAGGAGGAGACACAAGTAGGGAAAGAGAGTAAGGACACAAATGTGCGACCTGGTTTTCACTGCCTTTTGGGGAAAAGTAGGTGCCTGACTGCTATTTCTAAGTTCATAATACCTTTTTTCCATGAAATAATGGTCCAAATTGTGTTACAGAAAATCACTTTTCCTGATGCCTGCTTGTACATTTACCTGGTAGAAGACTTTCAGTTGCAGCGGTCAGCTGAGGAATTGAAATGTATTGGCTCCATTGACGTTTTCATTCCATATATATTATATTCTGTTCATTTATGTAAAAGTCAAAAAGATAATGATTTTATCCAAAGAGTCCTTTTAGGCATTCTGAAAAGCATTCAAATGAAATATTTATAAAGGAATTTTTCATTAAATATTTGGAAGTTCTGACTTTGAAAAGTTGTTTTAAAAGTTGTCATTTATTTTTTTTTATCTTTAATCAAATCTAGGTGAAGATATTTTGAACTTTATAGCATAATGGAAAATCCATCCTTAAATGAGCTACACTTGTAATGAGGAAATTTCCCATCTCTTCTTCATAAGTATAATAGTGCTCCCTTCAGCTAAGTGACTAAATTCCACTCTGCAGCTTTCAGACTGTAAGAAGCATTAATTGAACGTGATAGTCTTCTTCACTTCTTGACCTACAATTATGCGTAGTCAAACAACAGCATTGTTTTCCTGTGCATTTGAATGCATTTTAATTTCAGATTAAAAAAGTCATTCCACGTGGTGACACAGAAATATTTGTATTCTATAGGTGTTAATGATACCCATATACTAAAATGCAGAACTGTGTAATTTATGTGCATTTATCCTGCACCATTAAATACCTAATTTCTACTCAGTCTGAAAAATGCTAAGTCCCTCAAGAACCCCTGAATATCCAGAGCAAGAGCTAGAAATGAGAACATAATACCGTTGAAAAGCAGAGATTATCAGCATTACAACATGCTGTACAACTTTTGTTTCACAATAGAAGACTGTGAAATGAAAACCTGGTTCCACTCAATTTTTGGTGATGTTTCTTTGATTATCTCCCTCTTTCTCCTTTTAAGATGTATGGAGTTTGTAAGACAAGCAGCATATCATAGAAATCATCCCAGTAAAACAGAAGTGATGCTCTGAAAAACATGCTCAGCTGAATTCTTCCAATTACATATCTGGAGTGTGCATATAAATTGGGTGGCAGCTTAAAAGCTTTGCTGGCAATTTTTTGGGGTGCCCTTCATAATGGGTTGCACTCCTTGTGAGGAACAGGATCAGACATCATAAACTTATTACCAGTAAAATTTTTCTGAGGTTCTTGGTCTCGGGGACCACTACTGGCCTGAGGCAATGATGACCCTGCAGCCCTCTGCATTGTGCTACGAGAAGGAGAGATGCAGTGGGGCTCCCTTTCGCTGGGAAGGTGCTACTGAAGAGAATCACACTGAGAAAAAAAACTGAGGGCTGTTGCTTTCTAAAACCCAAGACAGTGTGGCAGAAGGGATGGGAAATCTCTCAGGAATGTAAGTCTCGACAGTTTTTGGTTTTTTCATCATGAAAAAGAGGTTTGTAGTTTTCAGAGGATGACCTGCATGCAAGCAGATGTCGTGAACTGGCAGATGTTTGCCTGTGACATCCCTAGCTAAATCTCAGGACTTCTGCCTGTGCTTCTGAAATGGACTCTGCTGGAAGAAGAGACAAAGGACTCTGCTTCTCTTCCTGATTCTTATCTCTCTCTGCTGGTTTTGTAATTGTAAGTACTTCTCATGCAGATTGCACTGCCTTGCTGCACCTCAATGCAGCAGAAAGACCAGGACAGGTTCTCAGACCTAGGCTGCCACTCATCTTGTGCCTTGCTCTCCTCAGAGATCCAAGGAGCAGCCCAAAAATATCAAAAGAGAGTCATGGCTTCATCCAGTTAAGAACCAGTGTTGTGTAGAGAAGCTGATGAGATTTTAAATAAATGAAGTGAGTGCAGGTAACAATATTTTAGCTTCTGAAGACCATAAAGGTAAGAGCAAGATGTAAGAATTAACAATCTTAAAATATTTATACTCTAAAAGAACACATTTATTTGTGCTAAAAGGAATTGACAACTTGTATGTTCACTGATATTCCAGATATTCCTTGTAAAGATACTTAACTGGAATGGACCCTGACCCTTGACTGTCACTGACTTCCCTGGAAGCAGGTTTGGGCTTGTGACCTGGAACAATATGCAAGGTGGGCTTTTATGCTAGGGATAAACTGCAAATTCATCAGTTTATTAGTTTCTCTTTTTTTTCTCCCCCACCCTTCTTCTGACAAACTCCTCATGGATAGACTCTTGCTCCCACCACTGGCAATGTTGGGAGCGTGCTGAAGGCTGCTCCTTTTTCAAGTCTTCTAGTAAACACAGGGATCACTCAATAGAAACCCCTTTCTCGTCTATCCTTCCCAGTGGATCACATGCAGCACTCCAGTAGGAAATACCTCACTCTTCTAGGTCAAGTGGAATCCCATTGTTCTCATTCATGTGGCCAGGCTCTGCCCTTTGCTTTACCGTTGCCTTCCACAGCACATCAGTGAGGTGCATGAGGGTGGCCTTTCTTGTTTTCATTTTATGAGTGACAGCATGGTTTTACTAACAATCACGTATGGTAACTCAGCTTGGCGTTGGTTCGTTATTCCAGTACTTATTTTTCCCTGCCAGTATGGATAGTGTGACATTTTGGTGGTCTGTCATACAGACCTTTTTTCATGCTTGCTCAGCAGGCTAGGCACTTATTGGTTTGTTTGGAGTTTCTCATAACAACCAGGGGGAAATATTTTGAAAGTATTTTGGACAATGTCTGCCTGAAAAGCTGTACAAATTGGCAAGGGGAATTAAGAGACCTGAAATAACTTTCCATTCTATTATATGGATATATCCTAAAGTGAAGGAATCTCCTTTTAAATAGACTTGTGAAACCAGGAGAAGAGATTGAATTCTTTTGCATTCAGAAGTAGGACTCACTGTTAATAAAGATATGCAGTCTCTGACTTCACTGTGCATTGCTTAGGTTGTACTCAGAAGAAGGGATGCAAAATGAGACTATAGATGTGGACATCAGTAAAGTCTTTAAGAGTCCTATTTACATGCCTGGAAAAATAGGAGTCCCAATGATAAAGAGCAGAGAGAAGCATTGAGGTGAGGAAGAAAGTATATATAAGACTATTAAGGAGGAGTGGGCTTGAGAAAAAGTGAATATGTTGATTTACAAAGGAGGCAACCTTTTCTCTGAATAAAGGTAATATATTGTTTTGAAGATTGGGGTGGGGAAATTGAGGATCAATATAGATTTATCTCTTTTTATTAGTGTTGTGTTTTTGTAAGAATATATGGAGATTTCTTTCTTATAATAGGCATTTTGTATTACTCCAAAAATGATCAACAAATTCCCTGCATACGGAAAAAACTTACTTTCAAAACTCAAGGTTCACTTGGCAAGGAGAGAGAATCAACTAGTGCTATAATGACTTCCTGATTCTAAAAAAAAAATTGGAAGGGCATGGTGAACAAAAAAAGAAATGTTCATAAATCCAAGGTGTCCTTGAGCAAAACAAGGCTTCTAAAGCTTAGAAGATAAAGCAGCAAGCTCTGAGGCTCACAGGGGCAGAAATTAATGGCAAACAGGAAAAGAATTAAAAGGCTTCAATCGTTAGTAATTTCAAAGGAACAGTTCCCTTTGTTTTCCTTGCCTTAAATGGAGGCTGATGTGGATCCTGGAGAACTAGGCTTAACCTTGATGCAGAGCCTGAAAAGAAGTTTGAAAGAAACATTTGTGGATGTTGACCCAAATGATAACCTAACACTGAGCATGGTGTATCACAGAACTGATGTCAGCCCCACAGACCAGCCCTGAACTTGCCTTTATGGTCTTCACAACCTCCTGGGGACACCAGAAATCACCATCCCACCCCTCAACTTGCAAGTGATAATGGAAAGGAGGGGACATCTGGGCTTCCAGAGGAGTGAAGCTCTTGATCAGTTGGTCACTGTCTTTCAGATATTTATTATTCATTCTGTAAGAGTGGCAACTGCTGAATTGCAGCCATCTGAATGTTCACCTTCTCCTCTTAGACCTTGCTGTGTGACCTCCTGCTGTCTGTCAGGTGATGCATTCCCCCCTCTCTGGTGTACCTGAATAGTGGGATAAACAGCCTTCTGAAACTGTCTGCATTTACTTCAGAGAAAGCACAAACAACTGATTGTGTGCCAAACTCCTAGCTGGCTGTGATGAGAGGAGAAGTATCCAACCCTCACTCACTGGGGCTAGGTCTGAACATGACGAAGAAATAAAAAAGGAGTGAGGGCTACAGTGAAGGTGGGTGAGAAGAAGCTAAGTGGAAATAAAGACAACGAGTCCATACTGCAGGCTCGGTAAGGTAAAATGCGATGTGTGGATGTGACTGGGTTAACGGCACTCACTGTGATACCATTGCCTGCTGAAGCCTGGCTATCCCAGAGGACCGGGATAAAACTGGTGTGAGAGTTATTCAAGGGGATAATATAAATGGCCACCACGTTTCATTCCCTGATGTCACTGGCTGTGGTGAGCTGCAGGATGAGTCTCTGAGAAAAAGGAGAATTGTGGGCTAAGAGGAGAGAGATGTCTGTGCTGACCAGGAGGGTAGATAGGATGAAAGATGGCAGAGTGAAGAAGTGTCTAGTGAAGTCAGAGAAGAAACAGGGTCCAGCCTTCCTGAAGAAACCTTCTTCCAGTAGGGAAGTTTAGGCATGTCCAGCGGAGGGGAGCCGTGTTTATGTATTGTATCAAGCCCCCAGGGTTACTTCATGAGAGAGACAATATATCAAAGATATTTTCAGAATGATGTGGTGTTGAGATCTGGATGGTTCGGCTGAGGTCCAAAGAGTTGAGGAGCCCCAGTAGAGAGCAGGAGGTCTCTGGCTTCAAGCTCCTGCTCTTTCACAGGGATTGCAAATGAAGGGAGGACTGTACTTCTCCTTGGGAGAAGCAAAATTTGGCTAACCAAGTACCTTGATGCTCTGTAAATTTCTGTCCTTTTTTTTCCTGTCACCTCCTCAGACAGTTACCACCTAAAACCTGTTGTATTTCCATGGGGGTGGAAGATGCACAAAGGCTGTTGAAGAATGCATGCATTCCAGAGGTTTAAGTAACACTTTTGAGTTCTTTGATAATTTTTTCCATTTCTGAATGTACCTACTTTTAGAACCATTCTACATACTGAGAGAAGTGCCTGTAGTTTTCAACCAGGGAGGTAGGGTAGCCACAAGCTTTTCGCAGATTTCATACCATATTGCATTAGGCCAGGGGGAGGTTATATTGGGGATGTCTCGAAGTTTCCATTCTAATCTGGAAACAGCCTCTCAGAATATCTGATTCCTCTGGTCCTAGGCTATTGCCTTGGACCAGAGCTGAGGTGGATGGTGATCCAACATCAGCTGCATCTAGTGGAAAAAGTAGACGAGGGTGGTTTGGACATAGTGATCCCTGAATGCTAATGAAAAGAGAGACATATTTGGCACCATTACAAGTCAGGCACTCTGAGGATTTCAAAATTGTGTCCTTTTTTATAACAATAATAAATTTGTCAGTTATGTTGGGAAACATTGTGAAAAATGAATGTCTTTTACTGCATTCAGAGCCATTGCTCCAAATCCAGCGAGATAATGGCCAATAAAACTTTGAGCTGGGAGGCTGAGTTCTGCATTGCTAAAGCCTTCATTATGTGTGGTTATAGAAAATGTACACATGTGCCAGAGTGTCTCATTGTTCTTTTGCTGTTTTAGTATTTTGTCAGTATGAAGTGGCTCTGATTCCAACTATGAAATGCAAGTTTAGCTTATATTGATCCTGCTGTCCATATATAGGTCCTTAGCAGATTTGCAGGATGCTTTTAAGAGCAGTTGGGTTTTATTTGCAGTCGAACCATACTGTACCCTTTTCCCTATCAAAACAAATTGCATCTTAGTCCAAATGTACTTGATTTATTTTTATTTTTTTTTCTCCCCCACTGTAGACAGTTGTAATTGGCATCCCCTAATTTTTTGGTATGCTTAGAGGGAGTCAAGAAACCAACCTACTTGGGCATCTCGAGTCTGAAGTCTGTGACTTCAAGGTTCCCAGAACTGCATTGTTAAATAGCAGTTTCTGCCATGGGCACATAGCATAGAAGCATAGTCTGACCCAGACTGTTCTTGTCTTTATAGTGTATGCCGGATTCTTCATTAGGTGTTAGTCTGAAACTCAGCATTAGGTTATCTGATGCAGTTTTTAAGATAACACAGGTTTTCTTTACATTTTTGACAAATCTGGTAACTCCTTGTTTGACATAAGTTTATATTTGGTCAGGCTGGAATAAAATTATGAACTCTTCTATAACAAGGTTCAGTTTTCAGCACTCAATCAAAGTAATCT
>JAOXJM010000012.1:69119245-69141886 GCA_026413425.1 Tringa solitaria
TTGATGGTTCTTTAAATCTTATAAATCCAATTCACAACAATGACACTTCCTATGTAGTGTCTTTTTTTTTTTTCTGGTGTACAGTTTAAAAAATTATGTATATGCTAGCACCCTTCATCAGATCCCTGGAGTGATGGTATTACAGACAGAATAATTTCAAACATCATTGAAATTCTGCAGCCTTTGGGGTGGGATATGTGAAGTCTCTTTGTACGGCAACCAATGCTATGCTAGGAAAAACCTAACACTTCAGGCTGGAACAAAACCAATAGGCAAGGGCACGTGCTGGCATAAAAACCCTACCCAGACAAATCACAGAATATTTTAAAATAGAAAAATGATATGGTACCTAAGAGATGAATGAAGAAATGGTTGGTTTAGTGTAAACCAGGCAGTGTTCTGGCAACAGCAAGGGAAAGATTTATGAGGACTGTGTGTAGTGGAGCATCATTGGTATATCTCATCAGATCCAAACTGAACTCCTTGAGGGACTGTCCCATGTGTTTTCTCAGCACAGAGAAAAATGCTTGATGAAATCATATTTGTAGACAGTGTTGAGCCTTTGCAGGGGAGACTGGACACAAAGCACACTAAGAGTAAGACCTTAGCATTTAAAACCTTATGCTGGCAGAAGAGTTGGGGATGGGCTGGCTCCCACCATGCCTTGCTCCACAGGACACCTTCCTGGAAGGGCAGCAATGTTTTGGTTGTGGGTCCCCTCTTTGGGTAAGGAAAGCTCAGTACTGACAGTACATCTACCTGAGAATCAGAAAATGGAAATTATTGTTCTCCGCTACCTCTTTGCTATCTCTGACACATCTTCTATAGTACATAGTTTTAGCACAGTATTACCACATGCATCTGTCTGGAGCTATGTAATGGGCGTGCTGTACCAAAAGACAGATTTGCGGTTTCTCCTTGCAGGTTAGAGCAATGTACCATTAGAAAAACTCTCCCTGAATTCACCTGTCTGGATTTTGTTGCTGGTCATATGCATTTGGAGAAATTCCACAGCCTTCAGTACTGTCCCTTAGATTGTATGCAGGCAATGGTGGGGAATCAGACCCTTCTTTTTATCTAAGGAGCCAGAGGCAATTGCAGTCAGAGAATTTTAAAGGAGAGAACTGAAATGAAAGGATTGGTTTTGTTTTGTTTTATGTTAGAGACACACTTTAAGGTTTTGAATTTGTTATATCCGGCCATCAAAAGCAGTCAGTTTACCATGGGTAATTTTAAAGAACTAAAATATAAAACAAAATCTCTTGAAAACAGACCCAACTTTCATCCCTTCTCAGCTAATGCGTTTGTAAACAATACAGTGTTACAAAACATACTTTTAATTGTGTTTTACTATTTCCCCTGTAAGGATGAGCAAACATTTGTACCCATGGGGAGCAGTGTTCCACGAAATGTTTGGAGATCAGCTGCAAACTGCAGAAAGAGGTCCAGATGGTTCCCTGATGTCCACGCAGTTTTGATAACTCGGCACTCTTTCTCCTCTGTGGCCAGGGAACTCCTTCCTTAGCCTTCTTCTCCTAGTGCCAGCTGGAAGGCTACAAGCCAAGTGTCCCCTTCCAGTTCACCCTGTTCGCTGAAACACTGGTAAATCCACTCAGGCCAAGCACTGACAGGAGTCATCTTCTGTCTGTTCACCCCTACCGTACACCTTTCTGGGGACAAGCACAGGCACTTAAAGGGCTTCAGTTGCCTGCTGCTACTGTGGCTTGCTACGTTGTACAGACCCAGCTCAGGAAACAGCATCTGTAGAAGAGTGCAACTGAAATCCTGTCAGATGTTTTTGGCAAAGAAGCAAAGGGGAAGACTTGGTTTGAGCGTGGGAGGTTTAAAGCTTCTGTACTGGTTTCCAAAGTCTCTCCAGGACCAGAGCACTCAAACAGGACTCTTATGTGGGTTGTATAGGCTTGGGTCTGCACCAGGTCACAGTAGTGAGTGGTGGGAAGATGGAGAGGCCTTCAGCTGTGGGCGTGTGTGCTCCTTATCTCACCCCGGGCTCGTTATTTTCTGATGAGAGGTGGAATGTTCAGCCTCTCTCCTTTTCTCTTTTTGCAATTGCTTTGCCCGCTGCTAATTTACATCTTAGGCATGAAAGAAATCTTTGTGTTCAAATGAAAAATATAAAGCTTCACTCTAGAGGCGATTAAAAATGAACAGACAAAAGATTATAATATAATGAACAATATTCAAATGTGTTTTAACTTTTCCAGAAAAATATGTCTGCAAATCTGTGTGACATTGCAGAGATTAGTCTAGAGGGATTTGATCTGTCAAACAGAACAATACAATGGCTTTTGATCTTTACTGAAGTGATGAGAGAATGGAAATTTATAAAAAGGAAGAAAAGCAGAACAGAAGGTAGAAATTGTGGAGAATACACCAGGAATATCTGGAACATTTTACAGTTCAAAAATATGCACATGTGGGTTGTGAACTGCTTCGTAATTGTTATAGGACCTGCCTCCAAAGGTCTATCAGAAATCCCAGCAGGCCAAGGCACTCAGGCCTCTTTAGACCAGACTCTGATAACAGAGCAAACCTATCAGAAAGGTCCCCAGGAGTGTTTTATAGACATAGTGGCCACACAATGCAGAGCACTGGTGCCATAGGTATCATTCATGCCTCTCCAAATATGGTTCAAATGTCCAAAGACTGACTGAGGTTGGAATGGCAACAACAAATAATGTGCCAAAACAGATATTACCTGTGTCTCAGGTACTATGACTAACTTGATAGAAATGTGGTCTTCTGCCCAGATCCAGTCCAGATCAAACTTGTACTCCTGAGCGCTCTGCTGGTGAAGAGACCCAGAACCTGTGTCTGTGAAAGCCTGGTAAGAGACTCTGTTTTACTTCTCTCCTCTCAGTATTGAATATCCTAGTTTTATGTCACGTACAACAGATGGTGGAATAGAAAGATAGAGCTGATGGCTCCCTATCTGTCACCTGAAAGTTGTCTATTTGGCCTAGGGGGAAGTTTCTCAAAGATATTCTTCCTGCTTTTCTTAAGACCAAACTACACTACAGAGAAAGGATTTACTAAAACACAAGCCAAAAAGAAGTGGGGGATGAGGGGGAGCCACAGGGATGGGGTAACTTTCTCTTGAAATATTGCAATTAGGTTGAGTTATGATTGGACTCTGTCGTGGAATATTAGCCCTGAAGTGGACCTTAAGAGATCATTAAACCATCTTTCCCTCTGAAGGCAAGTACAACTATATCAACATCCTCCCTGACAGACGTGTGTCCAACTCCTCCTTAAAGTTATCCAGAGATGGAGGCTTTAAGTTGGGACCTCAAAGATTAAATAAGCATTAACAAGCTATAGCAATGAGCAGCTGTGATCACTACAATTAAGCCTGCATTCTAAGGAGATGGAAAAATTAATCATCATTTAAAAATATCAGTGTGTGGCTAATTAGCCAAGTCGCAAAGCTAATTCAAAATTAAGCTCTGGAGAAAGGTGAGACAGTAAATATCCTGGTCTTGCTTTTCTTTTTTTTTTTTTTTTCCTCCTTTCAAAATTGAGCTCTCTGTTTTTATGATACTGATTTGACTAAAGACGTGTAAACAACTTAATACCTTTTGGTAGTGGGAAAGGAGGGAGAAATGCAGTCAGAATTGAAGACATTCAGTGTGGTTTTATCCATGAATTACCTTCTGCCTTCATTTCACTCAGGTTGGAGGTGAGCAGGTGGTGTGTGGTAAGGCAGTAACTAGTAAAGACTATCCAACTTCTTACCTGCCTTGACTTAGGAGCCACTAAGCTCCTCTCTATGGGTCTGCAAAAAAGTGCTGGTGAAAATCTGTATTTATTACTAATTTGAGTTTATCTGGTTTAGATGTCTGGCCAAATGTTTTTGTCTCTTTTGTGCTTATTATGGCCTTCTTTTAGCATCCTTTCTCTCCCAAATTGCTGAGGGATGTATGGGAAAAATTATTTGTGAGCTGTAGTCTTGACTTCAGAATTGGGTCATGAGTTATTGTCTGAGAACTTGGTCCTTAAAACTAAACTGTCAGCAGGAATCATTGAAATTGCTAGAAAATATGCTATTAAAAAATTCTGTTTGTTTTTACCTGGACAAATTCTTATCAAGCTCTGCAGGGATTTGATTCCAAGTCCAGTGCAGCCGAAGGAGACCACTGTTTGTTCTTCAGCAAGGCTGGGATTTGGGCTTGCTTTATAGCACAGACTTAATTCTGTCACACACTTTCATCTCGCTCTGATATTTCGCTCCAGAGCCAATGTAGTTAAGGCTACAGGGTTTTGAGCTGAGTGCATCCTTTACAGTTATAAATCCCTTTTCTAAAATGGGAAAATGAGAAGTATATTGTGACTGACAGTTCAATCTGAGCTTTGCATCTAAGCAAAACCCCAGTCCATGCACGAGGCAGGAAGTGAATTGCAGAGCTTCAGAAATAGCACAGAAACCTACATTCTGCTTGCAAATGCACCATTCATAGCTCCCACAGGGGCTGTAGCTCAGCCCCCTGCAACAAAGGCAGCAATCCGGGTGTGGAATAACACGTAAAAATCTATGTTATGATATACACTCACAATAAGGCTGCCTTATGGCAGGTAGGAAATCTTCTAATTGCTCAGAGTATGTGTTGGAAAGATGCCTTAATGCAGAGAGTTTGCATGGAAATGGAGCTGAGCATGGCAGAGTGGGACTTGAAGGTTCAATCTGGTCCCATGAAGCTGCAATTAGCTCAGGCTTGGTGCATGCTAAAGGAAGGTGAGCCAAAATCCAGCACCTTTGGCTGAGCACGGGAAGCGAGACCTGGCATTTGCAGCTAATGAGAGGTGTCAAAGTAGCTCTAGGCAGCTGAGCTCCATCCAACAAAGAGTCATCTTTGCTTTGGTTATGTTTCTCGCACAATGGGACCGGGTTTAAATCACAGTGGGTCTGTGAAGTGAAATCTGACTTTCAAAATGACTCCAAAAAGGGCTCCCAGCTCCCAGAGTTGTCACTTCCTTTCTTTGCAGAATTCTGTCATTTCTCAGGCAAGAATGTGGGCACGAATGCACATGCACACATGATGCATAAATAAATGCCTGCCTGCAGATTACTCTGGTAGTGCTGGCATCGCAGGATGGGACAGGGCATGGAAAGGGTCAAGGTGAAAAAAAAACAACAGCTGTCAAATCCTGCCCTTCCCACACCAGGAAATGATTAAGATCAGGGGCTGGATTGTGTCCTGCCTGGTGAGGGAATTGATGTGGAGAGCTGGCTGGAGCTGTGGGAGGCCTGCTGGCATCATGTGGGTGAGCACAAGCACAGCCTCCTTGTTCGGCTGCTGCACTGGATCCAGTGTCCCCAAAATATCATGCAGGGTGCAGTCTAGCCACACGCGAGTGTTGTCCTGGTCCAAGGCGTTGCCTTTAGGGATCAGTGGGAAGGCAGAGGCCAAATGCCCTCCCGGGGCTCTTGATGGTGGGAAAGGATTGAAGGAAGCCATGTCCTAATTCCATCTGTGCGGCATAGGCTGGTTTTTTGCACCTCTGACGTAGTTTGCTGCATCAACAGGCTGCTGAATCCACCAGCATCTTTCCAGAGAGTGTTAAGACCACAGAGGATTGAGTTGTATTTTTCGATGGCATGAGTTTCTAGCACTTATTGAAAACTTGCAGATGAAATCTTAAAAATCCTGAAATTTCTAGAGAAGCAGTGAGAAATAAAACACGCAGGCACATTTGTGCTGTGGTATTCATCATGGTTAATGCGGGTCATAGTAAATGCTTGTGTGTCTGTGTGTGAATAAATACACACATCTGTCTGTTGAGCAGTTTCTTTCTCTTCTAGGAGCTTTTCTTATTAAAACGAAGAAAATATGAAGTTTCATATCACCTATATTTGCAATCCCATTGTAAAAGAAAAGTTTTGTGCTAGCTTCTGCTAGTGCATCTCAAGAACAAATATCTGAATCAGGTTTATTCAGATACACCAAACATATTTGGTTGCAATGATGGAAATTATAAAACCTTTTGAAATGTCACTTTTTATTTGTCTGAATGCAAAATAAACAAGCCCTTGTTCATTTCTGCCTCAAAGAATAGTAATCGGGAGATTGTTTTAAATGCTGGAAAACACCCATAGGAGATACAGAATGCAGAACAGAATTGTTGGCTTTCCCGAATGATTAATCCTGGATTTTAAAATAGACAAACGAAATTTCATCTCAAACAATAATTTTCAGAAAATCACGACTAAATGAGAGAACAGCTTTCTGTTGGCCCAGTTGAGTTTATTTTCATCTCTGCTGCATGGTTTCCTTTTCCGTGATTAATCCTGTGAGAGAATTCCATGTGAAGCAGGTTATGGGAAAGCAGTCTAGTGAAAGTAGGTTTGCAACTTTAGAAACACAGCCATTCTCAGGATGCTCAGGTTGGCTATTCAGAGTGAAGGAAAGGACATAAGCACAAGATGCTTGAGGGCTGGACCTCCACCCCCCATCAGCATCTCCCTGCGTGCTGTGCATGCAATGGCAGAGCTGTAGGTTTGGGGGGATGGTGGTGCTGCTACCACCCTTACTTTGGTAAAGCCATGCAAGGACGTGTCTACAGCTCAGACTATAAATGGGAATAACTTGCCGTCGGCCATTTCCATCAGTAGGAGAAGTTTTGTGCTACTTTTCTTACTGTGCATAACAGTTTTCTCTGCCAACAGCTTCATTGATCAAGGTATAAAAGAAGGTAGGGAGCTGATATTTGCTGTCCTCTCCGCAGAGAGAGGAATGCTGGCTCTGCAACCTCATGAATGAAGGAAAAAATTAAAATCTCCTTGCTCTCCTTCTGCAGAGTAGCCATTAACCTCTCTAATGGGGAAGGAGGTAGCTTTTTGAAACCCCATGCCTGGGGGATTACACATGCAACGACTCTTAATGTCAGCATTGATGTTTCTGAGTAAGTATGTACCCTCCTGAAAACATAACCCAGCCAGGCAGAGGTTCTGACTGTGCAGATTTATCCCAAAGGGATGGAGAACAAGGGATACGAAATAAATGCCCAAACCAGCCCTGTTTATGATAAAGGAATATCTACATGTTTTTGTTTGTACATGTGAATTTCAAGGAATATATATATATTATTCAGTGTGAAAAATAAAAGGCTATTTGCCAATGTTTTAATATTATGCCTTAACAAAATGACACTTTCCAGAACCAGTCATGACTTTAAGTCAGATCATGGCTAAAAATATTAAGGAAAGGATCACCACAGCAACAATCACTTTTCTCCCCTTCTGCAAGGGAAGTGAAAAAACACTCAAACTTTGCCAACCTGAATAAATTATCCAGATTATCAGAACTGTAAGGAAAGCTGTACGTAATCATCTGTGTGTGCCTGTGAGTGTGTGCACATGTGTTAACTGGATTGCAGCCTGTTAAATACGTATGTCAAAGGGAACAGCTCTGAAAATATGCTCAAGAGAAAAAAATTACTATGGTTATACCTGAATTGGCCAGCAGATACCACACACAGCGTGGTGCTCACAGCAGCACTTGGAGACTCCAGTCCAGCTGCTGGGCTGGACTGGGCTGTCCTGCTTGTGGTGCTGGGAGGTGGGGTAGGGGACACCAGTGCTCCCTAGGTCTTGTTCCAGTGTGAAGCTGGGAAATAGCTGGTTTATTCACCTAGAATTGGGAGCACGGCAGTTGGTTTTATGTGTTGGGAGCAGTTTGCTTTGCCAAAGAGAATATTTTTGTCTGGGAGGGAAGGGCAAGGATGTAAGGGTTGGGGGCAGAAGCAATATTGTCACTGCTTGAATTTAAGCACTTTGTGCAGGAGTCTGCACTGGAAACCTTCTCTTACCAGGCTGCCCATATGGTCAGTGGAGAGAGGCTGGTTTTAACAGAGGCAATCCAAGGGAAGGGTGTGACCTAGAATAGCCATAATGATGTCAAGATCTTTGGCAAATTCAAGGTGCATCAAAGACTCCAAAATTATGTTAAGGAAGTCCAAAAACACATGGCTTTTGAGCACAGGAAGACAAGGTTAGGCTTAGAGTGCCAAGGGTGCGTGTTTCTATTCCTGCTTCTCCTGCCATTAGGAAGAGCAGTTGTTTAGCAGTTTGCTGGTTCCATACTAAACCCTAGATTGTCAGACAGCCAGCAGGCTGCTGTCGTTTTCTGACTTGGATTTATAGCTAGAAACGTCCCTCAGTTTTTCTGGGATCACACTTTTTAAATAAACAGTGTGTGACTGTTTTGTGTCTTTAGCATTTTATACCTTTCAGGCTCATAGATGTTTTACAGAGGAGGTGCATGCTCCTGCTGAACAAAATAAGCCAACTGGTAGCAGACTTGTTCTTCTGTATTTTATTTTTTTTTCACGCAGACTTGGGCTTGATGATCTAAGTAATGCCAGCTGTACTGTGACCCCATTTGGAGTATGTACCAAGTGATGGATCCTGTATATACTGTAATATTGATGAAGACTGAATTCTAGTAATGACCCGTAGCTGATGGTAAGGTGGCTGGAAAAGGGTTAAGATGGCTGCTGCCAGAAGCATAAGGGGCTTTCTTCTGACTTGCAGTAACGTGCTGTTCAGGACCCTCATGTGCCAGTGGCGAGGGGAACATGAGCCAGCAGGAGGCTTAGGTTTGATTGCGGCTGAAGAACCTCTATGGCTTTCACTGCCATTACTTCCAGCTTGCTGTAAAGAGCAGTTTATGGCAAAATTGGTTACTCTGGAATATTCTACTTTTCATTCTTTAAAATGTAAATTTTCAAGTTTTCTTACCAATTAATTTCAGGAACGCTGTGGGCCTATCCACTCCTTGGTCTCTTTTCTGTCCTTTGCTATCTGCCACTTTGCTGTGCCTACTGTGGCTCCAAGGCTGGCAGCCTGCTGAACTGCAGAGCCTTGCCACATGGCATGTGCTTTTGGGCAGGATTTTGTGCTGGCTGTTAGAGACACCAAACCATTGCAGTGGGGAAAAGCTAACAGCGGCAGCTGGAGTTAATGAATCCTGCATTACCCTGGAACAGGGACGGGAATCCCAGAGCTCAGGGGGTTTTCATGGAGGTCTGCTGATGTGTGAGTGACTGGAAGAGATGAAAGCACATCTGGATGGGCTAAGGAATACATATGCACTAGAATTTTTTTGCATTATATTTAATTCAGTGCTTGCGCATTAGGGTTTTTTTTTTCCCCATCTCTTTTTAAGATTCACTTGTTTTTCTGGGTAGGAAAAGATATGAGTGGTGCATATGGTTAGGTGAATGTCTACTATGATTCTGTTATTGTGTGCTGGACCTTTAAAAATAAAGTGTTCCCCAGGCTGTAGTCTTGGAGGGATTGCTATGCATCAATGTAAGATGGCCCTTACAGTGAGTTACATGCTTGTTTTTCTCTTGTGTAGTTGTTATTTCTCTCCTTGCTTGTTTGATTTAATTTGAAACACAAGCCATTCTGGTTGTAAAAAATTTTGATTTAGATGTTCAGAAAATGGAATGGGATTAGGTCTGTGGAAAAGATCACCGAGGAAATCCTACAAGAACAGCACATTACTTCACCCACCATCCCATCAAAGTCAGGTCTGGTCAGGACATCTCATCTGTACAGCCCCAACCTACCTGTTAGGACAGATTCTGAAGTAGATGATAATCTAAGCTATTTTTGTTTCCACTTCAAGGTCTCTCTGTCCAAACTAAGGTCCCTATATTATAACCAACACCTGGTCTACAAAGCTGAATGGGTTCCTAGCTGCAAAACTCATGTCTGGGTTCCTGATAATGAGATAATATCTAAGAAGCCACCAGTTTCTTTCATTCAGATATACTAGATGAAAGTCTCAAATATCAAGGGTATATCTAGACCAGCTGTGGGTCAGATGCTTCTACTGCGTATGTATTTTTGTCACAGAATCAGCTCACTTGCATTACAGTTTGGGAATAAGAGACTCAGCAGCCTCTAAGCTGAAAGCGGCCTCACAGAGTGCCTTCCTGGGGGGCTCTCTGTTGTACCTTACTGTCAAATGTGATGGGAAATCAATGATGAACAGGAGATCTCTAATCACCATGGATACTTGTCTCTGCATGGTGTCAAAATCTGAGTTGGCTGTTTATTTTCTCATATTTTACATATGACTAATTTACTTTAGGAAGGGGAGGGGAAAGGAAGAAGCTATTTGGGGCTGAAATAAAAAATGAGAGAAAGGAAATTTGGCAGTGATTCTCGGAGCTGCTAGGAGGTGCCCAGAAACCTGTCCCATATCTGCGTCCCCTGAGCTTGTTGTCCACTCTCATGCTTTGTTCAGTGCTCGCAGCAGGATCTCGGGGGAACACAGCTGCTGCAGCTGCTTGTAGACCAAAAGGTGACCTTTTGAGTAGCCAAAGAATGATGCATTATTTAGTGCATTCCTGGCTAAAATGGAAAGGAAACGATTTCGTGAGCAGAATACTTTATCCTTTCACTTGGATGCATTCTCTTTGCGCCACACAGTAGTGTGGTGTACACACTTCTCCTCGTAGTTTCTTCTGGGTAAAGCTTTTGATAAGACAGGTATTGCACTTTGAAAAACACTGACTGTTAACCAGAGAGACCCTATTAGCCAAATGTAATAAATCTCAGTTTAGAGGTACTAAGTTTTCAGAAAATAACTTATATTTAAATAATGTGTAGGAGTGAAAGCTTCCTGGTGAAGTGTATGTCTCTAGACTATCAGCTGATACTGCTAAGTATCATAACCAGCTGTTATTTCAACATGAAGTATTTTACTTCTTTCAATTAATCAAGAGTCTCTTGGAAGGTGCCGTAACAGGACATTAATTATGGGGATGTTTAATGAATAGAGTATTTATCATTCACATAGACAGAGTCTTCAGCAGCTGCCACCCAGTGATATCTGATAGCCAGCTACTTAGGCACTCTACTTATCATTGGGCAAAGGAGGGGAGGCAGATGGGAACAATTTTTCATAATGTCTAACTTTATATTTCCTATGTGGTCTTCCAGACAGAGATTCGAAGAACCTGAGCCTGGAGCCTACCTCTCCTGCAGTGAACGAAGACTACTGCAGTATACTTTGCTGCAAGTCCATCTGCTCTTGAACTTTATAAATACCTTTAAAAAGATCTATCTAACAGTGTTTTTCCTTTGAAGTTTCCGATACCATTTATGAAGGCTTGAAAGTGGTGTTATTCACATGTTTCAGATGAAGAGAGCTGAATTGTCAAGGTAACAACTGATTTGAGAATGACCAGTTTTCTCCCAGAGACGAGCATGTGGAAAGACCTGGGGGGAAAATCCAGTGCTTCCCAGGGATTTCACTGAGCTCAACAAGCCCTGAAATGTAGGAAGGAAAAGAAATCTGCACAAATGAAGAGGTACCCAGCAGACCATGCTATCTCATTGGACAACCCAGTGATAAAATTTCTCCATAAAATGACACTTGTCTGCTTCTATGGTATTATTTTTATTAGTAAAAGATTAGATGGGGTAAGGCAAATAAACAGGGATTCTGTAAATGACTGTAGTGTTTAAGTTGCCTGCTTGGTACTATCTTAATTGTTACAACACACAGCACAAGATGACAAAAAATGACCACCTTTCTACTAAGAAGATAACTGCCTCTAAAAAAAAATGAAACTCAGCTATATGATTTCTAGGATCCTAATTAATTCAAACTGACATGACTAGAGAAGCATAAACACCTGAGCAGCTTTCAGCCATTCCTCTGGCGTGTTCTTACTTACTCCGAGTCCTTATTTCTAACCACAGTGTCTGCGCATCCTTTTGCAGCACCCTTCAAACCAGCCTCCCTCAAAAGATCCAGCAGACATGGTCTGAGAGAAGAGCTGAGCAGAAGCTGGTAAGCATTCACTGCAGGGAGTTCTAAGTGCTGTGGGATTTAGTCAAACAGCAAAGAACAAGCTTCTACTATGACTCATCTGGTGTAGAACTAGTGCTAAGTATTGTACATAATTAAGACAACATTATTACAGTGAGATAGCACTTCTTTTTTTGGCATGGTTAAAGTCTTGAAAAGGTGTAATGTTTTCAGCTTAGAGAGCTGTGAAGAAGATGAAGACTTCTGATGGGAGTTCATTCTAAAAGATATCATGGATACAGTGAATTTAGATCATAACTTGCGTTATTCCTGAAGCTCTGTGTGTATATTTCAGTTGCCTTCATGAAAGGCTGTGTTTTTCTGAGAATAAACACAACCTTAGATTAGACAAGGCTTGCAACAATGGCCTTTATTCCAAGGGTTTGCTGATTTTTACGTCACAGATCACATATTTTATTTTGAGCTACATTTCTCAAAGAGGTGCTTGAATTTGGTATTTCAAGTAACAGACACGAAAAATTTTATTTACCATTGAATGCAATAGAAAATGTTGGCAACAGTGGTTCTGGAGAGCTATAGATTTAACATTTGAACACCGACTGTCTGCAGGTATGGAACAGAAGTATTAGTCAGCCAATGGCCCTATCAATGGGAAAGGTTAAGCAAGTAGGTCATTACGATTTGTCTACTTGCCCCAACTTTTTTTTCAGTTGATTTTTCACAAATCAACTTTGCTTTTTATGAATGCATGTTCTTGATTACAATTTCTAGTGGTATAATGTAAACAAATTCAGCTTATTGGTTGCTCAAAAGCCATTTATTCGGGTTACTTGCTTCTCGTTATCCTTAACTAGTAACTGCTCTTTATGGTGTTATGCTATTTTTTCTGTTCATTGATTAGCTGCCTGACTTGCAAGCAAGAGCTGGGAAAGCAGACTGCAAGACGGTGACATGGACAATTTTAAGCGATAGGACTTTGAATGGACCCATTTCCACCTGTGTATTCCAGTGGATGTCTTTGAAGCATGTTTATGCTCTTACTTGAAAATACATCGGCTACTTCTTCAACCTAATGTTACCACCACTTTTCTTATCATTTCCTAACATGGTGCTTGTACCTCATTTTTGTGTACATCTCCAAGGAATTATCCAAGTTACAAGGACTACAGAGTTTCAGGAGAAATCCCAGGCAAACAAGGCACTTAGGTCAAGATGCCTGAGCCACAGCCAGTGAGACCCTTATTTTTGTATGAGTTGAACAAACTATAATTTTTTACAAGTCTGAAGATTAAGAATTCCAAAGGCCTTTTTGAGAAAACGATCATTTAATATAAAAGATCAGTTCCTGTTTTGTTTGCACTGCTGTTTTCTAGATGAGATTCCAATCTATTAGTGAAGTAGTAAATGCTTCCTCAGCAACCAACCATTGATGTTTTGAAAGGAAATCAAAAGCACTGTAAGGCTGTTGAAGAAAATGGTTTGAAAGGAAAAGAGCGAAGAGATCATACCACTCCTATGATAGCTGCAAAAATTTGTGAAGATTACAGCTGAGAAGAGAGAAGGGCCAGAGAGAGATCAAGGAGTCAAGAAGATATCTGCCTGTAGAGCTTTGTCCTGGCATGCCTTCTTCCAGGCTTACAACCTAAAACTTTGTAGAGGTTGATCTGTTAGGGGTGCACAACCAAAGGTGGAATTGTGGAAGAGAATGGATAAGCAAGAGATATAATGGATAAGATGGAGAAGGCACCTGTTGACCATGGTTATTACCTTGGACTTTGTACGGCTTTGACAGGATTTAAACAGCTTCTGGACATGTGAGAGAAATACTGCGTACCGCTATTGTTCCTAATGTAGGATTTCAACAGTAGCTGAGCAGCCAGGGACTTTGCTGTGGGTGCATGCTGGAGTTGCCTTTCTGATGCAGTGTCTCTCAACTGATCCAACTTTCATCTTTACTCCAACCATGAGCTCACTTCAAAAACAAAAGGAAAAGCATTTGTATTCCACTGTGCACGTTGACAGTAATTTAATGGATGCAGCAGAGCACTATAGAAAGAAACAAGTATGTGGAGCGTTTAGAAGGCATTAGTTTCTTACATTCTCCTTTCTCGAACCACACTGCAAAAGGTTGTAGTGGGAATAGCAAAGGAAAGAACTTTCAGACTTCACAAAAATCAAAGCCTACAGCTTGTGCTGGATGGGTATATTTGGCACACATCTGTGATTATGAAATTACTTTTAAATTGTTTTTGAACTTCATCTGTATAATGATTCATCCTTTCAATTTCCTTTTCTTCGTCCAGAACATCCGCCACTAACAAACCAACCAGTTGTGATGTTTTACAATCCACATTTGAACCTACTTCTCAAAACATTGCACACTTCCTTAAATAAGCAATTACTCGGCTCATTTGCACAAAGATAAGGTCAGTCTTGGGAGTGAAAGATGGATCAACAACCCACTTTGGCAACCGTCTTTGAAACAAGTCAAGAAGCAGTGGCACAAGAGACTTGTTAAACTCCAACATCATGTTGCAGAAATGCAACATCAACAGGCAGCTCAAGTGTTTCTGTACAAACAGATACTGTACATCCTTGATTTGGTAGATCTAAGCCCATTACAGGATTTAGGCATATGCCTAAAGATGGAATTACTTACATGACTGAGCTTAAGATGTGCTTAAGTGTTTTGTTGTGTATGGGCCTACACACTACATCTGTGTTTGTATTAAGAGGAAAAGCTGTTCTACAAGACATGCGGGCATTTTAAAATGTATTTTTGTTCTGAACTGGAACAGGAAGTTTTACACTGAAATGAAATTTAGGAAATCTTTAATTTCAGAAAGCTTGTAATTGAGCATGCTTGAAACATTGTGTGTCAGTACTGTTGAAATGCTTTGTGACATTAAGATTGAAACATTACGTGTCCACATATGGTACTAAATTAATTAGAACCAACTGTCAACTAAGCATGCCGGGATTGCCTGTGTTGTGTATTACCCACGCCCTGGATGCAGGAAGAGCTCTGGTCTGATCTAGCTTCTTGGCTGAGGTGCAATGCTCCAGGAACACTGTTCAACCTACCACCAAAACAAGGATATTAATCTGTGTATGATGTAGAACTGGACCTACTAAACCCAGCTCAGCCCAAATGGCTTTATGTAAGGACGTCTCAAGTGTCTTGTACCAGGTCTTTGTTGTGACTGCTTTAGGGACACAGGGCACAGACCCTCTACTTGTGCTTGTAGGTGGTTTGGGTCTTCCTTGGCTTACCGGTTCTGGCCCAGATGTATCCAAGATGACTCCACAATGCCCAGAAGTCATGGTAGTTTGGGCACACAACAAATAGATGACCCTCATTTGCATCTGATGCTGTATGTGACAAGTGAGCCCCTGTGGAGCTGAAGGCTGCAGCTCTGCAGCAACCAGTCTGGGCATAGGACTGAGCTGCAGGTACTTAAACTTGAGCTGTGTCTTTGCAGAAACCTTAAGGTTCCCTTCCCTCAGCTCCCCAATCCTGTCCTGCCATAGACATCCCAGTATTTGGGTACTGCAACCTGGCTGCAAACTTGAAAACTAAAATTACCAAATCAAAGCCAAGCATGTTTTGGTAACTTCTTAATGTTTTACCATAATCAATTGTAATTTTCTTGCAAAATTTTTCAGTGTTGTGCAATCAGCATTCACTATAAGGAGACCGATGCTTTGGAAAAAATTCAAGCAGCTCTGTGAGTATATAGCAATAATGACAGACAAAGTCTTACCAGACTTGAATATATCATTTGCTTTGCCTGCCTCTAGACACAATGGTGGTTCAAAAGGGAGTAGTTATCTGTCAATAGTCTCCAAAAGGGGATCATACAAATCACCTCTTTCCCCTGATCTTCAAGTTACAGTGCCTCTTCTCAGTCTCCTTGCCTGATGGACCAAGTAAGATTGATCCCTGGGCCAAGAGCTTTTCTTTGGGTTTGTGGGGTCAAGAGGACAAAGTGGTACTGAAGTTGTTGCTTTTGAAAAGTCTCTTTCTTTGGCCCAAACATACAGCATGTGTGGTGAACTTTATTCGAACAAACTTTATATCTGAAATGGCTTTTCCTGCTTAAGTCTCTGGGTAGTTATGGCTTTGCTTTGTTGTCCTGTCCTTTTGGTTTAGGGTTGAAATAAAAATCTAAGGTCCACAGCCTTAGAAACTGTTTCTTTCAGCTTCTGGCTCAGCTGGCCATGGCAGAGTTGCCCAGTCCTATTTTCTGAGAGATGTTCTTTCATTCTTTAAGACCTCAAGTCCAGCAAACCACAAAACAGTAAACTTAGCTGGAGCCTGTGAATATTGTCTCTTATGAAAGACCCCGTTGCCCTAGGTAGGCTTCTCTCTTACACTTTCTGTAAGAAATTAGGGTAACCCCTGGTACCCAGCCAAATCAATGTTTTGGATTTAGATGTGAGTAAGAATAGGAGTGGGAACCTGGATTGTGTGTTAATAACAGAAAATACAATTGTTTTTTTATTTTGCTGCAGTTACTGCATGTTATATTTCTGTCTGAGGAAGTAAAACGCCTTCACACACAAAAGATGTGTGTTTTTCCAAGCCTTAACTCATGTGTTTGTATGTACTTTACTGTAATCTCACACATGTTGTAAGAAAATATATTTTATGTAATTGGCAGTGGCAGCCACATATTCTGAAAGAAAAAAGTGTATTGAACTGTATACAGTGTATCACTGATAAAGATTTGCAGCAGTATCTTTCATAAAAGTAAAGGATAATTTAGCGATTGAAAGCCAGGCCTTAAAACCAAAATAAAATCCTTTTCTTTTTCTATGCCTAGGCTAGGATTCATCTCACCTCACTGTAGACACATATGGTAGGACCCATCACCCCAAGCTCCCTTTGCAGTCAATACAGGGAACAGGCACTTTTAGGCCATGATTCATCTGACCTATTTACATGTCTGCTGTAGGAGGAGATGAATCACTGCCTAGACTAGATCTGTGCGGAGGATAAAGGGAGCCGACGATGGCCAGCTCAGATGTAGATGATTATACAAATCTACACTTGGAATTTAGTCTTGCAGTTTGGAACAACAATTTTTCAGAGAAGAGTTAAATTTTGTAAGCCACATTGTTTCCCAGCAGAATGTGTGTACAAATATACATATATATATGTTTTTTCTTCCCACAACAGAAACATTTTCAACAATATCTTATGAAAACTGGCCCTATATCCCCTTTTCCAAATGTTCTACCATCTGAAGAGCTGCCACTTCATCTCTCTCTGCCTCTGCCCTTCTTTCACACATACAGACATGTGTACACATACCATGTTTCAGAGCTGGGCCCTCTGAATTTTCAGTATTAACTCAAAATGTACTCCTCTGTGTGTGGTAGCCAGAGCTGTTACACAGAGGTACATTAGCTGGTTTTGTTTTTTAAAAGAGCCCAAAGCAAAATCTGCAAACAAAACCACCAAATGAACATTTCTGAAATTTGCTTCTGCTTAAAAATACCATTTTTAATTCATCTTTTCTGCTAGAATCTGCTCTACTCTGCCTGCAGCCTTAGTGAGGCAGGGCATCATAGGAAGGGGAATATTGGTTTCTGGGAAACAAGTAATGATGCAGAAGGAAGGAGAAGACAGACCTGATCATCTAAGAAAGGGTGCAAGTTACCAAGTGAAGCTCTGAGAAGACAAGAGGGAGGTGATGTTGTATTATTATGACAGAGTGGAAAGAGTCTGGTTAACGGAGAGTGAGGAGAATGTCCCTGCAGGTACGCTTGTGCACATACTATAGTAAAATATCCCAGTTTATCTGAACACGCATCGAGACTGCAAATGGCACGAGGGTAATATATTAAAAAGGGAAGAAAAGATGCCGCCCTGTTGCAGAGCTTTACAATGCTCAGCTGCTGCCGAGGAGTGCTTGGTGTAGCTACAGTACAGTAGTGGTAGGCAAAACATCCCTCCCATCCAGCCCTTGGCACGCAGCGCAGCAACCCATTTATGCGAGCACCTGGTTGATCAGTTTGCTTGTGACAGATCTTGGCACGCCCTCTCCTCTGGCTGTAAAGCTTTACTGACTCTTGTGTTTTGCAGGATTATTTTTTTATTTTTTTTTCCCACCGCAAACTCCTGCCTGGCATGGGAGGACTTGGAACAGAGCGATACCGGCTCTGGCGACAACAGGAAACTGCATTTTGGATAACCCATTACAGTGCAAGCTTTCCAGCCGTTTAAGGGCTTTTCTGTGGGGGGTGGGAAGGAAAGGCTGTCCATCATCCAAAGCCCATTGCAGTCAGTGGGAACAGTGCCCGTGACCACAAAGGTCTTTGGCAAAGGCCACGAGCATCCGAAGGCTGCCTCTGAGAAACGGGCATGGGCTCTCAGCTCCCCATGGGCGTGCAGTGCAGAAGTGGCTTCAGGAAGAGAGAGTGCTGTTTTACTGGTCATCTCAGTGCATCATTCATTAAATATAAGGCCCTACAGGAAAACCAGGGCTTCGTGTTCTCCGTGCCCCTCCTGTATCAGCCCTGACGTCAGTCGTTTCAAAGCATGGAAGTTAAATTAAGGCCGGCACAGTCTAATAGGCAAGGGAGACCAAATGCTAAGAAGTCAAGGTAATGAGAAAATACCTGCCATCTGGAGCTGTCATAAGCACGAATTTACATCACTCCCCACAAAATAAATAAATTACATCCTGCGCAGCATTACTCTCCCTGGATGCCAAGCCCCGCTCCCGCTGCTGCCGCCAAAAATTTTGGCCTTCCCTCTTCCCGCGTGATGGTCGGCTTCTGCCGAAAGCCCCGGAGAGATGCGCACGGGCAAGGGGGAGACATCCTGGCAACCCCTGGCTGTTGGAGCGCGACGGCTGGAGCGGGATCTGTTCGGCTCCATCCGCTCGCTCCCTTCTTTCCCTGCTCTGATGGAAAGTTTTCCTCCCGGCTCTGACAGCGCCGCAGCCACTTGGGGAAGCACATGACTTCCTCGGGAGACGGCGTTTCTTACTCTTGTGTTGCAGGCCTCCAGCAGGCATGGCACTGAGGCAGTATTTATATCAGTTTTTGTAACGTCGTCGCAGCAGCTGCAATTTTGGGAGCCGAAGTGCTGGCTGGAAGCGGAGAGAGAGGCACAAGGCACACCACGCCACGTAGAAATCAGTGTGGAAGGAATGAAAAAAAAAAAAAAAAGAAAATCGGCAGCCAGCCTCCTCCCCCAGAAAGCTCGTTGTGTTCCTGGGTGCCAGGGGGGCCGCTTACCCTCCAGATGGTTACCGCAGGGCCCATCTGCCTAAAAGTGAGTCAATAGAAATTGCAGCTCAGGAGGCCAGCGACAGGACCAGATCTGTCCCAGCAGGATAACTGCCTCCTGGGGCAGCAGGGCAGGGGAAGGGGAGTCCCCCAGCTATGGTGGCCTTCCATGCCACATGCCTAAGACCCCGCTGGGGAGGCAGGAGAGAGCCTGAGGCCTTTTATTGTGGGACAGAGAGGTGCAAATAGCAAGGCTGCCTCCAAAACCTCTGCAGCCTGGTGCTGTGCCTGGGCAATCAGCCCTAGCAGGCTCGTTAGCCCAGCCACATCGCTGTGCTGGTGCAGCCATTTTGTTCCCAGGTTCTTGCTGTGGAGGTGTCCCGGCTTGTGTGGAGCTACCTTGCTGTGGCCTCTACTGGGAAATCCTCAGGGAACCGGGATGGGGTCCTGTCTTCCAGATGATTTACCTGCTGCTTCCTCTAGCAGGTATGTGACCCGATTCTCTCTTCTGCTTCCTGGCTTAATTTCAATGGTGTTAAGCCAGAAGAGGTTTGAGGCTTTGCTGATGCTATGGGTCTGGAAAGCCATAGCTGGCTGAAAGAGAGCGGAGTCCTCTTCACTATGTCTCCTTGCTCCTTCGTCTACCCTGCAACTGAGGCAAGTAAGTGACCACAGCTCGTCCCTCTGTGTAAGAGGGGCTCCCTGCTGCCCAGACGTGCTCCTAGTGAGTGACTTGTATCTCTGCCAAACAGCAGTGGCTGGCAGGACAATGGGCCTGCATTCTTCCCTGTACGCTGCTTTTTCTTCAAGTAACTTCCATGTAGCTACTGACCTGTAGAGTTACGTCTGGCAGAGGAGGTCTCACACCATCCCCAGTTATCTTCGAGCTCGGTGGAACTGAAGAGTTGGTGTGGAGCTAAAATGCTTCCACCAGGTACTGCCCCAGACCCTGATTGTTTGGTGATGCACGTTTTATCATGGACAAGAGCTGAAGGTAAATTTGCCCCAGACAGAGCTGCTTGGTGTAAAATACCTTCACCTTCCTGAACTGCACAGGGTCTTAAGACAAAGGTCCTCTCCACTGGGCCATCAACGAGCTCTCTGTGTCCACGTGCCCCACAGTCCTCTGAAAGGACTGCCGTGAGGCACCAGGCAGCAAAACAGTCACTGCGTCTCCCTGGAAGCACTCTCAAAACCACCACCTGAAGTTGCATGGCAGGCACCCTGCAGCAGAGACACCACTAAAGACTGGCAACATGGTGAGCACAGCTTAATGGGCTGTGTCCCTCAGAAATCCCCTCTGGTCTCCCGATTCATATGCCCTTGTGCCACGAGCAGCTCTAATCTGCCTCTCTAAGAACTGAAAATTTAGCATCCAAGTTGTTTTCTTAGCCCAAGCACCTTGAAATGCTCCCAAGTGAGCTGGGCTGGGGTCAGACAGGAAGGGAGAGGGAGGGAGTAAGCAAAGATGTGCCCGCAGTGGTGGCAGAGCCTCCGAGGTGGTGTGGGGAGGGCTTGGCAACCCTTTCAGCACTGTCCTATTGCAACAGGAGGGAGGAGGATATACAGAGATTACTTAAAAGCCCCCAACTTTCTCCAGGCCTCTATTACACTTCAGAAATTCAGCAAGAAAAGAAAAAAAAAAAAAAAAAGACAATCTGAAAAGAAGGTACCCTTGCTAACTAAAAAATTTCCTTTAGGTGCTTAACGCTATTAAATAATTGCTACGTTTTGAATTGCTGTTTTCAGGAGCTTTGGGAAGAAGTTGTGTTCTCAGCCATGACTATTTTCTTAGAAGGGTGGCATGGTTTTCATTGCTACATGCTTGTGCTGAAATAGATATGAAAGCAGTTTTTACTAGCTCAAAGTCTCTGATCAGCCTACATCTGAGATTTAGCTTAAGGTTATTAGTGGGAGAGAAATAAGTGGATAAGTGCTTTTTCTTTCTTCTTTTTTTCCTCCCCTCCCTTCCCTCTTTCCTCTTTCTCTCTCTCACGCTCTTTTTCAAAAGTGGATTTTCTGGGTGCAGGAATTAACCCTTCAGATATTAAGCGTTTCTGTGCATAGGGACAAAAATACAATTCTCCAGTAATCATCCATGGACTGTTGTAGGCTGTAATATTTGGGATGATTGTAGTATAACTTAGAATGTAATTTTATTAGTGGACCGTATGTGTGTGATGCACTTTCTAGAAACATAATTTGCTAATTTGGATTCAATAATGCCATTTCAAAGAGTGGAAAAGTGAATGATTTTCCAGTTCTTTTACCTGAAACTTCCTAATGTTTTTAATGCCCTGTTTCTCCTAGGCAAATACTTCTGTGTTAGGCTTCTCTCTCCTTCTCCCGCCCCCCCCTTCTTTTCTTATTCATGTGTTTTGACAAACACAAAATGCTTTCCAATCCTTAGAGAGCTGTACTCCATCATTAGACTGATGTTTTCTGCCTCTCAGTTTTTATTTATGTGAGTCTAAAAATGTGTAGCTCACTGGCACCCCATACTGTTTTTGATTTCTCCCATCTTACATGTGCCACGCTGGCTTATGTTGCTTTTTCCTTGCACTCTTTCTCTCTTTCATGGTGTTACAACATTTTAAATACAGGATGACTGAAACAACGGACAAGGAGAAGAAGCCTCCTCTGAATGGGAGAAGAGCTCTCCCATCAAACAACTCCAATGATGAAGAAAATGAGGTCCCTGAGATGGAGGCTTTTGGATTGATACCTAGAGGATTTAATCCAAAAGGTACAGTGTACAATTAAGACATGAGTCTATTTTTACATCTTCTATATTCACCTCTACCCAGGTCTTAATTAAAACCAAACCATTTTTTGCTTAGTATTGTAGTTCATGTCCCACAAGCTTCTAGAGCTCCTCACGTGTTTTGATCTCAAATAGCTTTTTATTGCTGCTTAGGGACAAAACTTACTATAAACACCCATGTGCAAGCAGTGTCACCTCGGGTTATGGGTAGGGAAAGTGAGGAGCAGAGAAGTTGAGTGACCTGTTTTCAGCTTGAACTGTGGAAGTGGTTAAAAAAAAGAAGGAAAGAATGGGTTTTCTGATGAAGAATATTGATCACAATCACAGAGTCACTGTAGAAACTGCTGGCTTCAGGCATGGCTGTGGCAGCACTGGGGTGAACAGGGCAGGAGGACCTGCTCCTCTTAATGGCCCTTCAGGTTTGTATGGCCTTAAACTGACTGTAAAATTACTGCAAAGTGCTGGCTGGCAGGGATAACTTTTTCTAGCTGTTCAACTTTCTCATAAAAATGACTGCAAAACTAAAAGGAATGCCCATAGTTTTAATTATTCTCCAGTGAAAAGTATTTTGATCGTTTTGTTGGGGAGTCAAAGCAGTATCATGTAGGGCATGGGCAAGTCAAACCACTTTCTCGGTGCTAACTTTGTGGAATGAACCTGAAAAAAAATAGATAAGATTTGGTTTAAAAGAAATCAGGATTGCCTCCTGAATGAGTTACCAAACAAATGATGTTGACTTTTTGGCTTATTTGAAATGAACAGCAGAACTTGTTGAACATGTCAGCTCAGCATAGCCAGATGTAATAATACTTAATGTTTGTATGG
>JAOXJM010000012.1:69141944-69153094 GCA_026413425.1 Tringa solitaria
ATTTTAGACATTGGGAAACATGCAAAGAGATTTTAAGTGACAAGGTCAAATTTTTATTGCAAAGCTTTATTTCTGTTTTCCTAATCATGTGTCTTAACCACCACACCACCACACCCCCATTTTAATGCACACACTTTTCTTCAAAAAGTGTTTCTTTTAAAAAATGCCTGAAAAAACCAACTGACATGTTAAGACTGTAGAAATTTGCTTGAATGTTTTCAAACCACCCTGTAGCTCTGGGGCAAGTATGTGCGTTTAAATTGTCAAATGTAATGCAATACAGGTCCTGATTAGATATCATTTCAAAAGCAGTATGCTCACAGAAGCTGGAGATGTGTAAGGATGTAGGATACCTTAGAAGGAATGCAGCCTGTAGCTAAAGCCCACCAGTACCAGGAGAAAGGTTTCTATTACTTTTTGATGTGCTTCACATCAGCCTCTGAATGAAGCGTGGTGCTGGTGGGTGGGAGCCTCTTGCTTTTCAGAAATGCAATGGAAACTGAGGAATGTCAGGTCAAGTGAGATGAGGCAGGAACCCAACGTGTGTTGGAGGTGATGCTGCTGGTGGGGAAAACCACCAGCCCTTATCCAAACCAAAAGTTTGTATGGCCATAGGATAAACCTGGCTATAGGACTGGTACGGCTGAAAAATAAATTTGTGCATCACAGCAAAACTCCCTTTGTACAGCTGGATCAGCCCTGCTGTGCAGTTCAGTTCTGCAATGCCTGTAGCAGCAACATTCAAGGGGTAACCTGAAGGGAAGGGACAGCAGCAGCGTTCCTGTTTCAGTGCACATCAGCTGTGATGTAAGCCTGTGATACCAGCTGATGTAAGCGCAGTCCCTGGATGCACTGTTTTGGGGTAGGATGCTTAAGTCACCTGTCAGACCACGTTAAAGGTTTATGGTCCAATGCAGCTCAGACTGGGACTTACATTCAGGCGTTGAGCCTGCCCGGAGCTCTCGCAGTGTTGTGCTTGGGGAATAAAGTGAGTGCCTGCGGGCAGAGCAGGCACGGCAGAGTCCAACCAGGGCCACGAGCACATCCTTGCAGAGGGCTGCTTGTGCCGCCTCCTTCCCCTGCGCACACCTCTGCGCTTCTGGGCTGTCCAAATCTTTTGTAGTGGTTCCCACGTTTCATTGCCATAACACACTGAAAATAAAAAGCATGCAAATGCTTTTATCCTTGCTGTTACAACTGAGGCGTTTTCTAGCTTTTGGGTGTAGGATTGGACATCTGCTATAAACATCCAAACATTAGTGTTTTCACCTGTGTCAGATCATAGGCAACACAGAGCCACACAGCGAGTGGAGGCAAGGGCACAGGCTCTCCAGAGAGGCAGTGGTTGTCACTTCCAGGGAGATCCGTATCCTTCTCTCAGCTCCACTGGCTGCAGCAACCAGCCACCGACTGGCCATAATAAGACGTTTCATACTAGGCTCACATCATTTAGATGCTTAAATTTAACTGAATCTTGCCCTTGATCTCTGTAGTGTAGGTGTCTACAGCTGAGCTAGTCACCCTCGTTTCCCTTGACAGCCAACAGAGAGAAATAGGCATTTTTAGGGTGTGATTCATTTGACCTATTTTAGCTACTACTCTAGGATGAGGTAAAACCCTGTGCTTGACTAGCTCTCTGCTGACACCCACTTCTACGCCGCTGAATCACAGCCGGAGAGAGTGGTGGAGGCTGCTGGGGACGGCTGCCTCCCCAGCCCGGTCAGTGGGATGCCTGCTGCAGGAGCCCAGCTTGCTTGCGGGAGGAGATGCTCAGTGTGGAGGACGAGCAGCCCCTGAGCGAGAAGCCTATGTCTCCGTGAAAACGCCCGTGCTGTGTCCTCCCCCTAGCTCTTCCTAGCCAGCTCATCTCACCGCAATGTGTCACGAGTGGGCCTGGCGCTCACAGCCGCTGGGTGGGAGGACGTAGCCCTGCAGCCCCATGGTCTGCAAGCTCCTTCCGTGTACCCTTCTCTGCAAAGTTCGGCGACTTGCCAGGGAATCGTGCTTGCCCTGCTAGCAGGGTGATGGGCACCTCCTGTGGAAACTCACACTATTCGTTTTGTACTCCAGAACCCTTTCTCTCTGATCCTCCAAGAAAGCCTGATGTTTGAAGGCTATTCTTGTTATTCGAAACACAGCTCAAGCTTGTGCTCATTTATTTCCATGCAAGCTTAACATTGCAAGAGCTTTAAGAAAGCATCAGACTGTTGCCTCTCCTGCAGCAGACCAGGCTATGGGCAATCTGTCAAATGGACCTGACTTCAAAGGAGCCCTCGATGGCCACCTGTCCCTCACAAACAGATGAGCACATGTTGACATGCACAACACCTGGACCCTTCCTTCTGATCGTACTCTGGTGTTCACACATTTCATTGCCCTGCTTATGTTTTGTCCTCCGTAATTACCATTGCTGTAATTAACAGAGGCTCAGTCACAGGTTATCTTCATTTGGCAAGCTCAATGCACGTTTTAACACTGAGAGTTAACGTGAGAGTGAAATGTGTTTTCTGCAGGTGTGTATGGCTGTGTTTTGACAGGAGCCTTGTAAAGGCCTGAGATAAAATGAAGCAAATGCTGAAGTGATGACCCAGGGTACCTTCGCTTTGCAGCTCCTTGGAGGGGCTAACGTGAACAAAGGGCAGGGTCACTGTCGCCTTTTATTTCAGAACATGAGATGAAAACACAACAAACCCTGAACTCCATTTTTGTGCCTCCTTGGAAGGAGGGAGAAGCTGAGCCAAATTTACTGATAGCTTCACCCCTTGTAGAGACCCAAGTTATGCAGCTTTTACAAGCAGTGGTTTCAGCCTGGGAGAGAAAACAGGAGATAAAATGGGAGAGACTCTCCTGCCCCTGTTTGATCCCTATCTGGAAAATTCCCATCTCACATAATTTAATTATGAGATTTCTCAGCATTATTGTGAGTGAGAATTGGTAAAATTTGCAGGGAGGGAGGCAAAGACATGCCCCACTCCACAGAGGGGCAATGAAAATGATTTCTAAGCAAACTGCATTTAAGGTTTCACACAGAAAAGATCTCTGTAACTTCAGTCAGCGATAAAGCTAGAGAGGATCTACAGAAGTTACTCCAGAAGCCCGGTGAATTGAGCAGAGAATATCAATGACATTGCCATGGGACTTTAAGCCTGCCTCAGGATTGAACAGGGTATTCCAGTCTTTCTGCAGATTAGGGCTGGCAGGAGGTGGATGGTTTGGGGTTCAGTTCTCCAGGGCTTTTCCAGGAAAGGATCATCATCTTGCTGTATCCTCAGGCAGTTTCTTTTCTTTCTGTTTCCCACAGGGCAGCACTAGGCAGATGATGGTGACAATGCACGAGCAGGACCTGCTCCTGCAGCCCTTATTTCCCCCTCTCTGTTAGCTGTCCCCCAGAGCCCAGGCTGGGTGTCTTGGCTGGGGCAGGAGAAGGACCATGCTAGCGTCCAGGGGAGTTGCTGCCAGGGGGGCTCTGCTGATGCCTTGAAAACATCCCTGCAGAAAGGCAGGGCTAATGCACAGGCTGCTGTAGCCTGGAGGCTACACACCTGAGACAGAGCCGGTCTCTAGGCAGCATCTCCCTGCCTTCAAGGAAAAGCAGAGTACAAAACTGCTGTCTGAGCTTCTGTGAAATGGGCCACGTTCAGCTCTCGGTGACTTGACTGTCCGACTCATTTGTTGAGCGCATCGTTCCTGCTCACAGTGTACCCAGCAGCAGGCCAAATTAGCCACAATCACAAGTACACACAGCTCCACCAGCTGCTGTAAATGTGTACCTCTTTTTGCCAGGCATGAGTCTGGCTCTGACATTGTCAGTATAAAATGCAGACATTAGCTGGTTTCTAACTGTCAGCACCTGGAAAGACAAGCTGAGAGCTGCAAATCAGGCTCCACTCTTCTGTCTCTCTCCTGGTTGTGCGCAGTAATGATCCCGCTGGCAGAGGTTTCATGACTGTCTGCCTGAGCATATAGGCAAAAGAATGATGTCCGGTTTGTTTTCATGTGGTTGCTTGTTGTGTGAGAAGACTCCCATTATGAAGACTCCCAGTATGGTACAGTCATGTAGCTCATGGTGACTGCAAGTGCCTTTGGCTATCCCAATGCCACCCCACACTCGTCATTTGCTGAGCAGACTAACTTCTAGCAGTGGTAGGCTATAACACTTTAGACAGCCCTAATTTGAAATAAGCAAAGCTTTGCCTGTGCATGTTATAGATACCTACTGCTGTTTGCCAATAACTCTATGCTGTAATTATATACTGTAATGTTATATTTAGTTTTCATAAGAAGACACTAATAGCAGTGGAGGTGTACTGAGAAGCTGAGTCTAGACACATACAGTACTCCAAAACCTTATTTAATACAGACAATCCAAGCTCTCAGCTGAATGCAAGATCATTAACTGCCTCTCAGGCTCTTCAGCACTCAATAGTGGTAGTGCTCTGCAAACATTAATGTATTTAAGTGTCACAAAACCCCTGTGACTTTGCATTTGACAAATGGAGGTCTGCAAGAAGGGAGACGTGAAGCCACAGCTGTCAAAGGTCCACTGGTTGCACTGATAAACCTGTGACAATGAGGCCTAGACTTGCAGAAAGCTAGTGCCAAAGGAAATACAGAGCCCAGCTCTCCTTGGGGACATTCAGCTTTTCACCCATAGCGATCTGCCCTTTCTGCAATTGCTTTTGCTATTCACTAGAAGACTTGAAAACTCTGTGAAAATGGCAGAGAAGTGTCAGTCCATAAGTCCCTGCTCAGCCAGGAGGATGTAAGCCTCAAACAGATCAAGCAAGCTCCACTGCACAACGCTCCTTGATGAGGCAACGCTGGGGAAGGGGAGGACAGGGCCCTTAATGATGTTTGTATCAATATTGACATGCCAACATACTGACTCCTTCCCTCTACGTTCATTACGTGTCTTTGCAGATTATCTGCGTGTTGTGGGCATTCACATGTTCAAGGATCCCCACGAGATTAACAAGCAGCAGCACCACACTGACAAGTACTACAACCCCAAGCTGATAGTGCGTCGGGGACAGCCTTTCCAAATCCAGATTGACTTCAACCGACCCTACAGACCAGAGACGGACCAATTCTGGCTGGAGTACTTGATAGGTAAGTGCCTGGAAAAGGCTGTGTCATATCAGCAAAGTTGAAGAGTCTCTCATAAATAGGAACAAAGTGGTACTCAATGGCTGTGTCTTTTCCTGTTACAATTGATAAACCATAAAAACAGGCTTAGCCATGGGCAAGGAAGTGCTTTTCTAAACAGGTTCTGAATCCCTACTCAAGAAACTCAGCAGACTTTCTTCTGAGAGAATAAGGAGCAGTATTTGGGGCTTTCTGTTTAACAGTCAGTTGTACTTCATTGAGCTTTCAAAGTTATCTCTGGTTAATGCTGTATGGCAATGCTGAAAGGTAGGTGGAGCAGGAAATATCTTTCATTAGTGTTTCGGAGAGGAGGGAGGAGGAGTCTGTTGTTTGAGGTGGGAGAGATTACTATGTGTGAGCTGGGATAACAAAATGTTGAACACGCAAGGGGGGGAAATTATGCAGGCTGGGATAATAGGAGGCCTTGCAACTTCGTAGCCTGCATTTACAGCTAACTTGTTACAAGGGAGAAGGTTCAGAGACTGTAGCTTTGGACCAGAGACTTACTCAGGGTGACAACAGAAGCTTTCTTGATTTTCTGCAAAAGGAGCAAGAAAGCATTTTTCCTCTCACTGAGAGATTTTCATCAGAGACTGAGGTCCTAATGTATGTGTTGGCGTTTTGAAAGTACAGGGCTAGAGAAAGCCATGACCTTGCTAGAGAAGGGGAAAAGCAAGCGACAGAGTGGAACTTCCCACTATGCTCCAAAGATGGCCCCACTGGATGCTGCTCCCTACATCACAGCTCTGAGAAAGCCTCAGCTTTGTCTAGAGTGATCTGGGAGTTTCTGTGTTAAGACGTCAAAGTGCCCCTTATAAACTCTTTAAAGCAGGTTTGAATTGATGTTTTAATTTACTTTCCTCAGAGATGCAGTTCCGAAATTTGTAACATTGATTTTTTTCCACCGTTGAACTATGATGATGTGGCCATTTATTAGATTTGTTGCCTTTTAAACCTAGATGGGCGTTTATCTCTTAAACATATGTGCAGTGAAAAGGTTACTGTCTGCACATTTTTTTTCATGGGTCTCTTCTTTCTAATTTAAATTAGGGTTGGGAGGCATGTTATGACAGTCCAGTGAATGATTGGCTGAACAGCCACAAGTGCCTTTAAAAATTTAATATGCATAAATATCATTAGTTCTTTTGGGATTTAATTAAATTCAAGACTGTTCCCTTAATCTTTATATGTTTAAAACAAACAGCTGTAGCAAGAAGAAGTGGAAAATGGAACATTTGTTTTTTATTGAATTGTGTGCAGTTTGCATTTGTTTTAATCAGATATTCTATATTGGAAGAAGAAATTTAACACTTCTTTTGACATTGCACAGTCCACTTAGGAGAACATATTCGCTAATTTTCCTGTTGCTCTTTCCTAATACATCTACCCATGGTCTGTACCATGAATCTCTAAGGATGGATGAAAATCCCTTCATACTCAGATGCAGTAGGAGTGGGGTTAAATGCAGCCTGAGCCAGGGGAGACTGCAACAAACTCACCTCTGAGCAATGGCTTTGGAGTCAGCCCTGAGTCTGTGGTTGACTTTCCCTCACTGTTCTTCACTGTTACTGTCCTTTCTGTGAAATGGGAACAGCAGCATGGATGTCCCATGTGTGGTGGCTGACAGCTGAAGGAACGTGCTGTATATACAGAATAGTATACAATGCTATTGCCCTCCACTGCTTCTCCCAGCTTCTTCAGCTGACAGCTGAAGGAACGTGCTGTATATACAGGATAGTATACAATGCTATTGCCCTCCCCTGCTTCTTAAGTGTCTGCTTCTGTGAACACCACTGCCCTCTTGCTACAAGGAATTTAGCTCACAGAGATTCACCTGGGAGAAGAGATGTTCAAGCTTCTCTTATAGGAACTGGTTAATACTCAGTGCTCCACAAATGTTTCTCTTTATGCACATGTGGTGAAAACACAGTACATTTGTTCTCAGAGGCCAGCAGAAAGCAAGACAAAAATAGTCCACAAAGAAGAAGGAAATTATCCAGAAATTATCTGCTTGATTCTTGCTACTTCTCCTTTTAATGGTAGGTCCAGTATTTAATGCCCTGAAGGGGAGAAAGAGATTTCTTGTACTTAGGAAAGGGCACTGAGTGCTTAAGGTTCCAGTGCTGTGCTCTCCAACCTTTTGTGATGGGAGATGTGGCCATTTGTATCCAGGTTTGTTCTGTTTGCCTGTCTGAAAAGTGGGTATTCGTTTCTCATAATGCCAGTTGCCTGAAAACCAGAGCACAGTCCAAAACTTGTTGCCTAGGCTGCCTCTGTTAGCAGAGGAGGGAGGCAGGCACCTCCAGGTGGCAGTTTAGGCCTGCTGTCGTAAAATGGGATGAACTATCTTCTGGACATATTTTTCTTCCTCCATTTACTCTTCCTGATAGGCCAGGCTCTGACTTTAAGATTGCCAAAGACAGGGGAGGTGAATCCCATCCCTCGGTACTGTCAGGCAGGAGCTACACCTGGGGACTGTCGCAGGCAACAGCCATACAGCAGAGGCAGCTTGAGTTCAGAAAGTCTTTTTGCACTGAAACAACGGGTATATCTCCTAAGAAAGTGCTGAGTTTGAGAGATTAAAGTGATGGACACACAGAAATATTGGCAGATTGTTGTAAAATGACCTTTTCAAGGAACTCTCTGTGTTCCTGAGCAGTAGATTTCAAATGGTGCAGTGGAACTGTAGAATAACCTAGGTTGGAGGGACCTCTGGAGGTCTCATGTCCAAGCCTCTGCTCAAAGCAGATCCAGCTTGCCCTGGCTGATTAGGTCCTTGCCTATGGACAGATTTTGAGTATCTCCAAGATTGGGGAGGTTATCCCAAGCAATGTAGACCAGGCTGTCCGCAAACTGTAGAATATTTTATCTGTTTCAAGGTGTTATTCTCGTAAGGTACAAAGAAACTTTTGGTAGGGATGGCTGGCCTTGACACCCAAGAAATTTAGCTGGAGCTGAGAAAACTCAACCTCTCTTTTGCAGAGCTGTATCTCGAGTGAGGAGTGTTTATTCAACAGCACCATATAAAGGTATTCAGAAATTATTAGTTCCCAGCACATGAAATTTCCCAGCATTGACATTAATCCGTCACAGAATTTGTATCCATTAAAGACTAATTTTGCTCCTGAAAAATGTGACAACGATAATGTCTTGATCCTGTGTGTGTGCAGAACTGTTCTATTTCCTTTATTCCCTAAAATTTAGTTTTATTTCTCTCTTTTTGCTCATATTTTTGCTTCTTTTACATCATTAAAAAGATGATTAATGAAGCAAGTAAAGCAAGTAGAGACTGCTTAATCCTTCTAATTGATAATGAATCAAGGATACCTGGGACAAATGCTTCTTGTGTCATGTGAAACTAGGTCTGAAACAATCACAGAACAATCTTTAGTAACAATCCTTTTTAATCCATTTAAAGACCATTCACACTGAGTCTAGAATTCATGGGCTAAATTGTATAAACAAATATATATATGTAAACATATAAATAATTCACCTCGATCTCTTGAAAATCACTTTTACTGATATTTTTCTGTCATCGTTCCTTATGACTAAATTCCTTTCTGCTTTAACAGACTGCTTTCCGTAGAGTCATCATTGGTGAAACCGGCTGAAGTGCTAACGTGAATTATTATAATTCAGTTTTGCACATAATGCCTCATTAAATTAGGACCATACTTGTCTGCCAAAGTATGGAAAACAATGAATATGCCAAAAAATCCACATGGAAAAATATCCACTTATAAAGAGTAATGGAATGTTATTCCAGTTCTGGTGCTGGACTGCAGCCTTGCCTCAGTATCTGTGGTTTGGGAGCTGCTCCATCACCACAGATTTCCTTCCTCGCAGCCCACTTCCTGGCTTTAATGAGAGGAAAGGTGAGCATCACTCTTTGGGGAAATACTCATTTTATTGCTCTGGGGTTGGAATGAAAGAGCTACGGGAGAGCTGTAGATGCTGTGCTTATGCCCAGTTCCCCACAGCAGAAACGATTTCAGTTTGCTTGGACCCCCAGGGAGCCTGGAGGAGCCAATGACTCCTTCACCCATCTTGATCTCTCCTGACTACTGCCTTTGTGGTGATGGGGACACTTTATGCTGCTCTTGGCTTTCCACAGTGTGGGGCTCAGCCTGTCCAAGCACGGCTCCTGCAGCTGGGGCAGCCAGTTTGGCATGGGTGCTGCAAAGATTCCACAGTCACTGCTGTACTGGCAGTGATTTCTCTGAAAAGCAGATGTATAATTAGATGGGCTTATACAGCCTTCAATCTTGCTTTTAGTAGTAGTTTCCTGTACGTAGCTGTAAATTTTAGAGTGGTTGATGATTTTATATTGTACGTCCTTACTCTAATGATATATTTCCCCACATCCTCATAAATTGTTGTCTATTTGTATTTTCCTTAAATGGCTGCATAAATCCTTATATATTGGTCTAGCCCTAAATATTATTATGAACATTTTATTCATTTGCATACCTCTGGAATGATCATAGATTCCAGTCCCCTAGGCTACTGCCACCTTTCCACATGTGTGCATGTGTGGACACCCACCCACCTGCCCATATGCGCTCCTCAGGCTTCTATAAATCAATGGCTTTTGGCTGAGATGACAGCAGAGACTTACTGTTCCTTTTTTCTACACTCTTCCCAAGCCTGTTCCAAAGGAATAGTTATAAACACATGAAAGCAGCTAAGAGCATGAAGATGTTAGAGCTGATCCCATATGGCTTATTTAGGTGACACTGAATTCCCATTAATGGTCAGAGAGGCATCTGAACACAGCTAAATAACTAGGGTCTGACTCAGGACACCCACACCAGGATCAATGGAGGTCTTTGTACTGTCCTACAGTATGAACAGCCTTTCCCTTATTTTATAGCAGTGTTGGGACATGGGCTGTTCCAGGAGTGTTGAGTTTTTGTTCATTTTGTCAGCTGGTAAACCTGTCCTAGTGGGAAGTATTGCTACCCCTGCTGTCAGCTGTCCTCCTCAGCAGCTCTTAGGCAGGGCAGGTGGTAGCTAGTAGAGTGGCTGGGACATGAGGTGTTCCTCAGCACCTCTGATAGGATGTTGAAGTGAGCTCTGCCTCTGGCAAAAGTTGCTCATTGGAAAAAGTTGGATCTTGATTTTTTTAGGAGCCTTCTTGGCATTATACAAGAGCAACTAACTCTAGTGCTAGGAGCAAACTCTGTTGGTACTGGTACTTAACCCAGTGCTGAGAGTTTATTGACTCACTCTATCCCTGTTTAACAAAGAACTACAAAAATACAGACACACCTGGTGGTCTGAAAATGGAATCCCATTTTGGGAAAGAAAGAAAAATGTAATAGCAGTAGAACTTACTTCCTAGAAATTGACTCCAGACAGAGAAGAGACCTGTTTACCAGCTCTTAGCAAAGAACAACAAAATTCACTTTCTAAATGAAGGTGTTGGGATATTTTTTTTCCTCCCCTCTGGAATTCTGAGCCAGGCCCCAGAGAAGCAGAGAGGAGGGAGTCCCTTGAGGTGCCCCATGAATGCAGTATTTCATGCAAAGGAATCTTTATCATGCTCTCCTTTTGTACTGCTGCTGCAGCATTAAGTGGCACATAAAATCTAGCTATATTTTTTAATGGTTTTAATAGCTAAGTTGCATGACTCCAATGTGTGTTTTACAACTGTAAAGTACCAGAAACATTCACTCCTGGAACAGAGTGGTCAGATGTTAAGCATTCCTAACTGGAGCCATAAGCAAAAATTATTTCAAGATATTTGGGTTTCCTACATTTCCAAATTCGTACACAGCACTTCTGAAGGCAATGGGATTTGAGGGTGGGAGCAATCCAGATGTGATATTAAAGCAGTGGCTAAAAGACACTCCTGTTTTTTACAAAAATTTGTTTCCCCTTCTTTCTTGTTTTGATTGTTTGGGATAATAATAAAATTAGAGCATCTCTCTTTTTTTTTTGACTTTTTTTCTCCTCTCCTCTCCTCTCCTCTCCTCTCCTCTCCTCTCCTCTCCTCTCCT
>JAOXJM010000012.1:69153127-69169918 GCA_026413425.1 Tringa solitaria
TCTCCTGTCCTCTCCTATCCTCTCCTCTCCTCTCCTCTCCTTTCCTCTCCTCTCCTCTCCTCTCCTCTCCTTCTTTCTCTTCCTTCTCTCCTTCTTCTTTTTATTTTCTTTCCCTTTTCCTCTTCCCTTTTCCCCCTTTTGACATTTGTTATAGTTATTCATAGTGATTAATAAGGCACGGTTCCAGTATGCTAACACCCATCCTCAGGCTGCTCACGACAATAAGGCCTACCTCTGCTACACGGCTGCTCTACTTGTGGCTTCCAGCTCAAATTTATTTATCAACCTGTCACAATTATTATACTTCCAGGGCTGGCATTGAAACAGATTATTTACCCTTTGTATGAAAGAGTGCATCTAGGTAAAACAAATGAACCTAACAGGAAAGTTGTAAATTTTACTGTGTGTAATCTGTGTCCCAAAGGGAGACAAATTCCTCAACTCCTTTAAAAAACAATCTTCTAAAGAGAGTTCCTAAATAGACTATTGAGAAATAGCTTTGTTCACCCCCCTGTCTTCTGAGGTATCCTACTTCTATCAGGGAGGAAACGTCCTCTGAAACTCACTGTATTTCTAATCTCTGTGTTGCAAAATTTCGTCTCCTTCCTGCTTAAAGTAAAACATCTTCTCACTTGTGTAGGGCCTATCCAAGAGCACCCGTTGGTCCCTCCGCTGGCTGCGCTAACTCCGCAGTGGCATTTAGGAGCTGTTTAATGCACAAACACATACAGCTGCATGTATGTCCTCTGGGGATCAAGGGAAAAACTAAACTAGGTGGAGATAAGGGCTTCCAGGGACTGGCAGTGGAGGAGGAGGAGGGTGGTTTGAGCAAACCCTGGTCCCTGTTAGTCACTTGGAAGGAAAAACAGCAAACTTGGGTAACTGGAGGAGGAATGCTCGTGTTTTGCTGACTGAACTTGCTGTACCTATCTCTCGCTCTTCCTCTGTTGCTGTAAATCCCTCTCTGATGTGGCACTTTTACCCAGAATTAAACACAGCTTTCCTCCGTGCCTGATGAGCCCAGAACTGACATGATAAGGAGCTGAGGCATATGTTAAAAATAACTCACTTTGAATGCATGTGTGTGTCTCTACAGTTCTGTGTTTTAGATGGCTTATCCTTTTGCTACTGCATAAGTAAGACTTTGGCAAGCTTTAACAAACACTGCACTCTGCTTTTTGTCCCTCTAAAGTGTGTGTGTGTGTGGCAGGGGGCATCCCAGACATGCTCACACCCACATGACTTTCAGTCATGATGCATTTTGCCATGTAGACCTTCACTCATGTCTACTTACTTTCAAAACTTGGTGATGCAGCACTGAGGGAAGGCTGATGTCCTTTAATAGCAGCAGCAGCAACTATTTTTCTCCTCTTTTCCTGGGTGCCTGGAAAGCCCAGGAGGTGTAGAGCAGAGCTGAACTGCTACAGAAGTGGGCAGGAGCTTTAGGAGCCCAGCTTGGCTAGCTACAGCAACCAAAATGGGATAAGAAAGAAGTACCAAAGGGTTGCAGGTCTGTGCGCTATGAAGCAGGGAAAATATGTTTGGGCCATTAAACCTCCTGTATATGGGAGGTTTCTGTAAATATAGTGTCTTCTGGCAGTACCGTGGCTCAGTACCTAGCATTAAAATGCAAAGAGTTGGAGGCCCATGAAATAGGGCCACTGTGAATTCTCTCCTGCCTCAAAGGCAAGAGAGTCAGCAATCCCTGTTCATTGCCTGATATCTTCTGAGTTGAAAAAGGAGCCCATAAAAATTCACCCTGTTCCTGGTGGTTACAGGCCAGCAGCCTCCAGGCGCTCCGAATTCTCAGGCTGGATTTTCCCATGTCCACGTGCTGCTAGAGAGAGTGGACGGGGACATCCCAACAGTGTGATATCACGCAATGACTTTGTATTTCACAGAGCACTTGGCTGTGAAATGTCCTCGAGTGAGGGCCAGGGCCTCCTACACCCAAAGCACACGTGAGCATCAGGGAGTGAGGCAACCACAAAGAACTGGCTGTGGAGCATGGTTCAGGCTGCCAGCTCTTGGAGCAAATTGGAGTGAGAGGGATCCCGAGCCAGCTGATGCTGCTGGCAGAAACACCATCCTCTCAGCATAAAAAGAGTTTGTCTTCTCTACATGGCTCCTGGTCCTGACATGCACCCAAACACCCTCCTGCCTCTCTGTGCATTGGGTTAGCACCAGATAACCTGCAGAGAGTTCTCTGTTAGGCATTTGCAGGCTTTTGGTAATGAGTCTTTGGATAGCATTGAATCTTCTTACTTAGAGACTCTAACCCAGAGAATGAAATCACCATTGCATATTAGCCCTTCTGAGAAAGGGCTGACGTTACAGATATCCCATCTGTAAGCCAAAGTTGGACCCACTTTTCCACTGCAACCAGAAATATGTGCTCAAGATGTGGATAAAAGTGAAATGGCCAAGCCATCCTGAGAGGACTTCCCTAGGATATTGATAAACACAGTTCTGAACCAATGTAAGGATTCTTTTGCCAGCAACCTTAGCATGTAATGCCAAAGTTATTCAACTTTATAGTACTCTAGTATCAAGACAACATATGTGTGTATATGAGACTAGTGTGGCTGGTGCTGTCAGGTGACTAGATGTGTGATTAGAATTCAGTTCCACAAGCTCGTGTCAGAAGTAACAATTCCCTTGCTCTCCCATTTGTATTTTGGTTTCTGTTTCAGAAGATGAGGGAACCTGTCCTCTCTTTGAAGAAAACATTGAAAAATGCTCACTGTGCTCTTTAGTGCTCTACCCATCTTCTCAAGTTTCCTCATGGGTTCAGGATTTATACAAATGTTAGCGAGCACCAAACCCTGTTTATCTGTCAGAAGCAAACAATGGCCTCTTGTATTTACTGTTTATAACATCTGCAAATTATCCTGACTTCTAGGATATCCCTTCCCTGGCATCCTTGTTATGTTAACAGCGATGCAGGCAATACCCCAGAGCATCTTCTCATGGGTGAGAAATACAGCGCAGTGGCCTCTCTCTCTTGCTGCATGGGAGCAGCTGTGTAGGACATGCACAGGCTATAGGCACTCTCTTGTCAAGAGACAAGTATATTAGGGTGTTTTGTGGCTTTGTGTGCAAAAGGGACCTTTGTTTCAAAGGGCAAATGGGGCTTTGCATGTTGAGGTTTCATAAAAGTGAGAGAGGTTTGGTGCTTTGCTAAACCTGCTATGAGATGCCAGCGATGGGGTTTCCATAAGGATGTCTTGAAAAGGCCTCATGGCCTCTTTGAGATCTCATCTGGTTCCTATAGGCAGATTTACTGGGGAGTGGTTCTGTAGCCTCCCCATTAGCATGAGGTGCACATGGACACAGGGGTGCAAAGCTGCTGCCACAGCACAGGTCCTTATGTCCCCAATAGCCTCCTACACCAACATGCAGCTCCCAGTGAAGATGATAACGTCAGTTCCTAACCACATTAAAATAGTAATCTCTCCCCGCTTCCACCTTTCTGAAGGAAGTAAGGGAGGTATTTTAAAAAGTAGCACTTGCTAACAGTTTTCAAGGATGTCAGTTCAATTGCTTGATTTGCTCTGCTGCTTTGTTTGCATGGATTGTTTTTTTAAAAAAACAATTATGTCAAAACTAGACACAAAATATCAACTGCAGAGGCAAGCTGGGTTATACCCTGTTCACTACAAAGAACAAGAACATGTTCAGCTCTCAGATCACAATTGTTAGCAGGCACAAGAGTCTCATCTCTGTTACCTCTATAGGCTCTTCTCTCTACATTGCCTTTCCTTTGATGGCTTATATTTGAAGTGTCCAGTGCTTTATCTTCTAGTGTTTTCTATTGATTTCTATTGCTCTCTTATTCTAGTCCCTTTTTCTTCTGTAGGTCTTTTCCTTCTGTTGTGTCCCTCACTGATCTGAATGGGTTTCGTGGGTTACAGCATCCCTGGCTGACAGGGCAAAGTGAGCTATTTATGTGTACTGAACATCTGCAAAATGGAAATTCATGTGCACCAAATAATCTCTTGGATGAAGCACAGTAGCCCCAGATTTCTTAGAAACACTGATGTCGTGGCAGCTTGCAGGCTTCAGAGTCAAAGCTGCAGTTGTCCTTTCCCAGAATGTAGCAGTGTTCAGATCTGGGATTATCTCTACATCAGCTATATAAAAATAAGCAAGCAGGAAAATCATCGCTCTTGTGAATTTAATTTTGAAGTTCTTAAATAGTAGGAATGAAAGATATAGAAGTCTGTCTCTCTGTCTGCCATTCATTACCCTATTTTTGAATGAGAAAGTCTGACTTTCAGCCTAAAATATGAAATGAAGAATAGACTTGAGGATGAGATAAGGAACTCAGCCTTCTCACAAATGTCTTTTCTGTCTACTGTGCTGGTTGGCTTTCAGATATAGTTTGGCTCTACCTCCAGCTCAAAGGGTGTAGATCCTCACACAACTTTGAATCCTGGCAGTATACATGTTTATATGTAGCCTGTCTGTGTAGATGCTTTTTATAGTTGGCAGAATAAAGCAGGCTTCTCTGGGGTGGGATTTGTATTGCTATGAGGCAGACTATGACTACTTTGGAGGTGTGTCATATTTTGGGGTCTTATTGCTTGCAGTGAAAGGTTGGCTATCCCGCCCAGATGTGCTCATCTATACTCTGGATGTCCAGAGTTGGTTTCCACTCCGTCCATGAAGAGTAGAGGCTCAGGAGGAACTGAGTGTTGGGTATCTGCTGGTGGACTGACTTGTATTTCTTCCTTCTGTGTGGACTTGTGTAAAGAGCACTTGGTCTCTGCTTGTTGATGCAGTAGTGTAGTGACATGAGGCTCTGCTCTGCTGAAGAGCCCCATAGCCAAGGTCTATGCCCCAGTGGGCACTTGCGTGCTACTGACGAGGGTGGTGGGTGCATCTGAACTGGAAACCCACAGTCACCAACAGCGTAGCTGACACCACGGCACGGAGTAAGCTGGAGCACAGCTTGCTGTACTAGGATAAACAGTGGTGAGCAAAGAAAACCTGGGACAGCCCCTGTTCACGCTGCCAGGGCTACACTCCAAGCCAGCAAGATTGAAGTTTGCTGGAGCGAGGTGGGTGGGATGTCTGCACAGGCTGCCTTGCTGGGAGGTGTCGCATGTATTTGTGTGGCTGTACTGCCAAGTGACCAGGCACTGTGTGAAGCAATGTGGGAGGTAGGTGGTTTCCACCCACTTAAAACTTGCCACCTCTGTTGAAAATAGACAAAGGGATGGAGGACTGCCAGGAAATGAAGAGACTGTCAAAACAAAATGAACCTCTTCATGGAATTATCCCCCCTCTCTCTCCAGGTCGCTACCCACAGCAAAACAAAGGCACCTACATCCCAATCCTAGTACGCGATGTGCTGAAACCCGGCGAGTGGGGAGCCAAGATTACCCACAGGGAGAACAACTCCATTCGCCTGTCCATCATGTCCTCTGCCACCTGCATCATTGGGAAGTTTCGCCTGTACGTTGCCGTTTGGACTCCCTTTGGCATCCTTCGGACACAAAGAAACTCGGCAACTGACACTTACATCCTGTTCAATCCCTGGTGCCAGCGTAAGTACCTTATTAGAGTCAAGAGTTTCACACTTTCTGCTGCTGGACTCATCAGTTTTTGGTAGGGGGTTTAGTATCCCCTACCAAAGGTACTTCCTACCAGGAAGGGGAGTTTAGTACCAAGGGGATTGGAGACAAACCAGTTTGGGTCTGGAAATGATACAGGAGCTCTGCCAAGAGGCAAATCTTTCAGGCTGGGGAATAGCCCTGTGTGAGCGGGGCTCCATGCTGCAGACCTGTGCCTGTGCTGTAGCTGCAACCTGCAGTTTTATGAGGCCAAGTCTGTGCTCACCGGCTCAGGCAGCACGATGATGCTCCGTTTCCCATGGTAAATATACACCAAGACTTTGCTCTGACTTTAATAGGCATCAGCATGAGCCTCCTGCCTGCCTGTGTTTGCTTTAAACTGACAAGTCAATACGGGTATGGTTTTTTTCTGGGTTTTGGTGTGGGGCAGGATGTGGCAGCGTCCTGTACTCTGTTGAGTTACATTGCTGACTGCCACATTTAGGATCAAACATCTGCAGCTAAAAGCCTGCTCGAATTCCACGGGAGCTGCTGGTCCCGCACAGGTCAGATGCAGCCAACCTGTTGTAGCATCGCTGATGGTGCCTTCTCGCTGCTACATGATATTTGCCCTTATAACTTCCCCTTTAGTGGTGACTAATTACCAGCAACTCTCTCTTCTGTGAGGAACAGAACATTTCGCAAATGAGCCTTTTTTAATACTCCAGTGGGTTGAAGAACAATTTTTTTTTTTTTAATCTCCCTGGATCCCGCGCAAAATCAGCCCTTACACTGACAGAATTGTATTTTACCCAACAAACTCCAAGTATGGCTTCAAAGGGAGGGCAAGGAGGACTGCAGAGGTTTGGCTCAGCCTTTTGACAGGCTGTAGCACTGTGTCTCAGCCTCCAACACTTGCAAGGCTCCAAGTCTGGTGTACACATTGCTATATATTCAGCTCACCAGCTAACTTTAATATTTTCCCGCCACCCTCCCTTTATCTTTCAATGTTTTTACCAGAGTATTTACATCAAATAATCCCATACCAAACAAGAGCCATCCTACCAAGTGACGAGTAAGTTTAGCATTATTAATAGACTCCATTATTCAGCTGCGCTACTGTCAGTACATCGAATGATTTGTGCTGAATTCATTACTTGCTCCTGGTCCAAGGGAATATAAGCAATGATTAGCTTATGAATTATTTAGGAAGATATATGTTAATGCTGAGTAAAGCAGAGTTAGTTAAGTGGGAACAAGAGGGAAGGGCAGGGCCCAAGGCCCCGTGACACCATGAGATGCTTCTGAAAGCAGTGTAGAGGTAGATACCTCTTAGCAGCGTGCTAAGAGTTTATTCTGGGAGAGGAGGGAGAGTGTTTAATGGAAAGAGAGGAAACACTGCCAAAGTTATGACCCACTGTGAGCAGACAAAACTGCTCAACGTTTGTGAAGGCATCATCAGCCTGTCACAGCTCCAGCTAGAGTGGTGCAACTCTCCACCCCAAGGTAGAGCATCCCTTGACTTTCGTCATGAGTGTCATAACAGCCAGTTTGTTAGCCAGTGCAGTGACTATGCAGTGGCTCAGCACCTCCTGGAAGGGAAAGAAAAAGCTTCTTAAATTATCTCAGGTAGCCTCATGACTAGCATACAACCAGCTAGGGCTACATGCAGCTATAATGTGGAGAAAAAAAAATTATGTGAGGGGCTTGACTGTCCCACTGTGGTGTGACTGGGACCACACAGGCTGATTCAAGGTGCTAGTCAGGGAGTGGAAGGGGAGAATCAGTCCCTTCTTCTCACCTCCTTCCCCACCAGCTCTGTGTGCTGACTGGTCCACACCTGATCATTGCACATGGGCGCTTTGCTCTCCTGAGCTGAATGGGGCCAAAAGCCAGCACGATTAAAACCACAGCATGGGAGTAAACCCACAGGGAGCAAGACATGGAGCACCTGCCTCCAGCAGCAGCCATCGGCAAGGCTGATGAAAAAGCTCTGCTTCAGGAAAGCAGAAGAGAGTCTCCGGGCAGCAAGGATGTGCTGTGTACCCCCAGGCCCAGGGGAGGCAACTTGGGGTCACCTGTGGAGGACCACGTTTTTTGTCTCCAGTTTACATGTTCATGTGTGTCTTGATGAATTCAGGTACTGGCTCTTTTTGACTAGTGGAGTTTTCGTTTTCTGCATGTTTCATTTGGATTTGGATTTATTCTCATTTCTTGCTCCTACTTTTCCTCCTAGGTAGTTTAGGCTAATTGGCTCCTATATCTCCCTTTTCCCTCTTTCCTTGCATTAGAAAACCAGGGAGTGTTTCTCCATGCTTTATCCCCTAGCTGGAAAAGATTGTTCAGCAGAGTGACAAAAGGGTATAAAAACTCAGGCAGTTAAAGTGCAGAGAAAACGATAGTCTGAAAATCTCCTCGACTTGTTTGCTGGGTTAATAGCTAAGCAGAAAAGTCTGAGTGAAAAGCCTCATTAAAATGAGAGAAGGCTGATGCCAGGAATGAATGGGGATTGTTATGACGGGGAGCGGAGTACGGGCTCTGTCAGTGTCTAGTGCAGCTTTCCAACTCATCATTTTGGAGAAACATCAATGTGTCGGTATAAGCTTTTCTTTAAGACAGAGGCATTTGTGCCCTTTCTTATTACTCCTTTTCTCACTGTAGTTCTGTTTTGACATATCTTCCCAGCCTGGGATGTGTGGTTGTTTCTGCTGTTTCAGAACAAGTTTGAATGCTTTACCAGTCAAGCAACAGAGTATTTTGCTTCCAAAATCGTAAGATGCTTTTACATGTTTTAATCCCTTTAGCTACATTTAAGGTTTATCACGAACTATACTTTAAAGATGCAGATGCACGGCCTGATCCTGCAAAATTATATACACCAGCCCCAAAGATCTGAGAATTCAGCAAGCTAGTGGATTGAAATTTCAGGTACTCAGGTGAATTTACATTACTTAATAAGCAAAATGAAGCCTGTGAAAAGAGGCAGCATCCTTTCTTCAGCCAGTTGACATAGTTGGGAAAAACAGGTGTGCTTTTGGGCATGCAGAGCCCTCTTCAGTTGTGAAACAGAAGATAAAAATGGCAAGTAGTTAAGGATAACTTCTTGGAGTTTAACTGAACTCTTAGCAGTATCAGACTACATAAAAGCAGAGAAGGGCTCCTTTGATCTGGATACTGTGAGTTCTTTCCAAGGAGGTGCTGAGCCCCAGCAACTTTCTGCTGGGGAACATTCAGCGCTTCTCGGGAAAAGACCATGTATTGTCGTATGTGTCTCTCTCACAGGTGGAGATGCACAGCCAGATGTTGTGCTGGGGATGGGTTTCCCCTGCCCCATACTGAGTAGGGTCCTCTCACGTTCATTCACCTTCACAAATTGAAAGAGCCTTTCTGCACTCCTCATCTCTTTTACAAGGAGCCCATGTTCAGTGGGATTCCTCACCTGCAGTACTGTCTTCAAGTGAAGTGTATTTTCACCTTACCCATCTTCAAACAGAGAAGCATAGAGGCTAATTTGCTTCTTTGTAGCATTGCTAGTGTCTTAGTAATTTCCCAGGATAAAAGAAGTGAGTAAAAGAACCCCTCAACTGCTAGAGAAAAAGAACAAACAAACCCAGCACATTTCCATGGAATTCTTCTGTTTGTCAGACATGAGCCTCCACTTGCACAAAATAATTAGGAGTTGTACTATGTAGAGCACGCTTAGCATCAAAGTAGTCGCAAATGCCTCGTATTTTCTTCTAAACAGTCTCAAGGGTAGTGAGAGCTGTCAAAAATCAAAGCAGCTGGCTTCTCTATGAAACACAGAAGCCCTTTTTACTTTATAAAAAACCCCACAAATATTTTAAAATAATTGACAGGGATGTTAATCAATTTTTATCTGATTTAGCAAAGATCACGCAGTCTCAAAATAACATAAGCATCTCAATTGATACCAACCAGATCAATATTGATATTTTTAATCCCTGAAAGAAAACAACAGCTGTCAAGAAGGCATATGCACACACTCCACTGAATACATAACTGTGCAGAAGAAGGTGTGAGTTCTCCTTTAAATGCGTTCTCTGTACCATTTGTGCAGATGTGCTTCAATAAAATCCAAAGCTCAGTGAGTGAATGCATATAGTTGTTCAATCAGCAAATCGGGCAGATCCAGCCTAATGAAACAGAGCCTTCATGATGTGTAACATCTGCAACATTTTTGGTGGGATGTTATGCAGAATTTGTTTACAGCTGGGAGCTGGACCTCAAAAAAGTCATGTAATATAGTTTCCTAAGTGTGAGAGTCCCTGCTCGCATAAATGACTTCAGCTTTTTGATTCACTGTCAAGTTTTAATGTTCTCTTTCACCTGGCAGCCTCTGAATATAATGAACATATAATCTTCCACTTTGTGCCCAGATGCAGGTTGACTAGGTCATGGGTAGTGACAACCCTAGGAAGAGACTTCTGGATGACCTTAGATACTGGGTGAACACCATCATCCCACCAAATGCAAGAGCAGGTTTCACAGCTGCCCGCCTTAGGGAAAACCCTGTAAAACCTGCCACTTCTCCGTTTGCTTGGATTCGGATGTAGGCTGCAGAGCCTGTACAGCAACTCTGTCAAAAGCATAACGGCAAGCGCTGCTTTCCTCAAATGAAATAACGTTTTCTTACATCTACCATCTCCATCCCTTCCTTGCACACCAGTGTGGAGGTCATTATGTTATATATCTATGCGTAATCCTTTCTGTATGCATAGACACAGAGATATAAATATCTCTTCAGAGAAAACAAAACAAAACAGGATTGAGCGTGTAGACTGGCAAAACCCTTCACCTAGCTGAAGCCAGTGTGAGTTTTGCCATTGGTTTTGGTGGGTTTTTTTTTTTTTGTCAGAGGGCTCAGATTTTGCTTATTTTGAGCCAAATTACAGTTTTATGGGCAAAGAGGTTTTTGAGGATGAAGTTTACAAGGAAGTACAAATCTGATTTGCATTTCAACAAAATACAACAAATCAATAGGCTTTTAAAAGTGAAATGGTCCTCCAGTAATTTGTAGTGAGACACTGAAGAAATACACTATGCCAGTAGCGAGTGGTAGTTTTGTAGTTGCCCGTATCAAGCTATCAGAGGTTACTGGTTCCCTTTAATTTACTATCTGGTACCACGTTACTGATTTCCTCAAATTAATTAATTCCCACACTATTAATTGTTATGTTGTATCTCTTAGTCTCAAAATACAAACATTGGCAGAGGAAAAAAAATCCCCAACTGTTCTAGTGTCACAGAATCATGACCTGCTTCATACTTACTTGTGAATGTCTGAATAGTTTCATGTCATTCAGGGTTATTTATGAATATTAATGAAGGGTTAATTACATTTATGAATCACGTTTGCAGAGTGAGGGTCCACACATATGCTCTTGATATAAGACCAGTCTAGGATATACCATTTGTATATAGTTTGATAAAGACCTCTTCCAATTACTTCCAGTTTTCACTTGGACACTTGAATTTCTCCTCATATTAGCTGGTCAGTCAAGTTACATAGGGGAGGGCCACTGCAGTCAGTAACTTATGTACAGAAAAAGCGATCAAACCCTGCTGTTAATACACTATAAACATTGTATTCCAATTTTTTTAATGCACTACAGATTTTTCTTTAGGTCTCTTGACTTGAGCTGTTTTCCATTAACATTAATAGGTTTGAAATTGTTCTTTGATCTGTTTGTACGGATGCAGAATTGCGTCATGGTGCTCCAACTTTTAAATTAGTGGTACACAGTAATCATAAAACTCTTGATAAGATGTGACATTTTAATCATGCTTCACAGATCCTGAGAAAACAGGAAGGAGTTGTCAGCATTTTTGCATCTTGCATGCTTTTAAATTGTGTATCATAACTGGGGACACTACCTCCTTATTCTTGTACTCTGCTGTAGAAAGTAATGCTTTGTTTGATGGGAAAGGGATACTTTTCAGCAAAGATGACTGTATTATATGCTAAGAATTTTTATCTGTCCTATATAAAAGCTTAAGTGACTGTGTTAACATTTATTTTCGGTAATCTGATGCAGAGGATGCCGTGTATCTGGATGACGAGAGGGAAAGGGAAGAATACGTCCTGAATGATGTTGGTATTGTTTTCCATGGAAACATCAATGACATAAAATTAAGAAGCTGGAGTTATGGTCAGGTGAGCTATTTAGACTTTCTCTGGCTGCTCCCAGCAGGACAGCGAATGAGTTTAATTGGCACCAGACTGTGGTTGAGACTGCAGGCTCTGGAGTGCATTATTGGTTTCTCCTTCAGAAAGACAAGGGGAATAATTTTAAAATTGTATGAAGTGGGTATATGCCTAATCCAGAAAAGCAATGTTATAATAGCTAATATTTAAAGATCTTGTTTTAGGAGCATATTTCAGATACTAAGAGGCTGCCCGTTGAAAGTTATAATCATTAGCTGAGATTACCACAGTGCAGTAGTATTTCAGCTACTACGTTATTGCTGCTTCAGGATCAAGCCATTTTGGTGAGAGATTTTTTTTTCATTTTTCAGCAGTAGGTTGTATTGCTTTTTGATTCCTTTTAGTTCTAGCAACTTGGTGGAAACTATTCTCATCTGCTCAAGCGTGTGGTGTGTGGGGTGGTCAGCTTGCCACAGGGTTCCTATGGCAAACTGGGGTTTTGTTTTCTTGCCACGGTGACGAAGGAGGGAACCTCTCCCTTTGCTGCCTGGGCTTGCCAACACCAGCTTCCAGTGGCCTCTTGCAGCCTGGGGGAAAACCCTCCACCAGGCAGGTGTGTGGTATTGGTGTGCCTGCAGTAACATCAGAATCCTGTTGCCTGCTTGCCTATTTTACCTCGATCTCTTTGTAGAGCATAACCAGTCTGAAAATCCCTACGGAAGGGAGGAGTTAAGTCATCGTGTGAGAATGGGGAAAAAGGCATTAACGAGCAGAATCAAAATGAGCAAAACTAACTCTAAACTGTCACTCGGAGGGGCTCCAATGGACAGTTCTTGGACATGGTGCCCTCTGGTCGTCTCACCTCCTGGATTTTCACAACAGCACGATTAAGAAAGTATTGAAGTATTCCCCTAATACTACAGTGACAGATGCATTTGGTTTTCATGGTGCCTCCCCAGCGAAGCCTTGCAGAAGAGGCCTTCTTGCTTTGCTTCCTTTATCTCAGCTGAAGACAATCTCCAAGCTTGAGCCGAATGGGTTGCCAGTGCGCTTGCCCAGGAGAGCTCTTTGAACTCACATCTCTCGTTTCCTTGTTTAAGGTACAATTTCATCCTTTTTCCTGTGGCAGCACTGCCTTAGGGAGTTCCTGCCTTTGCACCATTCCTTTGGTTGTGTCAGTGTGGTTGTTTGCGGGGCCTGACTGTCATCCTAACTGAGCTAAAAATAACCCTTAAATAAGGCAGAGGGGAGCAGGAATTCCATAAGCTGATGGCGCCTCTGATATAAGAGATGTGGAAGCAAATCCTGAGGCCAAAGCTGGGTGTGCATTTAAGTTGACCAAAAATGCCCCCTCCTGGCCCTTCCTTCCCCCTGCAAGTGTTTGTGCAGCTGTGCAGTGAATCAGGCTGGAGAGGTGATCTAGCTGAATAAGCATCTCCTTGATTTTTTAATTTTTTTTTAATTTCCACTGGGCTATTTTGGGGGCTTGCTCTGTTCCTAGATTTGGGATTTACTTCTTGACAGATGTAAGGGGGAGGGAGAGAGGGGAATGAGTGGCTGGAGGTGGATGGTGCTGCTTAAACCAGCTGCTGGATTTATGTCCTAAGATACTAAATTTATGGCCTATGCTGGCTTGTCCTGAGGTGCTTATATTCTGCAAATCTGGCACCTTCCTGACACAAAAAACAGCCTTCCTTCAGAAACTGCATTATTTATTTGGTTTTGCTAGGAGGTAGTTCTGGCTGGGAGGTTAGGGTTTTTCCATATCTGTTTGTCATGTACTTTCATTCCTGTGTTGTCTGAAATTGGGGGACCTGATTCCCACACTGTGCTGTGGTGCACCATTTGCTGTCATTTGCCTATGTGAAAACTGAGTTTGGCAGATGCACCTAAGGGGGCCTGGGCCAAGAGTTTGAAAGGAATCGATCATTTTGTATGGGTGTAACAGACATCACAAACTACACAGCAATGGAGAAATATTCTCCTGGTTCCCTCACTTTCAGCGAGATGGAGGATGTGATGTTCCTGATCTTACCCTAACAATTTTCAAGCATTAAAGACAAGCATCTCCTTCATTGTCCTGGATGTTAAGAAGAGCATTGCTGTGAGTGAGTAAAAGTATGAGCAGCAAGGCCTATATTATGGATATATCATACAAGTATGCATTTTGTATTTATGATACATAGCCCTCTACAGCAGTGTAAGTGAAAAGCGTAAGGCCACATACCGTCATAGAGGGGAAAGCTATATGTCATATACAAAAATACAGATAGACTTGTGCATAGTAATATTCTTAGGCTAAAAAATTGCTTTGAACAATGAAAGCTTTAACTCAGGTTGTAAATTAAAAAGGAACATACAGTTCAAAACTGGGTTAGTAGTGGGAGATGATTCTCAGAGCTGCTGTCTTTAATGAACAGCATCAACTTGAGAGGAGGAAAGGCAAGATAAATGGAATGAAGAAAAAAACCCAACAGACCAGTTGAAACATTGCTGTAATTATGAATGAGGATAGAGGTATTCCTTGTACGATGACTAAGATTCCTTTATTCTAAGAAAGCGTAAATAGCCAGTCGCTCAGAAAAGCCCACAGGGGTTTCAGGGGAAGTTTGGCTTTGGAAGAATTCTAGGCACATAGGAATTCTCTAGCTGAGAAGTGTCAGAAGTTGGATGCTATATTGATCATTTAAAGTTTTTTTTTTTGCGAGAAAAATAAAATAAGACAGGTAGACATAAAGTTCTTGTTGCCATTTTGAGTTGTCACATGTCCACACTTTGAGCTGCATTAGCTTTGCTACCCACTGCACAAATGTAATTTTACAGCACATGCATATTTGGTCAGATCAGGCAACATTGAGATCAGATCTGCTTGCAACTGACTCTGAGAAATACAGCCCTTATTCAACCAGCGCAAAAGATGATACAGGCCCTCTTACTTTGATTTAACTGGAAGGTCATCTATTAGAAACAGGTTAGCGTGAAATGAGAACGCCCACTGAAGGCCAACCCAACTAAATGCGTTGCTCCATAGCACAACACACATTTGTGTGTAGACAGAATAGACAGAATCCCTTTGAAAACACCCCTTTGGTGTGTTTTCTCATGTCTTATTTTTCATATGTAGTCTTTTCCAGGTGGCTCTGCCAAAGTTCCTCGGTCCTGCATTTGGCTTATTTCCATTTCAGCTTGTGTTGAGCAGTCAAACTGCATCTGGCCCGAGTTCACTTTCCTGCCCTGGCCACCTACTGCTGCTCCGGTTCCTCTGACATTTCAAGGCTATTCATCCTTACAAGTGCTATGTTTCTATTCTACTCACCTCTAGATAGCATTTTAATGCCAAAATTGAGAGGAGGAAACTGATTTAGTTTGTTTCAATGTTTTTAAATCTCGGGATATTGAAGAAGGGCACAACTGGCTTTAGAGTTAAGGCTATTCCACATCCTACACTAGTGCAATAGTGTACGGCAGTTAGACTTTACAACTTGTGCTATATCTCTTCTCCTGTTAATCCAGTTATTTCACAAGCATTCATGTCATTTTGCAAATGATAAGGTAGAAGGCAACAACCCTGATAGCAATTTCTTTCCTCTTTATTCTTCGTCTATATGCTGGCAAGATTGACAGTGTCTCATAAACTGTAGATGAGAAAGATTTAATTTTCAGGGTAAACTTATTGATTTAACTCAGGTCTTAGGCACTGCAGATGACTTGAAGTGCAGAAAGCAGATTTTGAACCTGGTGAAAGTGATAAATCATTGAACCCAACCAGAAGAAAAGTGAACTTGACGCAGAAAGGACAGCTATGAGGGCCCAGAGTTTACATTATCTGTTGTGAGGATTCTCCTTGGAAAGGAAGAGTCTCCACAGCATGGTCGTTCACCTGAGATTATTTACATCACATACTAGTGAAGTGGATTGGAGAGTCTACCATTATTCAGCTTCCCAGGGATGATAGAATATTAGGAGTAGGTCCCTGGGAACACTGTCCCCTCTTTCCCCACTCGCCCAAGCACCATGAATCCAGTTTTGCTCAGATTCTAAGGTGTTACTTACTAGTGAACATCTGCTCCAGAAGTAATTCAGTGCAAGTGTGGGTGATGATGAGAGGGGTGTGCTGCCTTGGAGGATGTTTGCTGAAAAGGATCCATACCTCGGTGGTACCCTGAGCAATGAGAACCAGGCAGGCTCAAGGCAGGGGCAAAGAAGAGGACTTTCCTTGGGCAGGAAATGGCTGAGAGTGGTGAAACACAGTGGTGCCTCCGCTTTCTTGGCTTATGCCAGAGCTTGGCTGCTGCTGGTAAGGGAGAGGTCAAAGGGTAAATGGGCTCCTGGGGTTTCATCGCCATCCCTCCCATCTTCCCTGCCACATCAGCAGCAGCCTTGGCTATTCAGGGCTTCATTTTCACTCTCTAGTCTCACCCTTCCCTCTCCTCTGCCTCTCCCTGAGCTGCTGAATCAGCAGCTTGGTCTGGGCTGTTGCTCACTTCCTTCGGGAGGCAAAACTCAGATTACCTTCATCTCCTTCTGCTCCTTCATCTGTCAAGGAGCCCTAAACCAGGCTGGGGATAGCTGCAAAACTAATCCAGTTCTAGTTTCAGCATGAGAGCAAGAATTCTGTTAGCCTGAATCATACCCTTAATGATGCAAACGTAGAACGTAAAGACTAACACAGGTAGGGGACAAGCTCTGTGGAGTTCTGTCATAGTCTTGAATATTAATATAAGATTGTGTTTTCATTGAATCTAAAAGACATTTGTTTTATTAGTGTATGTTTGCCTGTCTCCTGACATTTTCCAGGGGACAGAGGTATTTTCCTTTGCTATGCAGTTTCTCCTAAGGAAAATGAAATACATCACAGGGCAAGTTCTGTGACAAATGGTTTCTGGTCTATTTAGGCACCTCTGCCCTCAATTCATTCTTGTGCTTGTTCATGCTGGATCGAAGAAACTGTACCTTTTCACTCTATTTTTGAAGACGACTACTTTAGGTCACTTCATATTTTTGATGTCTAAGTTTTGTAGACCAGGACTAACCCATATAATCAGTTTTTGGCTTGTCAATTTTAAA
>JAOXJM010000012.1:69175757-69201674 GCA_026413425.1 Tringa solitaria
TAATCTTGAAATTGTCAGACAAATTATTTTCAATGAGCCCTGATGGCTCATGTGCTGGAAGCCTGGGAGGGCACTTGAATTAGGTTTAATCAATAGGTACATATGGTATTGGATGCATCCAGGTAATTTGTCATCCAGGAACTTGAAATGAATGTCTAACATTACACTTTATTGGGAATCACAGTAGTGACACTAATGAATATACAAAACCCAGCAGTAGAACCAAGGGCCATTCAAAATTGCAGCATAAGAACTACTTTTAAATAGGATTCTCAATAAAAATGCTTTCCCTTTCCAAAAAAACCTCTCTGTTTTCTACACAACTATGTTGGCTCCTGAATGGGAAAACAGGAACTTTTTTGGCTAAGATCCAAATTATTTCATCTGGAGAAGCTGAGATGATGCGCTACCCTGCAGCCCCACTCTCTCCTCAGGGCCATGCTCCATGCCTATTTATCAGCCAGGGTGCACCACAAGCACAGAAGCCTAATAGCATTTCCACATTTCCCAAATTTACCACTTGTCAAATGGGAAGAAGAGCCAACAGTGCTACATTGTGATGATCTGAGATTTAGGGGTAGACAAGGTAGGGGCTGTTTTGTTTTTTTTTTTTTATCTTCCTTTATGGGAAGATCCTTTATGGGAAGGCACTATTGACTCTAGAATACTATTACTTAGCAATCAATACAAATTATGTAATGCATTTTGTTCAGACTCTAATTCTGACATTTCGCTTGCAAATAATGCAGCTTTTCCCTTGTTAACAACAATTTTCTTCTTTCTTCTTTGTGTTCTCCAGATCCCTTCTGACAGCAGATGTCAAACAGGAAAACTCCAAATCAACCAGAAGGAGATACTTTCTATTAATTTTCTCTTTAGCACAGACTCACAATTCTCCTGAGTTACTGATACTAGGAGATCTAATATATTTTGCATTTCTTGTAAGCCTAAACTTATTTTTCTTTATACCACCTTTGGTCATGCGGTTGACCCATTGCACTCAGATTTGCCCTGAAAAACTACAGTGTGTTCACTGTAGCAAGACTATTCTAAAACTACTGGTAATCAGCTGCTTAGGCTGTAACTTTTGTACCGTTACACATCTTGAAAGCTCATCATTTGGGGACCAAATAAAATATTTAACATATTTTGTATAAAGACAGATAGGAGGAATTATTTGGGTTGATTTGACTGAGTTTTCTCATTTTATTCTAGTTATTAATAGTTTCTCTCTATTCATCCTGTCATCCACACTCTTCATAATTGTCCTTCTGATCACACTTGTCTCTGCCACAGTTCTGAGGTGCTTGGGGATACCTGCAAGACTCATTACCAACTATTCTTCTGCCCATGATAATAATGCTAATTTACAGTTGGACTTCTTTCTGGATGACGAAGGGAAAGTGGACACCAAACTTACAAAAGACTCTGTCTGGTGAGTTCTCCTGACAAATACCTTTAATGTGTCAACTATATAAGTAGTAAAAAACATGATAGCAATGCCTGTGGTTTATTTACTTCTCTGTGCGTTAAAGAACCACTAACTTATGTAAAACAGAATGAACGGATTGCTAGTATGCTTACTGATATGAAGTGCTTGTCATGTAAGGAGACAAAACCTAGGGGATCCCACTACTAATGTTACCATACAGTGTGCATTTAAGCACACTGGAGAGCTGGAATGGGTTTGTGCTTCTCAGGGCTAGGCCATTTCTCAAAACAGAAAGGGGAGGATGGGCACTTCCATCAGACTGGAGCCAGGCTCAAAAGGATACCTTGATATCTATGGAAAAACACCCTTCTTGCTCTGCTTCTGACGAGTTTCCGTATTTTACTGATTTTACATTGCTGATTTTACATTGTGTATGTGCAGTCACTGTCACAAATAGGTACTTTCCAAAATAAATCCAATTCAGTTGAAAAAGAAACAAGTTACTGAAATGCTATTATCAGATTTGTGAAAAGAAAACTCCCTAAGAACGAGAAATGGAGTCTGCACATTCTTTTGGAGAAGACAGTTCTCCAACTCGCTCATTGAACTCTTACTGTCTCCTGTCTGACAGGAGAGTGTAGCATATATTGATTATATGCTTTGTTCTGTAGAAATTATGTGTGGGTTATTTGGCCTCAAGCTTCTCCTCCTCAGAGTGAAGCAGTGACCTCTATATTCCTATATTCAGGAGATACTTGTCCTATTCAGTGTTAATATACCTGATTTGTGTCAATGACATCGTCAATTCATCAGCATAGCTGCTCATCAGCATGTTTCATTAACAGCAGAATCTCTAGAAGTCTTTATATTAAAACTGTAACAAACTCATTCTGTGGTGGAGGAAATGACAGAACCTGTTGCTGTGACCTCTTTTATGCAATTTCCATAATCTGCTACCAAGAGGGAATCTAAGGAAAACAATTAGGTTCATTTACATCTGAAGCTTGTATCACAACATCATAGGATGATTGAGACTGGATAAGACCCCTGCAAGTCATCCAAATGTCCTGCTCAAAGCAGGGTCACTAGAGCAGGTTGCCCAGGGCTGTGTCCAGGTTCCAAGCAGGACCTTAAACAGGCCAAAGCCTGCTCTCCTGAAGTTCATGGTTGTAGCCCTGCTATTTGCCTTGTTCAATCATGTTAGGATCCTTGGGGCTTCCCAGTTTGCTAAGATGCATCTGGTCTATGTGGCAGCAGGACCTCAGTACGTCTTACGGTGCTGGTCCTTCTACAGCTTGCAGAGTTGTGAAGGAACAGTCACTCTTCTGAAACTCCTCTGCTTATAAATCATGTGAAATAAGACTCAATGACTGGCTGCCCCACTGTTCAGTCTATATATACCCAGTAATGGATTATTGCCATGCTTCAGACTTGTCACTGTCTCATCTCTTCTTCTTCTCCCCTTCTAACTTGATCCATGAAACAACTCTCACCCACTTTTGATATTTCCTTTTACTTCCTTACCCCTCCACCTCCCAGCTGTTTCCCAAGACTTCTTAATTCAGTCCTGGGTTTTTTCCCATTTTTTTGGAGGAGGGCCAGATCATCAGCTCCACTGAAATCCATATGCAACTGCACACCAGCATCTCAACCTCACATCTTACATTTGCTTTTATTTAGCTTGATTACTTTTCAAACTGCCTTGTTCATCCTTTTATTCTCCTGGTGCATTTATTAGTACATGGTGCACATAACCCTTTGGGCATGACTTAATATATTACACACCTCTTTTCATTTCTCCTCTGTGTCCTTTCTCTTCATTACTCTGTAACACTCCATGGTAGCCCACATGTCGACTTTAAATGGCTTATGTCTTAACCTTGATTTTATTTTTAATGTCTCTTTTATTTCTTTTTTTTTTTAAAGAAGACAAGATCAAGGTATTTATAATGATTTTTTAAAATGTATTTCTCACTTTTATTTATAATGTCCTAAAAACTGAAACAAAGCTCTTTTTCTTTATTAATATATCATTTCTATTGCCTTGTACTGCTGGAGGTGATCTGTCTTCAGGTTTTAAATACTCTCAGACTTCAGGGATACTTGGAGCCAGGATTTTTAGTCCAATCAATCTCTGAGTGTGGGGCTCCCTCTGAATGTTATCTGACATTTATTTATTTTTATTAAAGATCATCTTCTCCCTCAGGATAGGAAACAACAACAACAAAACACATATACAAAATTACACAGACTTTGCAAAAAGTTATTTTTATAAAGCTGGCCGGATTTGGGCCCATCAGTACTGCTTCTGTCCCCTTACTTTGTTCTCCTTGTCTTTCTTAATGATGATATAAAGACACTTAAAGAATATTTCTCTTGGATGGGAATCAAGACTCACTCCTCCTGTGAGGTCCAAGCAGACCAACGTCAGTCCCTCAGCAGAAACTTGCTCGAAGTCACTCAGTCCTAAGAGGGTTCATTCATGTCCAGGCCCATGGAGAAAGCCTTTCCAGGCCTTCATTGACTTCCAGCTTACTTTTCTCTAATTTCTCACTTAGGTTATCAGTGCCTCTCAAACCCAATGCCTGAGCTTATTAGCTAATGAAAGGGCAGCAGCTGTTTCCAGCATGTGCCTGTCTCATAAGCAATACGAAGTACCCTTCTTAAATTGTCTTCCAGGCATAAAACCCACCTGGTCATCTTTTATTAATTTCCCCATTGCTTTGTTTAGTCTATTCGTAATTATCTCTGTAAATATTTAATGGTCACTACATTGATCTGTGTAGCCATTCTTGCTTTCTTTAATGTCTCAGGCTTGCTGTAGAATACAAGAACTACAAAACAAGACTTAGTTTAACAAATTATGGCTACAGAGCCAGTTCCTCCTCAGCTGTGCTCACTCCTACCAGAGAGAAGCTTCTGATGCATTTTGGAGAGGCAAGTGTTCTGCTCATCCACCTTTTCTTAATGCTCATGTGCTTACAAGCAAGGTCTTTCTGTCCATTCACGTTCAATATCCTGAAGTGTATTTGATATTTACATGGCAGCTGACCTAAAGAAATTGTTGTCCTGTTGCGCCCAACACCACACCAATAGAAACCAGTAAGAAAGGTCTTGTCCCCTTGAATGAATACAGAAAAAAGTACAGAAAAAATGTGTTACCTAGTTACGCAATTGAAGCAGAGCTGCAATTTTCCACACTGTTATCCTCCTCCTTGGTTTTGTCACACTTCCCTCTTGCCTGCTCTTCAGGTTCTTTCACTGAACGCAAAGCCAATGACACAACTGAGTTTGATTCATAGTGAACCAGTGAAAGTTTCAGGGCAGGGATTGTCTCTCTTACATGTTGACGTAACAGTTTTCAAAAACTCAGCTGCCACAAAGTACATCCCCAATCTTTGGTAGCCCTCAGCAAAACTCTGCGAGCATGATTCAGCATTGACTACTCTCAGCAGCATCAAAAATTCTATGAGTGTGCGTCATTTTCCTTGAATAATTCCTTTTTCTGTAGTGCTGCTTCATTAACTCTTCTAACTGACAAGTTTTACCCTGATCCAAGCTTTCATTTCCACTTTGAAATGTCTTGTTAGACAAGCCTCAGATCCTCCCGACTCTGCTCCGTGGCTGGTTTTCACCTATTATTAATGAAATGGTCAGAGTTTAACAATCCCCATTTTGGTTGCTAATATCATTGCATGTACTAGGGGCTGTATGAGCAGCTACACAGATGTAATTTTATTCATATCTGCTGTAGGATATGTATAATTTGCAAGCAAAATTGCCCCTTTCTCTACTCCTTTCTTATTTTACTTTTTGCAGTAATGAAATTCAAACACTTTACTGGCTTTACTGCAAGACCCTCTTCCTAGATTGTCTTTTTTTTTTCCTGGTTGTTTTCTCCCTTGAGCACCAGTAGCATCACAGGAAGCTACAAGATCTGTCCTTCTCTGTTCATCTTTGAAACATTCTGGGCAGACTCTGAGGGTGCTGTAGTCATTGTGGGTTTTTTTCCTGAACATCCAGCCAAGTGAGGACATTACAACGCCGAGCGCCTACATGAACCACTCTCAGAAATTCACCTTTCAGCATACTGTCCTGGGCCCTAAAGGCAAGACTTGGCTCACAGTGGTTGGAAGTGGGTTTTATGGAAAGCTGTATGTTCTAGGAGATCTGACCTCCCTCATTGGCATGACGGACCGGGAAGACTTTACAAGGAATCCACAATGAGGACAGTCTTATAAAACCTATGCAGGGTCTTTTTTCTAACCAATATGGAAACCAGCTAATCATGTTTGTTTTGAGCCATGAAAACAAAGCTACCCTCTGTACATTATGGAGTTGATTCTGAAGTCTCTTCAGAACAGGCACCAAAGCTTCAGTCAGTTACAAAGCAGACCAAGGTTCACTGGCTTGAAGAAGATTCAAAGCTTGCTTTAGCAGACAGACTGAAGTGGAGGTGTCTGGCTGAAAAGGGATTATAGTCTGTGTAGCTCAACCCCAACAGTCTCCAAGCATTGGAAAGTTTTCTCAGAGACATTTCTATTCAGAACACAGCAGGTGAATCAAAAAGCTTCTTCAACTTGCAGTCGAGAAACTACAATGAAAGATTGTGGACTTCAGGTTGTAATAGATAGCTACCAAACTTTTAGACCTAAAAATCTTTTCTCTAAAAAGAACCAACATTTTATCCCTAAAAAGGCAAATTTTGTTATTGAAGCAATGGCAGCACATAAATATACAGTTTTGGTTTGCTCTGTATGCTTCTTTCCAAGAATTTAATATTCTGGTCTCATCTCTTGTCTAAGGAACTACCATTGCTGGAATGAAGCCTGGATGACTAGACCTGATCTTCCTGTTGGTTTTGGAGGATGGCAGGTTGTTGATGGAACACCCCAAGAAACCAGCGATGGTAATATTGCTTTAAGTCCTCCTTAGCTCTCTTTCCAATGTTTGGGTTCTTTGCGGCAAACAACGAGCTGAGCCAGTGCCACCATATAGCCAGTGACAACGTCTTGCACCAGATAACCACATTCACTTGTGCTCAGGGCCTTCTCCTTATTTGCTTTGAGCTCTAAAATAAAATCTGTCCTTATTGTAACACTGCATGTGCACAAAATCCTGCATGAGATGGGCCCGGCTTGGTACAGAAGAGATGTAGTCCTATTGCCAAAAGATGGCTTTTAAAATTTTAGAGAACATACAGAGGGGCCTGATCAAATTACTTCTCCTTCATTATATGTTAGCCAGTTTCTGCAGCCCTTAGTAAACTTCCTGAGCAGGTGGTAGACAGGAGAGAAAAAGTGAAAAGCCTCTACTATTGCTTCCCAGTCCCTAATTTTCCAGTTCTTAAAAGACATTCTTAGCAAATTTGCAGTGAGATCTTTCTCAGCCTGTGGTATAACTGAGACCTCCCAAAACTATATGCTTTAGTCAAAACCAGCTTTAACTGTGTTTCAAGCACTTGAGACTCACAGAGTAAAAGACTTAAGGTACCAGACCATTAGGTTGTGTCAGACTTGAGTTTGTGTTGTTTAGAGGTCTGGCAACAGAAGTTAAGCTTTTTACTTCTTGGTCAGGAGTTCCTTTAAAGTGTTAAAAGGGTTCACCAAACCCCAAGAATTCTTTTTCTTCAAGAAAATATAACATTTTGACATGTTATTTAATTAATTTAATCTCTCACTCTATCTGTCTTCTCCCCACAGGTATGTATAGGTGTGGCCCAGCCTCAGTTCAAGCCATTAAACATGGTCACGTTTGCTTCCAATTTGACGCTCCTTTTGTTTATGCTGAGGTAAATACCTGAAAATTTTTAGTGTGTTGAGTGATATCCGTGGGACCATAGGTGAGACAGAAGATAGAGCTCCACTGCAATTTATGGACTTAGAAGTCACTTTGCATATGCTGCTCGTCAAAGAAAAATCTCACAATTATATTTTGACGTGCAGGCTAGTAGATGGGATATGCCTGCAATGAATGACAGAGATTTCTCTAATCTCTGCTCACCAATGTAATAAGCAGAAAAAGCTGCCCTGGCGCAGATGAAACTTCAGGCTGTGGTCATTTATCCATCCCAGATTCCAGCTGTGCTGGCAAATGAGTCACTAGCTCGAGCTGCTCATCTTCACCCCTTGTTAGCTGTTACATCCTTCTCAGGCTTGCCAGCAAAGCTGCTTATGTTAAGTCAAAATGGTTGCAGTGATTTTAAAGAGGCCTTTGCTCACTTTGTTCGTTTTGGCTGCAGTGGGTCAAGGGGATCTCACATGGGCGGTTTGACTGGCAGATCTGAAAGGGAAATAACTCCATAAGGAGCAAGAAGGCCTGGTCTGGAGTTTTAACCTCTTGCACCACCATAGCTGGTGTGCCCAGAATTGCAAGTCTCTCTCTAATTGAATTTTACTAGGCAGAAGGAATTGAATTGCTTGCGACAGAAGAGAATAAAGTTGTTTTATATATGAAGCATTCCCCTCTCTATGGTCTAAAAGTTTTTGGTGCAGGGGATGCGTAATCATGCTCCCCAAGTCTGAATGGTATCTCTGTAGCTTACTCAAGTTTATGCTGTCTGTTGTTCTGGAGCTGTGAATAGTAACATTCTTGTAGCATGTGACTAATTTTACACGTGGGACTTCAACGCAAGGGACTTCCAGTCAACGTATCATTGTTTTGAGGGGAGTTAGGCTGGGTTCCCTTCCTTTCTGCTTCCACATGTCTCAATCCTTTTTCATTCAATTTTACAGGTGAATAGTGATATTGTTTACTTAAGAAGTGCAAAGAATGGAACCCAAGTGATAGAAAATATTGACACAACCCATGTTGGGCAATTAATTGTGACCAAGGAAGTTGGGCGTGATGGAATGATGGAGATTACTGAGGAGTACAAGTTCCAAGAAGGTAACCTGAAATGGGGTGGACCATACCAATGTAGATTTACCTCAGTCAGATCTTGGATGGTGGATTTACAAAACTCTGGCGTTGAGGGAGCTTCATTAAAAGCTTCCAAGGTGCCCTCTGGAACTCTTTATTTGTAACTCCATCCCAGAGACACTGCAGGTGCCTCGATGAGAGCACAGACTTTGCTACTCAGAAATGCTTTGGACTGATTAAGCTGCAGTGAAAACAAAAGGTAGTTGTGGAGTAATTAAAAGCATTCAAAGCAATTCAAGGTTTTCTGTACAGCTGTTTAGATACTTCTTACTCAGGCCAGATGTTCGCACAGAGTAAATCAGTGTAGCTCCATTAATATCAATTACGCTACATTAATTTATCTGGTATGACTTGAATCTAACACTCCTCTTAGAAGCTGGGAAGTTCTTCTAACATTAACTTTACCACAGGAAGGTTCACTGTCCTCATCCATTCATTTCAGCTACCACAAACTATGGAAGATGCACCCTTGTGATTGGTGAGAGGGCTAATGCAGTATTGCTGTTTCTTTTCTAAATTTGATTTGCATTCATTTCTAGGCTCAGAGGAGGAGAGACTGGCTCTCGAGACTGCTGTGATGTATGGTGTGAAAAAGCAAACTATCCAAGATACCTCGTATCAGCCACAAACAGATGTTGACATGGAATTCCAAGTGCAAAAGGCAGTCCTTGGCAGTGACTTTAAAGTCACTATAACTTTCAGGAACAAAAGTCACAACAACTACACTGTCACTACCTACCTTTCAGGCAACATAGTGTTTTATACAGGAGTCGCAAAAAATGAATTCAAGAAACACTCTTTCAGCGCAAAACTGGAACCCTATTCAAGTAAGACTTGCATAGTTGTTTTCAAATCTGCTAGCATTTTTTTCTCTGTGTCATTAACTGTCTGATGTCTCTTTCTTATGGGTAGAGACAATTCTAGTAGGGGTAGGATACTCTATTGGGCATCGGGAGATTCCACCCCTAATTCTGGCCCTGCTACCATTGTAATTTAGAGCTGGGGCTGTTTTCTTCAGGCTGTTGCTCCCTGCATAATGCTCTCTTTCACTCAGCTGCATGTCTGGGAACTGTTAATTTTTCTTACTTAACACAAAAGAAAGCAAAGGAGTGCAGGTATTAAGCTGCAAGGTGTTGTTTTTCATACCTTAAGTCTCCTAGCAGTATAACAGAAAGTGAAGGAAAAGTTCTGGTTCCCCAGGGTGCCATCTACAGGGACAAAAAGTGAATATCTTGTCTTACCTGGTAGAAGGTGACAAGCTCTGAGTGGGTTCAGGTGAAAATCTGGCTTTGGAAGACTGGGTGGTTCAGGATTTTGTATTTACAAAGGTCTGAAAAATTTGTGTTTTAACTAGAATGTGTCACTATAGAGCAAGGGCATTTGTCAACTGGACAGGCGCCCCAAAGGTGAGTTATCTTTACAGAAGCAGCATTTGCTTTTCCTAGTGTCCTCTGGACTGCGGTGGGGAGATCCTGCCTCCCTCTTGCTATGAGAAAAGCAGTTCTGGCAGCCTAGCTCACGCGGCTGAGGGCAGGACTTTGCACTGCTCAAGGTAGGGAAGAGGGATGTTCTGCATTTTTATTTTGGACATAACCAATCTACTTCATGGCAGCCATATCAGCCCCATTCAGAAATCAGTCAGCAAGTGTTGAGGACTTGCTGTACTCTTAAGTGCCAGGGAGCAGGCTGTTTGTAGATCCCTGGCTTCTCCAGTGACAAGTGGCTGCCAATCACTTGTTCTCCTGACAGGCTTGTGTGCTCTTGGGTCAGTGACTCCAGCTTACCAAAAGTGATGAGAACGTGCTCTTATGGAGGCTAAGTCAGAGGATCTTCCATTTGACTTCCCTACTGAGAGAGTCAGGAGCAATGGTTTTGGCTTCTTGAACTGCTACTGGGCAAAAGCAATCTCTGCTGAGCGCAGCGGGAGTGGCAAGACTTTGGGAGGCCACTAGGCCTCTAGATCTGGGTCTGGTGCTGGATCACGGCAACCCTGGCTGACCTCTGAGCTTTCTTATCTGTCTTGTCTATCTTATCCCAGCTCAAGAGACAGTATAAGCCCTCTCATCTCAAAGAGGACAGGTTTTGTCTCACTGAGAAGCCTCCACGGTATCACGGTTCCTCTGCTGTGCCATGAAAAAAAATCTTCTGGTTTCTTCCTCACTTTAAGCATCATCTAAAACTGCACATTTTTATTTGGAGCCAATTAATCTCTGTAAAGTAGGAGTCCAGTTACAGGAACCTACAGATGGAGGTTAATAAAAATTCTGCCTCTGGTCTATAACAAAGCCCTGACAGCTTCTTGCTGGTTCTTTCTAACTCCACAACTCATTTGCAGGGATTTAGAAATGGGCATTGAGTTATTCCAACACAGGCTATCAAAACACAGTGTGGGGATTTACAGTGGTTTGCATCAGTTACTAAATATTCAATCTGAATTACTGCAAAACTTTTTGAGACTTGGCTAGGTACAGTAAAAAAATTAATTTCAACTGCTCAGTCTAAATTCTGTGCCACTTCTTTGATGGGGGAAAATTCAGTCATCTTGTAGGAGATGTGCAAATACCTGCTACACTTTCTGGTTCTAATTTGTACTTGGTTCCAGGACTTACGTCTGCTTTTGCATCAAAGGTCTGTGTAAGGTATTATTACCGAAAACACAATTTCTGCAGTGCTTTGATGCTCACCTAGCTCCTCTGTGCAAGAACTGAAATGAATAGATGTTTAAGCATCATAATTCATTTTTTCTAAGTTAAGTAAACGGTGTGTAAAAAAGCTTCTTGAAACCATGCTGGAACTCTGAATTGACTGACAGGGAGTGAACACAGACTAGAGAGAATCACCTGAGAAAACAGAACATGGATTTTTTTTTGCATGTGTACCAAAATTAGGTTCCCATCACTGCTTCTGGCCAAGGACACTGGTATTAAAGTATTACCACCTTTCAAGGTGGAAATTAGCTTATGTCTGAGCTACCGTCATTGACTTGTGGAGCACTTTGTCCTGCTACAGGACAAAAAAACTCTCACAAGTTATTACATCTCTGAAGGTGATACATAAAACTGGAGCATGAATTCTTTCACCTTTGCCTTGGAAAGGAGTGCACATGCGATCAGGAACAGTGTCTGAGCAGATGGGCAGTGTGAAGGGAGGCAGCGCCATCATTTGCAACTGTGAGAATACTCTGTCGGGTAGGATGGTGACGGTGATACCTTCTGAGGTGATGGTAGGATACCTTTCAAGGCACTCAGGCAGAATTTGTAGGCTTCATTGATGGCAAGAAGTGTATATATGTATCTGGAGGTAACAAAAAATTATAATATAATAAATATGTGTCAGAGGCATTCTTCCAGCTCATGCTACTGAAAGAATGAAGCAAGCTAAGTTTTCAAACAGAAAGCAAACGCATGATTTTCAGAACAATGATTAAAGGAATTGTGTGGGTTGAAAACATCTTTGAGGATTTGAATAGCTTAAACCTTCCAGTGCCTTCAAAGGTGCTCTTGCATCTACTCAGTTATATTTAGTTTTCTTTTTTTTTTCTTTTTTTTTTCTTTTTTTTTTCTTTTTGAAAGGCTGCAAGGCAGCTCGGTGTTGTGTCTCCCTTGGTTTTCCCAGGTGCAGTAAGTGGTACTGGCAACTTACCAGCACAACCAGTGCTAAGGAAATGGAAGTCTATTTTTTTTTTTTCCTGCGGTGATAAAATTTAAACAGAAGAGTTCATCTTTCCTTCCACTGTACAGTAAATTTCTCTTTGATTGTAACTAATTTATTTATTTACTTACTTTACACAAAAGAGAAATACCTTGCCTGATTTATAAATTACAGCTTGGGGCATTATGGGAAATTCTTTTACAAGAGATACAGAGAGGAAGGGAGGGAGACAGGGAGGGTTGGAGGGGGAGCACATCAAGTAAATTTAAGGCTGGCCTGGTAAATCCAGGTCAGGTGGTCACCAAGGGAATAACTTTGAAACCAAATCAAGGAACTGGGCTTTTTTGATGTGAGTGGATCAAAAGAGTGAAAAGGGATGAATGTCATTTACCCAACTGAGTTCAGTTATCTCAGTGTGTACGGTGTACGTCACAAATGCAATACAAATAATGGATAACAGTAATAATCATAGTTAACAGATGGGAGGTTTTGATATGTTTACTAGGGTTAAAAAGAATGTTTATAGAGGCAAGAGCTCCGGAACTATATATTCTGCCCAGTCAGTCAGTTAGAAGGTCTGGTTCTCTGCATCACATTCTCACATCATTGTTGGCCTGGGAATTGCAGTTCAATATCGTTAAAATTAATGATTCCCTGCATCTCAACCATCTAGCTTAGGGGGACTTGTTCCTTCCAATAATTATTGTCAGGAAGCACATGAAAGTTCTCTGGAGGGCATGCTGGTGACAGGAGGACCTTCTTGGTAATTTTGTGGCAAGTTCAGTGTGGGACAAAGGTCTAAAAGGAAATAGGGCAAGATCAGAGCGGGGAAGGTGAGGTAAAGAAGTCAAGATAGTCTGGGCAAAAAAAATCAAAGTCATTCTTTGGTGGTAGGCCAACTTTTTTCCAAGACACTTGTGTAAGTGGCACTGGGCATGATGGAGGGAGCAATTAGCCATTGAATTGCTTCAGATGCCTATTATATTTCTGTGGTCTCTCTCAGCTAGCAATTTCGATGTTGTGATCAAATCGAGTGAGTACCTGAGTGACCTGCTGGACCAAGCCTCCTTTCATTTCTTTGTGACGGCGCGGATCAATGAAACAGGGAAGATTCTGGCCATACAGAAGGCAACAGTCCTGGAAATTCCTGCCCTGAGGATCAAGGTATCTCAGGGCTGGGGTGCAGGGGAGCAACCACAATGCTGCACATGGGCTGTTCTCTACAAGGCTGTCACATTGACTTCGGGGATGGTGGGGGGGCATTGTATATGTGTGTGTGTATGTGTGTGTGTGCACGTTGGACCTTTAGTCTAACATGGACCTTATAAAGCAGCAGCTGGCTACAGTTGTATAGGTATGTTATACATTCTACTAAGAATCCCCACTCTGAAGTCTGATGCTGACAGCATCACTGGTAGTAGAGACGTGAAGTGATCTCAGTGGAGGAAGGAGGGGAAAAGATCTGAGAAAGCTGCAAAAACTCAAAGGGTAAGAGAGATTAGTCACTCAAGTCTTTAGCTTCTTCAGAAGTCTGTTACATTTAAAGCAACACAGCACAGACGCCTCTTGCTGAAGAATGAAGGGCACTGCTGTTGAAGCGAATTTTCTCGGAAAGCTCCTGCAGGTGTTGTGGAAAGTTCCTTTTAACTTGGACAGGCAGCACCCTGCTTTCAGAATTTCAGGGGTTTTCTGGTGCTCCAAATGTACTGTCCATGAAGTTTCCTGAAAGTTCAAGCATTTCTGCAGACAGTGGCATGGTACCTATGAAAATGTAGAAGTGTTACGTTTGTGATAGGACAAGGACCTTATGCCCTATGTCTAGCAAATGCAGGGCTGTGATTTAGAGATCTCAATTTATAACTGGGTATCCAAATAAATTGCCTCATTTTAAAAAGTGATGAGCTTTCATCTGCTTTGAGTAATGTAATTTGGATCTGCTTTTTTCCTAATACTAAAAAAAATTCATAACACCTGTTCAGGAAGCTTTACATCAATATGAATGAAGTTCCCGACAACTCTGAACCTTGAAAGAAATCTAAGTTTATAGACTTTTTCCTCCCCATATATTTATTTAAACAAATGCTTCCATTTAATAATATCTGTAGTATTCTTAAACAGCAGCTTTCTGTAGAAAAAGCTTTTTTTAAATTTGTAGATCAAAACTACAGTGAAGTTTGCAAAATATTTCATGGTCTGCAGCAATGTCGCTATGATCTGATCAGACTATTGGTATTTTCAAATAAAAGTTTTTTTAGCTTTCTGAGCATTCTAGAGAGGAGGTAAACAAGACACATAAAATCTACTTCAAATACCTGTCTTCAGTAACCAAATTTTGAAAGGAGAGAGTCCTTTCAATTCAATACTTAAACAGAACATCTTACACAGGATCCCAAATATAAGCTTCAAAATAGTTTATCCTCTCTGCTGTTATGAAGAAAGGATATTTAGTATATGAGATAGGTTTTTTTCCAATAACCATGTCTTCTAGTAAAACTGAGAACTGAGTTTGTCTCTTCTCTTCTTCTTTGTGATGTGTAAAAATAAGGTGAAATGTTAATAGCTGGAGTTTTTAAGAGTATGTGTGTGTATGTGCACACATGTATATACCTATGTACTTACAGAGGAAACTTTGATTTATTGGGTTTTTTTAAAGAAATGTGAAGAAACTAATCTCTACAGATTTCTTGTCAGATTTTTTCATTGAATTTGACTGGCAAACTGGAGTTCTTAATGTGAGAGTAAGGGAGAAAAATTAAAAACCATATTTCCCCTCATGTCTCCAAATACACCTTTGATCTTTCTCTGCTGATCTAAGGAGATTGTTGGAGTTAACAGTGTAGGAAATTACACCATATTCTAATTTAGCTTGAGACCAGGTTACAAAAATAAGGCTCAGCAAATACAGATCATGATCTCAGTTGCATGTGTGGGAGTCCAGGATTATTCTAAATCCCCCCCATGTAACAGTGATCTTAAATGGGCAACTGAAATAAGAAAGACATAAGACCTCTAATTGGGCTAGGACTTCTGAAAATGTCACCGATGTTTTTTTTGCAAATTCAGGTGGCCAGATGTTGTTGAGACCTTAGCTGTGAATATCTCTTTCTTTACTCCAGCCAAAATTTCAGCTTTTGGTGCAGTGATCCCTTAGACCAGAGTCCTTCCAGCTTTTTGCAACTCTCATACTCCTTAAAAATTTGCAGTAGGGCTGCAGACCCCAGTATAGCACTTTAAATTTACTGACAAGAGACCTGTTTTTCTTAATTACCTTTCTCAAGGCCCTTTAAAGTAGTCCATGGACCAGCTAGGATCTGCCAGCCATAAGATGAAACTCCTTGCCTGAGCTTTTTATATTCTGCAAGAAATATTGTGTTTCTGGGGTGGGAACAAACAAAATTCCCACGCACGTAGTCTTTGCTTAAAAACATGTTCATTTGGAGGTGTTTTCCAGGCAGCTGTACTACCAGTACTGATCTGAAGGGACAGATAGATCCTTTCAGCTGAGTACTGTAATACATGTGGAAGTCAATGCAATCACTGAACATTAGTCTTATGGTTTAATATTTGCCAGTGCAAATTGTATTGGTTTTTTGCTATGTAAGTGTTTTGGAAAACAATTGGCTCTCAGGTCTACATAGAGATCAGGGCTAGAAACCCTTTGGAGCACAGGACACAGTTGCAAGGCAGGGGGAAGGCAGGCACAACACTTTTGGGGTGTGCAAGCAACGTGAACTCAGTGTTTCTACTTTAGTGTAGTGAGACCTGCCCTTCCCTTCCAGTCCTGAGTTCTTGAGTCCTCTTATGTTCTGAGAAGGCTTTTCTTCTGACTAGGCTTATTCTGCCTTATGGTGTTTTGTTGTGTGCTCCATTCCCCCTCCTCTCTTTTGCAAGTACTCCGTATTTAACCCTACAGATTTCACCACGGGGCATTTTATTATTATCAGCTTGTGGAGTGTTGCCCTTTCCTTGTCTTGCAGACTCAAGGTGCGATGGTAGCTGGTAAAGAAATGGCTGTGACTGTGGAATTCACCAATCCTCTGAAACAAACCCTGGAAAACGTCACGCTCCGCCTCGAGGGACCCGGCGTGCTGAGAACGATGAAAAAGGAGTTCAGGTAGGGAAGAAAGCACAACTAGCTGGGAGCTCATCCCCTGCTGTCTCACAGAAGGAAGCTCACAAGAGACACTTATCTAATGCAGTTCTGAGTAATTCAATTCAGACAATTCTCTCCTTACTTTAAAATTCAATACACAGGGGAGCTATAGGTCTCAATAGTCAGAAGTCAGGCTGTTCAGAGAGACTGTGCAGAGAGACTGTGAGAACATTTCATCTCTTCACTATCAATGTAGGCAGAGGTAGTGGTTGTGGGTGGTTGCTAATGCAGCCTAGGTTTACTTTTTCACTATATTACATTATTTTTAGCGCTTGACAATAGCACCTATGAGCCACTATCGCAGAAAGACAGATTTATCCTACACATGAAGTGTTTACTGCCACTCGCTCAAGTACGTGCAAATCAAGTCCTGTGCTGTTTTTCAAAGAGGGCTTTTCTCCACACATGTTAATCATGATTATACAAGAGGTTCAGGTACCTCAGATGATCTTTGCAAGCTTATGTTGACACCTGAAATGTGTGTCAGATTCAGCAGAGGCTGCAGGGGGTGTGCGAGCACACAGCTCCCCCGGTAGCCCCACTGCACAGGGCTGCCCTGGCACAGAGGTGTGTGGGGAGCAGGGTGATCTCAAGCCTGAGGAAAAGGAAAGTCCTTCAGCCAGCTTGGTTATACCCACAGTTGCACCTCATGCTGACATGGTGGTACCTGTACGCTAAGCAAGTTGTTTCCTAAACCCTCTTTCCATTGGAGTTCAGTGTTACAAGCTCAGCATTAGCCAGTTCCAGGATATGTAACTAGGATCCTTGGAAAATTTTGCAGCCATGGCTTAGGCTTGGGCAGCCAAAGCAATGTTATCTATCATTACCTGAGCTGACGGTCCCCAGGTGTGTGCAAAAGGAGTTTGAAAAATTGCCTGTGCTTCAGCAGCTGCATAAATTGTCAGCATTATCTGCAGCCAGTAGGGGAGGTCTGAGCCCGATTGCACCTGGGCCAGGGATAAAAAGATCAGAACCAGCCTCCAGAGTGGAGCTGGATAGAAAAATGATTGTGAAAGGGCATCGTACTGTGCTTGCTTTGTGCATGTGGTATGTCACAGACACTGCTGAACATGACTCAGCGTGGTCCACACGAGTTACACAAGTTGCAGCAGTAGCCCTCACTGCTGTCCAGCCATGCCAGCTCCCCTGTTGTTCTGCATCCTTCTCCATCCAAAAGCTGCCGTGGGCTGTTCTCACCTTCAAGGATGCAGAAGTTGTCAGGTGCATCAAAGGCACAGAAGTTAGGGAGACAAATGACTCATGGAACAGATGTAATTTTCCTTCAAGTCACCATGTTTTCCCCTTTTCAGTAGTGCCCTTGGCACCATTTAAAACGGAAATGGATCAGCTTAGTCATTTTAAGATTTGACTTCTCTGAGATGAATGAAGGCTGCAGGTTATACACACAAAGGACAGAGCAGGGGGCAGTTGTAGTTTATTTAAATAATAATCATATTTGCCTCCATGCATTCAGAGTGATAAATGGCTCCAGTGTAGTGATTGCTCAGCATATTACACAGAACCATTCATCACTGAATTCTCTCCCAAGAAAATGAGATTAGGATGGCTTTATTCCATTTGAAAAGAGAATTAAACCTATTCTAGGCTTTCCCCACCCTTCCATTGCTTCCCTGTCCATCAAGGACTGTCACATATGGGATGTGGCTTTTGCAAATCTTTGTGGGGGTGAGATTTTTTATCTTCCCATATTTTTAAAGTAGCTTTTCTGCATCACTTGGGTCGTTCCACAAAACAGGTATGTGTGATCCAGCTGATTCAGCATTATTCTGGGAATGAAGTGGCTGGAGGGCTTCAGTCTTGACCATTCATGAAGACTATATATATATATATATATATATATATATAATGATATGTAGCTATTAGCCTCAGACAGATGAGGATCATGACTTATGGAAAAGCCTTTGGCAGCAGCAATTACTACATGGGGCATAGTCTTTGGATGATAAATGAGAATTAACCAGGCAGTGATGGATAGCATTAAGAGGATTTTAGCCAAGCATGCATTCACACTAGCGGGTATGTCACTTCGGATGTTTCTACATGTCAAAGCTCAGCGGCTAGCATTAGAATTTGTAGAGAGAATCAAGTTGTTTTAGAAGTAAGACAGTAGAGAAACAGGAAAAGGTGGGTTTGGTTTCTTAGTATAGCTGTTGTCTTTCTGCACACACACACACACATATATATGCAGAGATAATAGCACTATAAATCAGAGATGATAGTGCTACCCTCTCTCACTGGGGCACCGTGAAGATGTGGTCTGGAAACCTCCATCCTCAGATAATCTGGCCCCCAAGTTCTCAAGAAAGTAAACAGAATTTTGCTACATAGCAGACTTCTATAATATCTTCTTCACTTTCCATACAGACAGTCCCTTGCTTATCATTCCCATAAACTCTAAATTTAAAAGGATATTTAACCTTATGCAGCAACTGAAGTCATTGTTTTATCATGCTACCATTTTAGCGGGCATCTAGTGGAGCAGGCAGGCTGGCTGAGGGGAACAGAATCTCTCTCATTAAGAACAAAGATAAAAAGAGGAAAAACACTTGCTGGAAGCGGTCTACACATGCTCACACCAAAAATATGATCTTCCTCTGCTTTTTCTTTTCTAAAACTGGGTATGTGCTCCAGGGTACCTATGATTGTATATACAAAATGCAATGCAATACCATGTGCAGATATGTAAGGCTAACCTCTAAGGAGCTAGAATACCTCTCATTTTAGCAGGGACAGACTTGCTCTGAAAAAAGATTCAGGTGGGACGATCCCAGGCTAGTTCATTTAGAGATAATTAAGGTTTTTTCTTCTGGCAACTTGTGCTGAGCCTGGGCAGTCATTTCTGACCTGATCCTGGCATAGGACATGGTATCTGAGAGCCAAATCCTATCAGACAAGAATTTGAAACAGTAAAGTTTAGCCTTGCTTTAGTCTCACTTTATTCAGTTGTTTGCAGAACAGCCATGTGAGATGAGAATGCTGGCTAAACTCATAGTCCTCTCACTTAATGCTGAGGAAAAGAATGTTCATTTTTGTAAATAGCTACCCACCACACCACTTTCTCCATGATTCCTTTGGAGCAGCTGTAATCTGACATCCCCCAATTAATCAATCAATTAATCAATCAAGCAGTCAAACAATATTAGCTGTCAAAATATGCACACAGAACACAGTGAAAGCCCTGAGAAAACAGAAAAACCCAATACTCAAGGCTCTCCATGCATCTTGATTGTAGCAAAAATTGAAAATCAAGAGCAGCACAGAATATAGCTTCTTTATAGTATGAGTTATCAAGAGTCATACATAACATAAAAGAGTAACTGCTAACCACAGCACTCCTAAGAACACTTTGACTTATTTATATGGATATGAAAAAGACACCTGAAGTGCCCAGTGAGGAGATCTGCTGATGTTACCACCATGGTAGGTGGTACAGAATAGGAGCTGGCAATGGGCTCAGCATCTCAACAGTACAGCATTGGGTTTGCATAAGAATGCCCTGGACATTTTGTAACAAGGACTTATTTAACCATTTAAGGAATCACCAACAGGTTATATGGTATAATAAAAAGATACAATGGAATTACGAAGTAGGAAAAAAATCTTAGTTATAAAGAAGATCATTCTGAAAGTGACTGTGAGAGGAAGTGACAGGAGGCAGAGAAAAATGGATTCATTTTTGAAATTTAAAATTAGTCTGGAGGAAAGGCTAGAAGAGGCTTTGACAGAGTCAGTTCTGCAAGGAATAGAAGATGGAGGGAATAATTTATAGGACACTTATGAGAATGAGTGAAACAAAAAAATTGAGACCTGTTATATTGTCCACTTTCAGTTTTTCCAGGTGTGCGTCAGGTTGAGAGTATGGGCTGGCTAATCACAATATTATTACTTTCCTTTTCCCTACAGACAAATCCCAGCAAACTCTACCTTGATCTGGGAAGTAAGATGCATCCCAAACCGACCAGGGTTACGAAAGCTGATTGCAAGCCTGAGTTGTGATGCTTTGAGGCATGTGTATGGTGAGCTGAACGTCCAGATTCAGAAACCATGAACAAAGGTGCTGCCTTCATCTCTCACTTAGCTATACTTCAAAATACTACATTACAGGGGGGGGAAATAGAGGTAGAAATCTATTTATTGTTAATTTGGTCATCCTTGTCCTGAACAAAATTTGTTATGAAAAAGTAATTGATAACACTGGGGAGAACTTGAAAAAGTAGCTGGATAGTGAATGATTTAAAATTAGATACACGTAATTAAAGGCAATTCTAGGCCATATTATTCCTATAGTTCACTTGTATTTACAGTCTTTTGCATTAGTGCTGCAAGGGAATCTGGAAAGCTCTGTTCACCAAAGTAGCCTGAACTTTATTTTTAATTAAGGCCTGATATTTCACTGAAAATGAGAAAAAAAAACCCCACTGTTATAAATTCTTAGACTGAATTACACAGCCTTACGGTAGATCATTCAGACTGCAATAAAAACAGGTATTTCTAGCTAAAGGGACTGCATTATCTTATGATATTAGACTTTTCCAGTTCATGGAGAACTTGCTTTCCTGGAAGTATCTCTCAGGTTGTGTTATCTTCAGAATATTCCCAGCTCCTTTTTTCCTCTTCCTGCTTCCCTGTGCTTTTTCATATATTCTTCCATGTGTGCAGACACCCACAGGTACTCACTCCTTTATTTCTTGCCCTATTGATACCCTGTTTCTCTCCTCTGCTTGATGAAAATTTGGAGTTTTTCATGCGCCTGCTCAGGGTTCATCATTCCAAACTTGCATTTCCTGGTCACATCTCTTTTGTATAGTGTGATCTCTCTTCATCCTTCTCTGCCTTTTCTCTTATCCCAAACCCACAGTGTAGCCCTATTTCCTCTGTGTGTGTGTCGGGGTCTTCCCTGCTCCAGAGCAGTCCAGGCTTTGCCAGCTGATAAATGGGGTGAAGGAGAGAGGAGGAGTGGAGGGGGCACCATGAGGGTCTTCTCCTGCCAGCCTCACAAGCCTAGAAAATATCCTGCACTGGAGCTGCCACCTGGGGAGGATGAGTCTAGATTAAACCATGCCTCGAAGTTTCCTGGGAATGACAGGTAAAGCGGAATGATGTCCTGTTACGTGAGCGACCCCAGGAAGATACAGGGACAGAAACTCAGCTGCAAAAGGAATAAAGATGTATCCTGAGAGTCAGAAATGCCCCAGGCTGGATCTGATTCCTGCCTTTCTTGCAGCATATTCATCTGCAAGGTGCAGTGGGGCTTCCCAAAACATCGCTCTTCCCCTGAGGACCTTCTGGCCCAGAAGCTGCTCTGAATATTTGGTTTCCATTAGTCTTCCATGCAAGGTACCGCTCCAGCCTAAGCCATGTACCTCATCACGCTGGGGCAGCAGGAGAGGGGTGTGGGTGTTCATTTCTCATCTTCCCTGAAATCGTTCTTGGGATCTTTTCCCATGAGGCAAAGATGCACATGCCACAATCTGCGGCAGCTCCTCTCCACTGGCCAGGGTGTGTGAGAGCATGTCCTGTACGAACAGCACCGGTGAGCTAGCTGAGCTTCCAAGGAAGTTAAAAGAAGCTTCATGCTCATTAGACACTGGGGCTTTATTGTGCTGTGTATGGCTGAGTTATTTTGTAGTCTCATTAGTGAGAGAGCAAGGGAAATGACTTACCTTCTGATCCCCTTCTTGCTACACATTGCCTCCTGCAAAACTTGTAACCAGCTGTTAAAAACAAGCAAGTCCGGGGAGGGGAGAAACGCAGACTGCTCTTTTGCTGAAGTATGTAGCACAACTCAAAGATTCACATCACCTCAATGCTCCAGGAACTCCAGACTTTTGGGGGCTTTCACTTCAGGCATGGGAACACGCTCGTTTTGTACAGCTTATGTGACCACATTAGAAATTCTGCAATGTTTCCCAAATAGGTCTTCTGGGGTACAAGGGACTGAACAGTGTGTTGTGAATGCAAGGTGACAATCTCTGTTAAGTAATTAAACAGTCCTGCCGGAGCATACATCATCTAATGAAATTATCCATTTTTTGCTCTTGCATATAAACCTGCTTTCCATTTTTATAACCACAGTGTAATAACAATTTGAAATAAAGCACATGTGATTGCACTTGTGTCTTCTGTTCTGTATTTTGACTAATCACTTCTGTGTAGCAGCATTATAATCACTTGCTGCATCTTAATTGTAAGAGTTAAAAAAATTTGCTTCTGGGCCATGCTAATAAAGGTGCCTCTTTTGGTGCTAAGGAGAAAACCTTATCTTTATTTTTAAAAAACACAAACATTTACCGGTTGAGTTTAACTACTTGCCTTTGTTTTTCTTTGTAACAACTGACTACCTAATGCATTGGAGAAAGTGACAATTTCCAGAGCACATCACAGTGCCAGCAAAGAGAATCCCCAGATTCCCCTGGAAATTGTTTTAACATGTCAGAGTCCATTAAGTGGCTGGTATGTTCCTCATGAAACCCACTTCTAAAGTGTGTTTCTCTCAGCTAAATATTTCAAGGTATTTTACTGACAGTCATTAAGCTGAATGATGTTCACCAGGAGACAGGAAGTATTTTTATTGATAGTTTATAAAGGAGTATGTTTACTCCTTATATACTCCTTATATATATAAGGGAAGTGATGACTGGGAATAGAGGCCAGGGAAGTCAACAGCCCTTGGCATCACCAGCCCATTCACTCCGTACAGAGTTGCTCACAAAAATCCAAGGACAAAATGAGGATGGCCTCTAGGACTTCAGTCACTGATCACCCTGTGGAATGGGTAAAATCCGATCTAAAAAAGCAGTGAGTGCAGTGCAGTGCTGTGATAGCACTATATGTATGTGTAGGAAATAATCAATCAATAATAAGCTCAGATTGGCAACCGCAGATCTGGAGAATCTTTGAACCTGAAAAAAGTTGGCAGTCAAACTTTCCAGCTGAGGTCTCTTTTGAGCGGAGTGAACTTGTGTCCTCAACCCAGCCATCAAATCTTGGATATGGACCGGGGAGAAAAACGTCTAAAACCAAACCCCTGCATCTACAGATCCCACACTCCAGCAGCTCAGAGAAGACAAGTACAATCAAAAGCCTGTGCATTCCTAACAGCACACCTCATTTGTTACCAACGTATTACATCCAGGCTACGGAGCAGGTTCCTTCAATTCCCATCAATTTGTCAGATTCAAAATCTTGTTATGGGCAAAAGGAAACACACCTTACATGCAAACCTAGGAATAGGATATAAGACTATCTATTTTTAATCTTTTTTTAAATAGTCTAATCAAATTATTATTAGCTGAGATAATTAGGTGGTGAAATAATATTCTTGTATTTTTCTTACAATGATACTGACACACTCCAAATTATATCAGGGAAACCTGATACACATACACTTTCTAACATATTCTCCTTTCTCTGCTCTTATATGTACCACTACACTGCCCCTATTATGTCTTCAGTCTGGGGCGAGGGCATGTGTAACAGCAAGTCATCAGTGTCCTCCAGCAAGCAGAATGACATTAGTGGGGAGAGTTTCTCTTCCTCATTGCTGTGATGAGCACAACTGAAAATTTCTTCCTTCTTACCATATGATTCACCAGAGGTCATTTTTATGTGCTTACTAATACACTCCACACCTTGTTCTTTCTTCGCTGGTTCACAACTCCGCAGTAGATCTAAATTTGCTATATGCAATGCATTTTACATAGGTTGTGTACTTGTTGTTTGTTCTCCTTTTTAACATCTAAAATCTGTCTTGCCCACCTGCTAAGGTTGCACCCTTTGATGCCAGTAATTAACCATTGATGAGCTATTTGTAGCCTGAGGCCTTCAACATCATCCTGCACCTGTACTGCCAGGGCCCCTGTCATCCCATGCTCCTGATTCTTTATGCTGCATTTTATTTTGGGGTCATAAATAGTTCATTCTACACAGAATAACTACCTGCTGTTACTGTCTATTAGCTATAAAAACTACATACAACAGTAAACATTTCACCTTACAATTGGATAACACAAAGCAAAAGGTAAAACAAAGCCAGCTGTAGATACCAGGTCATTAGATAATTGCTTTTATAGCTAAACAAAGCACGGAAAAAGCTTGACAAGTCCTGATGCCTGTGCTGCTAGCTTACCACCAAGCTGTGACCTTTCACAAGCAGTGGCAGCATCTTATTTGTGGACCAGAATCAGAGAATGTGACTAAACAATGGCTTTTTCTAATGACTCGTGCTGCTAATGATAATTCATTTGAACTGAAACTAATCAATAAATGCCCTGCCAAATGGGTGACACCCCTGGACCCCGCCCTTTTCTCCTGCTGGGAACTTATATACTGCCCTTTCTTCAGCATGCTGCTTTCATGTTTGTCCTTGTTTTCCCTGAAGAGGAGATAGAGGTTGCTGGTGCTACCTTCTGAACTTGAGTGATGATGCAATGGAAGAAGATGACCAGGTAAGAGGGGGTGGAAAAAGTGTCTGAGCTTGTTCAAACCAAAATTAATATCCATATTATGAAAGGAGAAAGTTAAAGCATACTATAAGTGCTGATGGAAGGAGAGGGATTGTCTTGTATATTGGAGCTGGTATGATTGATAGCTCCAACGATAGCTGGTATGAGGAGGGGTGTGATATGTACATTGGAGTAGCACCTGTAATAGAAGACAGTGCCTGAGAGAAGCTACAAGGTTTTGACGTGTAGGTGAGAGGGATTTACTCAGTGCTTGAAAGCAAAGTTGAAAAGGCTGAGTAGAATATTGAAAAAAGAAAACAAGGACTGTATGATAAAGAGGGGAAAATGTCCAACCTGCTCTGGGTGAATCTGCTTTGTCAGCTGGACTAGATGATTTCCAAAGGTCCACTTCAACCCCCATTAGTCTTTGATTCTGTGAAAATATGGCCAAAATGATGCAAAGTGAAGAGTCCTGGTGGGGAGAGGTTGCGGGAGAGGGGAGAGAAAGCTGCAAGAGATGAAGGTCTCAAGGCTGTGTTGCCTAATGCACGGAATCAACAGGAGATACTAGCAGTAGTGGCGGCAGAAGGCAGATCTCCTGTCTATCACTGGAGCTGGATGTGGGCTGACAGCAGGGGAATTCACCCCTTCTACCCCTTCTGCAGGTGGGTCTGTGAGCCTATGCTGAGGGCTGCAACTAGGGTCAGGAGCAAGCTTTGTCTGCAAGGCTGGCAAATCTTGGGGAAGGGAAAGTCAGAAGGTGGGCTGGGTGCTGGAAAACTGAGCACTGTGAGGCAGCCAGCAGCAGTAAACCAACTGCATGGCTGAGTGTGCTCTATGAGAAGATCCAGGCTGGGCTCAGCATTTTCCTTAACCTGCAGCCCAGCCCAAATATGATTGTGTTTATCTGGCCTCCCCCATATCAATCCGGAAATAAAAGTGAGCCCTTGTGAGTGCTCACTCAACTCCTGCTCATGTTTTGGCTCATACACAGCTCACGTAAGGGCCTGAGGTATGCTGTAAGCAGCCCCACTGGAAGCAGATACAAAAGCAGCCAGATGGCTGTCTTTTGTGCTTCCAGGTGTATATATAAGGGACACCCACAAGGTGATTACGGAAGACAATTACAGAATCTCCATGGTTGGAAGGAACCTCTGAGATCATTGAGTCCAACCACATAAAAAAAAAACAATCAAAAACCCCACACACCCACACAAAACAGCACCCACCAACAAAACCGCACACCAAAACCAACACCACACACAACACCCCACCACATCACACCCGCCCACAAA
>JAOXJM010000012.1:69201774-69215910 GCA_026413425.1 Tringa solitaria
CACACCCAAAAAAGCACCCACCAACCAAACCCCACACCAAAAACAACACCACACAGATGGAGGAGGAAGAATGAATGCTTTTGCTGTTGACTAGGTAACTATTTTGCATGTAGACGCTTGAGTTGCGAGTTATGAATTGGAGGACTTGTGAGTTAGAAACATCACAAATTAAGGGATGAATCAGTGAATTTATAAGTTAGACTAGTCTGCACAAAGGGGATTTCACCCTTGTTTGAAGTGTTTGTTTTCTTTCCTAGTGTGTTCATAAAATAAAGTTTAATATAACGAGTACATGGTCCTGTAAATTTGAATGAATCAAATGGATTATAACACTCTTGATCATGAGAAATAGGAAATATCTCATGAAAACTGTAGTAGACTACATTGCAGATGCAGGTAATTTATTTATAGTTAGCCTCCTTATTGGGCACAAATGTAATGTAGTCTCTCTCTTTGGTAGCTTTGGTGGCTTTTTCTTTTGTGAGCCTTTGCAGCTTTGTTAGCTTTTAGCATCTACCACGTGCTTGGGAAAGGAGTTCCCCAGGTGTGTTACCAACAGATATGAAGAACTATCTCACGTTTACTTTGAACCTCATTCCGCTACTGACCTCCTTTGACACCATATATTTCTGGTACTGGAAGCGTCAGGGGAAAACTTCTTCCCTTTCCAACATGCAGTCTAAAATTTCATAGACTTCTGTACTGTATTTCCTCCAAATAATTTCTTTTTCAGACTTAGGAGTTCTACCTTAGTCACTTTTGGCATGGAAACTGTTCCACACCTGTGATCATTCTTGCTTCTCTCCTCTGAACTTCTCTCAATAAAATGTCATTTTAAGTACCATATAAAAACAAGACAGCTGATTAAAGCATCTGTATTTTGAAAGGACACTACTAATGAGTGAATGGCCTACCTGTGCAGGGAGAATGTGTGTCTATTGGAATTCAGGTTTGTTAGGTTAAACCTGGTCCCAAGTGTGGCTGAAACAAATAGATTCAAAACCTGCCCTGGTTTCAAGCTCTGTACAGTCCAGGTTGAACACATTATATTCTTTTGTGTGGAGTGTTTCATGAAATGCACTGCCATCTCATGCAACCACTAGTGTCACTGCCCTTCAAAAGACCATGGATCAGCTTTCTACAACAATTTACTAATGAGTAGGACATTAACATTTGAAAACCAGCTGATTTTTCATCACTACATAAATTCATAGGGTCCTGAGATGCACTTAAATGTTATCGGCATTTTGTTCTTCAAAGTAAAGATGTCTCTCTATCACAGTACTTATGAGGTGCCCTTCAGGCTGTTTTATCCAATTACAAAAATCTTCTGTTTGGAAATAGCCTGCAGAATAATAGTGAAATGCTGCTGTGAACTTCAGATAGCTAAACAGCTACAACCTCATGGAGTAAAGGATAAAATTAGTGAGCTGTAACTCAATTTTAGCATTTTTCAGTTACATTTTCATTAGTAAGTTGAATAAGAGCAGATCTGTAGAGTGAAGCAGCTGGTGTTGAGTACCCAACAGCTACACTATATTTTGGAGAGTTTGTGTTGGACTTGCCCCTCTCTGGTCTGAATGGCTGCAAGCACTTGAAGAGCCTTTGGGTGTGCTCTTCAATTCTCTCACAGACAAAACTGAGCTGAAAAAATGTGTGCTCCAAGACCACCCTGATGCAAACCAAAGCACTGTAAGCTGTCATTTCAAAAACATGTTCCTGGTCAGAAGATGTGAGAGAGGGTCAAGGGCTCAGCATCTGTGACAGCTGCATGGCAAAGATCTGCCTGGGCAGCATGATCCGAGAGCATCGAAGTATTTGATGTTTCCCTGTGTAGGTGTACTGGCACAAAAGTACTCATGCTGCCACTGCTCACTCCTATGGAAGGCACAAATATGCTGTAAGCAATAGTTAAAACCCACCTTCAGAATTAATGGTCTGAACTCTTAATAGATCAACTTCTAGGAAAAGGATTTCTAGTTTCCTGCAGGTCTCGGTTCTTACCAGCAGGAATTCCTGGTGCCCTCTACAGAGCAGCACACTCTGATCTGGTTTGATCATTGAAAGTATCTTTACACTAATCTAGCTGTATCTGTGCTTGTGATTGTACCAAGACGTGTATTTTGGGAACTCGCCTCCTTTTAAGCAAATGCAATCTACATCATTAGTGATGTACACTGGCTCCAAATCCCCTTTGCAGCTGTAAAAGTTTACCCTGATGTTTGCTTAAAAGTTTGTTGGGTTTGTTGTCCTTTATAAAGCAAACAACTTGAGTTAATTTAGGGACTGTTATAAAGTTGATGTTCCAAAGCCTCTGCTGCCTAAACAGTCTAGTTTATAGGAACACATTTTCATGTACTAAGATAATCTTTGCACACAGCTATTACAAACCCCACTGCAACATGTCAGTGAATTATTTTCTGCCTTTCAACTGGTTAAGTAAGGTAGCCACAGTTTTTGCATTATAAAACTATACTTTGTGCTCCAATCAGCTAGCTCTGGAAGAGCTTTTAACTAATAAAACCTATTCCCAAAACTCTGTTGGCCTCATCAGTGTTGCTGGCGCCCAAGAAAAAAATGCCTTTGTGTTCAGAGACACTCAGCGTTGGGGAAGCGCCATTATCAAACTGCAAATTAACTGGCATCCAACTGTGGTTACAACTGAAGGTGTGAGGTTAGGCAAATGGGAAAAGCACTCATTTAGAGGAAAGGGAAAAATAAGCAGACTTCAGACTGTGGGGGGTCAGGAGTATAGGAAAGTAGAATAAATATTAAGTGTCTTATTGCTGTGTTTCTAGTGAAGCTGTGTAACACAGGGTTGTTCTTGGAAGACATCTGTTTTTCTAGGAAAAGGCATTTGGTTTGTTCAGCTTTTTGTTAGCTGGACTTCTAAAACCCCACTGAGCTAATGGACCAGACAAGGACACTGCACTCATCTGTGCTGTACTTCAGCTCCTTACTGGTGCAGACAAAGATACCCCATCCTTTGCTCTCCGTCATCATGTTTTTCACAGCTCACTCCATCCCCAGTTTGCCTCTTCAGTGTGACCGTGAGGCTGCTCCAGTATTACACAGCCTGTGCTGGGTGGGCTGTGCGTGCTGGGGGTGTCCTGAGTGATAGTGCACCTATCTACACAGCCTCACACTAGTTGAAGTATATTACAAATCTTAAAGAAGCATGATCTCAATGCTTTGTAGAAGGCGAAGATCTTTCTCATTGCCTTTTTGTCAGTAACAAATTTCTGCTTGTCACCATATGCTAACCTGTAGTCCCAACCAGATTCCTCCATGACCGGTCAATTTTTAAAGTCCTAAGAAAAAAGTTTGTGTTGTAGGCTCATTGTTGACATGTAAGTTTCACATGTTCAGTAGTTTGGCTGTTACATCCCATAGGGCACAGAATGCTGAAAATCCCTGCGTGTGATTTTTAATGATTAGACATTGATTTCCCAAGAGAAAATAGGACAGCTAGGGACAATAATGAGGGAGAGGGGAAGAAGAGGCTGTATCAAGAACAACATGGAAAGCATGTTATAAGCAGACAAAGTGGTTATGCAGTTTTCTATTGTCTGTAATTGCTGTCACCAAGTAAGTCTTGGTTCCTTTATGTCACTTCTTCCTGGAGCAGGAAATACCTCTCTTCCTGGAGCAGGAAAGGGACTTTATAGCTCGCATCTTTCTTTTTTTTTGTGTAGCAAGAACATCTCTATTGCCTTCTGCCCCGTTCATTCCCTCCTTTCTTCAAAGTGTTGTAATAAGTGCTTTATACAGATGACATTATGCGTTTGGACTGGAAGTTTGGAATGAGAAATTCTGTCTTTCCCTCAGATATACTGGAAATGCCTAGGAAGTTATCTGCCTTGGCATTATCATTCTTCTTCTTGGTCAGAGCTGGAACTCCCCTCTAAGGAGAGGTACTAGGCAGCTGCAAGAACAAAAGCTCTGATATTAGGAATTTATTGGAATCATATTTCTGGAGATGCGTGGGAATTAGCTTCAATGACTCTACAGTCATTGGAGTTGCCCAGACTCCTCTACAGAGATATTTTTCTCTCCTGGGAAGGGCTGATTTAGGTTCATTGCAGCCAGAAGTGAGCTATGCTTTGGGAAGTCCCAACTCAGGCACCTAAGTTGCCAGCCGTGCAAAGTTTGGGACAAATGCAGAAGTCCGATTTCACCCCTTTCAGAATATGCAACTTCTGAGCACCCTAAATTAAACGTGAATCCTTTTAGAACAATTTTCTCTAAGTGACTTGCACGGGGAGAAATTGTATTAAGATGAATGCTCTTTTATTTTATTTCTGGTTTCTTGTACTTTGTGCAGAACCAATGTCATAACAGTGACAACATTACAGCAGAGAAGCAAGACCCATGGAATGGGCTTGCTTTGCTTTCCAGCAGATCAGCTGCAAGCTTTTGGCCAGATACCATTACCAATAGCTTGAGTATTTTGGCATGTTAAAGCAGTGTGAATTTGTTCTATCACATCTTCCATATAGAACGTGGAATGGGTATTACGTAGCCTCTAAGTAAAAACTACCAAGAGAGGATGCTCTGGCTTCTTAGGGCAAATGCAGCACTATACAGTTAATGAGAAGCACATATAGCAGTATCTACAGTATGCAGGACAACCTGGATAGAAAAGAAATTGGGATTAATTTTTCTTCTTTTGTTTATGTGAATGCCTTTTCTTGACAACAATAATTTTACATAACTTTTTTTTAGCTACTTTTCATGATTCTAAGCAGGCCTGTGTTTAGGAACTCCTGTAACTGACTGTATAATTTCTTTCTGATTTCTTTTTCTGGGTTTTCTGCCTCTGATCTGGTTTTCCCACTGTGTCAAAGAAACTGATCAGAGCTCAACTTGTACCTGCTGATCAGGATGCCACTGCAATTTACTCAGTGGGTTGATTTGTCAAATAGGGTGCTGCTTGATCCCATCTTGAACAATTATGCAATTATGAAAAGTGGCATTTAATGCTATTTGAAGAAAGAATGAGCTAAGACCTCATAGAAAAAAAAATTGTGGGGAGGAAAAAGTGTTGCATTTCTCTTATCTGCTTTGGTGGCACTGCTCTCTCCAACATTGCTCAAATCTGTGTATCTCCTGCTGTCCCAAAGGGCCTGATGATATAAACACTTAGCAGAAGAACAGTTAACAGTATTTCTCTAAGGTGGACTGCAAGTCCTGGGAAAAGTATTCTTCCTGAATATGCTCATAGCACCTTAAAGCAGTGGTGGCTAAGCTGGTAAGGTGACACATCTTGCAGTGTCAGAGGAGGGCTGGATACCAGGTGGCCCCTCTCCTTCCTACATCGCCCAAAAGCTTTGTGTCCTCCCCACTGCCTCATAGGTACTTCACATGAGTTTAGTGCCAGAAACAAAAGGCCTTGAAAAAGGTGATATTTAAAGAGGCTTTCAGACACTACAATTTGTTCAGCCTATCAGTCTCTTGCACAAAACTTGTCCCTATAAAAAGGGCACTTAGGAACAAACCATGGGCTAAAATAATAGTGCTGGTAGGCTGCATGATGCCCATTCAGCTGCAGGTTAAAGCTGCAATCTTGCCAAGATTCTAGCAGCTGTGCTCCCCCTGATTCTGTCTGATTTGTACATGGTTGGCAGGTCCAAGCATGTAAAGAGAGTCTGGGGAATTTGTCCATCCCAGGTACTTGACTTCCCCTGCTCTCACTGGGTCTACACAGAAAACATTAACGGGTCACAAAGCCAAGTGCTTGGACACAGGAGTGCACAACTGATCCTAAGTCAGCCTCTTTGCAGGGCAGTCATCACCATTGTACATACAAATTACACACCTTTTTTCCTGCAGGAATAGTCCCTTCCTTGGCCAGGATTAGTGGTTGTGAGCCCGGAAGGAGGGCTGTGATGTGAGTGCAACCTTTACCTGCTGGATCCTAGTCTCATCTCCTGCAGGAGTGGGGGGAAATGCTGGGGATAAGGGAAGGGATTAGCAGAAGAACGATGCTTAGGCTGTGTATGCCTTCAATGGCACAGTGCTCTTCTGGTGGTGGGCTGGTGGGGCTGTCTGAGATGAGTGATTAGGTGTTTGCAGCTCTGGATGATGGATTGCAGGCATACCGCTCCTGTGTGCAGAGGTAGCGTACTCATTGCTGTGGGAGAAGTTAATGAGGGTCATACTCTGAATCCATAAAATGCATCAGGAAGTCTAACTCCTCTAAAAAATCAGCTGTTAATTGAGCATCCTGATTTTCCAGTTAGCTTTTTGGCTTCTCATCACTCTGTGTTATGGGGCTTACTGGGGAAATGCAATTATGATGTACAACAGAAAGCCTGTGAAGAAAGAGTAACTGCTTTCTGAGAAGCGTTTGAATGGTGGAGAGGAAAAGCAGACCAAGCTGGAGGCTTGCGGTGCTCCTTGTCTTCTTCCCCCAGCACTTTCTTCCTTGGCCTTAAGGAATTTAGGACAGAAACTTCAGACGTGTTACAGTACCCACAAAAACCTAAAGGAGGGGCTGTCATAGAGCTGAAGGACAGAAGGCAAAATTCTTGGCCGAGGTGCAGGGTATCTGTGGACATTGTATGGGCGGTGGGAGCCCCCTTTTTAGCCCTTAACATCTGTGGTGATGCCTGTTTGGGGTAGATTGGCTGCACTAGCAGCTTGAGAGTGTGAGTATCCCATGCTTCTTTCAGTAGGACAGTAGTGGCTGAAACGATGGGCCACTGCAGTAAATAACTTTACTAGGTCTTCATTGTCCAGTTCTCATAACTTTTTATTTTAATGATTTATTTTTATAATTTTAATGATTTTAAATGATGTTAAGTATCCGGCTGGTTAAACATTTTTATCTTCCAGTAGGATCAGAGCTTTCAGGCAAATCCCAGCTTGGCAATCTTCCCTAGGGAAAGCCACCACCACCAAGGCTGCTGAATTTAGACAGTCTGGATGAGCAGGTGGGGCAGTCCAGAGGCTGCCAGTCCTTCGGCCCCACAGTGAGCCTACCAGCTTGGGGCTGGGCTGCAACACACAAACCCCTGGTGATAGAGTTGGAGTCTGGCCCTAATGGTTGATGTGGCTGGGAAGTAACTAACTGAGATTAGTCTGGCAAGTGCCTGTAGCAGCAGAGATCAGAAATCCATTTATATCCCTGTTACTTGGCCATTAAGACTCATCATGGTGATCAGTGAGGCAAGAGAGAGATTTGACTTTGAACTTCCCTCTCTGTCCCTTGAAAATAAAATAAGAAACATGTGAGAACACCAAATAATTAAAAAACAACAGTGGTTTTCCTTTCCCTTTTTTTATTTCTTCTGCTTCATGAATTCTGAGGCATATTGTTGATGCCTGATTCACTCTCGCAATCCACCTTACTAGGCTCCTAGCGAAAAAAATATGGGGCAATGAAGTCAGCTCCAGGAGCACCACAAAGGAAAAGTGGTAAATTACCTTCTTTTAAAGTGTGGCTGTTGCTTCTCTTGTTGTCACATATACTGACTTCAGGGGATTTCCAAAAATTTACAGGAAAATCAAGGGGATTAATGGGAATAAAATCAGGGAATCTGAACTGGGACCATAGCTTTGTATTGTAGGAAAGAACTGAACCCACTGCTGAAGCCAGGGAAAGGGGGAAGCCTTTCTGCTGATAAATCATTTGCCAAGGGAGAAAATGAGGCCAAGCAGACTGAGCTGGAAGATGATTTAGGATAAATTATCTCTGCAGCTGATTTTTTTGACATCTTTGTGCAAGTCAGTTCTCTATTTTGTATCCTGGTTTTACAACTGGGAAGGGGTCATACTTCCTCCAAGCACTGCCTAGAGACAAGGACCAGTGCTGAGCCACACACTCCAGAAAGTGATCCTCGGAAAAATCACTGCTGTTCTTTCATAAAAAACTTCACACTTGTAGGGAAACAATAAATGGGGAGAAATGACGAGAATATAAAAACTTTTAAAGCATGGGCTAATTCTTACTTGACTTCAAATGAAAAACTGTATTTTTTTTTTCCTCAAAGACTTATGTGGGCGATGGATTTAAAAAAATAAATAGAAATGTGGTATTATTACACTAGATTATTACAAATTCTGTATATAATGTAGAGGTAGATAGAGGAGTTAAAGTTATCCTGTACGTAACATCTGTGGCAACAAATGCCCCAGATGGTTGCTTTTGGTGAGTGTTGATTTGCAGAGAGGTACTAGGCTGTTTTTGAAAGGTAATGAGTAAAAAGTGCTTGGTTCCAACTGCCTTCAGTGAAAGCACATGGCTCCTCTCAGGAAGAGATAAGTCTTACCAGAATGCATACAAGAGCATAGATAATGTGCCAGCTTTTAAAAGAATCAATATTAACTATGTTTTGTTGCATTGTAAAGACAGGTAGAAGTAATACCAAAAGCATCTGTTGTGTCAGAGTTGGACTAGCTTACATCAGGTCTCGGTTTGGCTTTGTGCTCTTTATCGACTAAGAGGTAGTATTCAGTTGCAACAGAGTGTTCTACTTTTAATTAGCCCAGGTTGGATGCTTGTATCCTGAGTCTTTGATAAATTTGGTGCAAACACTGAACTTGACATGGCTGTGTCATCTTTGACTCAGAAATTTCACCTTAGAACTGCATCAATTGAGCATTGCTTTGTGACAAGCACAGTGAAACAACATCTCCATAATCCAACCAGGTTATCTTTTTTCATCAAAGATCAACATTTTTACTACTGCATCAGCCTTGGAAACACTCTTCACTTGTGTTTCCTCCTTCAATGCATTTGTAAGTCATCTTAAGTGTCTCACTGTACTGAAGGCTGGTCCAGAGGGGCGCAGAGTGATATGGAGCAACACAGTGATGCAATTTTTTTGGTACCTAGAAGAACATTCAGTGATGTTTTGATGTCTTTCATTCAAAATTATCCACAGCTATATTTCCATAAAAGCTTCTTTCATTCTATTGCTACAGCCTTGATGGTTTTCTACTGTCTTTGAGTCAGTCACTTCATCTGATATTGATTCTAAAGCATTACCAATTGTTTTCCCTTTAAACTGACCTACTGATTTTTGAAATATTAACACATATACAGACTGTTGACATGAAAATGAATCAACTTTGTGGTAAAGTACATTATATATCCTGTAGCTTGAATGTAAGCCTAGTCCCCTGGAGGTTTGACAGGAAGATTTGTAATACCTTTGAGCTCTGAGCCTGGCTCCTTTTGACTCAGTAGCCTTGAGTACTTTATTGAATTCCCAGACAGCTCAGAAATCAAGCACTGAGATGTGAGGGCAAGAGCACCAGAAGCCCAGGGGTCAGTGCTTCTTACCTGCCATCTGTCCATTGCCAAAACTGTTTCCCTGCATTCATTCTGGTTAAACATTTGGATGACATCTACCAAAATGCCCTCAGGGTCTCCACACACATGCATTACGCGCACATACACGCATGCTCACCTTCAGACATCTCCAAAGCATTCAGATGTCAATGGCATTGAGCCCTGGCCCTTTAGGATGACTCAAGTTTGTAAGAAAGCAGCTTATGGGGTTTTTTTTGTCTCTTATTGAATGTATAAAGGGCTATTCAAGTGCTACTACTAAGAAATAATCTAATTTAACACATGGCAATGGTTAGGCTAGGTGCTTATAGAAGCAGTACCAGGATCTGACCACTTACTGCAGGGTTAAAATTATTCTATTAACTCCAGTGTATACCATGGGCTTTGCTGATCATTCGTCCTCTTTCTCTGCAGTGTAATTGTCGCGGAGGTCCCTGTCCAATCTCTCCATGCAGCCCCAGGGGTACACTTAAATACCCCTTGCATGAGAATTATCATCTGGGATGGACCCCTTTGGGTTTAGGGCTCATTTGCTGGATTCCCTGTGCTAGTGAATGTAATATGCAGAATGCTTGCCTCTGTTTTAAAGACCTGCTTACATCTTAAAAATAACCTTTTGGAAAACAATTCTCCTTTACCTTCTCCCCTAAGTCAGACAATTCACTCATGTCCTGAGTTATATATATCACTTTTCTTCATGCTTTCCTAATAATGGCAATGGTATTTTTCTGGAAAAAGCTTCTTGCTTATTAACCATTCTTCTTTTCCTGCAGCCTACTTCCTCATTGGGATCATAATTCTCTGCAATATCTTCATTGATTTCTTCTGGAAATGTTAATAAAACTTAGTTCTTTATACGTAGTGACTTGTAAATGTAAACTGTCAGGATTTTTGAAAGTGACTAGCAATTTTTTCAAGTTCAAACTGAGATGCTGCAAAAAAAAAAAAGTTGTTTTTCCAGAGAATGTTCCTCTGCCTTCTGAAAACAAGTTTTGCCCCTCTAAAGTGGTTCGGGTTGAATGCCCATAATGAGTGACCAAGAAAATGGATGTCTGCTACCAAGTAACTACCGCTCCCTGGCCTACAGGCCTGAGTGTGGAGCTTCGTATCCAACTCAGCACGCTGGAAAGATGTGCAGCAATATCTACCAAGGCTGTGCCCCCAGGCCCCTCTTCTGCAGGCATGATTGCTGCACGAGTCCTTGCAAGGCTGCCACCCCAACCTACCCTCCCACACACACATACACCTTCTCATACAAAGCCTTTAACACTTAACTTTCAGCTGATGAACCTGCCAGCAAGGTTCCCAAACAGATGGCAAGTCTCGCACATGAGAAAAATTTCTATTTCTAGCCCCATTTTGCAGAACACAAGAGCTCTGGAAGAGGCTTGCTCACGGCCTCACAATGAAATCCCAGAGCTGCAATGAGCAGCCGGATGCTTGGACTTCCTGAACGCTTTGCTTCAGTCTCAAGGCCTGGGTAGGACCTGCCTTCTTGCCAAAAAGCCCTGCTGCTCTTTCAATCACTGCTTGCCGGCCACCCTAGGAGCACAGGGCTTTGGGCAACCAAGTTGTCATGCCTTAAAAAATTGAGTGGCCTCAGATCATGAGAGATGAATTTTCAGGCTGTCTGACCTTCAGCCCTGGGTTTCGTATCTCTGTATTAGAGCACAAACATGCTCAGGAATAGAGTGACCGAATTGTACAACTGAGCACGCATTTTCTGGAGAGCTGGGCTCTCCTCAGGTTTTCAGGCTTTTCTTTTGTCTTAATCTGGCACTGACACATCAAGAGGGTCTTGCTGTCAGCAGCAGTGGTCTCTTTCCGTCTCAGAAAGGGAAGGGTTGTGGGCATGGCACAACAGAGTGACAGCTTCACGCTGGCTTCATTGCTTGGAAAGTTGTTTTGTGTGTGGAGTTGGGCAGGTGATGGTCAATTCTGGCAGCCAGGTCAAAAAACAGTGAGAGGAGGTCCTCAACCAAAGGCATCACTGAGATTCTCAAAAGAAAGGTGAATGTCCTTAGCCTCTCTGTGCAGCCTCTGTAGGTTGAGAGAAGGGGCAATGCCTCACCAGAGCTAGGAGAGACCAGACTGAGAGATCTCCCATTTCTTCAAGTAGAGAGCACAGTGATGCAGGTCTGGAAAGGAGAGTGGATTTAGAGTTAAAAGTGCAAGAAGCAGCCATAGGGTGCTGGGAGAGCCTAGAACTGACCTGTTAAAGATTTCCTGAACAGGCAAGACACACGCTGTTGATTGCTTTGGTGACCACAGGTGAGTGGGTCTCTTGGCTAGACATTCCTACTGTGGGAACTGTTCCCATGCATGCAAAACAATATACCTGTACCTGTGGTTTTGAAGCAGGTGTCTCGTGGGAGTGGATCCTTCACAAATGATTTTTTCCTAGCCTCTTTTAATAAATCAAGAAAGAAAGCATATTCTGACCAGCAATTCCTTGTTATTATTTCAGCTAACTGCGAACTCTGCTACTATTTTGGCTCAGCCACCTGCTCACTAAAGCTTAGTTTGTTGCTAAGTGTCAAAATACCCTAAATCAGAACTGGTGTCTCAGCTAGCAACCAAGCAGCAGTAACACTAATGAGTCTGCAACATGATTTACATACAGGATCTAAGTGTCTGCTACTATAAGAAGAGAAACTATAGAGACTAGTAGGTCTGCATGAGCACAGACATAAAAATCTATCACGATTCTGGCCAGCTTTTTTTTTTTAATACATATTCAGGGGATTTGGAACATTTTAGCATCATATATCCCCTTCTGAATTACTGAAACTTTATATTCTTGATACGTAGGAAGTCCTATCTCAAGTCAGTATTTTTCAGCCATATTATAGGGATAATTTTGGGGCTTTTTAAGTTTCTGGTTTTGACTAGAAATTAGTATTTTGACACAGGATAAAGCAAAGGTACAGGTAATTTTTGAAGTATTTCACTCTAGAAGTGCTATGGTCAGCAGGTCAGAATTGGGCTATCAGGATGTTTGGATTACAGCAGTGTGCTACTTCAGTCCTGCTTGGTTTGTACTGCTTGACTCTGGGTTGCTCTTCACAACAACTGGTTGTGAAGCTCATTAACATTGCTGCAAAAATGTTTGTGTGTGCAAGGCGATGAGGCTCCAAACATCCAGATATTCATCAGCAGTGACTCAGAGACCAGAAGACATTAACTCATAACAACGCAAACCATGAGGCTGATGCTCCCAACTGCAATTTGAAGCCTGGGGTGGCTGGGGGAATTAATTACATAAACTAGCCATGACAGGCCAGCACTGCTGAGAGTTGAGCAGTGGGACCAGCAGGGTGCATGGGGCATCTGCAGACGCTCACCTGGTGTTCCTTTCCCTGGTGGCACTTGATAACACACACAGGAAATGCCAGCATTCAGTTTTGACCTTCACTGCTTAAAAGCACAGAGGGAGAAGTGGAAAAAAAACCAAGGATAATAATCCCTTTCCCTTTCTTTTCCTTTTTAAACCAACAGGCTTGACCCAGCAGGCTGTTAAACAGTACAGGCCCACTTTTCCTCTTCTCTCTCTGCCCCAGCAGGAACCATCAATACCTCAAACTGTGCCGTGGTGGGAGCCCTGTCTGGCAAGTCAGCTGCTCAGCAGCTGGGAAGTTGCAGGCATTTGCAACAAAAGGGATTCAGGGAGGCTGGAAGAACTGCCAGAAACTGGCAGGATCAGGGCAGAAAGGGCAGAGGGTCTTAATCTAGGAAGGAGGGATGATGGATCAGAGCAGGGCAGAGAAATTTGCAGCACCCAGAATCAGGAGGAAAAACTATATCTCACAGGGACACTTGATGCTTCAGTTGTAAAACTGCATCCGGTTCTGATTCAGCAAAGCATGAGAGCACTTGATGATGTCTACACATGAGGTAATCATGTGGATGCCAACAGCGTGAAGCTTGTTCATCATGCCAAGTGCATACTGAAAAAGCAAGCCCTTCTAGGAGGAAAACTTGTCATCTCCAATAATGACTCTGCTATTTTCCTTCTGGATGGGAATAAAAAGATGAAAGGAAAGAAAGGAAAAAAAGTCTGAGATCATTTCTCATGGAGGAATCAAAAGGCTGCCAACATATTGTTTAAATCCATTAAAGGTAGTAGAAGTAAGCCACACATCAGCATCACACTTCCACTCTGCACAGAAGAAGGGAGGAATGCATAGCCTGGAAAATTCAAGCCTAGGTACAGTTTGCCTTCAAGTTTAGGCAAGCAAATAACCCAAAACGATTAAACAAAAAAATCCCATATCATAAAGCTGTAGAGGTGGAAAAGAAGGAAGGAGGAGAGAAATCTAGAATCACTGAATTATTCTCCTAGGAAATCTGCTCCTTTGTATAGGCAGCCCAGAAGGTCTAGTTCCTCTAAGCAGTATTGATCAACGTAAGGAGATACTCAAGGAGAAATCAGTTTCTGACTGAAGTCAACTTCACCACTGCTTAGGACTTCAATGATGCCACAATTTTATGTGTTCTGTTGCAAATGAAGTGCACGAAAATTCAGTGTATAAATCCTACCACAAAAGAATGGGCCAAGAGTATGGAACGCCTATTCCTCACCCCTTTTTAGAACTGGATACTCTGTACTGCAAAAACATAGATAAATACATTTTTGGAGCGGCTTTCAGACAGATAGCTTCAGATACAGCCATCAGTGAAGTAAAGAATATTAATAATGCCAACTCTGTTATCCATAAATGCCTTACTGTAAAAACAGGAAGCTAAATAAAATACATCTACTACCTCCTGTCTCCAGCACCACAGTGTGGCTGGAGGAAGCAGGAGATGGAAGTTTTCCCTCAAAAACCCAGGATGTG
>JAOXJM010000012.1:69219001-69230459 GCA_026413425.1 Tringa solitaria
CCCTCTCGTTCTGTCATTAATTACCTGTGAGAAGAGACCAGCACCAACTTCTCTATAGTGTCCTTTCAAGTAGTTGTAGAGAGTGATGAGGTCTCTTCCTCAGCCTCCTCTTCCTTATACTAAACAGTCCCAGCTCCTTCAACTGCACCTAATGCCAAGCAGACACCATCCGGATGCCACATGTTAATGCAGTGGTCGCAGTGGGCATGCTGAGGGGCAGCATCCAGGCACAGTATTATAGGGAACTTTCCAGAGGTGGTGCAGCATAGGGCAGGGATCTCCTCAGCAGGTGTATCTTGTGATGGCTCAAGAGAGGTGAGGACACAGGCAGAGTGGTGTCAGTGGGCAGCCCTGTGTAGGGCAGTGCCGAGACAGTTACGCTGACCCCTGTAGCCATTTAGTTCACTGTTCCCTGCCTGCTGACAACCATGCATTATCTCTCATCCTCTACTGAGCCAGCAGGTTCCTGGGTTGGGACCCCCTTCATGAGCTGCGTTTTGTTCAATAACCAGTGCTGCCATGTTGTGGTCCTTGACTTCTTGCTGGGTGATGAGTGGCAAGGTTCCACCACTGAATATTGACTCAGCATAGATTAAGGGGCAGGGGGGAGGAGGGAGAAGCATTTGAAAATACTGATGTCACAGCCCTCCCCTTTTCCTCAGGTTCCATTTTCACTCTAGCTCCCTAAAAAAGAACATTAATCTAAAAATAATCTAATAAAGAAGCCTTCCACATTGACATGCGAAACAATCTTTGCTCAAAAGCTGCAAGATATCATCAGCTTGTGGAGCCCGTCAGCAGGTCAGCACTGTGACTGAAGTTTATTAGCAGGGCTGACAAGGTTGTGCTGGTCTATCTGTGCCAGCAGCAAATCACAAGGTTTCTAATTCAGAGCCTCTTATTAACAACAGTCCCTGTTCCTTGTTTTTATTTGTAGGACTGATTGAGGGCACTGTAAATCTGTAAGTGAGCAGTCCAAGGACTTGGGTGAGAGTTCAGGGGTCAGTCTCAGAGGAGAACAGCTTTATAAGTATGTGTGCTTCCCGTGATTCCCCTGGTTTACTGAGATAGAAGCTCCGATAAAAAGAGCATGCAAGCTAATAGACAAGAGAAGTAGGTTGCCCACGAGTTACTGGTATTCTTATGCTCTCTTGCCTCTAGAGAGTGGCACTCCTGGAAATACACGACTGCTGTCATATAGACCTTATCAGATAAAAGGCAGTTTGCTGGGGAAAAAAAAAATAAGAAAAAAAATAAGAAAAATTGTTTTGTTTATTGAATTCTGGTGCTTTGTACCAGATGACTCATTGTCACACTTCTTTTCCCTCTCCTCACTGAACTAGAATCGTGTAGCACGTTACTTTCATCCATTGTGTCTGGTTGATAGGATGAAAGGACAAATTTTAAACTTAAAGATTTTTCTTAGCCATCAGCAACATCACTACATTTTTCCCTCTGGCCAGCTGGGTGGCATTTGGAGGGGAGGAATGCTCTTTAGTATTAGTAACCCCAGACCTGAAATTTAAATATTTTCCAGAGTTCTTTGCATTGATTCTGGGACCATCAAAGCGGGGAAATGAAGGTTGTTAGAAGTCATCAGCTATGCTTGTTGGATTTTAGCCAAGGACATTTGCATAAATATCTTTCTTGGGTATGATATTAAAAAATCATACAAATTACAGTTTTGCCCATTGTTTCCCAGAGTCTGATCTAACTCTCTAGGAAGCTGGCAAGAGTATTCTTTGATTTTAATGAGAATTGGATAAAGACTCAGACTACAATGGACCAGCTATTAATTTAGCGTGAAGTCAACAGAGCACAACTGGCTTCAACAAAGATGTGCCAATTTACAGCATGTGAGGAACTGGCAACATAATGTTCTTCAACAGCTAAAAAATACACTAACTCCACAATCACAGGCTGGTATCAGGATTTTGGTGTCAAAACACTTGTATTCGACCTGGTTGGGGTAGCAGGTGGGGTGAATATCAAAACCCAAGTGAATATTGTTCCTTAGTAACCAGTACCACGTCTGTTATTCTTTTATGTTGTGTCAAAATTCCAAATGAAACATTTTGGTGTGCGCTAATCTGAAAGGAAGAAAGCTAACACAGACCTTCTAGTAGACTACATCCCCCAGCTTTTAGACCAGAAGCAGTAATATAAGTGTATTTGGCAGATTATGAAAGCTAGACAGACAAATAGACTAAGCCCTTAATTACCTGTCCTGGAGAATTTCAGGATCCTGTTAAATTGCTTTATGCTATTTTTACTAAATGAGAAAAAGGTCCACATGTGGGAGGCTGAATTTGTATAGAAATGAGATGAAAGACTAAGACAAGACCAGAACTTTATTACATATAGTTGTTTTCCTTGTGAGGAAAAAGTGATTAGTTTAATTAATTAATTATACAGACCCATTATAATAGCTTTTGATCACATTAAATAATGACATAACGCTTATGAGGTGAAGTTCACCTATGAAGAGTCAACACAGGTAGCCATTTGTGCTCAAAGGGGTGGCTGCAGTTAGCGCAAAGCAGGTTTTTATGTAGACAGAATTAGGACAAAGAAAATTGATTTTTAACCAACCATGAGGACCACAAAAAGAAATTACCACACTACTTGAGGGAGCAGAAGTGCAGTCACCCCCATGGGAAGAGAAGTAGACTTAATTTCTCAATGAAGCTGAATTTCACCGAGATTCAGTAATTAAGCTGCTTTCCTTAACAGTCAGGATATTTGCAGCCAAATGAATGTTTCTTCCTGCTTAATTGATAGGAAGGCACATTTGCATTCAGTGCTCACCAGGACCAAATTACAGCCGCATCATACCGTTGTCTACTTAGAGGTCAAAGACTGAGGAGATGAATCTGAGCACTCGATAGAAGCCGCAGGTCAAGCCCCACCACCTCCACTCATGTTGAACCCCGGTGCCTGTTCCTCAAACAACACTGTTAATTGCAGTAGGCCCTACCTGACACTAGATCTTCTCATCAACTGAAGGGAAATTTTGAGTTAAAAATGGCAAGTCCTTCAAGATTATGTGTTTCACAGGCAGCTTATCTGTATGAAGTTGTACCGGTGTATGTTGAATAAAGCATTTGTCTTGGGCTCTGAGCCAGTTTGAGCTGTTGTTATTATTAGGGCCTGGACAAGCTGTCACAGGGAATGGACCACTGTCACACAATAGCTGTGTGTCACAGGTTGTTATGGAGAGCTACAAGGAGTGAGGGGCTGGACACATTCGAGATTGCTTGGGATTCACCCAGAATTTACAGCATTCTCCAGGCCATCCAAAGGCAATCTCTGTGATGCTCCTTTCCTCCAGACTTTAGGAATTAAAATTAGAGCAGATGATTTGCGCTGGGGTCTGCCCCACCACCACCAAGCTTCTATACTGTCACCAGTTGTATTCTGGGATAGAAAGAAGCCAGCTGCGATGCCAATCACTGCCTGGGGCTGCCCGGCATCCCCAGCTGCCACCTGCGGCACCCTGAGGTCCCAGTGCAGAGCAGAGCTACTAGTTGAAGCCCTGCTTGCACCCCACAACGGGGCTAATCGTCCCACCACTGACCACAAAGCAGACGCACCAAGCCTTAAGGAGAGGAGGGAGAAGAGGTGAACCAGCAAAGGCTGGGAAAAGGAGTGAATCTGCGGAGAGAGAAAGAGAAGAAGAAGGGAAGGAATAAGGAAGGATGTGAGACAGTTATTATGAGGGAGGAGACTAGCTGTGTCTGGGAAGAATTACATATGCTGTCTCCTTTCTAAATTAAGACTTGTAAACTAAAGTGAAGAAAATAATTGGGGGAAACAAGATGCAGGTGCAAAGCAGGAGGCAAAGTGTGGCTGGTAATGAGGAAGAGGATTCTCCTTCAGCTCGCAGAGGAAACGGCAGGGGAACCAGGGAAGCAGATGCTACTTTCTGGCAGCTTGAGTGAAAGGTAATGTCAGGAAAGTCAGGAGGGGACAAGACTTGCCACTTTTTATGCTTTTTCAGTCCCCATAATGGGCTTTTTTATCAGATTACAAGATCATTTGGACTGGAGAAAAGAGTGAAAATGGATGTCTTGCCACTTGTGCACAGGGGACAGCAGGGCAGCAGCCAAGTGGGGGGACTCTGATGGGTCCCAACTGGAGACAGACACACGCTGGTGTGAAGAGGCATGCCAAATGACCTCCCACAGCTTGTGTACCAGCAAAATTTCTCCTCATCTTCTCAAGACCCCTTGAAAATTTGAAACACTGGAAAATTATTTTCTGTAGGATAAACCAGGAGGTTAGTTCTCAAAAGGGAATCTTCACAGAAACAGACTTCAGACAGCTGCTTAAGAGAATGTTTCCTTCAAAACTTTAAATTCTATTATAAAATTATATGAGGGAATTGTAAGTTTTATTATTCCTTCAGAAATGCCCTGAGTTGGGTAAAAGGACTTACAGCTCCCCCAGGTCTTCCTGCCCTGTGTTCACACCAAGTAAAACAGGGATTGAAAGATGTTAAGACGGCTGTTTTGTAGCCCCTGAGGGAACTGAGGACTAGATATTAGCCAAGCTGCAGCTGCAAAGCACCACTATGAAACCTACTGGACCCGTGGCTGGAATTGGAAGACCAATTGGTCTTGCCAATGAGATGTGAACCAGCTAACCTGTAGCTGCAAATTCAGACTGATGGCTTCCTGTTGGTCCAGCTGCAGGAGCTTCCACACAGACTCAAGGCAGAAATACATACAGATGCGGCGACTACTTTTCCATGGAAGTTGTCCGAAGCTTTTTTGTGGCAAAGCTTACATTGGAAAGCTTGCCATGGAGCTGCCTATGGTCTCTCTCTGGGTTACTCATCATATTGCTGTGTTCAAGGGCAAACTCACTAGCTTCCCTATTGCCATAAACCACAAGGGAGATGGATGAGACCCCAGCTTCCAGAAAGAGCAGAATTGACTGGTTGGACATAGATTGGATGGATCCTCAGGTCACAGAAGACTGACATTAGCTGCAGACATCAGGATTATCTGCAGGAAAGAAGAATTTTGTCATTGAAGAGTGGAGTCTGTGGAGACTTAACTCAACTTAAAACGCTGTGTCTTTGGTTTTAGTCTGGGCCTTAATGTATGCCTGTGTCTAATGCTGTCCTCAGTGGAGCTCTCAGTGCCTGAGTACATGCTTATGAGATGCCAGTTCTCAAAGTATAGAAAGTTAAATTGAGTCTGACAAATGATCGTGTTTTAAAAAAATCAGTGGAGACAAAATGCACCAGTGTAAAGTGGACTTTTAAAGATACCACAGATCAGACAACACCTTCCTGGACTTGCCAACGTCAGTGGTTGACATGAGTCAGAGACTCTGAACATATGGATTGGTTACATTAATGGGATGAAGTTGCAACACTTCCTGAAGAAGTATTATTTATTACAAGGCCACTGAAAGGTACAGTGTGGCCTTCTCCAAGAAGCAAACATCACTACCCTGGCTTCCCACAGTCAGCAAGACATGACTACATCAGGTTGGCAGCACCAGCTGCAGCAGCAGCTAGAATATGGCTCAATGATTCCTGCAGCCACTCTCTCCCTTTTACATCATTTTCATTCACTTACTTATTCCTCTTATTTTATATACTGCTTTTTGTGCTTGTTAGCTAATAATCCACTAAGACAAAGTTACCTTTTATGTGATCCAAAAAATGTCCTAAAAGTGATACCCAGAGCAGTGAAACATAGTTAGCAGCTTGCCAGGCCCTGGAGCGGCTGTTATCAATCTGTGTTTCTCCAGACAGGTTGTTAGAAAAAAATCAGTGCTGAAGACAGTATCCTCCATGGTGGGATTTACTCTGGGTTTTTTCCCACTTTGTATGTGGTTTGCATATCATGTCTTTAAAGGAGTAATCAGAATGATGAGCTGCTTCCATAGGCCAGGAAGGATTCCCAACTCTTCCTCTCCCCCAAAACAGGACAGCACAAGACCACCCCTAAAATCATCAACAATATAATTAATTTTTTTTTCTCTAATTGATAAGGGAGCAGGAAAAAAGGTGTTGATACAATAAAATTTACTGTGTTATATTTTACCACTTTAACCACTCGGCCCTCCCTTTTTTGTCTTTAATAAGCAGCTGGAAAGTTCTTTAATGGTGGCTGTCACTATAAAAGCAAGCCAACAATCACTTGCCATAAAAACTTGAATCAAAGTTGATTTTCTAATCTTGTAGCAGTAAACCCAAGCCTTTACACAAGATGTAAACCTGATTCTTTCTTTAGCCCAAGACATTCCTTTATCATCAGCGCATGTGCATCAAAAGGCAAAATTTAGCATGGAGTAGCTCTTGTTTTATGATCTTCCCAGCAAATATTACTTTTCTATCCCCTGAGGCCATCCAGATATTCTGAAGAAATTAGAGACAAAGTTAGAGCAATTCTCAGCTTGAGGGATTAAATCAGCTTGTTGGAAACCCAGGATCAAGGAAGAGCATTTCCTTCCTAACTCTCTGAGCTCCTGGTAGGCTCAGCTCTGGGGCAGGAATGAGCCAATACCCAAGTCCTTAATCACAACTCCTGAGAGATGGTGTTTGTGTTGTCTACTGTGTTGTACAGTGATACATCTCCTAGTTACGAAAGTCCAGACTAGTTTTCTCCTAGATTTATCAGACTAATTTAGATTGTGCTAATTTAGATCTTGCTTAAAAAAATATAAAAATGCACCCCCCGCGTGCCATGACTTTACACAATTTTCTTCCCTTTAAGGAAAATCAGTACGTTAGCAATTCAACTGGTGCAAATTTCACTTAGTGTCTGAAGTATCCAGAATGTATTTCAAAATAAATTCCTTACTTCTGCCTAATTTTCCCCAGACATGAAGAATAATGAACAGTTTTATGTCCCCCACCAGCTCTTAGACTCCTCAGTGGAATTCTTCTCTCCAGCTTTCCAAGTTCAGTCACTTTCTCAGGATGCAATTTCAAGCTAATAATACTAATAGTTCTGTGCCTAGCAGTCCTCTACAGTCAAGGATCTGGAACAGGAGACACAGGAGAGATGTTTGTTTGGGGTTTGTTGGGTGGTTTTTTTGCTTTGTGTGGCAAATGCCATCATAGCCTCAGAATTTTTGTAAGTTTGTGAAACTGTTTCTGGAGTTTGTTGCCTTGCTGTCTTCTAAGTCTGTGCATCTATGGTGTCTTCACCCTTATACCCTTTGCAGTGCTCACTACATTAATTGTTTGACCTTTCCTATAATGAAGCGAACATTCTGCTGCTCACATTACTGACCTTTCTGTGTGATGCTTTCAGATCTATGGTGGGAAAGCAGATCCTGATGGAAGAGCTATCAGGGTACTTTTAATCAAATGCAGTGCAAGGTGGAGAGAGATCCCACATGGATCCCTGTGAACGGTAGCAAATGCCCTGCTCTGGTCTTGTCAGCCTGCATGTGAAAGGACATGAGGGACTTCTGAGTGAAGCTGAAGATAGTTCCTTGAAAACCTGTAAGTGTTAAAAACCAATGAATAAATCATAAAGACAGTCACAATTTCCAACCCTACTAATTTCAAAAATTCTGCTGTGAATGATGTGAAATTGGACCCTCTTGGCCTGAAAGTCACACTGGATTTAGCAGAGCAGAGTTTAAGCTCCATATTGGAGACAGATGGCTGAAACAACCTGGACCACCACCCAAAATGGACACTGCACATTGTAGCCAGTGAAAAGCCACATGGTGTAGCGGCAATGCTTTATAAAGTGCATTTTGATGAACTGAAGAACAGAAGCAGTGAGAAAATAGGAAGAGGAAAGGAAGAAAATATCATTAAGTGTTGGAAGAGAAGGGAAAAGAAAGGGATATAAGTAAGCAAAAACCAATATTTTAAAGCTAATTTCCGAGTGGGGGAAAAACCACAACACAGAGCAGAGCAGAAAAACAGAAATATTATTTCCTGTTGGTGGATTCTTATATTCAAGAAAAAACAAGATGTATTCCCACCATGAGTGTCCATTGGATCACATGAGAGAAACAATCATCTACATCAACCACTCTTCTAACAGGCTGAAATCTGGGATGAAGAAGGTAACAGAAAGAACCACGGTGATATGCTAGGAAATGCTTTTTAAAGCCTGGGAGCTGCAAGGGCAAGAAATACAAGGTTAAATGTAGGCCAGCTGCAGAGCCGGAGGAGTCCCCAGTGAGCAGAGCATGGGCTAGGATTTGAGAAATCTGATAGCGCTTCAGATTTATCTTCCACTTCACTGTGCTATGTTTTAGTCCCACCAATGTGAAATAGAGCTCTTTCCTACCTTTCAAAGTAAGCAATGAGAAGTAAAGTAATTTAGCACTCCGGTGGTACTGGTGTGGGTGATGAGTTATCACATAAGTGACAAATCTAAAGAAACTCTCTTTTTCCAAGTTCCTTGAAAATAAAAAAGAAGAAGAAAGAATCCAATCCCCAAAACCACTCTGAGATAATCTGTCAGTAGCTTTTGGAAGCTGCCAGTTAGACAATAGCTGAACACCGAGAAGGAAAGGCCAGCCAGCTTTTAATTTTATCTGGGACTTCTCTGCGTGGATAGCATCTGCAAACCTCCCACCACTTACAGCTCTTGAGCCCGTATACACTTGCAATGCCAGACCTGAGTCACAGTGGACCTGTTATGAGAGTGGTCACCTGGGCAGGCACCAAGATGAAACAAGCCATAAGGTAATGCTGATGCAGTGCCATAAAGGTGATGCTGGTGCTAATAGTGCCAAGCTGTCCCCAGCCCAGCACTGTGCCTGCGTCTAAGGGTCCTAGCAACAGGTACGGCGATCAGTAAAATTTATGACTAAATTATTTTGATAATATAAGTAATATGTGAACTAAATAATTTATTATGTAAATTGTGTAATTACATTTTATTTGTGAACTAGGAACTCCAGCGTGCATGTGCATTTGACTGTCCAAAGGAGTAGAGAGGTCAATTCACCTTCTCAGCCATGTCCCAGAAGCACCAAGATGCGTCTCAGTCCTCACAGTTTTGACGGGAGGAAGAGTTCCCTTAGTCATCCACAGAGAGGAGACAATGACATCTCCGCTGTGGTCTCTTCACGGGGGAGCCTGGCTGCATCTGACACAGGACCTCATGAAAATCTGATGGTAACAGCCCCAGCAGCCCATGTTGACTGGCACCGTCCCATCATCAGCAACACTGAGCATCTCCCCTGCGCCTCTAACGTGACACAGTCCTGGCAGGGGGGACATCCTCTAACCGGCCACACAACCACCGAGGCTCCCAAACGTTGGTGGCTACCTGTACCACCACACCTAGCAGCAGCAGTCATACAAGCACACCCAGCAACCTGCTTAACTAGCAATAAACTACAGAAAGTAGTAAGAGAAAGAAACAAATATGAATCTTCTAGGAGGTTTTAAGCTGCTTTTCCAGCTTTTCCTAATTTGCCTAAGGTTTTCTTTTCATTCACAAAATTCTAGTATAGATAGAAGAGGGTTTCCCAGCCTGCTTCACTTGTAAAGGCACAGCACGTTAGCAGGTAGGTAGATTTTTTTGTTTAGATAAGAGTATAGGTTGTTGCTGACATGCTGCAGATTAAAAGCAGAGGGATATCTTAAAATGATTACACTGCAGAACTCTTCAAATTAAACAATGCCCTTGTTAAAATATTTATAGGACAATAATTTTTCAGGGAAGAAAGCTAAATAACCACATTAAAGGCCTTCACATCTCAATATTTTTGATATAGAAGTTTTTTTAAATAAAATTAAAAAAAAATGAAAATCCCACAGCAACAGGAAACCCTAGCCTCAATTTTCAGGCTCATATCTCTAAGATTCCTTGTCAGATTAACCTCAGACTTTATGCATACAAAAATCCTTCTCTGGCTGGAGAAAATAATTGAAAAATTGCAAGAAGAAAGTAGCTTTTGTGCAGAAAGTCAGAAAAATGAGGCTTAGCATGTAAAGCCAGGAATAATCTTCACAGTGGAATCACTGGAGGCTTCTTAATATATGAAATATTTTTGGTTTTAAGCTCTATACCTCATAGTCTCTCTGTATTGTATTTATAGACTATCAGACTGCTAGACTTCCTATTGGTTTTTTTCTGTTTTTTTTTTTCCTGTTTCGAGACCTTCTTTTGGCAAAGGGCAGAATCTAAAGCTATTACAGTTGTCGTAGGTGAGCAGCTGTCTCACTGTTGAAATGCACGTTGTGACTCTGTCCTCTAATGTGCTCAGTGCTGATTAATGCAGGATGTTCCCAGGTGTTCATATCCAACCTCCAGTCTCTCGGCAGCTTCATCACTGGGGGCCAAGTGCCTTAACTGTGGGACCAGGCTGAAGGGTCTGCAAATAGCCCTCACCTGCTGGCCTGAAGGTCTTGCTGGCAAAAGATACACCGAGCCACAGTCACTGCCATGAGCTGTGGCAAACGCTTTTGTTTTCACAGAGAGAAACCCAGCCCCACCTGGTTCTTCCCAATGGTTTGTGATTTTTGCCCTGGTGGTTCTGGTCTTGGCTGGCTTCTTCAACCCACTCAGCTGGTTAGAGGCTTCCTGTTATCAGAAGTGAAGAAATATCACCTGTTCCCTTCCAGTGTTAAAATCAGCTGCTCGTTACTCCCCTGCCAGCTTGATGGAGGTGAAATCCAGGACCCTCCCTGCTTCATTGAGGAGGTGAGTTTGCAAACTGTGGATGGTTAGTAAGAGAGGTGTGCTGAAGGTTTGCCCAAGCAGGTCAAAGGCATGCTAACCCAAAATATTGCCATTTCCTTGAGCTTTGTTTCTTAGGTCACCCAGCCCAGCCCTTGCTTTTGGTAATAGCAATTCTTGGGTGCATTTTTCCCCATTAGACAGAGTGCTTGGCTGCTGGTAACTTCGTTATATGTATCGTTTTGCAACACAATATGCTGCTTTAGTTCTGGCACAACGTTCAGCGCTTTCATGAATTATATCGATTCTAGAAGAGTCTGATCCTGCTCTTATTGAAGTCAATGACAGGACTTTCATGAAACCCAATACACACTTGCTATCCATTTAACCGCTCCTCAGAAAGCCATGAAAATATCAAGTGGCAGGAGGCAGGCGAGAGGAACGCGTTGCACTGACTCTGCAGCAGGTCGGTTCTTGAGCTCAGCCCCGGCGTTAAAGCTGATCTACGGCCCCAAAACTCTGTTTCAGTAGCCAGGATCAACAGCACGGTGGGGGTGCGGTGGCTGGGCTCCCTTCCCCTGGGGACCCCTGGCAGCTCTTTGCAAGAGGTCATCACTCTTTCCACACCGCCAGGATGCAGTAAGAAGTCCCTTCCAGCCAGCTGAGATACGGGGGCCAACTCCGTCCCTCCCTTCCCATTTCCAACCTAAGATCAAATCGATCTGGTGTCTGGTACCGGCTACCAGGGAGACATTTTTATTAAGGTTAGAAGCTGAGACCACACCTTGAGTACTGTGTCCAGTTTTGGGCCCCCTACCACAAGAAAGACATTGAGG
>JAOXJM010000012.1:69249255-69263994 GCA_026413425.1 Tringa solitaria
CCCGCGGCCGGGGGGCGGGCGCCGCACCCCCGGGGGGGGGCCGGGGGGGGGGGGGGGGTGGGCGGCGCGGCCGTCCCGCGGGTGCGGGGCAGCGCGGAGCCCCGGCGGAGGGAGAGCAGCAACCACCATTAAGGAGGAGGCTGCGGAGCTGGAGCCGGGGCGCAGAGGAGCCCTTTCATAATTAATAAGGCAGATCAGCCGAAGGAGCAAAGGGAAGGGGGGGGGGGGACACGGGACGGGGTATTGATTTCGCAGCAGAAGCTGCTCTAACCTCGGCTATTTATAGGCGCCTCGTGCCTTTATAAAGAAATACACATCAAAGAGTAAACACGTCCTTTTTACTTATAAGGCGAGAGGGGGGTGGGTGGGCGAGGGGGTGATGGAGAGGTAGGGGCCGCGAATTGGTTCGAGGTGATCTATCCCGGTGGCAAGCCCTTGCCTGTGCAATAGCTCTCCTTTGCCAATGTGTAAGGTTGGCGGGGTCTCTCTCTCTCTCCTTCGCCCTCTCGCCCTGCTCCCCCTTCCTTCCCAAGGTCCGCAATGTAATGTGTAAGCAATAGCAAATGTAACAGTTCATAAATCAAACAGTGGGTCGCAAGCCAATCTGCATTTCCCAAACGGGTTGAATCCCAGCAACGAATGCGCTCAGGAACTGGAGCCAGGCGCCTTTACCACTGGAAGCAATGTTGATTTTTTAATGATAAAATACATTATGTGTGTGTTGGGGGGGGGGGGCTTTGCAGGGCTCAGCCTCGCTTCGGCAGGCGCAGGTCTGCTTGCGTTTCCTTTTCCTTTGCCCTCCCTCTAGGCTCAATCCCCACCACCACCAAAGAAAAAGGAAAACCCTGGAGAGCAGAGCTTTGTTTAAATGGTTTGGGTTATTTTCCCTCCCCACAGAGGATCTAGACCTAAATTGATTTTTTTTTCTTTTTTTTTTTTCTTTTTTTTTTTTTTTTCCCTGTGCACCATCTCTGCATTCATGAGGTCAGGCGCTGCCGGTACGATTTCCTGTAGCACGAAATGCCAGCTGCCGAGGAGAGGAGAGGGGAGAGAGAGCCCTTGCTGGGGTGCCAGGGGCTGTATGTCTCCTATGGCCGGGCCCCGGGGACCTTTCACCGACGGCAGGCAGCCTGCTTCGCCCCGGGCTGCCCGGGCCCCGGTCCTGTCCGTTACCGGCACCGCCGCTCCCGCCGGACCCCCATCTTCCCGGCTGCCGGACGGTGCTTGTCCCTCGGAGGACGGTGGGAGGAGAGCCCCCCAGCTTTTCCTCACCCCTCGGAAGAAAGCTAAGGCTCCCTAATAAGGAGGCGATTTCCAGCTCAGTAGTGGACTCGAGTTATCTGCGCGTGAGGTTGAATTACTAACGGATAATCTCCCCGTAATTAGCACATCCCTCAATTAGCCCTGCGTTGAGGCGAATGATAAAACGGTGGCAAACGGGGGAGAAACAGCCAAGAGAGTCGGGAGGGGGCTGGCAGCGGGAAGAGGAGGAGGAGGCGGCCCGGTGGCCGTGCCCCAGCTCCTTTCCTGCCGCCCCCCGGACACCTCCTGGGGAGGGTCCCGTTTCGGGCTCCTAAAACCAATTAGCGTCCATCCCCGGGACGCAGGCCGGCTACCGGGCGAGCCGGGACGCCAGGAGGTATGTGCTTTTCCAAAACCTGTGTTGCACCCCCGGGTTTTCCAGCAGAGGCGGCAGCAAATCCCGCTCCCTCCGGCTGAGCCGCCCCCGGGCAACTGGTGAGGGGCAGCTTGGTATTTTTTTTTCAGGCAAGGTGAGCACCCAACCAATCCCCCGCTTTCCCCCCCTGTTCATTTTATAAGAGCCCCTCCGTGCGCAAGGCATTGGTTGTCCCCCCCTTTCTGTCCCTTTCCAGGTGCCGTTTGTGAAGGCTGAGTGGATTTTTTTGCTTTAGCCCAGGGACGGTTGCTTTGCCTTGCCTTGTTTTGTGGCCAAGGAAAAGACGAGCTGTCCCCCAGGTCCCAGGGCAGGGACAGAGCGTACTCGGCTTGCCTTCTGTCGCCTTGCAGCCGTAGGGTTTGCAAGGGCTGGCAGAAGAGGGCTGCGGGGGGAGGATGCGGGGTCGCCGGCCGGGCTGGTCCCGCCGCCCCGGGCAGCGGCTGCCGTAGCGAAAGCTGGAGGGGTTCAAGCCTCCGAACACCCCTCAACTCCTGGGCAAACGTGAGCTTGGGGGGTGGGGAAATCGCAGCAGAACAGATTTTTAAACGTTGGCAGTTACCACAGTAAAATTAATCTCCCACTTCAAAAATACACACACAAGGAAAAGAAATAAAAAAAAAAAAAAAAAAAGGCGAAACCCAGATCAACAGGGAAAGAAAACCACCGCTGAACCAAAAGCCAAGCCGGTGCCTTTCTAGCGGGGTGGGTAACGGGGGAGGGTTGCAGCCACTGCGGCTCTGCCTGCCCTAATTCCCGTCCCCAGCTCCCGCCGAGCAACCGCGGCCCCGCAGTCCCCGGGGGCGGCAGAAAGCTGGCTCCCTCCTTCCCCCCAGCGCTGGAGGAACCCGTCCTTGGCAATCGACTGCTCTCTGCCAGCCTCCAACCTTTTAGCAGCCTGGCTCAGCTCTGGAGGGAGGGCTGCGCCTTGCTCCCCTGCCCGGGCTGCCTCTGCGTGGCCAGGATGAAGTGGTGGTCGATTTTTTTAATTTAATTTTTTTTTTTTTTCGCTTTAAAGGGTAAAAAAAAAAAAGGTCCCTTTCTCATCTGTTCCCGGTCAAAGGCTGTAATGGAGAGATGGAGTGGGGCTGCGCCAGGAGCAAAAGCTTGAGCCAGGACAGGCAAAAGGAGAAAAGCTGTCTGAAAGGTAGCGAGGGCAGGCAGGTTGGTCCTTACGGGTGCAGCAGGGAGGTATAAAAGTAAGGTGCAGTACCCATTTCTTGCAGGACTTTCTGGTGGCTACACCCATGCCTTAGAAGAAGCAGCAAGGCACTTCTGGTCCCTGGCTGGTTTGCACAGGCTAGGGACAAACGTAGAGGTGACTCTTCCGCTCCCCTTCCTCTCCAGGGCTCTGGTTAAACCTGTGCAGTTGCTTTCCTGCCCAGTGAAATCCAGTAGGCCCCGTGAAAGGCTGACAACCCAAGGAGAGAGAGGCCAGTTCAGCCTTCCTATTCATCAGGGCTGATTCATTAATAATTAGTGCTATTAGGTGCACTACAACAGTGCCTGAGGGCCCCAATTACAGGAAAGTGAGCTTGTTAAATCTAGAGCGCCAGCTTCCCCCTCCTTTACTCCTGCCTGATGTGGAGGTGGTGCCTCCAGGGTGGGCAGCAGGAATAGCCCTGGCTTTCTAGGTATGTAGCCTCTCTGCCTTCCCCCTCCCTCCTCCTCCTCCAGCTTTTCTCTCCCCTTCTGCCTGAACTGCAGATCCTGCTTACAGGCTGCTGCAGAGTGAAGCCAATGCAGGAGGCAGCTAGCAGGACTAGCAGGAGGAGGTGGCAAACCAGGTTATTTTTCAGAGCCATTTCATTCTTCATCACAGGGCAAAAGAGAGAGCTTGGGGGGGTTGTGGGTTTTTTGTTTTTTGTTTTTTTTTATTTTTTCTAGGGGAGAGGGGATGATGGGGACAGCAGAGGAGTCTTTTTCACAAAACTAGATGCAATTTTAGTTGTCCAAAAGAGTTGCTTTAGGCTACCAGCAGCTGATGATCAATGGTGCTGTTGGCAAATATGCTTCCAGCTGGCTGCTGTCTCTCCTGAGGGACCGTTTCGACACAAGGCCCATCGCAGTGGTGGTACAGTGAGGGGCTTTCGTTTGCTCTGGGCTTAAGGACCTTCTGCTGCCCATTGAGAAGAAAAGCTGGAGGTGATATGGGAGAGAGAGACACAGCACTGTCATTGGTGAGTTACTGGTTGTTCCTTTCTCCTCTAATCCCCACGGTGGGTCTGTGTTAGAAGATATTACTCAAAGTCCCATACTCCTGAGCTAAGAATATGCTAATGGATGGACAGGCTGTGCTGTCATAGGCTTTGCCTTTCAGGAGACTACTGCAGAAATAGGTTTAAATTATTCAAATGGTCAGAAGCCCCGCCTGTGGCCTCTACCCTAGCTTTTTGGTTTTATTGTTTGCTTTATTTTTTGTTTGTTTGTTTATCTCCTAAGCTGATATTAAGAAAAGATGGAAACACCTTGCTGAAAGTGAGAATAGTCATTAGTTCACCCAAGTGCTGTTACCCACCAGCAGAAATCCATGCCTGCAGGTGCTGGAACTCTCTTCAGCAAGAGAAACAGCACTGCTACAGGGGACAAACAACTAACTCTGACCTTCTTTACACAGTTTTTCTCTGGGAAAAAGTATCCTCTGAAGTCAATATGCGTTCTTCCTAGGTAAGGATTTTGAAAGCTCAGTTTTGCCTCTGACAGGGATGCTATCTAAATAAGAACAGGTTCATGCCACCAAAATATGAAGTGTTTGTGTGTACATCCAACTTTGCACCACCAGGTTTCTTGCCTATTGTATCAATTTATTAAGGAGTGTGAAAACCTTACTAGATCTTTCAAGCATAAAAGATCAAACCTGCAGGACACTTTTTCACCTTTTTTTTTTCTTTTTTTTTTTCTGTGAAGCAGCAGACTCAAGAAGGGATGGGTAGTGCATCCTTTAATACCAGTTTAATACTTTGATAACACTTTGGATACTATTGCATATTCAAACTGATGCTTCCTAAGACAGGGAACAAAAAAGCACACCCCAGCGAGCCAAACAAACAAACAAAAAAAAAAACAACCAACAAAAAAAACAACAGGAGAAGGAAGAAAGGAAGAAAACATAAAAAAATCATCACTGATATTGTCGGAAATTGTTTTAATCAGATTTATCCCTCCTTAAACTGTCTCTTTGCTACAGACACTATCAGTAAGTTTTCTTCAGGACACGCTAGGTCCATGGTCTAATTCTGCCAAATGCTCCTCTTCAAGAGTCAAAACAAGCACCTCTTTGTCAGACCTTCTATTAGTAGTATCTTGAGTACGAGAAGTTTTACAGTAAATTGATAGTTTAGTATTTATGCCCCTTTCTGCATTTCACTTTGACTGGGTAGTGAAAGAGGTCTTAACTGTTCCTGTGCTCCTTTGGGACACTTTCAATTTTCCAGTCCTCTGGCACAAGCTGCCCTTCGCAAGGGAATGATTCCTGTAAAGTCACAGCCCCATTTAATTTCCCATATTCCAAGAAACCCTAAATTATGTTGTCAGATGAAAAATCCAGAACATATTTTGTTAGCATGGAGCATTGGTCACATTAGTTTCGCAACGCCTCATTTAAGGATCCAGTATGTCAGAAAATTGTCCTAAGCCTTGCTTTTTATTGAGGCTTAATAGGCGCCTTTGTCCCTTTTACTAGACCTGCGATGCAAGACTCAGTTTTGTTCTGTTGCCAAGACGTTCCATTTGATCTCTCTCACCCTTACTTCCACTGTCTATTAAAGGGGAGTAACACTGAGATATTTGATGGGTAAAAAGTGCTACACGAGGAGGTAGGCATTATTAATTAGAACGATCTTATTTTATCTTTTAGCTTTCATCAGAAGAAAAACATCTGGATTGAAAAGACAACAGCAGATAATAGGTAAAGGATGCTTCCCTGAGGCTTCATAGATCTGCTGTGTAACAGCAAACATTCAGCCCTGGGAGCGCAGGAGTTGCGGTTCACGTCTCCCGCGGAAGAAGCCTCATTTTAAAGAATATTGTAGCATGCCTACCTAATGCAGATGCCGTGCTATAGGCATTCCAGGCTGGGAATTTCAGCCTGTGTCCTTGGCTAGGCTGTTGAGGACAAGTGGCAATACCTGTCCTTCTTGCAGAGATCCCAGTCCGTCTTCAGCCATGCCACTCTCTGCTGGCAAGCTCCCTGGTTTTGCTGTGCATCAAAGGTTCGTTTCATTTCCTTCCCTCCCTTTTTTTTTCAGGTGTTGGTGATTTGTACTCTCTCCACCTAAATCAGAGATCTGGCACATCAATACTTGGAAGGCTTAGGAGAAGAAGAAAACATCGATATTTCACTGAACACACAAAGTTGCACAACTCCCCTATCTCCATTTTAACGTCAGCTGTGGTTAGTTTGGGTTCTTTTTCTGTAAACGGAGTGATTTCAGCTTCTCTTTGAATCCCACCCGTGTGAGTAGCTTGTGTTCCCCCATTGCTAGCATTAACAAGGAACTGTGAGGAGTTTGGTCAGGCTCACTAGTCAGGCAGCCCTGGGGTGTCTGACTTTCCAGGAAAAGCTGCAGCAGGAGTAAGGGAGAGCCAGTCTGTGCACCAGCCACAACTTTTGCTGGTCTTCAGCTTATGCCCCAACTCAGGCTCGTGTTAAACGAATTGCCATTAGCAACTGCAGTATAGACAAATGCAAAGAAAAACGAGCTGGACGCTTAGTCACGGAGCTGTGCTTAGAAATGATGGCCCATTATAAGGCTTTTTCACTGACTACAGCGGCGCCGTGCCAGCTCACGGCAATTTAGGACTTTCTCTGCTCGCCTTAGTCCGTGGTCTGAAGTTTCTGATCTCATCCTCTGTGTGAACTAGATCATGCAAATGGGGGTATCAGAGCCACAAGGAAGTCGAGCAGATTTCGCATGAGTACTGGCCTGAGAAGGAGAAGCAATTAGGTCTAAATTCGCTCTGCCGGCCTGTCGTCTCTGAGCTCCCCCCCCTGCTGCTCTGTAACTGGAAGCCCTGTGCTCTAGAAGAAGGGGAGAAGAACATTTTGCCCATGCTCATATTAATCAAGTCGTCTTGTGAGCTGCTGAATCTGTGAAATTGTATCTCCCATGGTGTTCAGTGGTAATGACTGTCTCCTTTGTGGACTCTCTGTTGTCTAGTAATAGAGTTGTGTTTCTGCAGTGGATGCGCTCCCAGGGTTTTTCTCCTCTGCCTACCTACCTCCACAGCATTTGTAGGCAGCTCAAACCTTTGAGACTTCCATTCCCTGTCAAGTTTGATCAAACTCAGCTCACAGGCTCAAAAATTATTTAGGAGGGACTGACTGGCACTTGCACAGACAGTGTGATCTCATAAGCTTCCTTCCTTGGGAAACTAGGCTACCAACCTAGCAACGGGGGAAAAAAATGCCATCGTGCTAGCAAAAAGGACCTAAACACAGGGAGGAAAGAGGGAAGGTGGGAGAGGAAAGTGAAGCTGTTTTGAAGGGAAAAAAAAATCACTGCCTCGTGGTTGCAGAACATTGCATATTTAAAGGACCAATCTTGGAGAGGCATGCTGGAGAAAATATCCTCCAGGAGATGGCAAGATCTCTTGTGAAAATTTGTAGAGGAGGGAAATCATCCAGATTCATCTCTCCACCAGGCATCCTAAACACATATTTACATGGTAAGGATTGTCACCGGTGGTACCTGTTTCTCTCTACTGACTAGAGGAAGACACAGACACAACTAGTGTGCAACCAGTGCGTCTGCAGTATCTGAAGTGAGGTGGGTCCTATCCCGGGGGGAGTAATTCTCTTACTGCTTTCTCCTTCAGACCAAAGCTTTCCATGGTGCTGCTGCAGGGTTTGTTACTCCATGTATCATGTTTGTATTTTAGAAAAGCTATCTTAATAGCTGCAGATGTGTGCATGGTTTTACTGGGCATTTATAAGCACTTACCGTCTGTGCACTAAAAATTTTCCCATCTTTGTATTTTACAGAATAAAATCCTTTAAGTGAGCTTTAATGATTCTAGTACTACTTCTTTACAAATTAGAGAGCTGTCATCCTGTTTTTATTTGACATCATACAATATTTGAGTCTGTCAAAAGTATTATAGTGCGTACTCATACAAATTCATATTTAATTTCAGTAATTATAATGTCACTAATTGTATTTTTGCACCTGATACAATTACTGACATTCAGCTCATGAGCTCTGCTTTTTTCGTTCTGGATTTAGGTGTTCCTTATTCTTTAATCTTACCCACCTACTGCAGATTGTATACACAATGAAACTAGGAAATAAAGGCTCAGACCTTCCCATAAATGTCTGTGAGTCAAATGCAGGAGCTAGTTGAAACTTTGGCTGTACCCAAGGCGCAGGATATGCTCAAAACCCCACTCCCTACAACTGTGTCATTTTTATGAGGCTAAGGGGGGGTTGTGTCACCGGGATGCTGCACAGTGCTTAAGTGCTTGTACTCGCCTATTGCTAAAGGCCTTCCATTTGCAGTTTTTTGAGGTCTTTTTTGCTTGTACCCTTTCACTTAACATACCCTGCGACTGCTATGGCAGCTCCTCGGCCTGGTATCTCAATACTCTTCTCCTCAAGGTCTTGCGCTGGTGTGTTCCTGGAGAAAGGGCTTGCTTTCCTATGCCTCAGCCACCTGTCTTGTCCTCTTCTCCTCCACCTTCTCATCGTGTTGCGGTCGAGTTACAATTTACAGCCTGCATTGAGGTTCCCCTACTCTGTCCACCTGGTGCCTTCTAGAATGATGACTCCATATTAGAACAAATACAACAGATAATGAGTAAATAATAGTCATTTTAATATATGATAAGTATTATCTAATTACAGATGTGTACAAGTCTTAGCAGCCAATTAGAGAGCAAAATTTGTACCTAATTAAGCATAATCCAGTCAGTGCCAGTGTTGTCATCAGACAAAGATCACTGAAAGGCAGCTTGAGCAGGCTTTAATGAAGGGTGCAATTTTACTGGGGGAAAATTATAGGGAGCAGGTTTTGACATGATTGTCATTCCCTGCCATGCTGAAGTGGACAGCTAGGAGAGGAACTTCACCTGAGGACCCCAGCTGCATCTCTTCTTGACTGGCCACTGAAGACAATTTCCCCTTTAACCTTGAACTTGATATATGCCATCAGCTACAAAAATGGTGAATAAAGCATGTGGTTTGTGCCTATCAACCTGTCTCAGCTGTTTTTGTGTTAAAGCACAAAATAAAAGAACTATTTGGGCCATAGAATCATAGAATGGTTTAGGTTGGACCTTCAAGATCATGTAGTTCCAATGCCCCTGCCATGGGCAGGGACACTTCCCCACTAGACCAGGTTGCTCAAAGCCCCATCCAGCTTGGTCTTGAGCACTTCCAGAGATGGGGCATCCGCAACTTCTCTGGGCAACTCCTGTTCTGGAATTCCTGCTCTGTACCAGCAGAGCTTGAGGTCAGTGATCCATCTCAAACATACCTAAGACCTATTGGCTTCAGGGTTATGGACCACACAGAAACTTGTTTTTGTTCAATATCATTAACAGCAAACCTTTCATGGACAGTACATCTTTATATTGCCATATGTCAGTATTATCGCCTATTATTTCACATCTATTATTTCACTTTAGGAATGGTTTTTATTATTTTAGGTTGAAAACTCTTCCCAACTGTCTTAAGTTAAACCAATATAAATTTAATTTAACCTGAAGGGACAATTGCTGTGCTTCTCTCCGCTGTTAGCAGTATGTGGTGCAGCAGGGTTTCGTGTTCTATCACGGAGCCATGGCTGCATCCAGGCTGGAGTATCCATATGGCAATGAGCACTGACTTCACTCAGTCTCACTGTTCTAGCTCACCTGCAAAGAGAAAAAAGCCCTCTGACTGAGTGATCAAATTCACTGCTGGGTAAAAATGTACATAATCCCAGATTGTAACAGTAGTGCTTGACCTGGGTGCCCAGTGATTGATGAGTGGGCAAACTTCTTCGGAGCAGAGACCAAGAAGTCTGCAGAGTTGCTGTCTTGGAACTAAAAGGACAAGAAAAGATGTGTCTGGAGAACTCAACCTTAACAATGTCAGTAACCTAGAGGAGGATCTACCATCCATAAACCAAACATGCCTGAACAAAAAAATTTGACTTCCCTCCATCAAGACACCCACTGCCTCAACGTACCAAGCAGCATCTCCACAACAGGCACCCAGGCAGCCATCAGAAACATGGCCCATATCTGATGGCTTACAAATTGCCAGTGAGGGTGATTCCATATCTCCTCAGTCTCTGCTGCACTTTCTTTACTGTCAAAAGGATCTTTTTCCTAAGCCTAACCTGACTTTTCCAGCTTTAGAGGTGACTATGAACAGGTTAGCTGAACACCTACCAGGAGTGACGTGGATCAGTTGTGGACCTCAAGATCTCTTTTGGGCCTCTCCAAACCTCTGTCATGGCTTCCTAGAATTTCAGTGTGATAAATAAACAGCTGCAGGAAATATTTGCTCTTTTAAAATATTTGCTTTTGCAGAACACGTGCTTTTAATTTACTAAACAATATTATTTGGTCATCAATCATTACCACCACTGAATTCATGAAAACATTTGCTGACCAGTATAAAACCAGCTTTTCCGAAGTCTTACTGAGGTAAAGAGTTCCAAACAAGCACATGAGGTTGCTCTTGCACTGGAAAGTCAGGATATCAGAGAGATGAAAGAAGTTCCAAGACATGAAACTGTACTGGACACCTGCACACAGCCTGCTAAGTGTGTAAAATAATCAGCCCTGAAACAGTTAGCAGTATTGCCACTTAGATTGCCGTATCATGCTTCAGACTTAATCCAACCTAGGTTAACTAAGGGACCGGAGGGGCGGGTAACAAGAAAACCAGTAACTGATCTTGCTGACATTTGTGCTGAAGCCTATCTAAACTTACTGTTCTTTGGGACACTTTATGCTAGTTGGGGACAACAAGGAAAAAACATTTTTCTCTCTTTGGGCCAGTGACCCCAGGCTGACATCCAGGCAGGAGAAGCAGGGAGCTGGCATGCTCAGAATGTGTAACCTGGGTGTCTCCTCCAGAGATGTGCCAGCCACTGGCTGCTGCTGGCTTATGGCAGAAGATACAGCAGCAGAGCTACCCACTGGGCAGTCTGACCTCTGCCAGGACTCGCTGTGAAGCATTCCTCTGCTGCTAAGTTTTGAGAGCTTCCCTGTGTTTGCACAATGTTAGCAAATGCTCCAATCCCTCACGTACCGAAGGGGGAAGTAATAAAACAAAGCTGCTACGGTATCACTTTATGTACCAGTCATACAAGCACAGCCTCCCTCAGGCTCTGTCTCCTTTCTTGCCCGGTGGCATTCAAATACTAGTTACAAGACCAGAGAAACATCTCTATCTGTGTGGACAGGTCTCTGCTCTCCTAGCTGGGGTAGAAGGAAAGTCCTCTCAGTCAGATCCACCACGTCCTCAGCTGGCTACCCTTCTCTCCCATGGCTTTTTTGCAGCACACCTTTTCCCAGCAGCTTTATAAACTATATTCCCCCCAGCAACCATAACTGGTCAGCTGCGACCTCCAAACATCAGACCCACTTTGACACTAGGGATAGTGCCTCCTGGCAGCATGTCTTGGAGACGTGGTGGACTCCCAGCAAAGGGAGCAGATTATAAGGCAGTGGAGCTTTAGTGTTTTTACACTGTGACAGGCAAACTTTTGTATCTCAGGTTACTTGCAGAAGCTGCTTCAGTAGAACAAGTTGCAGGAGGAAACACAGTCAAGAAGAAAAGGCTTACCCTGAATACTGCCATTCAGTGTACAGGAAAGCTGCTTGGATACATGCAGAGGTTTGCCACAATTTCCTGTGTAAACAGCACTTGGCTTTACCACGTGGACTCAGTACCTTGCTCAAAGGAGCCAGAGTGAAAATTGACCTGGAGACACTCTGCATTTAGCACTGAGAAATGAAAGTTCTTGGGCCTGTGAAGCCCTGAGGTGGAGCTTTAAGTATGTATTTAAAGGTCAGACAGCAGCTTTGGCAACTCATTTTAGCTCTATTCCTCTGACACGTTCCTAAAATGGGCTTAGTCTCTGGATGCACCTGTTAAAGAGTATAGTGTGAACAAAATCTTTTATGATCATAAAAGCAGAGTTCCAAGTCATATTATACCTTTGAAGAACTATAGCTCTGGAGACAAATTTAGAGCAAAAGAATACACTGACTGCAGCTTGGACTATTGCATTTGGTGCTAGAGATGACCATGTGGAAGCTGTATCTGGAATATAGAGAATATATACTCCATGTATCATTTTCCAGGTCAGTGAAACTCCATATACAAAATGCAGCCACCAGGAAATTTCCTTGGATTTGTGGCACTGAGGGAAATTCTCTGAGTTGCTCTGGGCTTGATTTTCAAAGGTACCAGATCCTCTCCGTTCACAGTGTTATCAACTGGAGCTGTAGTTGCTGATCTTCAAGCTTAACCAGAGATTGAGTTATGGACTTCAAGACACTAATGAAATACTTTGTTCTGCTGTGAAGATATGGGTCAGCTGTAGCTTTTAGTTCCATGTCTTAACTGCCTCAGGGCTGGATTGATGGGAAAGCTATTTTTGAAAGAAAAAAAAAATAATGATCATGTAGAAAAGAAAACTGCAAAAATAGTCTTAGGCCATTTTGGGTGTTTTTGAGCTGTGTCCCACCACCTTTACCTGTTCTCGCTGAAATGCAGGCTTGGTTGTATGACTTCTATTCTCTGAAGCTGTGTTTTTTTATAGGCTTAGCCAGACTCCCTTAGATAATGTTTTTTCACTTGCATCACCAGGCAAATTCTGACACAGATCTTCAGCAGGTGGAGGAAGCGGCTTGTTCTGAATCTCCCCTGAAATCAGCTGATGGGACAATTCTAGATAATGCAGGTCCCCATGCAAGTTTCAGATGCAGGGCTGCAAATTATTCCTCAAGAAGTTTATCTTCCTGTTCCCCTTGCACCTGTTCCCCTTTGCACTCCACCCCAAAACTGTTCCATCAGCCTCTGAAACCTCCCTTCTGTGCCCTCTCTTGGATATTTAGGTCCCCAGGACAGGCTGAGCCCAGGTTAAAGATACAGTGGAGCATTGTGTGAGCTGCAGGGCAGGAGCGACCCTCACACAGTTGACTTCAGCCAGCTGCCCCCAAGAGGCAGCCCCCAGGCTGGCTCCCACCCTACAGCACACGGGAAAGGAGGACTTGGCACCCTCTGCCTCGCAGGAGGTGTGGGGTAGGAGCTGGCACATGGGCAGTCACAGACTCGTGTCCACGACACAGGACTGAGCAAGTGGGACAAGCCCATGTGTCCCCCTGAAGCAGAGAGCCCAGCCTGGCATTGCCTTCTGGAAGCACCTGCTTTTCTCTGAGCATCAACTGGAAAGTTTCTATAATCATCTTGTAGATACCTGTGATGGCCTAAAAGGAATAAAGTAGCCAGAGATGGCCTGAAAGCCTGAATAGTTCCCACAGTTGCTTTAACCACAGTAAGGTTAGGGTGTTTTTTCCATTCCTGCATATAAATTGTAGACCAGAGACCTAATGAGCAAGAAAAACATAGAGGAAAGCCAAATTCTAAGCTTTTTTGATTTTTTTTCCTCCAGGGATATCATGCTGAAGGACACCTGAGAAATGCCTGTTGTCCTCAGCTGCACAAAGGGGGCAGAATCAAATCAGAAGAGGTGAACTGCTTTGCCAGTCAAGTATGAAGTTATGCAATGGTAGATCCTCCCAGATGGCTTGTCAAGTACCTCTACTGAGCAGGGACAATTACAGAATAAGGGCAGCATCACTCAAGAAAATTTGCAAAAGTGAAAGACGAGAGCATTTGCAACCCACTAAATGTTCCTTCATAGCTTTGTTGCTTAACAACAACTTGGTGAAGGACCAATACTATCACCAGTCACAGGCTCTTGTGGACAAGTCTCATCTAGCTCTGGGCTTTCACTTGCAGCCAGAACATTTTGTCAAATGCCTTTTTCATTTGCTTGGCTGATCAGCAGGCAAACACACCAGCCTTTATTCTTAGCCATCCTTTAGCGAAGCAGATAGGTCAGCTAATATTAATGGTTTAAGGTAACTGCTGTTTACCTATTGCAAACCACAACACAGACTTCAACACGTAGAATATTAATCAAAATTATCCACAGGAGCTTCAGTGGTCTAATGGGAAGTGTCCCTTTCCATGGCAGGGGGGTTGGAACTAGACGATCTTTATGGTTCCTTCCAACCTAAACCATTCTATGATTCTACCATTCTATGATTCAGCAGTGCTTGCTTGAAACGCTCTCCTACTGTTGGCAAGGGCAGCTGGAGCCCTCTGAGAGAGGTTTAAGCGAGTGCAGCTCATTCACCTACGTCATGCCTCTGTGTTGTTTCCAATCATCTATCCTGATTAACACCCTGTGTAGATGCTGTTATCACAAAATCAGAGTGCATTGTTCCTGCCTAACTCAACTCTTGAGCTGCCCTTAAGAAACGGCAATGGCACTTTATATTTGCGCCTTACCTTAATCAGTGATAACTTGCAAGTGCAGGCAAGTCCTGGGATACATGAGTCATTATCTTAGAGGAGTGAGAGCAATGTAACGAGTATGCTGAGCAGTCGTGAGGGAGGATCTTGTATCCAGCCAGCTCATGAAGGGGGTCTGAAATGAATTTTACCTTGGAGGTTTTGGGAAAGAGAAATAGCGTTGGTTTTCACTTGATCAGTGAAAACCAAAGGAAACCAGTGTGTTGATGGATGCACTCTTTGCATTGTCCTTGCATAACAAGTTGGGGAAAACACCATTTCACCCTCGTATCAAATGTCTCCTACAGATGTTGCTCACTGCAGAACGCTGCCTGTTTTGGTGGCATCCATGTCTATGGTAGCAGCACTCATGGAGAATAGCCATCCATCAGACCTGCAAATGGAGGAAGATTGCCAAGTTACACAGGATCTCATCAGTTGGGCTCAAATGGGCAGTTAGATACTAACCCATGTATGAGAAATTGCTCTTTAGATTAGATATTAGGAAGAAATTCTCTACTGTGAGGGTGGTGAGGCACTGGA
>JAOXJM010000012.1:69275538-69317695 GCA_026413425.1 Tringa solitaria
TCCCTTCCCTTCCCTTCCCTTCCCGTCCCTTCCCTTCCCTTCCCTTCCCTTCCCTAGATCACTCATGTGTGTGAATACGCTAAGCCCAAGACAAACCAGCAGCCACACGCTCTCTATCCAGCAGTTCATAGCTGCACCCAACTTACCCTAAATTCAAGTGAAACAGCAGCTGTCCATCTGGTGCACCCTGGGACAGGCCTGGGAATCTGTTTGGATGGGGAGGGATGCCTCTGAGTTTCCCCAGATGCGATCTCTCTTGCAGAGGCAGCAGAGCCAGCACGTGGCCTTTGCAGCGCCATGCACACAGCTTTGCAGGCTCTGAGCACGTGGATGCAGCGTGGCCAGGTTTCTGTGGCTCCCTTCTCGTGGACTGTCCAACCTTCAAGTGGCTCGAATCCAAAGGGCAGCCAGAGAGAGGAGACATAGCAAATCAGCAGTCCGACATCTCGTTCCTTTGGTTCTTTTCTCAGCTTGAAATTCATCCAGGTGGAAAGGACCCGGTGAGACAAGCGTTGCCACTTTGGGTACCTGATGGGGCACTGGCAAGGTGGCAGCAGTGGAGCCATCGGTGCCAGCAAGTTACCTGCAGGAATGTGCTCCCAAAGAGGATAGTGTTGGACACAGGTCAGCCAACGCAGCTACGCTTAGGCAGGTGGCACAGCCCTGTTCCCCGTGGGAGGGTGTTTGTGGCCACTGCTCTAGCCCACACACTGATGTTATTCTGCTGCTTCTTGCCCCAAAGGTGCAGGTTATGGAGATGGGGAAAAGGAGTGAAAGGAGTTCACCCCCTTTTCTTCTTGTGAGTTTGTTATCCCTGTTACTCACTGGGTTCCCATACAGGATAGCAAAAGGAACAGGTACTGGTGACCTTCTCCTGCAAAGAATGCAGATGTATATTATACCTCAAAATCCATCAGGATGGACTTTGTGCCTCTGACAATAGATCTCCTACCATGGCATCTCAGGGCAGGCCTCTCTGACCATTTCCACCTCCTCAAGATATTTTTCCTGTTTACCAGAGCAGCCACAATATTTGTAGGCGGTGAAAGACAGGTTAAAGGGCTGCTGGTACCTGCAGATGGCTACATGAGTTATGGCACAGAGCGAACTAATCAGAGAGATATGCACAGCAGATTTTATTTTCCCATCTGTGAGATACACATTGGGCTCCACATTCCTGTAAAAGAAAACATTAAAACCATCCACTATCTCTGGAAAATTGCTGAATGACAGCATGGGGAAATGGGGGTTTCTTGTTGACAGGGCTCTCTACTAAATAAAAACTAGCTACAGTCAATGTTACCTGGGCTAAACAAGAGTAGACAAGTTGACTATGTATGTTTTTGCATCCCCATGGCAGGGTGAAGCTCTTGGACCCTGGTGCAAGGAAGGAAATGGGATTCCCCTATCCAGATGTTCACATATTTTTCCACCTTCAGCTCAGCACCTGAGCCTCCCATCTCCCTTGGACACTGTGCAGCTGAATATCTCACACCTGAATCATGTGCCACATAATATGTCGACATATTATGGCAACCTGGTAAAAATCAAGCATTTCACAAAATAACTGTGGTGCTTGGGCATTTTGCCATCCACCAACTTTGCAAGTACCACTGTGATTTGCAAGAGCTGCTCTTCAAGAGCCTAATTTTGCAGAAAATGCAGAGCAGAGAGTGCAAATGCCCTGTTGTCCCAAAGTAGATTAACTCACCTTCCGCAAATGAGTCCTCTAAAAAAAAAAAAAAAAGAAACCATGTTATTTCAGATCCTCCAATAAAATTTCCATTTTGTGGAAGCCCTGATAACTATAGTCATTTCATGAGAAGCAGCGCCTACATGTATAAGCACACACATAGACACCAGCCACTCTGCGTAGGCATATGTGTACGCATGCATATGCACACACAGCTACCGCGTACGTCTATACATTCATATGCTAGAGATAGGTACAACATCTCCATGTAGTCTCATAGTTAAATGAGCAATTTTTAATATGCAGACGTAGGTGTGGATGGTATGTGTGCCTCCCTCCCACGGGCATTTGTAACTGTGTGCCTCTCTTCGCATGCATGAACAGCCTGTATCTGCATAAAAAGGCTACAAGTCGGCATTGGCAGTGTTCTGCTCTTCCTGAAGGAAGAGCTGATGTGTTTAATAGCTCCAACTGGAGCAGGAGCGGGCAGCTCGTCCCAGCAGTACACTGCGGTTTCCTAGGTAACTGAACTTGAAATAAGGTGATGTCTGGAACTGGGTTTTATCAAATCAATTTGCTGAAGGTGCATACATGGGGAAAAAAACCCCACCATGTAGCATACTACTCACTGTAAGAGCCAACAATATACCATTTATTTATTTTGGTAATTGAAGAGTTTGTTGTCTTTTAATGATCAGCAATGACATTTTCCCATTGAAGCCATCTGTGGGGGCAGGGACGTGTAGAAAATATGACTGTGCATGTTATGCATTATTTACACAAGGCCACAGCTATGTGCTTTGCAGACAAATGAAGAAAAGACAGACCCCTGCCCTGAGGAGGCTGCATGATGAGCACGGGCCCCACCTTGCCTGTTTCTGGTACCTCGCTTTACCCACATGAGCAGCCAGAGTAGAGCAGCCAGACTGACGTGGGCCAAGTTTCTTCCTGTCATAGACTTCCCACACAACGGTGGGCCACATGGTTGGGGCAAGGTCTATAAAATATTTGTGTGCTTACCTAGAGTGTCTGGCTGAATCTGAGATCAGTGGGAGGGAGGGCAATATTAATAGGAAAATGAGATGTAGCTTCTCTGGTTATACCTTCGCCCAAAAACCCTAAATGAGACGAGGGCCTAGGATCCAGAGAACATTTGCTTCTTCTATTTAATTACATCCATCATACATTTGGTTTGTGCCAAGTAGCACTTAAACAATTCCTAAGCACTGTCTGAGCATGGCTTGGGCCAGGTAACGTAGGAAGCAATACAGAGTGTGCCATTTTGGTATGTCTTCCTGCACTGCCCTCCAGCAGAATTTGTCCTCACACAGCCCTCTTGCTCTCACACCAGTCCTCAGATCACTCTGAACTCAGCATCATTCTGTTAAAAAAACACATTAGTAGGAGCTGCTTGTTGCCGTTTTTTTAATTAGATGAGGCAACTGCACTTGGTCATGGCAGGGCCATGGAAGCAATCAACATGGCTATTCTTATTGCAACCCAAGAGGGACCAGGTTAAGCAAGAATGGTGGAGTCTCTCACTATCTGCTTTTAGACTGAGGGAAATGGAAGTAGGGCTTCCACAAGCCCATTGCCCAGAATACAGACAAAATAACCCAGCTAAATATGGCTTACATGCACATGTCCAGTCAGAACCACCTGTTCACCAGAAATGCATGTGACACCAAACTGTACCAGCTCTGTGAGAGAGGGACTACCACCATGACCATTAGCAAACCTGGCCCAAGATCAGAGATCCTGCCTATTCAGGTTCATTCAACCCCCTTCATAACCTTTGTGAGGAACTGGAGCCCTCTACATCCCAGGTGTGGATGCAGAGGATACATCCCACCCATGATGTAGAAGGCTCCAACCCACCATTTCCTCAACTGATGGTCTTCTACAGCACCTGCATCAGACAAAACAGCAGTAACCTGTGACCACATCTGCCTAACAACCCCCCCTGTGTCAGCAAGCTGGGATCCATGTGCCCAGCATGTACATGGGGTAAACGGGATGTCTTTTCCTGGCTGGACATTGGAAAGAGTTTACCATTTCCCTTTCCCTTCTTTCCTTTTCCCTTCCCTTTTCCTTTCCCCTTTCCTTCCTCTTCTCCTTTCCTTTTTTCTCTTTTGTTATTTTCTCCAAAAAGTAACTTTCACAATGAGAACTCATGTATCCCATCAGATATGAGCCCAGTTTATACACCTTTGTACATGTGAATCTGTCTCAACATTCTTTGTTGCAACACCCGGGAAATTGGGCTTTTACTAGTGCATGATGTTTAAGGCCATCCAAAGGAGACAACATACTTTGTCCTTCAGGCTATAGCGTACCACCATGGGTAGCCAGTAAAGAGCAGACCAGCCCAGCACTCTTCAGCGTGGTCAAGCAGGAATCTTTCACAGAACAACCTGTTCTCCTCTGGAAGCACCCTCTGCTTGCTGGTTGAGCACTGGTAACAGCAATAAATACTACATCCCCTTCCTGTACAGCACAGGCTGCAAACAGCAAGAGCAGAGTGACCTGTTCCAGGAAAGACAGCCTGACTCCACCCCAAACTCAACCTGAGACCAGTTATGTGGTGCTGGAGGAAGAGAAAGAAAACCCAGAGCCTTGTACGAGATATGTTCTGAGAGGACGCCCCACAGAGCAGTTGTGAGCCGGCAGTTTGTCTAACAGCCTCCACCCCATTCCAACCTACTCGCTGGCCCCACACTGCTTGCACATGATCAAGAGTCAGAGATTACTAGTCTACAGAGGTGGCATCTCTTCTCCATTGGCATGGGATTGATCTGACGTGGCCAGCCATGCCTCTGCTGGCTCCAACCCAAAGGAGTTGTCTGTCCCATTTCCCCTGGGCCTGGGGAGATCGCAAAGGCAGATGCAGCACCCACTTAACCAGAGACTGGTAACCCAGGGTGAAGCCTGCAGAGCCCAATTTGGGTTTTTTTAGAGCCCAAGCATGTTATGGTGCCTCATATATGGGGCAGGAGAAAGGGGTCTGGGGGATGTGCAAGAAACATGTGGCATGCCTCATGGCACACAGCTGATGCTGCAGCCTGTGCCTACTAACTTGTGGTTGCATTCAGGGGTGACCCTCACCCTGTTAGTTGTTACAGCCCACTTGGTTATTCTGGCCTTGGGGGCACCAGACAGCTCTGGGAATGCTTGTTACTATTATTAACACAGACATGGTGTCTGTGCCCATCTGCAGCACTTCCTTTACCTCACCGGGGTGTTGTGAGGACAAGTACCTTAAAAGACTGAGTCAAATGGGGCATCACAGTGATGGAGATCATCAGAGCACTGGCTATAACAGCAGAAGATGATGACACATCAGTGCCTATGCTTCCACCATGTTTTGTTTAGTCTGATGTTTCTAATACCCATGATAGACCTGTGTCTAGGACAAAGGCTCCGGAGGAGGCTGGTACAGCAGCACCAGGAATGCTTTGTGCAGTTGCCACCACTGCATTCAAAGGGCTACATGCAGGCTTTCAATAATCTGAATACCCCACTTTGATCTGAACGTGCTCTGCATTTAGCTTCTGTCTTTTCCTGGTGTGCCTTTGGGGTGCAGAACAGTGCTGAAGCTTGGGCTTTGGCAGCTGCAGGACAGAGGAACCTCCAGAGCATCCTGGAGCATGGCCTACCCTGCATCCCATGCACCGTGTGCCCCATAACTGCCTGACAAAGCAGTTCCCACACGCTGGCAGCCAAATTGCTGGCATGTTCTGATATGGAGTTCCTGGATGCTCTGGGGTGCTTGCCCATCATGCCCACAGGTTCCATGTCTCTACAAGAGTCCAGTACTAAGGACAGATGGCCTCAGGGCTTCCTTTAGCTTGCAGCATCCTCCAAAGCTACCCAACATCCCAGAGTGTAAAAAGTCTTTAAAAGACAGGAGACTATCTGAGTTTATCCTGTGGCAAAGCAGGCTGGAGCAGTTCAGCAATCTGCAGTGCCCATTAACAGAGATGCTATGTGATTTCCAAGGATGAATCCATGTTCCAACAGCTTCTTCCAAGCTAAATTAGCTTTGGGATATATGATTGCAAACCCGCAGCAATTAGCAGATGGCTCAGGATCAAGTCTGGGACCTGATGTGACCGCAGTCAAATGCAGAGGACAACTTCAGCTTCCAGTTTGATACTGTGTCATCTTAATGTAAGTGGGGTTTTGGTTTTGCTTTTAACTGATGTCTAAACCAAAAAAGGAGGGATCTATTTTTATTTAGCAAGATATGCAGAAGCCTTATCAGCAAAAAATATTGCCTGCAGTGTAGAGATGTTACATTTCATTTCAGGCAAATGCTGCTAGGGCTGCCTGGGATGTGACAAAACATCTGACTGATTGTTCTCCAAGTGCTGCTCTGTAGCCCTTGGAAAATCAACACATTAAGTTTTCACTATAGGCAAGCAATTAGGCACAGAACCATTCAAATGAAATCAAAATCAAATCTGGAGAGAAAACTGCAGAACATTCGCTTGTCATTTTACCTCAGGAAGTTTCATTACTGCTGTGCTCAACACCAGCATGATGGGCCTTGGGATAGTGCATCTGGAGATAGGGTACACAGAGCAAGGCTGAAACCATAGAGAGGGCTCAGTGATGAGCCTGAAAAATTGTTCACAGGCTGCTGAGTGTGTGTTAGGATGGGAAATTCTGTGCATCCACCTAGCTCACCTCGGGCACATGTCCTGCAGTACATCGTAGGGTCCTGAGCCCCTTCTCATTCCCCCTGGGGAGACAGATGGAAGGGTTTTCTGCCCAGTCAGTTCACCTGGGCTTTTCTGGTGCAGAAGCAGAGCACAGAGAGGGGTGGCAGGGGCAGGCTGTGCACGCCTCCCAGTGAAATCAGGTCACAGCCCAGGCATTCACCCAGAATCAGGAGTTAGAGTGCACTCCTGGGTCTTCCGATTCACCCATGGCTTTAGGGCTTAATGGAGTTAGTTAGCTTAATAAATGAAAAATCTATGCAGTACCTTTAGTGATGCTGAGTCCTATGCCCAGGGAACAGAGTTAGGATAACAGCGTGTCTCTCTAGCTAGTATACCAGCATGAAACAAGTAAGGCTGTCAGGAGCCAAACCAGCACAAATAAGAACAAGCAACGTATATTTAATAGAGAAGGAACAACTTACCAAGGGCAGTGGTGGATTCTTCCATTACATTCTCCCTCTGAGATCAAACTGGGCAGTTTCTCTTGACATACGTGCTCTAGTTCTATCACAGCTCTTGCTCTGAAGTAGGAATTAGCTCAGTGAAGTCCTGACATCTATGCTATGCGAGAAGTCTGACTGAATTGCTACAATGGTCTCTTCTGGCCTTAAAAGTGGGTGGATCACTATGTTGTCCTTTCCCTTTCATCCAGTCTCATATTTCACTTTTGTTTCTTTTCAAGTTGTTTTATGGTACTCATATGAAACATCTGAGTACCTCACAAGCTATGAATCACCTCTGAATTAGACTCCCTTAACGGAGTCTGCCATCCCTTTCCCTCACATGCACAACCAAAGCGCTGAACACGCAAGTCCCAACTTGCACCAAAACTCTGGGTAGGAGCTAAGAAGAAAACCTTAGCCTGTGCCATCTGCTCCTGCACCACCACCCCACCAGTGTGCCTCCAAATCAGCACATCAAACTCTGTGTTTCCGCTTCTAAGAAGAAATGGCATGACAAACAGAACAATGTGTTTGCCTGTGTTTTTTAATAGGGCGGTGTCTCTTTCTGCCCCTCTTTACAACCTATTTGTCCCATCAGAGGCTGCTCACATGCCCATTTACCTCAGACAGGAATCAGAGAGAGAAGGCAGTTCTGCATTTTCTCTGCTTACCTCATTTCTGGACCCGAACAAAGGTTTAAAGGAAGAAGGCGGCAAGCCCAGCGGAGTTGTGTGAAACATGCTTCATTTTCTCCTAGCAGCTGAAGGGAAGCTATTGCAAAGTAAGCAGAGATACCGGCTGTGTGGAGCCATGTTCCAGTACGCTGGTGCAGAAACCATGCCATATTCACAGTCTGGGAAGCCCATTCAGTTTGAAGAAGGGACCCCTGTCTCGTAAGCATGGGAAGGAGGTAAATGACAGGCAAGGAGGTGTAGACTGAAGCCAGCTGGACTTCTACTTGAGTAAAGACGTGTTTGCCTTCATCACATTCAGCTGCACCCCTGTGCTCCACTTTTGTTTACATCTACCTTATCAACTGCAGTGGTGCTCCTAGGGAGAGAGGTTTTCTATTTATAGGCACCAGCAGCACATCCCTCACCTCCAGAACTGCAGGGCAATCTGCATCCTCCAGTTTCTCTTGCCACTGACAATTGCTGCTCCATCTGGGCCAGAGACATGGGTACTCCTGCTTCCACCCTAGGAAAAAAGAAAGAGGTTTTGATCCCCAGCCCCAGTCTCTATCCCTCTCTACAGGAGGATAAGCCATAATGCTTATTTCTGTTTTCCTCTTATTTAAATTCATGTGATTATACTTAATCTAGCAAATAAACAACTAGGACTGATATGCTGAAATGCACTAATAGCTAATCAAGATGCTTGAAGCATACAGGAATATTTCATGTCTGAATAAAAGAAATAAAATTCTCCTGTAGAGCAAAGGGGCTCAACCCGAACCCCAGACACCTGAGGGATGTTAGGGTGGGCTGAGGTCATTCCCACCTCAGGATGTACATTTGCACTAAACTGGATCTGTCTTTTCACTTTTTTACCCCTCACCCCTTTCCAAAGCAGTCACCGGCATCATTCAGCTAATCAAGTCCAACTTTAGCTCATTCTCAGGGATAAACACACATAGTTGATATTTCTGAAAATCTTACTAAGGATCAGAGAAAATAAGCCTGCAAATGACCTTAATAGGTCACCTATTCCAGCTACCATCTCCTCACAAAACCTTCACTGTCACCAACTTTGGAAAGCTTTTTTTTTTGCCTAATATTAATCATGCTGCAATTTATAGCTTGCCTTCTTGTCCCATCCACTACAGAGCTGATGAATAGATTATATGATGAAGAACTGATAAAGTGCATGGCAGAGAACTGGACAGTGAGATGAACTGAAAACTGGCTGAACTGCCAGGCTCAAAGAGTTGCAATCAGTGGCATGAAGTACAACTGGAGGCCAGTCACCAGTGGTGAGCACCAGGGCCTGATGCAAGAGCCTGGACTGTTTAACATCTTCATGAGTCACCTCCATGCTGTGACAGAGTCTACCCTTAGCAAGTCTGCAGATTACACAAAACTGCAAGGAGTAGCTGTTACACCGGAGGGTCACGCTGCCACTCAGAGAGACCTCAACGGGCTGGAGAAATGGGCTAACAGGAATCTCATGAAGTTCAGCAAAGGGAAATCCAAATCCTACTTCTGGGAAGGAATAAGCCCATGCCCTACTACAAGCTGGGGCTGACTGAACTGAAAGCAGTTTAGCAGAAAAGGACCTGGGTGTCCTGGTGGACACCAAGTTAACCTTGAGCCATCAACGTGCCTTTGCAGCAAAGAAAGCTGAAAGCTTTGTGGTCTGCATTAGAAAAAGTGTTGCCAGCGAGTTGAAGCAGGTGATTCTTCCCCTCTGCTCAGCACTGGTGAGACATACTTGGAGTGCTGCGCCCAGGTCTGGGCTTCTCAGTAAAAGAGAGATGTGACAGGCCACAAGGATGATTTAGGGATGGAGAGAGAGATGGCTGGCTGGCTCGATGCTGAGAGAGTTGGGCTGTTCAACCTGGAGAAGAGAAGGCTCAGAGGGATGTTCTCCATGTGTATAAATACCTGATGGGAGGCAGTAAAGAAGACCAAGCCAGACTCTTCTCAGTGGTGCTCAGTGATAGAACAAGAGGAAATGGACACAAACTGAAATGCAGGAAATTCCATTTAAATATAAGAATAAACTCTTTCTGAGTGAGATTGACCACTGGCACAAGTTGCTCAGAGAGGTATTGGTATCTCCAAACTTGGAGATATTCAAAACCCAACACAACACAGCCCTGAGCAACCTGCTCTAGCTGACCGTGCTCATAACATGGGCTTGGACTAGATGATCTCCAGATGACTCTGCCAATCTCAGCAGTTTTGTGGTTCTATAATTGTATTTCCTTCCCTTCCCAGTAGCCTTGTACATTCTTGAAAGTAATTACCATATATCGCCCCTCAATTCCAGTTAGTTGAATCTTTCTTCAGAAGAAATATCTCACTGCAGCCTCCTATATGTTCTTCAGTCACTTCTCAAAGTGCAGTGGTCCTCACTGGACACAGCACTTGAGCAGGACCTGAATGACAACAGTATGTTTCAGAGTTAATGGGCCACGGAAAGAATCAGGTGAGCAGGCAGATCTGAAGAAAGAGAAGAAAAGGTCAAAAAGAAATTTCTGTTTTAGGTATTATAGCTGAGATATTTTCAGAAATTTTCTAGAACTTTATATTATGTCCATTTGGTATATATACTAAATAATAATATACACCTCCCCCTTCTTTTATATTAAGTTCTTTAATTGTTCATCTTTTAAAACAAGGGACTGAGCATCAGCCTTGACTTTCCATACCCGTTTTGTGCCATTGGCTCCCTTGAAACCCCCAGTGGGAACTGGCAGCCCTGCCACCTCACCTGAGACCTGATTCTCCCCATGTGCCCAGTAGAGGACTAGGATTTCAGAGGGCAGACGATGCTGGTGAGCTCCCCTGCGCTGTGCCTGAGAGCTTGGCAGGGAGTGGACTCTTCCCGGTACTCCAGAAGCCAGGACGGGAGCCAAGAACCAGGAGCAAGAGCAGCCAAAACAAACAACTTCAATGCACCGTACTCTAAAAAATATGAGCATGTGTCAAAGTAGGAAGGCTCACAACAAGGGGCTGTCTTGGGCTGGCTTGTTTATGGTTTCATTCCTGACTCCTGTTTCTTTCTCCCACGTCTCTGTTGCCAAATGCAGGTATGTATGTAGCCCATTTCAAAATAGAGTAGAAACTAAGGGAAGAAAAAATTCTTTAAGTCACAAAAATGTGAATTCCTCCCTCCTAACGAAGGCCACCCTCGTAGTACCCTGTCAACCTATTAGCACTGACAGTTTTCACCCCTGCAGAGCAGGCACCAGATGGGTAAGGGAGGGAAGAAGTTGTGCTTTTCCTTGGCTAATAGCTTTATTCTGAAAACCTAAGGAGGTTGTTTTGAGCTGCTTTATGGTTTCTGCCTGCTGTATTACTAAAGGAACGATGGTGAACGGCACAAAAAAGTATCAGGCAGACAGTATCATGGAGTAATAAACTGGGAGAAAGCAAGAGAGGATGCTACCGGCAGAAGATGGCAGTGACTCCCAAACACCCTGAGGTATTTACCTGTGAATAAACCTGTGCCATTTTCATACAGTCCAAAGACCCGTCATTCTATTTAACCAAGAGAGGACCTTCTAGACTGCTTGGGCAATATCCTCTCAAACCAAAGAGGCCATTACTAGAGCAGGGACAAAACTGGATATCTCACTGTTTAGAAACCACTTAGCAAAATTGGGAATTGAGGAAACCTTAACCGAAGTCTGATATGTATACTTGGATACTGTATGTATGTTTCATGGTTGGCTCTAGCTGCAGTCTTTCTTTGTGTATTTATTTTTAATGTAAAGATCTGGGTGTAATACCAATGTGTACTTTTATAATACAAGAACATGATATCTAAACACAATGTGGATACAGGAGTCAAGAAAAAATTTGTCATTATTTTGAGTAAAGCACAATAACAAAATCAGAATTTAGACCTTGTCTTCTTGTCCCAAGGATGAAATGAAGAATTCAATTTTAAAGCTTTTTTCCCCTCTCCCTGATTTGGCAGGCCAATTAGTGAGCAAGAAGATGTCTGCTGATCTTTCATTAGAAGGGCTCTCAGCTCTTCACCTGCTGGCTGATGACAGTGACTGCACTTCAAGGAGTGAGGGGTTGGCCAGCATTCACTGCTGGGGATCTGAGATGCTGGTAGAGACCTCTTGAGGTTTGTCCTGCAAAGCAGACCATCAGTTGTGTCAACCCTATTCTTTGATAGGGTAACAGATTTATCAACATTTACTTCTGGTTCAAGCTTTAACGGAAATTTATGAACATTTACTTTCTGGTTCAAGCTTCCATCATACTTCACACAGCAAAAGATCATAGGGACGAACTCTGGTCTCCTGGGTGGATCCGGGGCCCCATTTTACAGGGATTATCACTCTGCTCTGCCTGCTGCAGAGGACAGGACCACTTCCTTGACTTATGCTCTAGATCTTTAGGTGAGGTGACCTCTGTAGAGGTGTAGGTGAGCCTTTAGTCTTCAGCTTCCCTGATAGCACTGGGTATGCAGCAGATATTTTTTTTTCTGTTAAACTTTCCCAGCTTTGTTGAGATCTGAACTCCGAGAGATAGTGATAAATGTAATTCTGTCCTCGCTTTCCTTCCATTTTTACAGATTGCAGGCTAGGTACTCCTGAATTAGAATATCTATTTCCAGAATAGCAATAATGTATTTCAATCTCTGATGTATTTAATGAGAAATTATAAATTAATAGTCCTTCTTCACAGAAGATCTATGCTAAATCCATGTGGGATCCTTAAGAACTACATAGTGAAAATAATTGACTGGCTGTACAGCTGTAATAAACACAATTTAATCTAGGAATATCAGGATGGTCTAAAGTTTAAAAAAAAACCACTAAAATCACATGGCAAATGGGTTTAATGTGTCCTCAGCAGAGCTGGCTATGCCAAATTTAATTAAGGAGTTCTATTTGTGTCAATAAATTATCATCCAAGGTAAAATAAAAGTAATTCAATTTGTAAAAATTCAATTTTATTTAGGTGCACAATTAGTGGGTTTATCCTATTGCAAAATAATTCAGCCAAGAAATCAATTTTAGCACCAACAGAGTACAACTGAGTCTATAAACAGTCTTCCAATACTAACTGGATACAGCTATGGACAGGGTGCTTTATATAAGTGGCATACTTCTCTTTCACATACACACAGAGAGACAAATAGATATCTCTGTAACCATTTTCTAAAAATCATTAGTTGAATGCTACTGTAATACTACTAAAACTAATAACAGTATTTTCTTACAGAAATTGCTGAAGGCAGCTTCAGGAATGAGACAAAGTGGAAAAAAAAATAATACAGTGTTCATAATCTTGTCTGTCTGCATCTCTGTTTTTTTCTTCTGTCTTAGTCCTATGTTTGTTCTGTACCGTTTTCCAGTAAAATATGGATGAAATCAGATCAAGACAACTGTATGAAGAACAAGTCTAAAGGACTCTTGCAAGTGAGCTCTCCACCATCACATTGCTGCAACAAGGATGAAAAACATTTCTAACGCTGCCAACTACACCAGGACTCCTGCTAACCAGTCGGTAGGAGAAGGCTGGTTGTGGAGGATGTGCTCATGCATATTTTATCTAGGGGGCCTTGATAAACCCACCAAAAAGTGAATCACAGCCCAGAAAGATAATTGCTATCACTGGGAAATTGTCACACCGCCTAAACTGAGACAGCCAGTAGGTAATTAAGGTAGTAGCTGCCTAATGTGTCTGCACTGGCAAATCCAGTCATTCCTTGTTTTGCCCAGCTCCACTGATTACACATCCTGTATGCATGTTAGCTCCCTTTGGGAGTGAACATCCAAGAGGATGGATGGTTGGACTCGATGATCCCAAGGGTCTCTTCCAACCTAAATGATTCTATGATTCTAGGATTCTAAGAGGAAACTCAGGCACCTCAAGAGGACAGCGTCTCCCAGGGTCTGCAAACAGAGGGTACTTGGAAAGCAAGAACTTTGGCTGCCTCCACCAAAGACACTCCTTTAACTGAATCTCAGCAGACTTTGCTCTCTAAACTTTTCTTCTTAGCAACAGGGAATGGCATACCCTTGACTGTTATAAAAAGCCCTTCTCTGAAGGCTGGAAGAAAAGCCATGCCATTAATATATTCATTTTGAACAGAGAAAATGCCATGTGTACGTCTGTGAGTGTACACATGTGTGAGCAGGTGTGTTTTTAATGTTGCAGCTGCTATGCAGGGAGGCTGTAGTCAGTCCAGAGCTTGTTAGGCTTGAGTGGTCAGGAATTAGCCACTCCGCACCTACTTGCCCCAGGGTCTCTGCCTGATGCCATCCACAAAGACAACAACCTAGCAACAGCTTTAAGAGTACTGATGTACTACGGAGTACATCAGGACCCACAGCTTTAGGAAGGAGAATGATGTCTGTAGCTGTCATATTCTCTTTCACTGGTTATTAGCTCCTGGGGTACAAGGAGGGCTGGTGGTAGGATTTGGATTTATGGTAAAGATATATTCTAATGCTCAGTTTCCTTCTGGATTCCACAGAGCCTCCAAAATTAGGCAGAAAGATGGTATCAGGGACTAATTAATTCTTTTTGAGTTTATTGCGGTTCTCTTGCCACAGTTAAGGATACAGTTGGGATTGGAATTAAAGTGAGGACAGCAATACTTTCTAGAGGCCAGTCTGCTCTAGAGGGTGTAAAACACTAGGAAAAGGACTGGTGGTGCTGTGACCAAGACCATAGGTTCTCTTTTCCCAGAAGGAATGATTTCTTGGCTATTGGTGGGCATAGGAGACTGGGTTTACTTGGCTCTTGTAGTTCACTTTAATGAGGCATACAATACGTAGGGCCTTCAACAGTGTAAAGACAGTTGGTATTAGCAGAGGTAAAACTATGTGCTCCTTTAGGGAGGGGTCTCACCTCCCGTCTGTGAATAACATTAAGGTTTATGTTGGGATTATAGTTATAGCTTGGAGAATATAAAATGTCAGAAGCATAACTACTTCTTCCAATACGCAAGGCCTACAGACATAGTAAGAGGATTTGTGTTGAGAAAGGGAAATTCTCTTCAAGCCCTTTTACAACATATATTAGTTCTTTGACTTATAACTGTGAATCAGGGTTTGAAGAGTTTGGCAATCTTCATGAGCACAGGATATTGCTGAATGCTACAGCATATATGCAGCTGCAAAGAAGACAAGGGTTGGCAAAGGTCCTTTCTCCTGTACATGCTCTTTTACTGCAGGGATTGCTCCTCTGACACCAGAGTTGGTGTGGGGGTAGGGTCTGCAAACGTCAACCACAAGTGCACCATATTACCACACTCTCCACTGCCCAGAGGCAGAAAGCAGCTGTTTTCAGCAATAATCCATACCCTTTCAGTGGAGGAAAAAGTGTAAAGCCTAAAGCATCAATGGACAAGCCTGTTCCCACATGGGGCAAGATGAGCCGAGGAAAAGAAAGACTCTGGTATTGGCATGACTGGGCAGGGGCAGGAGCCATTAGACTTTGCTCTCTTCTCCTGCAGGGACTGATCACTTGGGGTAGCAATCATGTGAGACAATTTATATTTTTTAAGAGCCCTTTGAGTGTTGTGTGGCCCACAGTCACAGTAAAAGTAGAGACCAATTCTCTCTTTTACTGTGGGGATTGCTGCCCAGGGTACAATTAAGGTAAGATTTGAGGTGGGATTATCTTTTCTCTCTCCCCAGCTTGTTTCCGCTGCCTTCTGCAGAGCCTGTGTTGCAGTTCATTCCTTCTGGAGTAAATCAATCATCTCACTCCCAGAGGAAATCTGAGCACAAGTGATGGAAGAACAGTGCAGACAGACATTGTGGCCACAGATGCCATCGTATCCAGCTCTTCCCTCCCAGGACAAGCTCCAGCAGTGTCCTAGCAAGTCCTGCAGCCTCCCCCTTTGTCCCAGGGGACAGACCACATGCCTGTCACACAGGCACCAACTGGGGAGTCTGTGACATAGCCACCCCTGGCACTTAAAGCACTTTGGATTAAAAAACCACACACATACATGATAGTGATCTCCATGTCTCATAGTCACAGGGGTTGTATATTGGGTTTGAGAAGACTTTGGTCAAGGAGCATCCTGGCCACTCCACACCAGAGGTACAGCCCTGAGAACTGTGGACATGAGTCATGTCACACCAAACAGTAATACTTCTCTCCATCACCATGTGCAGAGACAGCAGTGAGAAAGGAATTTGAACTGCTTAGGGAAAAGAAGCTTCAGACGACTTTCTTCCTGTACCAACCACTGAGCCTACTTTTGATGCTCAATCAGGTGTTATAGATGTCTGTGTTAGTCTGTAATGGCAGGATCACTCCCCCAGTAGAAAAAAAGGAAATAATATTACTATCTCCCCCCAAAAAAGAAGGAAAAGAAACATTAAAATTGTTACCTGATATTTACAATAATTTTCAAGTTAAAACAACTCAAAACATTTCTGTACACTGAAAAAAAGTCTTAATTTTTACTGTAGTTTCTGCCCCAACTCTTCTGCATGGTTATCAAGCATGAAACAAATATTAACTTTCACACTACCTCATCTGTAACACTGCATGACCCAGAACCACTAATATCAGGCATTTGTATAATTTTCCTCAGATGAGTAAAACCTTTTAATTCATTAGGAAAATTCACTCATGAAGAAGATCCTAATAATACTTTGGGATGAAATATCAGCCATAAATCAGAATCTCCTATGAAGCGTAGCAGCTTCAAGATTTCATCTCATACCACAGACACAAAGGCATGATGCAAGAAATGAGTCCAACAAACACAAAAGAGTATAGGATCTGTTAAGAACAAGAAATGAGGTTACTTACCAAAGCTTATGAAGGAAGCTTGTGGCATGACCTGAACAGTGGTGATGCACCTCTGACATTTACATTTCATGCTTCCAGCCCCCAAGCCATCTTTTCTATCACTCCTAGACAGCTGTCTTCATCTGCATGGCAAAGAATAGATGAGTTAAGATTTATTCTGGTTGCAAAACAGCTCAGTTGTCTGTGGTGTTGGTGACACTGGTGAAGAGAAGTTGTCTTTGAACACTAAGGTAGCTTTGTGCATGGAAATATTCTTGATTATGAGCATCAGTTGAAAAAGAAAAGAGTAAAACCTTACTAGTTCATTCCTGCTTAAACCAGCTGTCTTGCCACCCTACAACATAAATCAATATATTCAGGAAAAGACATGACATTTACTAAGCTTTACATACAACCAACCTTTGTGTAGTAGGTGTTTCCAGTCTTTTAGACCTTACACAGACTTCTTGAACACTGCTAGGCAGGAGAGGTCATTGCAACAATCCAGCAAGGGGTGCAGCTGAAGCAAGAACCTTTTATCTCTTCATGTCCCTAGGCAAACACTCCTTGGATATGCAGAGTTGCATGTCTCTCACATTCAGTTGCATCCAAAATCCTTTAAAAAGGACACTGGCATCTTAGACCAGAGCCAGTCTGGAGGAAGCTTTCTGGTCACAAATGCAAAAAGCATAGATATATTTTTATTTCTCTTTTAAACACTGATTACCAGGAAGCGGAAGTGTCTTTAAATACCTTGCTTCCAGTGTCCTGAGGTTTTTAATGGAAAGTGAAAATGGCAAAGGTCATGTATTAATATTTCATTGACCAACAGTCAAAACAGGTTGGCTGGCAAATGTTTTATGCCTTTCCACCTGCTCAGAATTGCCATTGCCCTCCATTAAGGACTTGATTCCCATTAGCTTCTTCTGATTGATGGGGGGAAAGGGAACATGTTGTGTGTGCACTGCTGGAATAGGGAATGAGATTTTTGCAACCTTTCATTTAAACAAGAAATCCTTGGGGGTCTGTGAATGGCAGATTGCACTAGTGATCTCTCAGAGCTGTTCAGGCCTAATGTCACGATGACACCAAAGCTAAACTTTTTTCACCAACCTCCTCTATGTCAAGGATTGACATTGTTGATTTCAGAAAGCAATGATTGCTTTTCTCTTGATTAACTCTGTTGAGGAAAAGGCTGGTCAGAAATCACTATTTACTGTTTTGATTGAAGGCACCAGGACTCTGGATATTTCTTCTTTCTTTAAAGGCATACATTAAGATGTTGACTATCTGAAACTCAGTATGGAAAATATTCTAGTTGGGGTGGACTGCCTGCCAGTAAAGACTGATGGTTTGCTTCAGTGAAGGAAATTAAACTCAAATAAGATCTGAATCTGAAGCTCTGGCCACAGTCTGAGTTGAGATGTGTTTGTGTTTCTAAAGGACTCCTAAAGAAACTTAATTTAATCCTAAAGCCCAAAGAAAACATTTTGTATTTGTACTAATATTTATCTGATTCTGGCTGAGATAAGCACAAACGACACCCACAAATCGACAGTGGGAGATTCTTGTCTTAAGGGACAGTTAGAAAAAAAGTACTCTCTCCAAAACAATTTTGCTTATGAGCCTGTTGGGCTAATTTTGCAGACATGAGAGCTGCAACGAATCACACCAAAACCAGACTGCCTGGTGTGAATCCATTGCTATGTCAGACACATGTTGAGGCCTGGAAAACATAAGGGAAGGCACTTACCCAACTAGCAATGTGTTCAAACAGAGTCAAGCACCTATGTGAAAATCACATGTCTTTCTGGGTCTGAGTTGTAGGAGTTTGGTCCCAGGGTTTGCTCCACTCAGCCCTTTCACAGCACTCTCTGGGCACCTTCCCCTGTCCCTGCAATCCTCGCTCATGTTCTTGCACCCTTTCAGTACATCTCTGTTCCAGGAGTTCATCAGTTTGCTGTGACTGCATTCCCTTTGTCCAGCTTACCCATATGCACTAGCAAACCTCTTTCCCTCCAATGAACATCCCTGGGCAGAAATCAGCATGGAAAAATTCTGCTTTCTGCAACATTACCTTCTAGGGTTCATCCACACAACAAAGGGATGGGCAACGGCAAGTGACAGATAGGAAGCTGCCTTTACATGGCTCCAGAGAAGACTGTGCCACAGAGAAAAGATATGCTACAAAGAGCTACATTTTCATAAGGATGTCCCCAAAACACCACATACTGTGTTATGAATCTTCACAATTAGGTAGTCCCTACCACCTCCACAAATTAAACAAACAGTGCTTGAAGTGAGGAGCGCAGGCAGAGGATATTTTGCCTTAACATTGTCCCATAGGTTTTCTACGAAAAATATATAAGTAATAGCCCTTATGCAATAGTGCACAAGAGTATTAGCACAGGGTTTTGGACATGAAGTGGAAAACATCTCTTGCTTGAAACTCAAAAGAGTACTTAGATCAGAAAAGTACACTTATTGGCCCCAGAAAGCATTAACATTAGAACAGACTGTGTTATTGGTTTTTAAAATAGATTAATAACTGAGTAAAAGGGGGAAAAAAGGGACAGCTTCTCAAACATCTTTAACATTATAAAATGAGGGAGATAACAGGGGATTCATGCATCTAACTGTTACGGAAACAGAAATGATGAAAAAAAAGATCTAGAAAAGCTTTGGTTTTACTGTTTTTCTAACCTAATTTCCAGTAGTCTTCCCATTACCTGCTCTGTTCAGAGTATCATTCTGCTGTTCCTTAAGATGTTTTTTCCCATGTTAGTTTGCATCATATATTTTTATTAAATCAATTACCATGTAATTTACATCATATTGCGTAATTAAGAGGAAATTGTTTTGCTAAGGAGCCTGTTGGAGGATGAATGGAATCAATCAACTTTAATAGAAGACTAGCCTCTTCATAAAGCCATTCATTTCCGAGTTTAGTCCTTGGGAAACAATAAATAGAATGCTATTATACTGCCTAGAAAATATGACACTACAGTACATCTTAAATGTTTATGACAAGTCCACTGCACTGAGCTGGAACATTTTTTTTTTATAACTCAGGTAAAAAAAACCAACAAGTGCCTATTTTAACAAGTGCTGGGATGCTAATAGGTGGCTATTCATTGCCTGCAGATGATTAAGGGAAAAATGAGGCAGAAGAAAAAATTTCCAGGCCATCACTTCTACTGGGAGCATCGGGATTTCAAACATTAGTAGGGGTTAGAAGAATGTATTGGTAAAATAAAGATATTTTAATTGTTGCCCTCCACTAAGATGTCACCTCTGCCATACTTACTGCAGTACAGCAGTCATGCTGGAAAACTGGTAATTATACTTTTACCAGTCCTCAGCATTTTATGAGTACCAAATATAATTTGTTTCTGTGGCATCATGCAATGCTAGGCACCTGTAGAGAAATACATAGAGAACTGTAGTCCTAATGTGCACTTGTTGTCTGCACACTGGGGTACCCCAATGATAATTGCTTCCAGAAGAGGCATCATGCCTAATATTGCTAATTTACAAAGTGATGGAATAGGAGCTCTAAACCTGTTTTGGACAGTAAGCTACTAAAATCCTTGCATATTCTTCCCTTGCTTGCTCCCAAATTCCTATCTCCTCCTCTCTCTCCTTCTCTACCATATATCCTATAATAAAAACCTTGACAAGACCATTCCTTCTTACATTTAGAAACATGAGGCAAAAAAGGATGTTCCTCCATTGTCTGCCTCCACATTGAAAGCTTAAGGGAGAAAACAGTTTAGATGACCATTTTGGCTCCACATTTGTGTGTATGAATTTTTTTGATGCTCTTAGAAATGAAACTCGTGATAAACAGCATAATACCACCACCCTCTGTTCTTCTCAAGGCAAAGGAGAGTGAAATCACACATGGCTAAGGGTAGCCATGGTGCAAATGGTGTGGGCAGGTGTTCAAGTCCATGCAAACGATAGCCATGGCACTGGTGTTGAACCTGGGGCTGGGACGCTGCCTTGGGAGCAGCCTTTCTCACCATCCTTCACACCACAGTTTTGTCTTCGTGGTTTCTCTTACCCTGTAAAATCTTTCCCAGAGGTTGTTTTTCTTCTTTTTGTTTCCCACCTTCTGTGACCTTCAAGGCATTTATTTGCCGGGGTGGTGAAAGCGTTTGCTTAATGTCATAGAAAACAAGATTTTTTTGGGCCTAATGACAAATAGTGATTGCTATGGTCACTCGGTCTTCATTTTGAAGGCAATAAAAAGAAAGAAGGGAAAGGTGAGTAAAGCCTCAGTAGCCCCTCATAACCATTTTTCCCCTTTGATAAATTAGCTTCAACAGGCACCTGACTAAAACAGCCAAAACAGCCTGCAATCTGATTTTGTAGCTTCTGCCTGGTACCTTAACTAAGCACTGATACAGTCTATACTGAAAACAGACTCTCTGGAATTACGTTCAGCTACGTATTGACAGAAACAGCAAACATAAGTAATGTGGGGTTTGGTTTTACGTCCAGTTTCTCTGATGAAATTACCTCTCTGGGGCTTTACTGCTGAAAAGGAGACATCCTTATTTTGTATCATTTGTATTTCAGCACATTGGTTTTTGATTTGGCAAAACCAATATGGGAGTACCAAGGAATTTTACTTGCCTTAACTAAGCATCTCCATTTCAGTACCTTGATCAGTTGTGGATACATTTTTTAACATTTATTAATCATAAAGGAGACATTATATTTATCACAGTCCCCTGTAGGGAGTATATAAAATCCATGCTAATTGTGTTTGCCTGCACTCCCAGAGCAGGAAAAGAAATAAGTAAATTAGCTTCCTGGAGCATCTGCCTCTCTCCTTGCCTGGGACTCCACTCATCAGCACACAATGGGCAAAGAGAAACTCCGGGACAGACTGTAGTGTCAGCCTGTGCAGTGTCTTTTTGAGGTGGTTTGCTTTTTTGAGGAGGTCTGTGAGTGCTGCCACGCATGCTTTGTGCTCTGGCAGGGAAGAGAACAGCAATGATAGTGCATCTAATGCCCAGCAAAGGGTTACCTTTTAAAAGCCTGCATGTTTTCCCACCAGCTAACTGGGAGATGCGGGAGCCAACAATAATTTGCTATGATTAGGTCATGACCCAAACTGGGAGAAATTATGTTTATTTCCACCAGATAATTTAGGCATAGCTGATGAAAAGACCAGACTGTGGGGTTTAGAAAACAAAGAAAAGAAAATAACTTTTCACACGGGATCTCATTGACACAGAGGCCAGTAGGGCAAGCAGGCTTCAGACAGGGACTAGACAAACTCACAAGAAAACGGGTCTATGAGTGACTCCAGGCACAAGGAGCAGGAGAAAAAAACCATCATCTGCTGGCTGATGGAGTCAGCCTTGGGCACTCCTGGATGAGACGTTGTGTACGCAGTATTCCATGATGGTGTTTGCTTGCCCCTTTGCTGTGAGAGAGACACACAGAATACAGAGAGTCAGATAGATGCTGCAAACCTTATGTTGGCTCTGCGTTTCTGGGTTTCTCAACCTGGGGGGAATTGGTTTGACCTGACCTGCGCCTGTAGATGACACTCCTCAAGCCAGTGCTTCAGCTGGGAAGAGTATTCACTTCCACAGTAGACCTGCCAGGTGTTGTCTGACAAGATATATAAGGCAGTGAAATGTTCTCTTTTAAACCCTTGTAATGATCCTGCAGTGAAGCCAGATTCCGCATTTTTGATGAGTGTGCTCTGCCAGGTGATGTATGACTTCAGAGGGAAAGCAAAGGCTTTCCCCTCTGGGGAAATATCCGAGTGAGCTGTTGGAGCACACCATGATATACTGAACCCAAGGTCCCTCTGCCCTAATCTAATGCTGCTCCTCCCTGCTCCTGCAGCAAGTACCTATGTTTTTAATGCCTCTTTTTCTTTCCAACGGGTGCTTAGGCAGCGAAGAGGAGGAAAATGTAAGGGGAGAAAAGGAGGAATAAAACCACCAAGTGCTGGGGGACTCTGGAGTCACTTGTGTGAAATGTCTGTGGGAATGTTAGGTCACTTGCAGGCAGTGAAACGGCACGAGGAAGCATCTATCCAGTGCCTCCAGTAAAAATGGACAATGTTGAGGAGGTTTTAGTTTGCTTATGGGTGAGACAGGAAGCAATGAAGGGCTCTTGCATCACTCAGGGAAAGGGGCAGCAACTGGGTTATTTGGGACTTTCCCAGTTTTCATCCCTAGACATGGAAATCCCTTACCCGTGCCATTACCATGCCAGTGATTTTCTAAAGGGTTTAAGCCATCTTCCTCACTTCCTTAAAACTGCACAGGATAGGCTAGACATAAATTTGGACACCTGTCCTAAGTCTGAAAAGCTGTATGAAGAAAATTGTGAAGAGTCAGATTATGGGTCAGTTACAATCGTTTGCTACAGTCATTGAGTGCTAGAAATCTGTCCACCAAAGGGCCACAAAGAGGACTGGAGCATCACTTATATGAGGAAAGGCTGAGACTGATGGGACTGTTCAGCCTGGAGAAGAGAAGGTTCAGGGGGGTCTCATGACAAATGCCAGAAGGGAGGGTGAAAAGACAGTAAAGCCAGGCTCTTTTCAGTGATGCCAGAGGCAAGGCACAAAGTAAAACACAGGAGGTTCTCTCTTAACATCAGGAAACACTTTTTCACTGTTAGGGTGCCTGAATACTGGCACAGGTTGCCCAGAGAGGTGGTGGGGTCTCCCTCCTTGGAGATACTCAAAAGCCATCTGGACACGGTCCAGGGCAACCTGCTCTAGTTGGCCCTGTGTGAGCAGGGGGTTGCACCAGATGACCTGCAGGTATCCCTTCCCACTTCAACCTTCTTGTGATTTTATGAATTCTCCTCTGAGGCAAACTGAGGCTCTGGGTGGAGCAGAGCTTGAAGCCTATGTCATGGAGCAGCAAGAGCAAGGCTGCTCCCTCAGGGACAGGAGAAGCGAAAGCCCAGAGCTATGGTTATGTGGGGGCTGGCAGGATGACACAAGAGGAGAATGAAAGCTGGACAAAGCACCCTCTGCTGAGGAATGTTTAGTCTTTGGGAGGGCTGGGATGTTGGTTTTAGGGCTTAAACTATGGTGAGGGCCAATGTAAAGGAAAAGTGAAAGCCTCCAGCCCACACTGGACATGTCACAGCGGGGCTGAAAGTTGCCCAAGGAAATTGAGGGCTGATACAAGAATCCATCTCTGAGAAATACTGAGTATCTGGACAGTGGCGACCCTGACTTACAGGTAAGTCAGTGGTTGGGGTTGAAAGAGAGAAGAGAAAGCTCAGAGCTACATTTGGTGTGGTGCCGAGCAGGGGTTGCCACAGGAACCTGAGGGTGGCAAAAATAATCACCCCTGAGGAGCTTTTAGTTGTTGAGAGGATGGGGTGCCTACTCTGAGGCCCAGAATAGGGTTAGCGTTAGTCTTAGGGTTCAGAGAAAAGAAATATTTACTTTGCATGGGGCTGCAAAATTATGCCCCAAGTGAAACAGGCAGCTGATGCTAGATGCCTATTCTCATTTAATTTATTTCATGATTTACCACTGACATTTTTGCTGTATGCATGAGGCCCTATTCAATGCAACCTTGCTTGAGATTTCTTACTGAAAATCTAATACTCTTGCTTCAACTCTCCAGGCAAAACTCACCTTCTCAGCCACCTGCTGCTGCAGGGAGTGTTGAGTCCTGGTGATGCTGGGACCTTCCCATCTTCCTAGTCTCTGCTTTAGGCTCCCAGATGCCCTGTTTGACATATGGAATAAAAAGAAAACAACATAAAGGAATCAAAACACTTTAAAACATCCCCTTAGGGCAGTGGTAGAGCATTTATACAATAATGTCTTAAGTCAAAACAAAACATTAAAATAAATATTAGGGGTGGGAACAGGAGGCTCAAACCATACTTCTCTCCTAGCACATGCAGTAGCTGCTGCTGTCACCAGCCGCATGCCTGGGGGAACACGGGTCCCTGAAATGCTGAAACAGAGAGGCCTCAGCAACAAGGGACTGAAGCATCAGTGCCCTGGAGGCAAAAGATAATTATAAGAGGTTTTATAGAGTTATAGGCCAACATTTTACAGCGCGGATCCCTCTGAGCACCTGAATTCAAATTGGGTGTTAGATCCTGCAAGTGCTTGAACACAAGAGTAGCTTTGAGAGCTACTTTGTGAGCTTTGAGAGCTGGCTCACCAAACTCAGCAGAAATGCCCACAGGGGTCTGGGACCAGATGACCCTTGCAGCAGGGATGTGGTGACAAGTGATGTTAGTGGTCCTCAGATGTTTTTTAGTGCTCCAAGGGCTCTCTGCTGCTGTGCAGCAGTGACTGTGGCATGGGAGGTTGGAGGTCAGAGTGTTTTCCTGTTCCTTGGATCATTTCGGTGACCAGCTTTCCAGCCTGGCTGGAGAGAAGTGCCAGGGCACTAGGAACTCCAGCACAGGTGCCAGCAGGAAGGAAATATCCCAAACTGCTTTTCTCTCCAGGGAAATCTATCATGTTACCACCAGCTGAGCCCTTGCCTCTTCTGCTGGGAGTTCTCTTTCCTCACCTTACCCTCTTCTGCTTCTTGTTCAAGCTGTTTGGATGCCATCCAGAGACCAGGGACATTACAGTGACTTTCTCTGGAATCTAATCCTAATGACTCCTAAGCCACCCGGATGGGGCAAATCCACACGTAATAAGTAGTACAGATTAGCTCAATATTTGCCGCACTGACTGTGAGCTATCATTAGGTTGATGTACCTCACTAACTTGCCTATTGTGTTTTGGATGGAAACAAGAGTGATGGCTGAGAAGAGAGCTGCATTTCTGTGGGAGATCCTACAGCTTTCAGTGCTCCCCCAGTGCTGCAGAGCAGCTGCCTTTAACTGTCCCTGTTCCCAGCCACAACAGTGGCCTGCAGCTCCTAGATCAGCTAGGAAAACCTAGCAAACCTAGCAAAGCTCAGCTGGGGAGCTCCTTCCTATCTGTGAAGACCTTGGTGAAAGCTGGCTCTGGATTAGGATCTTCATAAGTGCGTAAATTGCAGGAGAGCAAATGTCTAGTAGTGTTCAATAGGACCAGCGTCCCTTCATGGGCTGTTTCAGTCCCGTCCTCTCCACTCTGTGTTTCTTCCAGCTCCCTCGTCTTGGATCCAGAGACTCTGGAATTGCACTGGGATGACACCACTTTTCAGGGGCATGGGGGTGTGTGTGTTTTCAATCACTTCATCTTGTTAGCAGTTGCATCATGGGTCAGTTAATGCAAGGGAGTTGGCAGAAAAGTAGCTGCGGGCGAAGGGGGAAGAAGAAGGAGAGAATTGCCTTTTCCACAGCAGTTAGAAACTTGGTCAGATTAAGTATGTCAAAAACCAGAAGACCCAAATTCACCTAAAAGTTTCTGAAAATCCTAACCATCCTTTTTTAAATATTTAACTGATTACTCATTTTTTTCAGGTCAAACTCCTACTCAGAACAGTCAAATGCTGATTCCAAGAAGGGTAAGTAAAACGTTGCCTTGAAACCCCACAGCAGGTTTTTATGGAACTGGACTTGGAGGATGTGTTTCAAGAAACATGAGGGAAAGCCAAGCTGTCACTGATGTCAATTATCTTTTTAAGATCACCTTTTACATTATTTTAATTCTATTGAGTGTTGATGTTCATCTTCCAAATGGAAATATGTTCAATAGCACAATTATTAAATACCTCTGCTACACCATCACTGAAGGCTGGTAAACAGGAAGGACCCTGAGCTCTGAGTTGGGCTGTCATGAGGAGCTCTGCTGCAGGGTGGTGCCTGTATGACTTCTCCAAACCTTTCTCAATTACCTGTGCCTGGGATCATGCATGGCAACACACCTCCCAGGAGAATAATTTCTCAGTTGGAACTATAAACCCTGCAGAGGAGGACTTCTTTGGGGTTTTTTTGTTTGCTTGTTCGTTTGGTTTTTCTTAAACAGTAGGTTCATACCGCAGTAGGAAGAAAAAGATTTAAAATTAAACCTTGTTATTAGAGCAGCACTAAGTGTTAAAATAAATAGCATGAATCCACTTTGCTCAGTTACCACACTGAGCAGTCACTGAACAGGGTGGAAGAGGCAGGCTGGTGGGAAGGAGCAGGTTTCACTGTAGGATGTCCCAGGGCTGCTGGCTTCCAGCCCTCTCCATGACCTGTGTGACATCATACCATGAAAACGCAGCCTCTCACAGTGAAACCTTAGAGAGAGAGAGGTCAAAGGAGATAGATTCATTTTGAGTGGTGACTGCACCCTCACAGGCATTTAAAATCATCCACCTTCTAAATTTCAGAGAAATGGTGCATACTTTTTACCTCAGAGGTTACAGGAAACAGATTGGCACAAGCAGCAGGCAAAAAGAAATTTGGAGAACTTCTCCATGATGCTCACTACAGGGTGATCCAGTGATCGTCAGGGCTTGGGTTAGATTTGCCGCCTGTGTCCTCCACCACAAATTGCTCTCTGCTATTCCTCCACAGCCCTTGAAATTCCATGTACCTGGTCTTCAAAGGAGAAGGGACAGCTGGCCTGTGGCAGCAGCAGAGCCGAGGCTGGGGAGACCTCTTGGCCTCCCATATGTGAAGGAACAACGTTGCTGAGATTTCCTCTGATGGGTTGGGTGTTGTATGCACTGGGCTGGGACTGGGGACTCCAACAGGGCTAAGCATGGAGCTGCTGATTGAGCTGCACTGGTGAAAGGCGACAGAGAATGCAGGGACCAAGCCAGCTTTCCCAGACTTGCACCAGGGATACAGCACAGCCTTGGGCTAGGATGGCTAAAGGATGCCTGGCACAACTTATGTGGGACCAAGGACTGGGACAGGAATACAGGACAGGTAGATTATCTGAAATAGTAAAGTATGCCATGCAGAAGAGCCCATCAAAAGTAGCTTCATATAAGCAATTCCTTTTTCCATTGCACTACTAGAGAGTGTTAACCTCTAAGTTTGCCATGCACACCTCAGGTGACAAAACGAGAAGTTTCTTGAGATCCAGAAGTTCCTCAGAGCCCCAAAGACTGGACCAAAATGACTGACATTTTCTCATACTCTTTGTCATGCATTTGACAAAAGCAGCATAATGCAATCACCTTTACCTGGTATCAGGAGAGAAGGAATAGCCTGTATAATAAGAAGATAAAGAAAAATTGAAGGACTTAAAAAGGACATCGGTGAATCCTGAAAACCAGACGGTGTTCATTATCAGTGCATCAAGACACTCTTGAGACACACATCCTTGGAGGGGCAACATTATGAATGCTGTTGGGAACAATGAAATTCAGAGCTCTAAGTCACCCCAATTTAAAAATACCTTGCAAGAGTTTGAGGAGGTTGTGTCTTTCTTTTCGTTTTGATTTGCAAGAAGAGACCAATGAAGTTATGAATGAAGAGTTGCAAGGCTTACCTCAATCAGGTAACATCGAGTGGTTTTATGACCTGATATTCTTAGCTGATATTTTCAGTTCTCTCAGCCATGACAGCTCCGAAGTCCCAGAAAATTCACATCTCCTCTGCTTGACTGTGTGAATTCATCTGAAGAAACATTGAAATGACTGCAAAAGTCCCATTCAGGCATGAACATAGAAGATGCTAAACTCTCTCTGTGCCTTTATCGATAGAATGTGGATCACATTACCTAAAGATACTTCTTGCAAACTAATTTTGCCATCCAGGTCTTGCTTTTGTCCATTGTATGATACTGCCTGAATAAAATTGTGAGAATCCCCTATTCCAACATGAATTATCCACCTGCTTGCTTTCCAAGAAAAATTCCAGCATGCCTTATCACTAACTGCTTCACACTATTCTATCCTAAATTAAATTAAATGAAATTAAATTAAAATTAGTCATCCAGGCTGTGCACTTGTAGAGACTAACCAAAAATATCAGATTTGGAAATTTTACCTACAAGAACAAATCTATTTTTATTTTATGTCTGACGAAATCCTACGGTACTCAATTCCTAAATCTGCCCTGATGAAAATCAGTGGGAGTTTTTCTGTGTCTTTTAAAGAGCCTTTAATTACTCTTCTTTCCATAGGACTTCCCTGTAAGCATAAGGAGGTTAATTACTTCCTGAGTAATATCTGCTTCATATTATTATTATTAATTATTTAGCAATTAGTTATGAGGCACTGCCGCTCAGGGATGTATGTAAGCTATAACAGGCACCAATGAAGACAGCCTCTGCCCCAAGGAATTTCCAATCCTTTCTTCTTATTTGTACCACCAACAAGATGTAGCTTCATTTACACAGTAGCTTGACCAAAACAAATGGAAAAAATAGCAATCTGTATAAGACTAGGGGACCAGAGGTTTACAGGATGGGTAACATATGCGCTTTTTACATCTAGGTGACATGTTCACACCTCAAAGCCACAGAGCAACTACAAATGTTCAACCTCTGATGAATGTTCTCTGAGAAATACACACCTGGCATTCGATAACAAAATCTGCCTCTCCAGGTGGCTGCTCTAAAGGGAACGTTCAGCTGGCACAACTGGAATTGAACATGGGGACCAAAAACCCAGGCAGAGACTGAAAAATGCTAGTGGGGAAAATTGCTGTCCATCCTACATCCCTGCTACAGTTCTGGATGTGAGCTCTGACTGCTGAAAGGCTGTTAAAAATATATCTCAGAATGAGGAGATATAACAGAAATAGATTCCAACTATCCTTCAGCTCCTGCCAGTCTGTGCTGCAATCACATGGGGAGCTTCCGAGCAGGGGCTCTGCTCCACCACCTACTAACGTTGCTCCAGTGCCCGCACCCTGATAAACACAGAGGGTAAGTAGCATTCCTGCTATCAGGCTGCACCCTGAATTACAAAGAAAAGGCATCCCAAGGGCTGTTCTTCTGACTCTGAAACTGGTAGTGAGGAGAGGGGAGTTCAGATGTATCAGAGCAAGACCGTATGCAGCAGACTGTCAGACTTGACACCAGCTAGGGATTTCACTGTTTAAATCCTAACTTCAGATTCAATCTGTGCGGCAACAGGCTGAAAATGAAGCAGCAGGCAGCTTTTTTCCAATACTTCCAAAGCCCAGGTACCCAGCTGTTACACCCACTTGCTGGTCTTCCCTATTTTTTTCTTCCTTGCAGCAGACAAGCAATTGAAAACAGCATCACAGCTTAAAAGCTTCTGTGTAAAAACAAATCTGCTTTTCTGCACAATTAGGAATTCACTAAATCAAAGTCACACCATCACGAGTCTGGTGCCCTTTCAGAGGGTCTAGCCATGCTGCTCCCAGGTTCAGCAGCCCCGTGAAGCAGAGACTTTTCCTTGGCACCACGATGTATGCAAAGCAGCGAGCAGCCTCCTGTGCGAAAGCAAAGCTGCCCTACTTTCTGCAAAGGATTGCCCCTCAACCATCTTCACCAGACAGTCTGATTATACTTCTCATATTGCAACACAGCTGTTCATAACTTGTCATCTGCACCAAGAACACTGGCCAAGTATTCCAGCTGTATAATAGCTTTTTACTGATGATTGAAGAGTCTCAGTACAAATTGCTTTCCCTTATATCCCTGGAAATCACACAAACATTACATGAGGCAGAGAGTGATGCATTTAGAACCACCTCTGCAAAGTGCCACAGCAATGTTTTAACGAGAATTGTTTTCCTCCAAAGGCTTAGCAGCTCCCATGTGCCAGAGCTCCTTTTGCTAAGAAGAAACATGGAAGTGCTGTTGACGCATCATTGCTGGGTACACTTTTGGATCTGGAGGATCCTCCTCTCCTGGTTGGGAATCCATAACAAAAGGCAAGTTATTCTCTGATGACTTGATGCCTTCAATTCTAAAATCAGCAATGCTGAGTACCAGGAGGTTGGTGAGAAAACAGAAAAAAACAGAAAACCAGCAACAGAAGAAATGGATGCCTTTGTAAGGGGTAGGGATTACTCATTGTCCCTCCCAGGATACGAAGCAGGGGACATTGAGCAAAGCTGGTAAGTTCAAAACAAACATGAGGTTGAGGAACTCCTTGACATGGGATGCTATGGATGTTAATTTTGACATAGTTCAAAAAGGACTGAATGGCTACTTGGAAGAAAAATCTGTTGAGGACTGTTAAATACAAAGACAATACATCTGATCTGCAATTTGCTGGAGCCCAGTGTTACATCCCTGTGTTTCCTGTTTGTCCACTATCTCCACGTTATCCTCTGTTGGCCACTGTCAGGAATGGGATACCAGAATAGATCCACCTTTCTTTTAACGCTTCATGGCAATAGTTTTTTTCTTAATGTGGATAAATGCTGTGATCACTAAAAAAAAAATTAAATTATTAGCATCACTCCTAGCTCATCTAAATCTATGGTACTTACAATGGTGATAGGATCCAACAAGCATTTCTACTTAAAAACTCTAGCCAGCAAGAAACGAAGTACAGTTGCTGGGGCTGGCTCTGATGCCATTTGCTGGACTCTTGGCAGATCAGGCTGCCAGCAATGTGATTATGTCCATCACCAGGGACTGATTTCCTCAGCTCTAAGAAGAGTTTGCTCTGCAATTCTACTCTGTAAAAATAATACCTGTGGAAATACAAAATCTCTCCCGGAAACATGTGCAATGCAACTGGCCCACACTTTTCCCAGAAATCCTCTTGGGATTGAAACACCTCTTAGCAACCTGCCAGAGAGCTGCTTGGGAACAGTGACTTCAGTCATCAAAAGTATTTTGACAATGATATTTTGCATAGTTCACAAGGACTTTGGCTGCATTTTTTTTTTTTTGTTGGCAGGCCAAGCTCAGATGGAGGAAACCAAGATCTGTTCTACCTCACTGTTCTTCAGCAGCTTTATCACCACTGAAAGCTGAAGGCTTATTTCTCTAGCCAGGATGAGACAAGAGTATGTATTGTTATCCAGCACACTAAGAATTTAAGTCTTTGTGTATCCTACCACCTACCCTGTTTGAGCAAGCCCAAAAGCACGCTCTTACTGCAAATTTGTAGATTTACTTCCCAAGGAAACTATGTCCACTATTAAGCTCTCTGATCATATATTTGTGTTTCTGTCACAACCAGTCCCTTCTGCAATCACTTTGGAAGCCATTGTCCAATTTCAACCAAAAATGACAGAATGGGAAATATTTTTAAAAATCTCAAGTTCCTACATAATTAACAAAGAAAAGTCACTGAGTGGTGAAAACAAACATTTTTAATCACCTCATTGGGGGAAAAGTGTAGTGTCAGTTCAGCCTTTACTAGACAGCAGAGCTCAATCCCTACACAGGTCCTTAGGAAACTACATATCCTTGTTTCTGCTGCTTATGGACATACTTTTTATGAGTTAAAAATAGTGCATTTCACCACCTGCAAGCCAAATGAAAAAGACCCCACCAGCGCCTGATTAATATTCCCCACTGACTGTATGATGAAATGAGAAAGTATCAGCAAGGCTAGATCAGGGAATAAGGAGGGAGAGGTGCTCTCACTGCTGTACCAAAGGCAGAAAAGTATTGTGCCCTGAAAAGCATAATAACTTATTAAGTGAAACACTGAAGGACATCTAATAAGAAAGAAATCTGACAGAGCAGGAGTGATTGAAAAAGTTAATTTAACCAGAGCAGGGTAGGACGATTGGGGTAAGATAATTAGTGGTAACTCCACCAATGGTATCAAAAGCCTAGAGCAACCTGTGCTAAACAGAGTGTTGCTGAGACATATGTGTATGACCTGGTTCACCTTTTGACAATTTTTTGGGGGCACGACAAGTGCCAGAGGTTCTGATGCTTTTTGGCTTTGACTCAGATCGTGACGCAAGACCTCCTCGCCAGCCCTCCATCAATGCTTACCTCTGCAAGTCCTGCAAGTTTGCCTCTCCAACCTGTAGGTCCCTGTTCAGCTGCAAGCTGCTACATAGAGTTGCTTGGCCATTGGTGGATGACAGAAGAAATGGGGCTTTCATTAGCAACAGTGCTATTTCTTACCCTTCTCTCTGGGGATCTTTGTGGAATGGGTGTCTGGCCATCAGCCACGTGAATCTTGCCAAAAGAAAATGGCTTGAAAACGCTGACATTTTTCTCCTGGTTTTGCATCTTCTCAGGCAGGAGAACTCACTGTAACTGCCCTAGAGAAGCAGGGTAAGACTTCTTCCTGGCAGCACACATCACCCCAGCAATACTGTCCTCCCATAGCTGCAGACAAGAGGTCCTACCAGACACCTGGTACAAGTATAATGGCAAGGTCTTTACCCCTCACTTCTGTGGCTTAGGTGTCAATTTTTCAGATTTTCTAAAGTCTGTGCCTTAAAATGCTCTCTAGTTTATCTGCAATTTTCAAAAAATAAAAGGTAATTCAACTGATGGGTTTAGGTCTTATCCTACTTCACTCCTGTGAGACTCAGATTTTTTTCTCCAATAAATTTTTTTCTTCCTCAGACCAGTAGTGCTGGGATAAGGACTCAAAAAAACTGTCCAGAAATCACCCACCAACTATAATAGCCTCTCCACTTAAAGGGTACAGTCTTCCCCTTGTTTTAACTCCCCCATGTATATAAAAGACAAACTTCCCCACAATGAAAGTAGGCACGTGTTGGCTGCATTGTGGCTAGTTTTACACTGGATTAACCCTTTGGACAGGGATGACTGAATTCTGATTACACTGGAGGAAGACCTGAATCAAAGACTTTCACACTGTCTACTTTAATGCAGCAAATTTGAGTACCTTTACCCCCTCGTTTATGCGGTATGGTGCAGTCCAGAGACTCCTTCACACCAGTGTCTTTTGGAGCCAGCCACAGCCCCAAGCATCAATTAATAAGACTTACCTCTCGGATGAGCTACTTCAGTCTTGGCTGCCACAAGCACACCATTTTCAGTTCCTAAGATACCTTAAGGGGTTTTTACCCTCACCCTGCTGTCTCTGGAGGCTTTGTTGGCTGTGCAAGGGGTCCCTGGCAATTCTAGGTCTGCCATGTATCTATGGCTGGATGTTTCAATGATTAAGTCATCCAGATGTGAGAGAGGAATATTAAGCCAAAACTTGAAAGAATTCCTTGACAGACACAAAAGACGGATGGCAGGAGAAAAGGGTACATCCAGGGTCATTTGCCCCAGGGAACAGATTTGGTAATCAGGGCTGAAGTAATGGGAAAAAAATATTTTGTAAGTCGGCTAATTGAGTCTTTTGAAAAAGTGTTGCTCTCAGAGGAAAACAGAAGACTTCACGTGCAGGTGAGCCTATTTGCAAAGAATCCATGAATCCTAAAGCTCAGACAAGCTTAAAAGGGGTTTCATGAAGCCATCAGAGAGTCTCCTTAAGCCAAAATGCATCTCTCTGCTTTCCCCGCTTCCCTGTGTTTCTGGACACACATTTATTACATTTCACTGACAAATATTTTCTCCTAACATCCTATCACATTTATATTTGTAGTCGTCTTCTCACTTCAGTGTTTAGTCCACGTCCCCTATCTGTTTCATGAAAAACTTAATTTCCATGGTTCCTGGAAGCACCTCTTCTATGACGAAATCAGACCCTTTGCACAGAAGACGGTGTGTGGCTACCTGTGTGTAGCTGCATTTTTAGTCCCAAGCTTTGACTGGTTGGCATAAAGTCATTTGTAAAAGGACAATAACAAGCATGATGAATTCTAATGTTCTGTGTGTCACGGTGCTTAGATAGCTCATAGATAACTACATCACCAATATTTCACAAAGCTGTAGCAACTCAACTCTCTTTAAAAAAAATACCCTCACAATAACAACACTTTATCATAATATTCGTGGACAGGTACCAAAAAAATCAATGGTTGAGGATCTACATCTATCACAGCTTGCAGAAAACCTTCTGCTAATATTGGGTCAAGGGAAGCTGCTCTAATTGTCTGGATTCCTATGTCAGCTCATATTCACCTGACACTACTCACTGGCATTAAAATAGATTTTCAGCCCCCTGCTTCATGCATCATAGGCAGCACTGAAAATAAATCAGCTCTTTTAGAGATAGTGTTCATGACAATGAAGCTGGTGCCACAGAGACAGTCCCTCATTAGCTGTCTCTCTTGCACCTATTGCATTTCAAGTCCTTCGGGGATCATTGAGATCCCAGAAGGACCAAGGCACCCCGGGAGTTTGGACAGGCCCTGGTAACACACCCCAATATAACTGATACCCTGGTATTCATTCCTTTCCTTCCAGCGTGGGAAGGTAGCATGTTCTACAAAGTTTTGAGGTATTGAACTGTGCTGTACCTTTGCCAACAGATATAAGCCAGCATCAGCACAGGAAAGTTGCCAAACATCACAGAAAACAAGGAGTTAAACAAGAACTTATTACATAAACATTATTCTAGCTAAAGCTCAATAGTAATTATATACTAGTACTACTAGTGTGGTAATCATATTAAGTACATATAACAAATAATGATAATAGTATAATAGAGACTGCTCAGTGGTCCTCTATCTGCAGCGAGTGGTGCCTGCTAAGTAGAACGGCCAGGGAAAAGGGAAGGCCTCCTGTACTCCAGAAGTAACCATACCTCAGGCACATAAAGCATCCGATATTTAGTGGGTGCTGGGAATAATTTCTGTCAGTAAAATGCTGACCATAAGTCCAAATGGAATGGGACAAACCTTGTAGGAGGAGCAGGTTTGTAGCTGTTGGCAGCAGCATTCACTAGCCTGGTTCCTACTGAAGGTCATGAGGTAGCTTGGCCTTGATCTTGCCACACTAAAGGGGACTGCACTGTGGAAATACAGGGTGAATACAAGAGAAGCTACCCCATGCTAGATGAGACACCCATCTACCCAAGTGTCCCCAGGTGGCTCAAACCAAACGCTTGGGAAGGAGCATAAAATTGAGTCAAGCACACTGATACTACCTCAAGTATTTTCTAAGCCTTTAGTCACTTGCAGTTCAGGGACTTCTTGAACTTGAGGCAAAGCCTTTGTATGTAATAACTTTCAATGGATTTCTCTTCCATGAAAATGCTTCATGATCACTTGAGCTCACAGAAACTTCCTACACCTGTACCCTCCTGTGGCAAGGAGTTCCCACAGCCTGACTCTGCCTGGTGTGAAAAAATATCTCCTTTTGTGGACTTTGAGCCTGCCGCATGCTAGCTTATGTGTATGGCCCGTAGTATGAAGGAAGGAGTAAGGAACTCTTTGAAAGTGCACACCATTGTATGGAAATTTTCAAGCCCCGCCTGGATGCCGTCCTGAGTAACATGCTCTAACATGCTCCAGGCAATCCTGCTTTGGCAGGAGAGTTGGACTAGATGATCTCTGTGGTCCCTTCCAACTCTAAAAATTCAGTGAAAATTCAGTGAAATTCAGGCTCCAGCAAGCCTCCACCCTAACTTCTTTCAGTCTTGGTGGCTGAAGGCTCCTAGTCTATTTATTTGTTCCTGTCGAGGAAGCCGTTTCACATCTCTGATCATCTTTGTCATTTGTCCCTGCTGTACTTTACAGTCCTCAGCGTCTGTTCCCGGGACGCATCCTCTGGGAAGGAAAATGGAGAGGAAAATGAGCTAGGGTAGACTCTGGTAAAGGGCTGCTGCACAGACGGTTGGGGACCAGCTCACATTGAAGGCAAAGAGTAGAACAAAGACTGTAGCAAACACAGCCTTCATCCTCTGGGATGGACATGGTGGAAAAATCCACATCTGAATCTGAAAGAAAGTGCAGGAAACTGATGGAGAAGAATTAAAAAGTGCATTAGGACTCTCGAACATGTCACCACAAGTGCTCCATTGACAAGTGCTGTCATGTTCAGCTCAAACAATGCTTCAGGGAAGCCAGGGCTCACTTCTGAGGAAGTGCATGAGAGCCCTGTGAGATCCCTCCGTTTAATACATTACAATGAATCGTTAATGACAGGGCACTTACAATAAATGGCAATACCCACTTCACCGCGAAGTGTCCCGCGGCGCAGAGGGAATCCATTGTCTCCCCAGCAATCTCACCTGGCTTCCCGCTTTGTTCCTCCCGCGGAGAGAGGCATCTCATGCCGCAGAAGGTGCTGCTGGAAGACAGCACTCATTTCAGTAGTCACATAAAGGCAGTTCCTCATGAAATATCTCATTTGCCTACTAAAAAGCAGCAAGGCTCTAACCTCAGGTGGTTTCACCCCTCCAATCTGAAAGCTAATTTTAACCTACAAAGATTTTTATTTTTCCTCACAGAGAATCTAGACACTTACTTCTATCTCAAGGCTCTTTCTGCTTAATAAATAGGTCTTTACACAAAATGCTTAACATCTCAGCATATACTCTGGGTAAAGACTGTTTTAGCAGTGGAATGAGGTGATAATGTACTAGAAACACCAAAAACTGCTGCCCCCCAAATACAGTTTGTCTGGCCAGTCTTTCCCTAATAGATACACCATGAAGCAGGAGGGACTTTTACTAGGGCATAGAGAAGGAATTGAAATTCCAAAACTTTCTCAACCAATAAGATGCCCACAAATAAAGGCATTAAAGTCCCTACCATTTTTTAACACTCCTTGTGCTGGAGCTCCCTGTCCCTGCAGCTCAGCTGCTGGTGAATCACGACGTCATTTCTTACCCACTTTTGTGCTAAGTCTCCCAGGTTATTTAAGACATCATCAGACATGTCTTACCTGTCTTTGTGCTACTGTGTTATGAATGCTCGCACGGTTTGCTAATACACCATAGCTGCTGGGACCAGTATGGTCTAGCTGGCTACAAGCAGCTGCTGTTACTGGTGCACTCATGTCTGCAAGGTAATAGCCCAAATGTCTGGGCTTTTCCAGTTGATTTGCCAGTAATTAGGGGTGTCTCGCCTGATACTCCTCTAGCCCCAGGACACTGACCAGGCCATCCTCACTCATTCTCCCTTTCACCTCTGCGTGTTGAGAGCACTAGGTAGGTAAAGCTTTTGCTCTTTTGGCAGACCCTTAGCCAGAGTTACAACCAGCAGCAGCAGCAGAGAGCAGTGAGCGAGTTTAGGGACAACACCATCAACCATAGGGATCTGCTTTTTCTTCTCTCTGCTGCTCAGTGTTAGTTACGCTTCCATCACCATTAATTTCCTAATCGGGAAAACTCCTCCAAAGCTTCATTCTGTCTTGTAGCAGTAAGCGCGTTAACTAATTACAAGTGCAAAGAGCTGAGCTGAGCCCCCTGTTCAGCTGGGCCTGGCGTTAAAGAGTTGCCTGGAGTCAATCCTGAAGTCGCTGTAGCGAAACTTTGAAGGATGGCACCAGAGGGCTTTGTAAGTGTCCCTGAGTTATGTGACGCTCCTTGCCCATGAATCAGAGGATCATAAAGGACACTGCTCCTAAGTACCCAGATGATGACTTGTAGCCTCTCTCACTTAGCAGGCTACGCTCCAGGTATCAGGGGCTCCCATCACTCACCCGGGCAGCCTTCTGCCAGCACATGTGAATTGCCTCAGCCTGGCTGCTGAGTCTTAAATTAAGCTTGCACCTTTTAAGAAAAGTCTGATATCCCTCATCTAAATGTTTGCTTAGCAATGCAGAGTCCTCCTGGCTTACTGAGTGCTTCTCTCTTTATAGCACACACCCAGGCACTCGTGCACACACCCCCCTGGCAGCTGTAAAAAGATGTGGGGAACAGCAAAAGAGCAAGAGGGTCAAGGATGATCCAAGAGAAGAACAAAATGGCTTTTCCTCCTTCCCTGATCATCACAGTTACCTTACATACTTCAGCTTTCCAGGATTTTTCAGCATCCTTTGATAGCTCATCTCTGGTTGTCACCTGTAGAGCCAGACTAAACCCTGTGCCTTGGCTCCATCCTTGCCCTGCATTCAAAGGTCGGGGCCTACTTGCTTCTGGAAGAAGGAAAAAAGTGAACTTTCAGAGGCAGAATGGCAGATTTAGCTTTATATCTCCTCGCACAGGAGTCGATATAAAATTATTCCAGGTTTGCCGAAAGCAGGGCACAGAGAAGCTGGTTGGCCTGGGGCTGTGGAGGGAGGGAGAGAGGAAGGGAAGGTGTCACAGCTGCACAGCTGGTATGGAAGGAAGCAGGAGAGATGCCGGCACCACCAGCCCCTCTGCCTTCCTCCTGCCTACTAGCACCACCTGCATATTGATCGGAAAGGATTTGCAGTGAAGTGGATGAAAATTGCTGGTGTAAATCCCCCTGCAGCCAGGTGAGAATAAATCCATCCCCCCTCCTCTCCTTTTTCACAGTCAGGAACAATATTAAGACTGTGGGACCAAGGATTTCCAGACTTCAAACATTAAATTCTTTTAATTGCACTTCAGGGTAATTCAGCATGGAGCATATGAAACATTGCAGGCAGGGAAAATAACTACTCTGGAAAATGTCTATAATTTTCAGGGATTCCTTTTATTGCTGACTGCATCCAAATATTTCTGCCCTTGACTAAGTGCTCCCCATTCCCCTGTGTCCTTTAGCAGTCCCTGCAGCAACTGAGCAGAATAGCACTAGAAAGAATAAACAACCAAAGCACAGACATAAAATCTCTTAGTTAATGAAGGGGGCATCTCTGTTCACTGATTTAGTACAAACAGGGCTCCTACTGCAGGTTCAGGCAGGGCTGGGCAGCTGCTCGTGCTGAATTGCAACAAGGACACAGAATTTGGGGAGAAATGCCACTAATGCAATGTATGGCCTCCTGCTCTAGATTTCCTTCCTTATGGCTTTCATGCCTCTGAGGGAAGCCTCTGCTCAGTCTGACTGTTCTTATTCATTATTTATGGAATGATGCAAATACGTCTAATGCAAGGATTATTTCCTTTTTTTCCTAGAACCTTAAGGGCTGTCAGAATCAGAAGCAACCAGAAACTAACTCCCCTTCTGATTTCCCTCCCTCCTCCTATACATTGGGCAGGCGCAGACACAGACCTTCACTTGCTGAGGCTTCTATACTGCTCTTCCTAGTGCCGTTCAGAGGTTGCCTTCTCAAGCTCAGTGACCGGGCTCTCACTCCAACAGGTTAAAATGTCAGTAAACACCGGTCTGTGCTCTTTCTAGATGTTTGTGATATAGATATTTGACATTTATTTTAGATCGACCTCAGGGTTTGGTACAAATCTTTGTAGCATGGTAGCTTTCAGCTCTGTCCTCCTTGAAACAACAAGGATGACTTTTGACACCGGTTGACTCATGGGTTAATCCTTGTGTAGATGGGGTAATTTATACTGTAGCTGGCAGTGGATGGATAAAGCAAACCCAGAGGGACAGCAAGGCTTACCTCAGCTGGCTGATGCATCTTAGGGACATGGTTTGTCTTTCCCACACAAAGGTGTACGAATCTGTTAACAATGCCTTCCATCCCAGAGAAGATAAAGTTTACCCATCTCCTGCAATCACCCTGACGAGGTTAAGTACGTGACAATTAAAGAATTAAAGTTTACACACATGTGCACACACATATGCACATGCACACTCAAGATTTACCCCAAGAAGACCGCCAACCAAAGAGCATTTAGAAGAGGAAAAGGGGACATCCCCAGCTCAGTTTCTTTCCAGTATGGGCCCGCAGATATCACCCAATAAATACATAGGTGTGTAGGGAGTGGCCTCTAGGTAGCAAAAGGAATTATTTGTGCTGTGAATCCTTTTACACTAAAATTAGCCCTGGGACTAATGATTTTTCTGAAGCACACAAGGCCCTCACCATCCTCCGTCCCAGATGACATGGCACTGAATGCTGGAGTTGGGCTTCTCTGAAGCCCAACCATGCCCCTTGCCGACAGACATCCTCTCCCAACAAGACCCATGTGGTCGGACAGCTCCCAACACGGGCGAGAGCAACAGGGGATGTCTAGCCATTCCCATGTGCTGTGGCAGGATTACTATATCTGACCTGTCTCTGGCAGACCTTCATACACTGTGTTTGAGGAATATTATTACATTTCTCCTGCCCACGGCTACTTCTTGCCTTTTCCACGCTAAACAAACAGTTACCAGAACCTCTTCTTCTCTGTCAAGTTTCCAAAACCGTTAAACCAATATGACCTGCTCTTCTTTCCCACACCTACCAGGCTTGTCCTTCCCCCTGTTGTTTGTAAGTGAGTTGTAGTCTGAGTTATTTATTGGCTGCCTCTAGCCTTGGAGCCAAGGAGAGGAAAGCTCACATCCGTATCGGTCCTTTGGGGCAGCTCTCATCACAGTGAAAACGGAGCCCTTGCCTTCCCTGCCGGCTTCCCACAGCCATTCATCAGGCGGTGGGAGGCCGGATTTCGTTACTCCGTTGTTTATTGCTCACAGGGTCCACATCATTCTCACAGTACTGTGTTTTGGTTTGTGGTTGTTGTTTTGGTTTTGTTTTTTTTTTTTTAAAAAAGGAAGTACAGGCTACGAAAGGGCATGGAGGACTGCTAGCTCCAGTCTTGACCCATGTCAAGGTAGGTGATTGCTGCCTTAGGATATTGCCTGAGGCAATAAGAGCAAAGAGGAGCCAACGGCTCTGAGCTGCAAGGAGGGGGAGACGGGGAGGGCTGCAGTAATAAGAAATTAATAGATGGATTTGTCCTCCATATCCATTCAGTAAGTTCATCAAGAAAAAAAATCAGGCAAAATCCTTCCCCTCTAAGCCAATGTCCATTATGGTGCGCAGTCCATTGTATTCCATGCATATAAAACATATGTTTATATATGCATGTATAAACACCCTTGCATAAGAAATTGTGTCCTTCGTGGCATTTCCTATTGAGTGGTGGTACAGAAATCCTGTTCCTACCACCATGTTTGACTTGCTCTTCAGCCAGCCAGGTTTGCACCAGTCAGATGCATGGGGCTGACTCCTACTTCTGGTTTGTTTCATCATGTAAGATTAGGAAGTGTTTAACAGAAATTATTGCATCAAGTTACTTGCAAAAGAGCATTCATGCTGCAAGTTCCCGACTGTTTTCCCTTCTTACCTTTGCAACACCTGCCCTCCTAGAAGAGCTGAGTACCAGGAGTTTGCTGCACACCATGGAATGTCCTGAAGCTGAAAATAGGAGATTTGGCTTGTGTTCTTCCCTCTGTTACTGGTTTCCTATATCACCTTAGGGAAGCCATTTAATGGCTGTAGCGCACTTTGCCCACCTGGAAAGGAGCTACAGCAAGAACATCTGTATAGGTCTTTGATAACGATTGATGAAATCACTATTAAGCCTAAAAATAAGAAGATAAAAATGATAAGAAATGTCTCACTGGCTCCTAGCAATGATCAATGCAGAAGAGTGCTCTGCCTTTTACAGTGGCAGTAGAAAATGTTATCTAGTGAGATTTGGTGAACCTGGCCACCATCTGTGACCCATTATCACCATCCATCCCCAGCACCTAGAGTCGTCGGAATGAAGGAGCTGGAGGGTACATCTCTTCCTATTCGATTTAGTAACTACTTATAGACCTGTTGTCCACAAACTTGTGCCACAGAGAGAGTTGGCAGAGCTGCTTTAACACGATACATTGCCACAGACCTGAGACATGTTTCAGCTGATGTCCTCCTCCTTCATCGTAGTCTATACCTTGCTTTCCTTGTTTTGCTCACATACATTGCACTGTGTAGAGATGTGGGCAGGAAAAATCCTTGGCTGTGCTGAGGATAAATGTAGATCTCAAAGAGGGTCATGGGTTTAAGAAACCAAATAAGTAGTAATTAAAAATAAGCGGGCAGAGGTTGTACATTCCCTTGTCCCATCTGGAAATGTAGTGGTGGATTTAGTATGCCAATACTGACATTTTAATTAATCCCTGCTTCTAAAATGCTTTGTGGGTGAAAGCCTAAGACAGTCAAAATTATTATTAATAATAATACTTTTAGTAGCATTTCACTTTTTATTACTACAATATAACACATTATTATTATTATTATTATTATTATTATTATATAAGATCATTAATTGCAACAATAGGCTGTCCCTTAATATGGGAAGGGGCATCTTTAGCTCTTCCCAGAATAAAAAGTAGAGATAAATT
>JAOXJM010000012.1:69317833-69335508 GCA_026413425.1 Tringa solitaria
CCCCGAGATGGTGCAAAATACATAGGGGACCCTGTTGTCATAGTAACTGGCATTACAGCTTGCTTTCGATAATTAATGGAGGGCTTTGCTATTACAGTATTCTTGAAATTTCACTTTCCCCTGTGCTGCACTGCAGAATGCAGTATCATTTCCCCATTCATAAATATTTCATTACCACAGTCTGCTGTGTTTCATCATCACTGATAACACTCAGCCTAATCCACCCATTGCTGAATTCATGTAGCCCTGTCGGTAGAGCAACTTTCATTTCCTCCTTCCACTTCTGCAGTCTTCATTTTTCTTGTTCAGTGTTCTCCTGCTGCAAAACTGTCATCCTGGGCTAACTACACAGACCTTTATTTTCCTTACTCAAAAAAATAAACGTGAACGGTAAAAGCTCTGCCCAAGCAAATGAGATAGACACACACACACTCGCAATGCCTGTATCACTGATATAATTTGTATATATCACTAAACAGAGATATTTAGATCAGAGATGGAGAGAAGAATTGCAATATGGTACTGTAGAAGGAAACTCAAAATCTGATTCAGCAAAATATAGGGGTACCTTTAGACACACACCTTGTCCCTCTGATGGCAGCTACAAGCAATGGAAGTGATACTCTCATCCAGAAGATTGGTTGGGGCATAATGTGTTCTGTAAATAACGTTCTAGTAGAGAATAACCAAAGCTAGTGGGGCAAACAACTGTGGCAATACAGATGGCAAGGAGGGAAGAAATAGAGAAATAGTTTAATTTTTTTCCTTGGTGTCAAAACTATGAATCAAATTAACTCCATTGTGCTTATATACATAATTTCTTCCAATATCCACACACATAGCATTTGAATTTCCTTATTGAGCCTTGCTTAACTTATTTTTCTTCTTTTTTGTTTTTAATATTTTTTTTTATTTTGCTATCCCTTTGAAACAAGCTGGTATCTAAAGACAGAGAGACCTTAAAGAGTTAGTGCTGGCCCCTCTAATGCCAAGCACAAGGTCTCTCTCCTGTAACTCTGTGACAGACTTGCCTTAGACTGCCTTTACAGAGGAGGAGACTAGGGAGGCCAAAGGGAAGGGAAACACCACGTGTAACCTGTTAAAGAGAATGCTGCACAGAATCTGGCCTGGTTTGTAATAGGCATCACAGATGTGATGTGCTTTTCCTCTGGGAGGAGTTAAATTCTGGATAAAGAATCATGGTGCAAATGAGCATTAGTGGAGACCACTGTACGCATCTCTTGACAGGCGCTATATAAATGTACAAAGAAAATTTGTTTCATCTATTCTGCATGTAGCAGAAATAGCTAGGTAAAAAACTGTACAGTCCATGCAATAAATAGCAGTTATTTGCCTCTGCCATGCAATCTGCAAGACCTGCTAGGATGTCATTTATGTTGACACATTTAAAGAGAGAAGATCTGCAAATCCATTTTCTTCAAGCGTCATAATAAAAATCCTACATTTTTTTCACATATTTTCAATACAGACTCAATAGTTTCATGTAGCAAGAAGGGAACACTGAAAGGGGATTGAAGGAATCTTGGGGGTTATTTAGCCGTTTGCAAAAAAAACCAAAGCAAAACAAAACAAAATAAAATATTCTAATACAAATTCCATTCCTTGCCAGGAACAGTAATGATCTTCTCTTGCATACTATAAGTTCCCAACCATCAGCCAGGAGTGAATATATAGAACAGAGGAATGCACAACAGTCCACGGATTTTTTTTCCTCTATGTGTGGGACATGATTCTGATGAACAAAACTTCATTTTTAAATGAGCTGGTGTAGTCTTTCACCCAAGCATGTTGGGATGGAAAGTCTCATGGAATGAAACAAACATCAGTCAAAGCCAAGGGAGCCTGGGCCAATACCCAGCAGGGAAGTTTACAGTATCAGTTAAACACAGGACAAAGATCCAATTTGCCTGTAGTCTGCTGTATGGACCTTCAAGTGTATGTTAAGAGATCATCTCTGGAAAGGGAAGTCCAAGCACGCTTAATGTGGGCTCAAGCTTTCGCTCATGAAATCCAGGCAGACTACATCAACCTTACCTGAGCATATGATGGTCCTGTCTCCCCAGAGACACCCAAAATTCGGTCTTTCTGAGCAGAGCATTAGTGCCACTGCCAGCAGCATGGAGGGACGGCACAAGTTTAAACCCTGCTGGCAGCCACCACGCTTCATCCTGCTGTGTAAAATTGCCGTGCAGCCTGTAAAACCAAAAGGCATTAGTCTTGTGGGGCGTGCTACCCCCAGGCAAGAGCAACCAGCAGGTTATTTTTCAACGATGCTCCTTGCAGGTTGAACGTGGGCGTTGGGAAATCCCCTGGCTTCCAACGCATTTCAGGAGTGAAATGAGCAGAGGAGCTGCAACCAGGTTCCCTGACATCCCCAAATGAAAAGGGGCATGGACTAAAAGCCATTCCTGTGAAGAAAAGTGAGCCCTGGTTCCCCACACAATCATCCTGCTACCTCACGTCGCATTACTGGCACACAAATAGTTGCATTCAGCCTTCATCCATCCAAGAGCTGTCAGCATGTAGTTCTTCAACTCAACAGTTCACAGGGGTTTTTTCCTTTGTTTCGTTCAGGTTTAGAAAAGGAAAAAAGCAAGCGGATGAGTTTTGTGCAACATATCCACCTACTCTGAGAATTTGTTGGTAGCGACATGTGAAGAGAAATTACTCTTGACAATAAAGGCTATGATGTCTTTTCCCTACTATTTTGGACAGAAATATGTGCTTGAGTGCGTGGATGTAAGAGAGAAAGCAAGAGAGTGAGTGCACGCGTGGGCTTATATGCAATTGCCATTTTATCTTGTTTTTCTTTTAAGTTTCCCTATGCTTTCCCTAGTTTTTAAAGAAACTTCCTAGACTTCTGTCATCTTCCTCCATCTTCAGAAGCTCAGTCATACTTTCACCAGCAAATGAAAGGCCAACCAGACAAGTTTTCATAATTTCCTTTACAAAAGCTACGGCCTCCACCCTGCAACCATGTCCTGTAATGTGATGCTTCATCATCAGGAAAGTTCTTGCTAGTTTTTCCTCCAAACTATACAATAAAAGCATCAGAGATCCAGGAAGTTCGTGTCATTTAACATGGCAACCTCCAACTGTCAACCATTTGTCCCTCTCTCCATGTCCAAAGTGGCCTTTCTTGCACCTCTCAGCTTCTCCTGAAACAATTTTTAGCATCTCTCTCTCACCATGGCCTGCCACCAGCAGACCATTCAATGCATTCTTTGCAGGCAAGATCCCACTGCACACAGCCCCAGGCCACCAAGAAAAAGGCCTCAAGCCCACCAAAATGCAGCACCAAATGACCGCTGCATCCCTCCAACCACTGCTGGCAGCCTGGAGAACCAACTGCGGATGATTCTGAAAACAGCAGAAATCACCCAAGAATGGGGCCCACGTGTAAGATGCTAACAGCGTTGTGGGAAAGTGAAGTCATACCTGATGGCACAGTGGAGACACAAAGTTGAAGCGAACTGCTCTGATGTGAGGCTTCTCAGAGCCCCTCCAACCACGAGCGTGTGCTGTGCTGGGCACGTGGGTTTCCCACTTCACCATGATGCCAATGTTCATGCTAGGAACATTTAGCACGAAAGGGCAGCCACTAAAAGTTACCCACACAGCATCCGCCCCGAGAGGAGCAGCTAAATTACCTGGACCCTTTAGCAGCCAGTTATTAGGCAGCAATTCATCATGTTGAGCTGGTTCCAGCATGAAGTTTCCTTGGTTACTGTTGCCTGTTTCGAGGCCTTTGGCAGCCGAGGCACCACTGTTCCCAGTCCTTCCTCAGTGCAGAGGCACCTGATTTTGGCTCTCTGCAGCCAAGCTGGTTCCCCCGTGCTTATTTGTAAGGCCCTGGCTAAAGATGATGAGCCTTTTAATGCACACCATGCTGCAGATGTCAGGCCCCCTTAAGGCCGTTGCAAAGCTTCCTCAGAGAAACGTGGACAATGTGAATGAGCCCCTATAGGGTGGCATCAGGTTTTGCTAGTCCTCTTCCAAAGGACTTCCTCCCATTGCTCCAGGTGCTTGCTGCAAAACCCACTGTGAGGGTTTGGACCAGGTCCCCAAAGGGGCATGGCAATGCCAGAGCCTGTTGTGGGGTGCAGACTAAAAGCTTCTCTCCAGTCTGAGGAGCCTGAACCATGGTGCAATTCCTCCCTGCTCTCTGCTCAAGGCTCTGGGGGTGACTGGTAGCCCTGGGAATGGCTAGAGGAAAAGTCCTTGCACTAGAAATGTAGATGACCTAGGGGTTAATGGAGCACCTGGCAGCTGCATGTATGAAATGATGGGTAGGAAGTAGGCCAGCAGATGGTATTCATCCACTCTTGACACCAAGTCCTTGTAGAAGGGATTCAGAGATGCAGAATCCTTTCCCAGCCACCCTATCAACAGAAAAGCCAAGGGAAAGCAGTTCTCTCACAATCACAACTATCCATTTTTTGGCCCATATTTGTTCATTGTAGGTGAGCTGGAGAAGAGGAATCAGGGAGAGGAAATCCCAGAGCTCAGAAATGTGTCCTGCAAACTCAGACCCAGAAAGCTAGAGATATTTCAAAGTGCAGCCTTGATGCCATACGTTATCCTTAACAGAATATATCGCTTTACTCTTTTCTTGCCGCGCTAAGCTGTTCTGTCGCCATGGTGACCAGCTGAAGTTCAGGGACCGTTTCTGAGTAGCCCTTCTCACTGTACTGCACCAGGTACTGTAAATGGTCCCTATACAACTGGGATGTGCTGTGATATAAATGCAAACATCATCTTGTTAAATATGCCAATAAAGTGGGCTTACACAGTGTGTTACCTCTGGAGGTCTCAAAACATGTGGCAAAGAAAAGCTGGCGTCATCATTCCTGTTTTACAGACTTGCAAACTGAGGGGAGGTGACTTCTTTGTGGTCTGACTGGTCAGTGCCACCGCAGGAACTAAAAAGCTGAGCCCCCCACTGACTTTTCAGTCAATCACATCATTTATTGTGGTACTCTAGACCTCCTTGACCAGTCAGGATCTGCCCTGTGCCTGGATTTCAGAATCCCATCCCTCCTTTTACCTAATATGAATTTAGCATTTAAGTAGAAACAACGATCTCTGACTCACTAATGCCATGGTTTTCCTGCTAGATCCCAGATGAGGTCCCTTCCCATTCTTTTTCAACCTCCTCATACCAGTGGCCACCAAGCAAACAGAGGGAAGGGATCTAGAGCCTGTTGCCAGAAGTCATCATTCTCCCAAAACAAAGCAGTATGCCCAGACTAATATCAGGTAACAGCAGCTGATAAACAACCCACACTTCGAGAGATTTTTTACCATATTATTAAGAAAGTTAAGATATCTAAGATGTCTAAATGAAAAAGGAATAAAAGTCCTGTTCATAAAAAAAGAAGTCTAGAAACATGTGTCCTACTGAAAGTCAAATATTAATCTGCAGTCTAAGACCTGGAAGTAGTTGAAAGTTTTTAGACAGAGAAATTTTCCATAAGTGGGAACCTTCCAATTTTGGCAATCACCTGGTGGAAGTTGGTGGTGCAACTATTTGTCAGCTGCCATAACACCAGGAACCTAAGCCCTGGGAACCCCAGATCTTGAAGGTCTACAGTGGTTTCCAAGCTGACTTTTCCCCAGCACATAAGTACGTAGCAGGTCTTCTAATGTCTCTGAATACCTCATCAATCTTGGGGAGGGGAGGAAAAAGGACTATCACATCAGTTGTTTTTAAATAAATATTTTTTTGGGCTCTGATATTTTGGAAGCATGACAGTGGCAACATTTTGTCTCAGGCCTAAATAGGTATTTTGTTTTTTTGAAATGCTAAAATTTCTCATGGATAAATAAGAACTCTAACTCCAACCAACCCTTATGAATAATAAAAACATTCAAAGGAAAATTTTGACTGATTTATGTATGACTAGCTGACAGCCAAAAGAACTAAATCTGTACTGACTATTGAACACAAATTTTGAATACTGGATAAATCTGTCTAAAAAATAAAGGCAGTCAAACTATACAGTACTTCAGTTATTCAGTGGTCAACGGCACTTCATACAGGAACATTTGCCACCTTCATTAACAAACAGATAGTGTTGGATAATTGTAAAGCTAACAAATATTATGTTAAACATAGTGTTGCAGATAGTGTAAATGAAAACGAGTAATTTTTAATGTCATGTGAGTCAGTTCTATGGTAAGCATGTGGCTCCAAAGGGATGACATGTTCAACACGCAAGTTATCACCTAGCTCATTTCCTTTTTTCAACTGAGATGACTCCTCAGGGCTGTCATCTAAGAAAGTCTAATTTCATGGGGGATAAACAATGCAGAACATCTGAATTCTGGACACTTTTAAACTCTTTTTCTTAGATTTGTGGCTATTTAAAAAAAAAAAAAGGAAAAACAGAGTTGTTTTCCACATGAATGAAAACCAACACACTTGTCTTTAAAACAACAATATTAAAAATAGTTAATAATATATTTCAGCTTTTCCAAATTCCCTTTCCTGGTTCCATACACAGACCTCACTATTTCACATTTCTAGACTTTGCTTTTCCAATAGGGCTTGCTTGTTGTCTTTGATAAACTAAAGGAGAACACCCTTGTCCTCCAGGAATTCACAGCCTGGAAATCAGGACTTGCAAGAAGGAGATAAACACTACACAAAGTGAGGCAGCCTTTACTTATAGCAGCCACATTTGGGCATCAGGCCCAGAGCAAGATATTATGACATAAACCAAACGTCTAGGGCAAATGGCCTGGAAAATAAAACACCTGCAAGAAACTCTTCTTGAAAACCCTCCGAGAGGTAAGAGCGTGAGGGTGACAAGGGCCAAGACAACCAGTTCAGTGGTTCATGTCCAGTGAGAGTGACCTCATGCCCATCCTTGAAGCCAGTCCAATGTGGCTGCGCTCATGGTCATGCTAGTTCAGCAGATTTCTCCCTGCCCACGCAAAACCAACCAGGGAAGCCAGGTTAATATTGCCAGACTCTGCTCCCTTCAAAGCAAAGACATGGGGAAAGGCAGTTGCAAAAGAAACTCCAGCCTAGATAATTCATCAGTTAATGAAATTCTGCCAAACCAAAACAGTTCTCTTACAGCTTCAATTACACAAGTTATTCTTTATATCCCATCTTAAACTGCTGCCCTGCGTTGTTGTTTACCATTAAAACAGGTTGTTTCAGTCCAGTGGTTGCTACATTTCGGCGTCAGCTGCAGCAATTCTCCCATTACATGCACATGCCCAATCTAAAACGTGCTCTTGGATCCTTCTGGATTACCGGGGCTCTGTAAAAATAAGTCATTACCATAATCATTACCAATATAACAATTTTCACTTTCCCATTTGCAATGCTATTTTTGAATCGCACCATCAGACTAAGGAACTCTCAATCTGGCACTTTCTATGCCTATTAAATAAACCTAGTTTTTTCTTAGTGCCTATTGTTAATCTTTTTGTTCAGTTTTATCTCCTTGTTACCCTCTGAGCTTAAAATCAGTCAACACTCATTACAAAGAATATCATATCATATCATAGGAGCTAGAAATGGAAAGGACCTATTAGATCACCGGTTCATTCTCCTGCCAATTAACGCTTGCACTCTGGAGCACCTTTCCTAATGCTTTGTCCGGTCTGGCTTTAAAAAGGACCAAACAGTTGGGCTCCTGCCCTTTCCCTTGGGAGACTGTTCCACAGCAAAATATATCTCCCTGTCAGGAAATTTTACCTTACATTCAGCCTGACTGCCACACTATTAGACCTTGTTATATCCCTGCGTGTCACACTAAAAATTCCTCTCTCACGCTCAGGAGAGTGGGAGGGTGTTCGTACTCATCAGAGCACTACATGTCTCACAAACCACACATTCATTAGTCATTCTTGAGCTAAGCCCTGCATCGTTTTTAATTTGAACTCATCTACCTGTACTTCCACCTCTCCTGATCAGCTTTGTCACTCTCCTCCAAAAACTTTCCAGATTTGTCAGTACCTCTCTGGTTATCGAGGGCCTGGTGTTGATTGTACCAGTTATTTTGGGATTTGGGACACCAGGCAAAGCTAGATGTCAGGTGCAAACCAGTCCAAAGCATGTTTTCTTTCTAACACAGCTTAGTTAAACCGAGCTCGTGCCACAGGACACGAACGGCAGAAGTTTGCATGGGTACAAAGGGAAACAGAATAAGTTAATGGAAGAGAAATAATGCATCGAGAGCTTCTACGTACATGATCTTGTATTTAAGTGCCTGGACTACCAAGCTACGCTCATCATTTTGAGACAAGAACAAAATGCTGTTCAGCAACTCGATTAAATACTTTCAGGTACACTTACCAGGCTTTCACTAGAGGAAATGTGTCTCAGTCACCACCACGAGTCTTAGCTCTCATGGGACCCTATAAAGACGCATCTGAGTTAAGCTGCCCCGATGCAACAAGCATTAGCGGTGCGCACCGGCCTTGGGGCAGGGAAGGACCAGAGGGAGGAGAAGCAGTGTAGTTCTCTGCACCATCCTGTCTGGAGTGATGTCCCTGCAGGGTTATACCTTATCACTAAGCATTTTCTCTCCCTCCTTAAAGCAGTTCCAAGGTGCCCAAGAGCTCCTGACTGAGAACATTAAATCTTGTGGCAGACCAGGCACACCAAAGCCCCAAGCAGCAACTGTATAGCTCCTGACATAGTTTCACGCACCAGAATGAGTGTGCACTCCTTCTTCCTTGCAGAAGATACATCCACAGAGGACCAAGGTCCTGTGAAAGCGCTGCCAGTTGCACCTTTAGCCTCTCCCAACATGTGCTTTGAAAAGAAGAGAGAGTTGAGGAGGAGTGGGGAAAAGTAAATGCCTGGTGACCCTCCTCGCCTCCCACTTTCCTTCCTTCATCCTCTGTCTCTCAGTTACTGTTGCACTTCTGGTTTGGTTTTGCAAATTTAGGTTGGAGAAAGCATGCAACCAGTGTAATTTTAAAAATTCCACTGAAATGCAGAGAAACATATTAGTGAAGTGGGGTCTTATCTTGCCCAGAGCTGCAAGGATTGGATGAAACACTAAGGTCTCCTCTTCCTTCATTGCTGAGGGGACACACTACCTACGGAACAGGACTCTGGTACTGGATCAGAGGGGACTCTGGGACACTTGGATTCAGAACTATTCTATGGCACTAGACAAACCCCTCAGCCTCTCCAGCCTTCAGTTCATGTCTAAATGTGTATAGTTTGACCTTCATTTGGAAAACGTTTCAAGATCCTTAAGATCTTGTGGAAAAGCTCACAGTTATTGTCACTACTAAGAAAAAGTCTCACATTTATGGTCAAATTTGCCCCTCTTTTTTAGGTCTGTCACTAAGAGAGGGGGTTTCATAATGAGCCTCCCCTACCCCATTTACAGGGTGTGCTTTTCCAGAGAGCTTTCTGGATGGTGTTCTGATTTTACTTACAAAATAATTCAATGATCAATTGTGGGAAAGGCCACTAGGATCATCATGTCATACTGTGGACCTCATGATCTATATGAGGATTCCACAAAGCCCTTTAACTTGAATTTTTTCAAATTAGGAAGACTGCAAGGAATCTCATGGTTTGGCTCAAGCTCAAGATCAGTCTGAACTGCAGAGGTGGATTCCAGGTGGACATGGCCATGCATGATGCCATCTGCAGCTACATCAGACAAATCCCCTCTTCCCTAGCAGCATGTAACAGTTGCTATTTGAATGCAGAGCTGCTGTCTCATGTGGATCATCTCACATCTCACCATCTCTGGGAAATTTCAGTACTTTTCTTTCTGTTCATCATGTCTCCATTGGAACATCAGTGATAGTGTCTACCACTGTGCCTGGACAACCTCTCTTCCAGCTGATCTCCTTCACAGCCCAGAGAAAGCGGTAGCAATCAACTGGCCTTGCAAGTTAACATCCACTTTCCCATCTGTCCTCTGCAGAGCCTTTTCCTCTTGGCAAGAAAAAAAGCCTTGTTAAGGTTCCTTTCAAGGATGTAACATACATCTTAACGTGACTCTCCTGAACCACACTGAACCCAAGGTAGGAATTTCTCCTGCCCCCAACATGATGTGTTGTCATACTTGGCCTTAAAATGGATGTCCTTCCAGGTGTCATGGGCAGCCCACCCAACTGTCTGGGCAGAAAGGTGCTAACAGATGCACTGGTTCTTGCTCAGCTTGGCAAACCCATGCCTATGCACAAGAGCCCTCCAGGTCCTCCAGAACAAGCTCCAAGCTGCAGGCTGGGCAGCCTCGGCAGGGTGGCTGGGCTGGTGACCAGGCTGGTGGCTGTCCTGGCTGCACAGGAGCAAATGAGTAAACGTGGAGGGCACCTCAGGAGCTGGGTGCCTTTTAAGTCTTCACTCTCCTGGTGATATATTTCACAGCAGCCCTAAGGATGCTTAACAGCTCCAACATTGTGAATAGTCAAGGAATTAAATCTGTAAAGTACCGCAGAGGTGTCAGGGAATAAGCAGAGAAGGGGCAGCCAACAACTCCAGATGTGTGACCAAACAGAAAGGAAGCCAGAAAACTACGAAGCAATTTTCCAAACATGAAAGAGTGAGCATTCAGTGGCAAAGCTGTCCTCTGTTGGAGCCTCACAGATGACAGGGATGTGGAAATGTTACCACTGCACAAGCCTGCCCTCTAGTAAAGATCAAAACCAGACTTTTATTAATAACTTTTAAGAGGTTGAGATTTTAATTTTTTTTTTAAATTACTGCAGGCCATTTAAGTAGTTCAAATTCATTTTATAAAGCCAGCCTTTCTAGTAAGTCACCTTTCTTTCCACAAGGTGGAAAAAACCCTGCATTGTCACCAGCAGCAGGTGTTGCACAGGAGCCTAAAACAGATGCCAGAAAGTCTTTCAGGCTGAAAGGAAAACGTCTCAAGTGGGAAAGGGAGTTCTCTGCCCAAAATTCGATTGCTCTTTGAAGGGAGAGTGCTCAGAAGACTGTTGGCGCTCTGACAGCAGGAGGCATCAGAAAGTATTGAATTTTTCTTGGAAAAAGGTGATTTTCTGTGTATTGGAGCAAAGCAGCAGGAGAGAAAAGTCTCTAATCACACAGAATATAGGGAACAACAACTCTGCCTTTGTATCTGCAGCATAGAAATAAGGCTCACATCACCCACTCCAACCAATTTCATATGTATGTGTGTGTGCAGCACACGAATAATGTAATTTGGCAAGGTGCTGAAGATCTCCTCAGCAATGCTGGGCTGCCCCCCTCGCTTAAAAATAAGAGGTAATGCTACAAGACCAGGAACAATAATTTCATTCTTAACCAAATTCTCATTTTTCAGTTTCTGGCAAGCAGGAAGGAATGAAAAGTGATGCAGACTATATAGCACAATAACATAGAAGCCTGTAAACACATGCAGAAGGCTGCTGTTATTATTTATCAAAAATGCATTTGTAATAATTTTCTGGAAGTACATGCAGGGGACCATGCTGGGTTCTTACTAATATGCCGTCTCTCCTGTCTGAACTTTTAGTCAGGGTATGCTAATTTATGACAGCAACCTTCATTACAGCCTTGTTATTTCTCTGTCTCATCTTCCTAAGGAAGCAAGCATGTGTGCAATAGTGATGGTGTCCATCCTTCCACTGTCAGTGACCTTCACTGACTTTTGAATCCCCTGGAATAATCTAAACAATCCTGGACTTCAAGGTGAGGGTCTCCAAGGCATGATGTGCTGGCCAATTGTGAAAAACAGCAGCTTTGCTGAGAGGAGAAACCCAAACATTAACGCATGTGCACAGCGTTCATCAACCAGCATGAAAGCACTCTAAGCAAGCTTCTGGCAAGGCACCAGGCACTGAGTGGGGCACTGTGGTAGAAAGGGGTGAAGAGTTGAGGTTTAGGGTCATGGGAAGAAGCCTAAATATCTCTTAGGTGATTGTAGAAGCAAGGAAAGGTTTCAGGCGGAGGCGCCGAGGAGGTAGGCTTACATGTATTATGAGTACAGGACAGAATTTTGAAGGCAATCAGGCTCCACCAGCGTTCCTCTGCAAGGGACAGCATAGGCTCAGAGCCCTCAGTGCCCCTCAAAGGGCTTTCTAATGGACGCCAGGGAGACAGTTGCATCTGAGATCACCAAGCAACAATGGAGAGTTGCCTGGTGATCTCAGGTGGCCCCATCCCTCTTGAAAGCACCTGCCAAGCTGCTGAACACCCAACAGAAAGGGCCTCAGAGTGGACACATGAAGTTAGACCTTTGAGTTAAACCTCTGTCAATCTCCTCATGATCAGGAAGACACAAACCAACCTACAGACTGACACTTCCATTTCCACACTGTTTTACTGAATTCCTATGCTGAAATCTGTCAATAAAGACCCTGTGAATGACTATTAGTTTCTCTACCAGCAGTGAGTAAAGATTTGGCATAAGAATCAATAACCCCTTAAATTAATCATCAGCTACAACAATAACTGATGACGAAAAAGCCTGGCCCTGCATGCTAATTATTTACTATGTGCCTGTGCAAAGGCAGGCAGCCAAACTCACATCCGTGCCTCCCCGCAGCGTTGTGGGAGGGAAGGTAATGCAGCGCCTTGAGACCAGGACATCAGAAGACAACTCCTCCCGCACAGCTACCATGTGATCTCTCACTAAACCTGCTCCCGTCTCCCAAAATGACACCAGTGTCACCACATGCCGGGTTTCAAAATGTTTCAGTGACTAAACATCTGGACAGACACCTGGTGGGACTTTCAAACCTGCGTAGACATGGACAAAATCCCACAAGCAGTTGTCTGTACCTGTTGGGGTCTAATAATTTTTTAACCGTGACCCTTAGTCTCAACGTGCCTCAGATCTGTAGATGAAGATGGTTATAGCCATTCACGAGCACGCAGCGATTCTACTGAAAAACGGCTGCACAGGCACAGCATCACGAGAGGCATCTAACCGATGCTTTGCTGCAGCAAATACCAACACAGCGCTGCTGGCTGTATCACACTGTGCTACAAGCGAAGCTGCAAGACACTAAAATAAAAAGAGAACAATCTACTGCCCATTTAAGTGGCAGCTGCTCTGGATGACTGCGGCGCTGCCCAGCAAATTACTGAGCAGGCAGAGGCACAATTCCCTGGACTGCGTGTTAATCACCTGCATCCAGTGGGTGAGCACAGAGAGACCCTGCAGTAATGCGTCGTGGGAGCACGGGCTTTAGGCTGTGGTATAATAAATCTCCCTGCCTACAGCCTGACACCGTTTCTTCACCAAAGTTATACTGAACTTGAATAGCAAGAACTGTAAGGGAAGGTAAGCAAAACTGAAACGAGAAATCTAGGTCATGGCAGAAGTGATTTTAGACACAGTTTTCCAAGTATAAAAGGCAGACTAAAGCAGACTCTACTTAGTTAACAGTGGGCATAAATAGAACAACAGAGGCCATCTGACAGAAGCACAAAAGCACAAAACCTGCCAAACATGCAAGTGCATCAGATGTTAATGATGATCAAACCTTATACAACAGATTCTGGAGAAGTCAGTGCCTTCACTCAGCATATGCCCGTGCTCCGTGTTGAACTGCAACCATCTCCTCTGAGACACAGCTTAAAATTCGGATGTAATTGCAGTCATGTTTAAAAGCAGGTAATGGGTGTCAGTGGCTGGTTCCTTATGTGTCCCACAAATTTTTTCAAGGTCCTCACAAGATTGCTTCAGTTCTGGTGGCCCTTAAAGGCAACCGTCATGAATCTTAAAATTTGATCAGGATAAGCCTAATTAGTCAATATGGTCCGGTTTACACAGAAAGCAAATTGTTTTACATGAACAGTCTCCTCTTAGCAAAGAAGCACAGCAGACAATATCTGAATAGAGCTCTGAGCTTTAAAAATATGGCTACTTGTTTCAGAGCTGAAGTACAAACCCATTTTGTCTCCCAGATAGTAACAATTCTGACGGAGATAATTCAGCGGTATCAACTAGCAGGCCTCAAACATCCAGTACAACCGTTTTATATGCTTGCACTGAATTTGACAGAACTTCCTTGTGTTTAGAACTACTCCTGCGTATGTTTGGGGTGGTGGTGGGAGGATCCAGAGTGCTTTCTGACCTTGGTTTAACTAACGAGCACCAGCCAACCTTCAGTCAACACACTGCAAAGACAAGGTTGATTAGTTCTACTGAAATGTGAACTCAATAAGATTGATATAATTCTGATTTTGGGGGTGAGATTCCCCATGTTTATTTCAATGGACCACCAAGGAGTCGTGTCTTGACCAAGAGTTTTACCTGGGACAGCTGAAATGCATGAGTCACTGCAGATAAAAACTATCAAACAAAATACCCACAACTTTTTTCCCCCCCATTGAAATTAAAAAGCTAACCCCTACAGGAAATTATTCAAGGACTTAACCAATTTTTCAATACTTCTGAAAATCAGTACAGCTGCACAGAGTAAGACGACAGTAAATTCAGTGCTGAATTATGGCCACCAACCTGCAGAAGGGAGAAGAGTAACACTCTAAATGGAAGGCAAAAGACCACCACCAGTGGTTTACTGATCTGATTTGGATTCTCAGTACAAAGCTGCCTTCAGACTGGGCACAACTGTTTGATCGCGCCTGGCAATACTACGGCAGAGGTCACTGAAGTCTGAAGGGTAAAAACACAGAGCAATTTACTGCTTATCTAGCTCACAACACTTTTCCATTGCAGCGCCTTAACAAGAACATCAAAACCAGATAAGTCTCAGTGCACTGTAAATTTGCTGCCAGTTTACTAGGAAGATCCCAAACTGAGTGTTAAAGCAAAATCTTTAGTCTTCCAGGAATCACAACTAGCTTGAAAACCAATGGCAACTAGGAACAAAACCAGCACCCAGAATATTAAAACAGTACACACTGTTCAGTCATAGAAATCCCCAGTCAATGCTCCTGGGGATGTGTATCTTCTTTTGCTACAATTGATTTTTTTTCTCTTTTATTAAAGGATGCTGATAGAAAACCCAGCAGCACACAAAAATAAACACAGTCAGTTGATAACAACAAGAAGCAGGGCCTGCTACTAAGCCAGTCAGTCAGCATGCACAATAATTACTCAAATGCCGCTCCCCTCTGTATATCTACACGGCATAGCATCACTTTGATATTTAGGAACTCATCCACCTTTACTAGACTTGTAGCTCATCCAAGATTGAGAGATGTACATGAGGCAGACATGGTAGGGTAGCAGAGTGATCAGCAAGTGAACTTACCTTGGCTGCTATGTTGTTCTTGGTCTTCAAGCTAGTTTACTTACCTTTGTGCTAAATATGTCTTAAGAAAAGCCAAATGACAGCTGAGGGTAGCCCTTTCTTTGACACAGTTGGTCAGTGACTGCACCAAGGGCCTTCCTCAGGCAGGTTTTCTATGCTCCCACCGAGGATCAGTCCAGCCTCTGAGATAATTACCATCATGTGTCTCTGACCAGTGGCAAAATAAATCTGTTATGCCCTTAGATTTCCATGGGGTCTCTGCTGGTATCCACAAGGGACCATATAGTTTGAGAGTCTACTACTGCCCATAGCAAATTTCCCCAGTAAAATTAAGGTCAGGCTTTGAAGGGAAAGTCATATTTTGCAAAGGACAGCAGCATAAAAGTGCAAGTGATGTCTTTTAATCTGAGGTCTGCTTTGCTAGTAGTGGTGAGTCTTTGCCAGAAAAATAGGTCTTTAGAGCAGATTAATCCTAGAATATATATGACAAAGGCTTACCTAATATAAACATACCGAAGTATTCATATTATGCTCACAGCCAGCCCATCTGATTTTACAGGCCTTAAAATCCTTCACATAATTGAATCATGCTTGCTCCGAAGAAGCCGTTCTTTTTTTTCTTTTAACCTTAATGATTTGCATTTTTGTTGAAAGTTGCCGCTATTGGAACATCTACTCCAGAAGATGATCCCGTGGTGTCAGGCCAACTTCATGGAAAGCTTTGCATTTCCCCCTTATGCTATTAGCCCCTGAGGTTAATTTTTTATGTTTCAGACAATAACGTTGCTCCACCAAGACCTGGCTGATGCTGGGAGCCCCTCCTCACCAGTGCGCAGACAGCTCTGAGCCAGACACATCAAACACAACTGATGTTAGTGGCTGAAGATGGGCTGATTCAAGAACATCCAAGTTTCCTTGAAGAGCTGGACATGTCAGTCTGTGGCTGCAGTGATGAAGGCTCATTGTCCCATTTTCTCCTCCTTTCCCCAAATTTCTGTGCCCTCAAAACTGGCTGATCAGAATGAGAGAAGAACTAAAAGATTATGGGAGCAGAAAATGGAAACTTCACTAACCAATAAATTAAAAGGGGAATCTTGCAATCTACTCCACCCCAGATAGTCTTCTGTTTTCTCAAGAAACTTAGTACTTTCATACAGCAGGCAGGTTTTCGTACTTTTTCCATATGCAAGCCCATTAATTAACATTCACATAATTTGCTGCCCCGTGTGGTAGCATCTATCAGGAACAATTACTGCTCAGTGCAGTTCAGGGGAGCGCTCCTCCTCTTCAGTGGTCCTCACTAAGAATCCTGAAAAGGCAAAGGATGAAGGAGACAGAGAAACATCAAATTGGCTAGGTTGTATTTATGGATCATAGGACATCATGGTTTAAAAATAACCAAGTAGGTTTTTCTGTTGCCTAAATGGCATCCATTCTTTTCACCTGGTAGAAAGTCTAGCATATTGTTTTCATAATCAAGTTATTTGGATAACACAACAGTGATTTAGATTAGGATTTGTTTACACAGCTAAATATGTTGAGTAATGAAATTAAAATGAGCTCTCGGCTTCTGTCACATCTGCAATAGTAACTGGCTTCTTATGGTTGAGTACAAGCCTGCTGCACAGATGTTTCTTGATAAGGTATAAATCAGTGTTAGATGCTGTTTATTGTAGCGCTTTTACTGCCTTCTTCCCTGAAGGAGGGAATGTTGCCTGCACAGCAACCAGATGTGACCTGCAAGACTGTATGAAATGCCATTACAAGCGAAAACAGGTCCCATATTCCATATCAGCATCTGCAATAGCTCATCAAGTATTTATCAGACCATTTGAACACTTCTACGGGTCCTAGAACCATACCTCTGCCAGAATTTACTTATTATAACCTGCAATGAAAAAGCCAAGCATCCTGTAAAGCCACTGGTGTCTGAAATAGTAGGAGATCCCATTTTAGTTTGGTTTCCTGCCTTAAAGGTCAAATTTCTGAGCAGATACTGCTGCTGGCAAGTAAGATACTGTGAGAGATAAAGGCAGCTGCATTTCAGGGCATTGTAAGGAAGAGTTTCTCTTTTCTACCATTCTGCCCCATGTGGTATCAATCCTTTGATGGTGACAGGGGAACAGACTTACCTTGTGCTGGTGCTTATGTGAGAAGAACTGAAACAAGGGAAGGTGGCACGGCTCAGAGACCCTCACTAAGCAGCTCTGCTCAGCTCTGCGGGAACAGGGGGATCCAACAGGACAGACTCACCAAACACCCAGCATTTGAAGAGAACAAGGACTGACCCCAGAGCCAGCCTTCTCTGAAGCATTGAAAGCAATATCACAGAATCACAGTATCTCCGTGGTTGGAAGCGACTTCTGAGATCATTGAGTCCAAACACATTAAAAAAAACACACACACACACAAAAAAACCAACCAAACCCCATACCAACAACACCACACACAACACCCCACTACAAACCAAT